>OW964188.2:8540000-9140000 GCA_943136025.2 Agrotis puta | reverse complement strand
ATTAATATAAGCACTCCACTAGCGACACGCCATCATCGGACCAGAAAGTTGGTGTGACTGTAAAGTCACTATTCGAAAGGCTTTGTAGGTGAGCGATGGTAAATTTGTTATGCCCTGATGTCAAACACAACAATTTCGATGCTACCACAACCTTGTTACGATATTAAGGGCACCAAAGAAGGCAAGGTCTTCTTCAGAAGTCAGTAAAGACCTTGGCAGCATCATCACTAACGTCTGAAATCGTCGTGTTTACATAAAACCACAATTTACGTACAATTGTTCGTGGTTACGTTCTCAGCTATTACACTATTATGTTTTTTGTAGATAAAATAACAGATCCGTCAGACATAATATTTTTGTGGCGAGCACGTAGATCGGGTAATTTCTAGATAAATACAGATAGAAGATTGTTTTGATGTCTAATCACTGCACCAAGGGAGGCATAGTATGACGGAACATCATCAAACAGAAGAAGGTTTTACGCCGGGAATCACCACCCTCAATAATGAAGTACATGGCACGGGGAAGGAGTGGAGGGGGTTCGCACCACTTAACTGGGACTCGTCCTCGGCAGCCGGTGGAACTTTAAGGAACACTTCCTACGTTTGGCCCCAAAGCTGAACCGGGCAGCAGCCGCCCTCAGGCGACTCCTCCAATCCCAGCGGGCCAAACGCCTCTTGCCGGAGGCTCTACGCCGGTGTCGTGCGGTCCATGGCCCTTTACGGGGTCCCCATGTGGGCCCTGTGCATTCGGACGCGACCACTAAATCTGGTCGCATGCCAGAGGGTCATGGCTATCCGAATGGTCCGAGGATATCGCACGATCACCGGCGAATCGGCCAACATTCTTGCCGAATTGCTGCCCTGGGATCTGGAGGCGACTGCCCTGCAGCGCGGAGCAGGAAACATTTCCGGTGTAGCTCATACTTACATCGGATTGAATCATAACTCATAGGGACATTGTATCCGAGTGCTCACAAAGTTTTTAAGGACATCGCCAGGCGATTAGTCGACTCTTCAAGTGACCAGAAGGCTGGTCTATTCCTAGGCCAATGAATCATCATTGCCATGCAACGTGGCAATGCTGCCAGCTTTCTGGACACCGTTCCCGTTGACAACAATGTCGACGTATTCTTTGACGCCCTTTGAATGTTTTTCTTTTACTTTTCAGTACATATTATTACTAAGTTTTTATTTATAGTTTATATATAATTTTAGTATTGTAGTATAGTTCAGTATAAGTCATAAAAAGTCAATCCTCAGTAACTATTGCGCAATCCGTGCGATATAGCGCGGATGGTACCTACTCTGACGTACTTAGTCAACAATCGTACAATGTGGCACGGTGGTCGCGTCCAGTAAATAGCAACACGGCTAAATTCTTGATAACATTATACTCGTATTTACGATCGATGCAAGGGAACAAAGCAATTCTTGGACTGAATATGTTAACTTTCTTCACAAAGAGAACTTCAAGGCTTTTTTTTAATAAAGCTGAGTTCTAAGGGTAACTTGAAACGAATTACCAATCTGTTTATGGCCAACATCATCAGATGGAAGGCTTCCAATAAGAAATCTATTAATGATAGGTGATAAAAAGAAAAGATTTAAATGACAAGATTGTACCGCGTTAAAATATCATCACGTTTCTGTTTGGTTTGATATGACATTTGAATAAGTAGTAATTGTATCGTTTACCCTTCTTACAAATAAAATTTTATTGATTTCAAGCGAGATATGCGATTTCTGTCAACTTCAGCGCAACCATGATTTAAACCATAAGAAAGGAGACCACGACGACAATAGTATTGTCTCACTCTCACTCATATTAAATTAAATATTTATCTTTATACATAGGATATGCAAGCTGGCGTTGAAGACACATCTTACGATCTCAATCATTGCTAGTGACGGATTCTAACCGATCAATGTCTTAACTTCATAAACAACTATTACTGTATGTTCTACTAGTCTTTGTGTTTCAATGTATGTGCGTCAAGGGTTATCAGTGCGTGTATAGATAGTTAACGATTTCAACGAGCTTCCTAGCATGTTTGTGTCCTTTCTCATTATCAAACGATGTTTCTAATGTCGTAGATGCATCTACTGTGGTTATTTTTGTCGTGACATATTTGCGATATGCATGCTACTATTAAATTATTGGTTTGTATTTCCTGCAGGTCTTTAGACTGTCTTCGTCCAAGATTATACCCGACAAGATAGTCGTTACAGAAATTAAACCATACAACAATATTACTTTTAATCGTTTCGCTCCTATTATTCTCGTAACTTTGGTCTATTACTGGAATATTACAGATAAATAAAAAAATACCGAGAACATATTCAATTTACGTTATAGGCTATTTTACTCAAAGTTTTTTTTTAGTCCGAAATATATTACACCCATATTTTATCTTTTGTTACGTAAACCAAAATTGAAGAAGATACAACGCTTACGGTACAATTTTACAAGTCTTATGACGTCACAAGCCCCCACTCCCGAATTTGGAAGCGTTTTATCTTTGGCAATAGGTATTCATCGATTTAAAAAAAAAACTTAAAATACATGTCCATTATTTTTCAATATTCTAACTGACGGACTACCTACACAGATTGTCAATTTGTTTATGCAGTTAAATACCCTCTTGTCGCAAAAACTCTTTTTTGATCGGACCATATCCAACGTAACCTCGTTTCTAGCCATATCATCTATCACACAGCTAATCCATCATTTCTTTGGATTATTTAACTCTGCCATGTTTTCATTATCATTATTCTGCCATCCATCGATCCATCAATTTATTTAGGGTACCAACTCTAAATGAATTAATTTGCACCATGTCTTTTACTTCCACACTTCTCTACTCCCTGCTCATCAATTCATCTGTCACCTCTTTTCTAACTACACCTTCTTTATACATAGTCCGTCTATCATTGGTTAAATCATTATATTCTTAGTTTAAATCCTCACCTGTTGCACTTCAGCGGTAGTAGACCGGAACAGCTCAATGTATCTGGCGCCGATAGACTTGCGATGCCGAGATAAGGCTTTAGGAGCGTCGTCTTCTTTGGCAAAGAGCACGAATGCGTCTCCCGTGGCCCTGCCATCAGCTCGACGCACGAACAGCACGCCTTCTGCTCCATCCAGCACTAGCACTGGGTTGTCGCCCGTTGAGAAGAAGTCCAGCTGGAAATTGAGACAGCTGTTAGTTTGCTGTAGGAGTTGGTAGACCTGGATCTCTGCAAAGCAGTCTACTATTTATAAGGGAATCTATTCTGGATCTCCTGCTGGTTATTTTGTTTTGGTAATTTCTGGCTGATTCACTATAAACCTTAGATTATAATAATGTCCAGACTCCGTGTTCAAAATAAAACGTAAAGTTTTTCGTGAAGACCCTTTTTTATAAATGTGTGAGTGAGCGCTCGCACTCATTTAAATGTTTTCCTTGGCGATGTTCACTTTTTTACGCAGGAATCGAACGCAGGGTCTACTGGTAATCTGC
This sequence comes from Agrotis puta, assembly GCA_943136025.2. NCBI lineage: Eukaryota > Metazoa > Arthropoda > Insecta > Lepidoptera > Noctuidae > Agrotis > Agrotis puta. Next base: position 9,136,498 of record OW964188.2, on the reverse strand, counting down.
GGTCGTATTATGATATCTTAAAACCAGGCTTGTTCCAGTGAGTGAAAGAGACAGAGCTATACAAGTCGCCTAGCGCCACCTCGTTCTCTCACTGGAACAAGCCTGGTTTTAAGGCATCACAATACGGCCCCTGGACATTCAATAATCTTAGCTCCCTTACTCTTATTTGAGTTAGAAATATCTAGTTAGCGACATAGTGCGAGCTTTTTAAGCACTAAAGCCTGCTTGTAACCCAAAACACTAAGTGAGAATATGTGTTTAGACACATGTTTGCAACATTCTGCTCTATCATTGTCAAGCAAAAATGTTTTAAATACTCGTACATTTAAAACTATACCCATGATTCGCGGTTTAAGAATTCTGAAGATCTAATAACATCATAGCAGCAGAGGTTAGGTAAGCTGTCTTATAATCTGATCAGCTAACCTCGAGGTTATGGCGTATCGTAGAAGTTGACAACATAATATTATCAATCTGACTCGATGACGCCGTTTGATTGGCTGACGAGAATGCTACGTTTCTAGATATTATATAGTAATGTGATGGAAGATTGTTGTAGAAAAGATTTGTTTAGAACTAACTTAAATTGCAACATGAAGTCCCGTATAACTGATTTCAGATCATCTCTTAAGACTAATTCAACCAATCAAATTGCTTGATTATTATAGAGCAATGTTCTGTAATACGGGACTTGGAAGACACTCTTTAAGTTTCATATTATAGATTGCGATTAAATCATTAGGTATATATCCATTATCTGTTCTATTGCTACAGCAATAGAGTAGAGCATTCCATTTTACGAATGTTAGGTAAATCAATTGGCAAGCCTAACTATAGTTGTCAAAGATTTCTTTTTACTAACGCCGAATGTCATTAAACTTACCCCCAACGATTAGCAAGACTTTCTTTGATCAACTTTCAGAGGCGATTTACATTCGATGGTAAGTTTAACTAAGAAATGGGTCGGCCATGTCTGCAAATGGTGCAGACAAGTGTTAGAGTGGGTCGCCCTGTGGTGAAGATGGATGAATGATTTGAAGAATGTGGCTGGCAGCAGATGGACGCGGACTGCCAAGGACCGGGAGACTGGCGCTCTTTAGGGGGAGGCTTCACATTTAGCAGTGGACTAAGATACAAAGTAATTTCAAAGAACCAGTATACTCACAACTTGCTGCGGTGTTGCATCGTAAGGCAATCCCCTCATCCGCACGATGACCTGTGCCCCGCGGGAGAGGAAGGCGGCCGCCTCGCATGTGGCGCCCCCTGCTACTGACAGGAAGTCTTCGCCACTAGCACGGTACACCTGGGTGAAGAAATAAAAGGATTTATTAAGAGTGAGAGAGCTTTTTGGAGTTTCTATTTTACTGTCTGTTTTGTCAAGAGATAGATTCGTTTGACCACTATCTCGCCTGATGGTAAACCATGATGTGGTTGACAGTGAAGCATACCTGCCAAGAAGTAACCTAATTAAAGACTCCAAGGTTGTAGCTATCAGCAAATAAAGAAGTTATTAGTAGGAAGATTTAGAGGAAGACGGAAAAAGAAACAGCGTGGACGGGCGATGGGATGTAACGCTTTGCATTGCTATTATCTATAAACACGGCCTTACAACCGCGCGGCCGCAGCGCTCTAACTACTCTGGGACTAAAGTTTGCCATTCACTAAGCCACTGACAGCGACACTATCCAATTGTGCAGCGAGAGCGGTGAGATTGGCCGATGTTAATACGTCTCGTCGAACTCATTGTAGAGTTCAGCGATCAGATTTCTTACAGAAAAAGTATACCTGGGTCTGGGCCGACCGAAGTCGCGGTCAAAAGCTAGAAAGATCTAGCTAGTAGAAGTTGAAGGTCCGCACTTGTTTCCTTATTTATACGTTAGTTTACGATTTCGCTTCTAACTGCCTCATCATATCACCCGTAAAGACTAGATACTGTTTCTGCTATTTCAAATGCTCATGCTCACCTCAATGTAACGCGATCCAATATGGTGCTTATGTCGTTTGAGCGCCATGTCTCTGTGCTCTTGTGACACGAACCGCACCAGCGCCTCGCCGTTGCGTCTACCTTGAGGCGACAGGCACAGGGCTACGCCACCCCTGAGGAAAAATGAGAATACATTAAGACTTTAAGTCAGACCAAAGAGGAGCTATAGTGTGTTTACTCCCAGTCGAAAGTCGCTCGAAAGTCTGACAAAGAGCTTGACCACCACCGGAGGTCTCATATGTCGTGGGACAGACTGTAAAGGTACCCGATACCCTGGAACCAAAGGGCGACTGAAGGAACAAGGGAGGATTTTAAGTCAGTAAGAATAGGACAGTCCCTTCCACTCCAGCTCGGGAGAGGAAGATGATTTATTAACAAAAAAGGCTTTGAAACTTTTATCTACATTGGTTTATGATTAAAACCGATATTTTAAAGTGCAGGGTGTTTTGCAAAGTTAAAGAATGAAGATCCAAAGTTTTTGTAGTCAAGCTGAATGCGAAAGATGTAGAGCCTGTTGTTAATCAATAGATCTTAGAAGAAGTCATGTTCTGGAGTGGATTGTTATGGATTGAGTTCAAAAATTGCGTGTAGGTATTTGAGATTTTATATTTACACAATTTTCAATTATATTCATCATTTCAACCTGGGATCACCAACTGCCAGTTGAAGTCCTCCCTCTTTTTCTGCCATTTTTCTCATTTTCGTGTGTCCATGATATTGTTAACCCAAGGGGCTTTTGGATAGCTTTGGGTTTTTTGGTCGCCACCTTGGCCACCATTCGGTTAAAACCTTACTGCGTTTGCCATTTCCGCGTCTAGCCAGAAATCTTCCCTAATATCACATGAGGCTTTTTCTATTTCAACGTGTTAAAATAAACATGTGTGAGTCCTCCCGCTCTGAGTGGAGCGAAAGGGACTGTCGGACAAGTACTGACTAAAATTCACCGTGTTCTTTCAATAGCCCTTGACGTTCCAGGGTCACGGTTACCTGTTTAGACGGTCCCGATCGGGGCTTGGGGCATGACATTAGTTTTGAATACTTACTTGGCAACATTGAGTCCTCTGAAGAATTTAGCGATATCCTGATCTGATGACTGCCACGGGAGACCGCGCGCGCGAACTATGCAGTTGCCGTCTATTTCATCGTCTTTTGAGCTGAAACAATACAAAACGTCAGGTTAGTCACTTGTTTAAACCATTTTTGTGGAAAAAAATGCTCTGTGTATTTTAGGATTGGAATCGGTTTTAAAGCCTTTGTCAAACAGACAGGCGTGGCGAATGCGAAACGTCACGTTTTTATTTGTAATGATGCAATTGTTTGAATCCAGTCACATAGAAAAGCGAAAGCGATCCGATAGTGTGACAGAACTATCGGTTCGGTATCGGTTCGGACTCGCCTGTCTGTTTGACAAAGGCATTAGACAAGCACATATTTTAGCCACATTCTAACGACCTTTCTACTGTGACCAGTCATTTAGCGCGGGGCAGCGAACGGTAAGATCAAATGTATAGGAATGTTTGAAACACGCCATGAGGCGCTGCTAGTGGTTAAGTAATTAATGTCTTATTCGAGCAGCCCGCCGCTCCTGTCACCGCTTTGACCAAAGTCGTGAATGGGCCGTAATACGAATAAGCACAATAATATACAAAATGGGGATTTGCGTTCACGTCTGCCCAAATGTGTGTTTGCTTTTACTTTATTATAGAGACATATAGAATACCATTATTATATGAGAATCTTCCAAAAATAGGAGTGTGTGAAACGCAGTACTATTCTTTATGTGAGCCGAAACAATGAATTGTACAAGAACGTGTGAAAAAATGCTGTTTTTGGCATTTTCAAACGCGGATTTGGGATTTCCTTAGAAGTATGCGAGAGTCTCCAACAAACTCTAAGAAATATATTTATATATAATAGAATATAAATAAAATTGGAGTGTCTGTCTGTAATATTGAAATAACCGTTTTTTCTTACTTGCATATGAATATATATACGGTACATACACCAAAATAACATTTTTTAAAATTTTTGTCTGTCTGTCTGTCTGTCTGTCTGTTTGTAATCGCTAATCTCTGAAATGGCTTGACCGATTTTGACGGGACTTTTATTGGCAGGTAGCTGATGTAATAAGGAGTAACATAGGCTACTTTTATTTTACAAAAATTCATTTATTTAAAAAAAAAATGGATTATGTGCACTTGGTATCACAACTTCACGTAACTTTTATACGCAACAATATGTGAGTCAATTGAAGTAACATTAAGTTTTTTGTTTAATCGTAATCAGTTCACATCTTAAAAAAATGTAAATTAATAAAAATTAAAACAATGTTTCCGGAGTATAACATTAAAACAGCGCCATCTATCGAGAGATCTAGATCAACTGCGTGCGGTATTGATTATAGACGCATGCGATAGATGGCGTTGCGCGTGTGACGTCATTCCCTGAATCGCGGTGTTAAGATTTTCCTTGAAAGGACGACCTTCTCCCATGTCTGGCTGCATCTTTGGGTTATGTAAGTGCCTGTATAGTTCTGTCTATACAAAGGTTTGGTGTTAAAATCGTTCTTTCTTGTGAGTTGCGTTTTAGTGTGTCGTAAATCGTAAACGTCCGTCATTAATTCGTTTTAAAAGTTTGGTCTGGTAAATTGGTTGGTTAGATTCGGTTTTGAATTTTGAAGTGCGAAGTCTTGCAATTTGAGTCAAGTAGTTTTATTTACTTCGTAGTTTTTGAAGTGAAAACTTCTTTAGCGGCGTTGAGCACTTTTCTGTAATGGGTATAAAATCTTAAACTCGCGTCAGGACACGTGACCCTGACCGAAAAAGCGTAGGACGGCGCAGGGCGCTTGCGTGAATGTTCGTTGCTAGGTAACATTGTTTATAAAAGATGTACGTCACATTGGAAAATTATTGAAATAAAAAGTCAACCATTTTTGCGAGTTTTACTAAAATCTGTTCACAAGATATTTCCAACAATTACTATTCAAGTTTTCACTTCTGCCGGCACTCCCAGAGTGCAACCCGTCGTTTTTTTTTTTTAAGTTTGTGTTGTAGATTTATTTGGTTTAATATTTTATTTGTTTGGTTCTAAAAAAACAAACCTTTCGCAGTACATATTGTTTTGTATTCAATATTTTATTTAGTTAGTAACGTGCGTAGATAGTTGTTTCGTTTTTCTAAAATACATATTTTTATAAGTTTGATTTTGCACACTCATTAGTTATGCCTAAAAGAAAGTCAAATCAAAGTTATTATTTGGTTAAATATTTTTTTGATTGGTTCAGTCTTTTTTTTGAAAATGCTGCTTTGTTAAGTTCCGACATCCACGCGAACGAAGTCGCGGGCACAGCTAGTATATAATAGAATATAATGTATAGGTATTGTTTATTATAACTTATAGTACAGACGCCAGCAGGTAAACCTACCCGAATCTGTCAAATTTTACCAATCAAACGTTAACCTTCCACTATAGTGATAAGGTTGAAAATCTATTAATGTTTGACAGATTGAGGTAGGTTGATTTGCTGGCGTCTATACTACAACGTTATCACTATCCACATTTAAATGGAACAAACATAAGAAAAACGGCTCATACGAGTATAAATAATAATATGTATAAAATTAGAACAATACGTTTGATATCGAAATTACACACTAACTTCATTGATTTTCAACGAAATATGAACTAAGTTTAATTACCTACCAATCTTATGAACCACAATCACGAGCTGATTTTTATCTCAGAATTCTTAATCAAGACATACTGGATTGATTCACTGACCCCAACATAGTTTAAGTCACTTTGAACAAATCCAAAGATTTGGCATTTTAGCAAATGTTGGCCGAAGCCCACGTTTCGATGGGACACTACCAGTTGGTCATATTTAGTCTTCATAGCATTCTAAAAACCTTCATAAAACAAGTGCTTCGTTGTCCTAATATTATATATCTTCGGGCGTAGTAACGATAGTATGGAAACAATGGCTTCTAGAAGCTATAATTTTGCGCCAGTTCGCGTGACGTGCGTAACTCAGAATGCATCGTAAAATTTAATGCTTAGGTCATCATAGTTATTATATGATTTTATTCTTGTTGTAAAAATATTGTTGGGTACGCTTAAATATGAGATTATAGGAAGACATTATTGTAAAACATTATTAAGATTATAACAATGTTTTAAACGTTTGTCGTACTTAATTACTTTCTAGAATTTGATTGTTATTAGCGACACTAACTAATTGTTAGCGACTAATTGTCGCAATAACAATCAACTTTTTGAATAGATTAGATGGTGTGATGGTGGCGGGTTCGATTCCTGGCCAGGATTATTGATTTGTCTAAAAACCAATGATACAGATTAAATGATACATCATTCCTACTTTTCGCCACTATGAGCGTTACAGTCGAATAGTACTACCCGCACCTAGTACGTCGTATCCAGCGAATAGAGGCACGTCCACATATTACTGACAAATAGGGCTGTGACCCCAGTAGGCAAACTGTTAGCAGGCTACTGAGTTTGCTGCGTATCGGTTTAGTAAGCTCTTCCATATATATTTGAAACTAGCTTTTGCCCGCGACTTTGTTCGCGTGGAATAGTGACTTCCGGCACTATTCCACTTTTTATTTTTTGTAATAAAAACTATCCTATGTCCTTTCTCAAGTTCCAAACTATGTCTGTACCAAGTTTCACACAAATCGGTTCAGTAGTTTAGGCGTGAAAAAAAGACAGACAGAGTTACTTTCGAATTTATAATATTAATTTGGATGGAGTGTCCACAGTTTGCTAGTTTTGCGCTCACATTTGTCTCAGTTACTGTCCGACTCACAGCAAAACCGATTCCAGTCGGCGGCGGCGATGTGGTTGTTCACCGGGCGTAGTGAGTGCCTTTGCCGGAAACTATTCATGCGGTCTACCTCAATAAGCGGCTAACTTATAACAGTTTGCTTGCGACGCACGAAAATTGATCTGAGTTTGCAGCTCAATTTTCAGATCGCCACGATTTTGCAGCTCACTCAGTCGGGTGCAACAGTTTCCCTACTGTGGACACAGCCTAAATCCAATGACAAAATTATCAGTACTCCCAGAGCAGATGTCATAATTATGATCTCCACAACGCAATGGAAGTTCCCAAGACTTATCTAATGAAACATAAGCTGAATATAACACTACAACTACTTATAATCAATCCATATTTTCTAGTAATCGGAATATTTTGCATTATCAATGAGAGATAGAGATGTGACTTGACCTAGACCTTTTGTAACACTAGTTTCTGTCCCCGACTTCGCCCGCGTTTTACTAACATGTTCTATGGAACTCGGTAATAGCGTAGCGTTCATCTATATGATTATTATTAAGTTGAATGTGTTTGTTTGGTTGAACGCGCTAAACTCAGGAACTACTGGTTATAATTGAAAAAATATTATTATGTTGGATAGTCCATTTATCGAGGCTATAGGCTATATAACACCACGCTACAACTAATAGGAGACGAGCAGCGGGGGTGAACACACGGGAAACAGTTTATGAGTTGTATAGAGCCCTAAAAGGGCAAAGTTTATCTGATTATAAAACTAATCGGTTTTTTTTATGGTAAAATCATCATTTGAGTCGTCCCATCCTGGGCAGAGCGGGAGGGACTATCAGACTCGTACTGACTAAAATCCACGGTGTCCTTCAATAGCCCTTTACGTTCCGGGGTCACGGTAATTCGTACAGTCCCGCGACCCCGGCAGGCTTTGGCCCTCTAGAGGGGGGCCCCGTCATTTTGCTGACACTCATTGAGGCGCACAACAAATGCCTTTTTTTATTGAGATCGGTACGGTAATTTCGGAGATCACCGTCAACACACATAGTGACGTATGATTTTACATAATCAGATAGACTTAGATGAATGATATGTAGCTACGTACTCGTACTTGACCTCAACCTCATACACCATTACATACCACAAATACATATGTATTGCTAGTCTAACAACGTGAGTTTATTTCCTTATCAAGTTGATATTGATTTGAAACACCACAGGAAAGTCAACGAAGGCAATTGAAATTGATAAAGTTCGTTGATTGAATTCAAGATTGTTATAATCTGTCGGTTTAATGATCATTCTGCTGATACTTTTTTTTTTATCGTGGTAAAATCATCAAATGAGTCCTCCTACCCAGGGCAGGGCGGGAGGGACTGTCAGACTCGTACTGACTAAAATCCACGGTGTCCTTCACTAGCCCTTTACGTACCGGGGTCACGGTAATTTGTTAGTCCCGCGAACCCAGCAGGGTTCTGCTGATACTTGCGTGATTTTATTTGCTGTGTGTAGTTTAGATGTAGCATAAGTGAAAGCCTAAAATGATCCCATTGCTGGGAGTGGCTGGGACACAACACCCGCCTCCTCCTTTTTTTTATCGTGGTAAAATCATCAAGTGAATTCTCCCGTTCTGAGAGGCCCCTCTTAGAGGGCCAATGCCTGCCGGGGTAGCGAGTCTGTCTCATCAGGTAAGCGTGACCCTGGAACGTAAAGGGCTATTGAAGATTCACCGAGGATTTTAGTCTGTATGTGTCTGACAGTCCTGACCTGGGCGGGAGGACTCATTTGATGATTTTACCACGTAAAAGGCGCTGAATAAAATATTCCAAGTCAAAATTTCCATTTAAATGACAAAATCCAAAGCTATCTACAATGTTTCTAATATTTTATCACAGTGACTTGTGAATAACATAATAGATAGAGAAACACAGTAGCTATTTGATGATAATATAATTGTTTATACCATTTGTTTTATCGATCTTGAAAATAAAAATCATGTGTCATTGTGTTCTTAAAAGTTAATCTATGAAATTACCAAACCGTTTTAAATTTTTTAGAGTTCCGTACCCAAAGGGTAAAACGGGACTGTATTACTAAGACTCCGCGTTCGTCCGTCTGTCTGTCTGTCTGTCTATCATCAGCCTGTATCTCATAAACCTGATGAAAAATAGACAGTTGACATTTTTACAGATGATGTATTTCTGTTGCCGATATAAGTACTAAAAACGGCTTATAATAAATATTTAAGGGGCTCCCATACAACAGGATGTTTTTTCTATAAAACCGAGTCCGACTGGCACTTTGCCGGTTTTATATGTATGTATCTAATTACCTAAGACTAGCGACCCGCTCCGGCTCCGCACGGGTGTAATTTATACTATATTATGCATGTTTAATACATATAAACCTCACCCTTGAATCACTCTAACTATTAATAAAAAAAACCGCGTAGAAATCCGTTACGCAGTTGTAAAACAGTTGGACAGGGCCAAAGTGACCCCGGTACGTAAAGGGCTATTGAAGGACACCGTGGATTTTAGTCAGTCAAGTCTGACAGTCCCTCCCGCCTTATACATAGGGACAGAGAGCGGGAATCGACTTTGTTTTATACTATGTAGCTATTCAATAGGTGACGCCATGCGAAGTAGGGGCAGATCGCTAGTCTAATTATAAACATTTGTCATTGTTTTATCAACATTTTTATAAATCCTTGAACCCAAAATTGTGATAGTCGAATATATCTTGTAGGTCAAAGAAATATTCCATGAATGATATTGATATGTGAAGTCGTGATCAGCTGTTAAAAGTTTTGCGAATTGGTAATTGAAATAAAAAGCAAAAACATTGATGAGACTGGTGAGAAAAAGAAGTTTTAAAAGAATAACCTTTGCAAGACAGACGCCTTATCACAAGATTTCCTGTATTTTACGTTAAGTGTACGGGTCTTATGAATTACCGTGATCCCGGAACGTAAAGGGCTATTGAAGGACAACGTGGATTTTAGTCAATAAAATAAATAAATAAATATTCCACAACTATCCAAAACGCCATCTAGTCCCAAGCTAAGCAGAGCTTGTGTTATGGGTCTAGACAACTGATAAACATACTTATATATTTCTAAATACATACATATTATAGATAAATTACACCCAGACACAGAACAAATTATCGTGCTCATCACACAAACATTTGTCCTGGGTGGGAATTGAACCCACAACCTCCGGCATAGCAGTCAGGGTCACTAACCACTATACCAACAGGCCTGTCAATACAAGTCTGACAGTCCCTCCCGCTCTGCCCTGGGCAGGAGGACTCATTTGATGATTTTACCACAATAAAAAAAATGTACCTTGTAGCATTATAACGTTCATTATAGTAAAGACAATGAAAAAGAAGTGGTAAAATCATGAAATGAGTCCTCCCATCCAGGGCAAGGCAGGAGGTACTGTCAGACTTGTAATGACTAAAATCCACGGTATCCTTCAATAGCCCTTTACGTTCCGGGGTCAGCTCGTTAGTCTCGCGACCAAAAGAAGCTCTATAGTGTATGAAGGCGATAGGATGGACTGTTTGGGACTCTGTGAGGTGAGGTGGAATAAAACCAAGGAATGGCAGTAAAATCTAATATCAAGCAAGCAGCAAGCAAAAATATATAAACAGGTTCGCGAAGCTAAAACAATCTGACAATTCTTATTTTATAAAAATACGTAAAAAAATAGACAACAAAAAAAGAAATAAAAAACTATTACCAAGAAGGTTCTCAACAATGTATGAATGAGAAACTAACTTTTCTATCAAAATAACTTCAAAGTCCCCGTTTAATTTACGTCACTAAAATGTGAAAACTCGAGGCCTCAGGTTGTAATTATTAATTAATCGGGACAAAACTTTGAAAGGGATTATGATATTTGTTGCCAGCAGGAGACAACAATGTTTCTAAATAATGAACTCTTATTTTAATACACAAATGGACTACTTATTCGCACCCCAACCAGAAGTGACAAGGAAGTAAACCGTGTGGTTGAAGTCAGTAGGAGTCTGACAGACCCCTCTGACCACCTCACGGCAAAGAACATCAAGCCCCACGTAATAGGGAACGAGCAGAAAACGCTAACACGGAAAACTATTCAAAGACTCCTCTGAGAGCTGTCCTCACTATTGAAGCACAATCGTACAATCGTAAAGTTATTGTCATATAAATCATTATTATAATAATATAAGTAATACGTGTGACGGCAGCACACAATGTCCATTATGGTAGACGGAATCAAAACATCTTGAACAATGGTGTTACAACACAGACCCGACACTTGATATGGCCATGGTAGAACGGGGTATTGAAGACAACTTTACGAATGTGATACCAAGAGTATTTCACAGATATGTAACTGAAGAAGGCAGTGCCGAAAATAGTGAGAACGGTTCCCAGGAACTGGACGCAAACCCTGGAGGGGCGCAGGAACGGTTATACCAGGACCATGATTGGCAAGACCAGGGGGTAGTTAAAAAAATTCACACAGGGAGCATAAAAGGCTAGTTCCGACACTGGAAGTACGTCAATAATAGTGTTATTTTCACTGTTAAAAGGAATTATGGGAATTGAGACCGCGCGTAGGTTAACGTAGGATGGAACGCCCCCCGGTAAGATGAACCGATAACCTGAAGGAGATAGCTGGCAGTGGCTGGATGATAAAAGCGGGTGATCGTGCGCTGTGGCGCTTCCTGGGAGGGGCCTATGTCCAAAAGTGGACTGCAATAGGCTGAAATGATGATGATGATAGAAAAACACCATAACTGATACGAGGCAAATGATCATGAACATATTTCTTTTTGCTTAGATCATGAGAAGAATTTACTGAGCTATAAAGATTGTTCATTATTAAAATTCTATGGGGCCTTTATAAACATCGTATTTTCTTCCCATGAGATGATATTACGGTTAGTATAAACATAAATGATCTTCAGAAATGATGACGTAGTATGGACGCTACTGTTGCCACGGGAACTGTAGGATTTTGTTATAAAACTGAACTAGGAAGACGTGTTAACAATAACTACGAGAGAGGAAACATGACTATCAAAATGGCTACTGAGCTGAGAGCTCAGACTAATTTATCTACTAGAAACATAATAATGCCACCCAAAAACACGATAAAAAATTATTCAACCAACGGGGATAACTATTTAATAGGTAAGGCTTCTATCTTAATTTTAGATATAATGTGTCCTCGATATGCTGAACCTAACAGAGGGTCAGGGTTACACAGGGATCCCGTGTTTGTGACGAAAACCTTAATTTGATGGAAAAATTAATTCCTCGTATGGAAAAAATGCGAATGGAAAAATAATAAACGCAATAAATACTCCAAGTATGTACGTGTTAAATAAAATACAGAAATCTTGTGATAAGGCCAATGTTATTTAGAACTTTATTTAGCCGGTTCGTTCAACTAACTAACCTCGTAACAGGTGGTTCAAGAAGATACAAAGATTAATTTGGAACGATATTATTATTTAGAATTCCTAAACGTTAGCTTTTTTCTAAAGTAAATAATTCATAAATTAAACAATCCCAAGAAAATTCAAAAGCCTAATAACCTGCCAGTTTTGGATTAATATCATTGCAAACAACGCGTTACAAGTAGAAACAGTAGCAACAACAACAGCCATTACACACATGTCGCCGATTTGTACCTATTTGAAATTAAAACTGGTAGTGTGTTGGCCTCTTATCTTTCTGCGAATGGATGACGTATCGCCTCAGCCAAACATACAGGTATTGAAAAAGGAAATGAATTGAAGTCTTTAACTAACAACAAATTCACAGTATCACTCGGTTTTATGAATTGAGCACTTGAATTTGAGGACTTATTGCTTATTTGGGCACCGTGGCCATGGAACGATATGGACAACTGATGCAATAGTCTGACAGTCCGTCTTCCCATTCAAGGAGGGAGGTGTCATAATAAAAAATACTTTTTAAACGATGAAAGATATTTTTATTAAGGCTTCAATAAAGAACTTGATCAAGACTAAAATAGGTAATTTCTTCAAAGATTTTTGAAACAGAGTTACAGAATTCGTCACCTAAAATGTTCAATTCACTTTACTTGTTTTTGGAAACGAAGTTAGTATGCGCCTTGTTTGGAATGATGAAATCCGTATTGATAGTGTCATTTTAGGGACGTTAGGAACTGCCCTTGGCACTGAGGAAGACTTGAAGAGTGCTTACAGCTTCTCCATAGTTCGAACCATCCATGTGCAGGCTTTCTGGACTAAATTCTAGGTGACCGTGTTACGCCGTTACCAAGTCAACAAAATTGATATGATGAATTAACTGTGCTGAGCAAATTAGTCATACAGTATCACAGGGCCAATGCAATAAGCAGGTGCTTCGTTCGATTGCTACGTATGGTTTTCGAAGCACGTGCTTGCGTAGCCACGGTCTAAGAATTCTATTGGTGACGTGAAATTGAAGAATTGTGAGAATTGCAAATCGGATTCGCAAGAATTTCACAAACATCATTTGAATTTGTCGCTTTTCAGTTGTTTTCTGAGGCTTGATTTCGTTAGATATGCATTGTATAAGTGCTATGTTGAAGTACATACATATTTAGAGGATAACAATGCTGTACCTACTATATGTATTAATAAAAAATATAATGTAGTATTGGATTCTTACGATCCTGAAATGCTGAATCAACAATATTTTTAAATAACACGGAAGACACAAATCAAAAGGAATAAAAAAGTAAAAAAGATAGCAGTATTCATTGATACACTTGCTATATCTAAAATTAATTACACTAATTAAGGTTAATCAGGCAAATCTAATGAGAATAACATTATCAATCTTGATAATAATAAACCTGTGCAATGATCAGTAGTTGTAAAATAATTTATATCTGATAAATAGTCTAGGTTGAAAAATTTCAATACCTAATTCCTTTACATGAATGTCTTAGTAAGTCCACTGCTGGGACACAAGCCTCCTCGCTATGAGCTGTTAATAGATTGTAATGAACCACGTGTACCCGATACAGGTTAATAAACTCTTCGAATTTTAGTTCTAGTGCATGTTCCTCACGATGTTTTCTTTCACCGTTTTGAGAGCAGTGGTGACGAGGTTAATGATGACGGCAAAAGACAAACTAATTACTAATTAGTCACTAAATACTTGTTTTCATTAGAAACGTCCTGTGACTGGTGTCGATGTCTCAGTGACACACATCACGGCAATTATGTCACTTATTGTTAAACAATTATGAATCCCTATGATGTTTCAAGCAGGAATGAAATATTTCTATAACTGTTGTAATTCCCCAAGGGAACATCTTTGGCCCTTTAGTAATCAAGCTTTGAGTTCGATGTATTGATGTTAAACTAGGGCACTTTGATTTTAATATTGCTGGTACTTCAAAATAACAAAACAATTAGTCTATATTCTTCGAAATGATCGACAGATGTCAATATTTATCACGGCACATGCTATTGCGATTGTAAGTGTTAAGACTTCTCCTTTAAAGTCGCGATCCTGGGACTGTCAATACTTTGTGCTGCTACCTGAAAATCATCACTTTTGACGATTCTTGGTTTGTACTCTAGCACCTAGGAATTAAAGTAGGAACAGCAATCATGATGTTGACCCCTGGTATGTTTACATTATGTTACTTATCTAGCCAACAATAATTATAATGGTATCCTATCCCTTTCCAACATAACACATTCCATTACATGAAAATCATCAGCATGTAGGTTACTGTAAGGTATGCAAATTAAAAGTGTCTATTTAGCCGTTTAGTCCTAACTGTTGTTGCTGATTAAACATAAGCATTTGTTGATAGTATCCAATCCGCATCGTGTCTTGTTTTCGTCGTAGCTTGCAAAACGTGAAGAATTAAAACGGAGTACATTTTAGACTTTACGCCATGACGTAGAATTTTTAGAACGGATATTCTGAGTCAGCATTGTTTTGAATTGTCATCATTGAAGTTTCAACTATTGAATGTTATAGCTATAAATGATTTATTTCTTTTTAATTTTATTAAGTTTTTATGTTGCTATTCTATCTTACGATTGTGTTAAATATAATTCGGCGATCTGTATTTAAAAATCAATAAATAATAATAAGCTATTTATTTATGCAGCTATTTCAGAAACATTTATTTCTAAAAATAACTAAGATCTCCTTTGGAATTCTAATACGAGTAGTGTCTATAAAAAGAGACTATCAGCTAAATTACTATCACTTTCTAATTCTATTATTCTTTTGATAGCTTGGGGCTCCTCATTTATATCATCATCTTCTTGTTTCTTTCTTTGTCTCATGTTACTTGCGGTTGGCATAACAAGTGTTTTTTTTCCATTCTCCTTTGATTAGAGAGCTATAACGCTATCATTTTGATTATTTCACCATTACTTATCTTATCATATCATTTCATACATACATCCATCTATTCTATGGTCCTATATCCCCTTCTCCATTATGATATTGATCATCACTCTTTTAGTATCATTGTTTCTTAGTATCTCGTGTTCATGCCAACTTCTATTTACTACTTACTACTACTTTTGTAAATAGGACAACTTCTAAACTTCCTTTATTAAACCCATTTCATGTTTTATCCGTTCTTGTCGCTCGACAAATCCATCTAGTAATTCCACTATACCTATGCCATCGTTTTTCATCCACACTGTAATTCACGATACAACAGGTCCATAGTATTGCTGAAAAAAACATCTTATTATCTTAAATGTAAAAGCATCGGAGTATGCTCTGTTGGACGTTTGTTACTCTTTCATGCAGAAACTACAGCTGATTTTGGCTCACATATATGTCGTGAATAACTTACTCAAGACACAGTATACTTTTTAATTAAAGAAAAACACGATACGTACGGTCCCAGGGGACAATTATTTAACTGAAGCTGTGGGTATAAGCTACATAGGGCGTTCAAATCAAATACAAATCAACATTTCTTTCAAAAACAAAGTGCGATCATCCGCAAACTCGTCACCATGCGTCCTGTTAGCGACCGTCTCAGGTTACAAGCACCGGAACGCTTGCGCACTATAAATCTTACAAATGTGTTCCGTAGAGGTTGTAACTCGAACCTTATCGAATGAGTTTTTATTTCACCAAAAAAAGCAGGGACGAATTGTGTGGAAGTGCAAAAAATTATCGCACGTTCGTGTTAGGTTATTTTTATATATATATTCGAAGTTGTAGATTTTAGAACGCTCGATAGCTTTGGCTATTCAGCCTGCTGGGACCGAATGAATGTCTTAAGAGGTTACCGTGGCTCTGGAATGTAAAGGGCAAGGGTGAAATAATAGGGTGGTTAGGGTGATAGGGTAGAAAGGATAGGGTGGTAGTATTAGTAAGTCAAGTCTGACAATCCGTTCTGCTTTACCCAAGGCGGGAAGACTCATTAGATGATTTTCCAACTCAGAAAAGGGTTACTCAGCAGGCGTAATAACCCTATTTTGGCGGTTAAGATAAAGCTATTGCTCTCATTCCTGGGACCTCCTTTCTGATAATGGGCTGTATATCACCACGGGAGTCCGGTTCGGGTTTATGGATGTCACACGGTTTGAAGTGTTTTGTTCCAAGACATTTTCGGTACAATCTTATATTTTGGTAATTTGACTAATAGAAGATTAGTCAAATTAAATTATTTTTTTAGTCAGTTGATGATGACAAGGATATTTTGCAGGATTTGCGTTTTGATGATGATTTGCTAAAATCGTTATTTAAGGTTGCCGTTTGTAGGATACTACTTCTCCTTTCTTGAGAAATAGAAAAAAGTAATAAGAAACGAGGACCGTGAGGGCAATCCCTACGAAATGCCTTTTGTTATTTAATATTGTAGCCGATAAAGAATTAGCAATATTTATAAAACAATTGTGTAACAATTTTGGTGTACTAGAAACTAGACGTTATTTAGATGACTGGCTTTGTCCAGATAAATTGATGAATCTCGCCCTGAAGTATATCTACTAAAGGAGTAATTTCTAGATTTTACTGAGTTTTTTTTTAGTGGCAACCACGTAATCTATTTGAAAAGGTAAATAGATGACATGGAGTTAAACTCATCTAGGAGGAGAATTGTGACGGTTAGATTAACTTCTGCCTTGCCCTTCGGGATTAACAGGGCTATATGAGGGATGGATGGAGGGTTGTAATTTGTACCAACGAATAACTTTGCAATAACAGTTCAGTCACTTTTGCTCCGCTGCTACAGATTAAATAATTCTCACAACGTGTGACGAACGACCACTGTATAGCTACCTGTATTTTGTTTATATACATTATGTCAGTTCAAGATAAGTAATTGGAACAATGTATGCGTCTAATATTGTACGTTGAAAGCGTTTTGCCAATACTGTTATTGTGCACAGCTAAGGAGTGGAACTCCTTGCCGGGGTACGCCAGGGTCTGTGTTTCCTGATGGTTACAACTTTAGGGTCTTAAAATCAGGAGTGAATAGGTTACTTCTAGGCAAGCGTGCTTCACCGTCGACCAAATCAGATGATATAGTAGTCAAACGCGAGCGTTTAGCTAAATAATAAAAAACATCTGCCTAACCCAATCTGTCTTTCTTTAATGGATGTTCAACTTTATTCAAAAAGCAGAAGGTTTATTTTCGATCGTGAAAACTGATAAACGGTCAATCTAAGATGCTGTTGTGACTGAACTAATCTTCCTTCCTTTTCACGCATCATTATCATCATCTGCTAAGTTGAGGCCTGCGGGTGTGAGGGTCCAAGAACGAACAATGTCACCAGAGACCCACATCTTAATCAATAAGAAAGATCATCAACTGGCTAGCCTTTTCCAGACTTTTTTTTTATCGTGGTAAAATCATCAAATGAGTCCTCCCACCCAGGGGAGGGCGGGAGGGACTGTCAGACTTTTACTGACTAAAATCCACGGTGTCCTTCGCTAGCCCTTTACGTACCGGGGTCACGGTACTGGGAAAGTCCCACGACCAGCCTTTTCCAGACTGTGTTGGATTTGGCTTCCAGTACCTATAATATTCTTTCAGATACAGCAGAATACCAGTATTTTAAAATGACTGCTCTGAGTTCTACAACCCAGTTACTTTAATAGCCACTGTCTTTTGAATATTGGCTGACGTCTGATCTGTGGTTTCTTTTAACTGCTTTAGCAAAGATGCAAAGTGACTATCACGTTTGCTTGTGTGATGTAACGAACGTGTTTGTTTCTGTTCATCTTCTATAAATATCTTAGAGGGTTTGACTTCTTTGTGATAAAAAGAGGCGCGTGTTTTATACCAAGAGTCACTTCAGTTACCTAGTCTTTCCTTATTTAGGGGTCGTCTTCCAGGCTTACAGAATTCTGTTGAATATCAGCGTTTTAGTATAGATTATGTGATGATAATGCCATCTAGCCGATTTCGGCCACAGCCGGTTTTATAAATTGGTTGAGAACTATGGTATGCTGCCCTTTCATATACTCTACAGTGACTTGTTTAAACAACTTTTGCCGAAAAACTCCGAGTACAAAGCGGGCATGTAAGAAGAGCATTGATGACAGAAGTTACATTTGCAAGTGGTCTAGCTTTTAGTTCATCACGCTTCATGCCATGATAAGGATAACATGAAGCGACGGGCTATCTGACCTCTAAAATCCATTTATTGTGTATTAGACACTTCTCTTGGTAAGACTGATTGTTAGACAGGCTTCTGACTGCTTGTAACGATTGTCAAAGAGCTACAAATTACAGCTTAACGTGCCATTAATTCACGAGGAACCTTTGACCTATTACCATCTTTGCAAGTGTTTACATTATGTTTAACCTCTAAGAGGTCATAGCCAAGTTTATGTTCAAGTTATCAAACAGCTACTGTTATGAGAGAGATGGTAATGTTTCAATTATTTCCAATAATGCTATTGTTTTTATAGATTCTACATGGATGGAAATTTATTTCTCCGAAGAGGTAAACAAAATATTGTTATTAGAATAATAGGAAATCATTGGTGTAAGTACTGAATGATTGCCTGTAAATAACGCTTCAGTGTCTAATAATTAAGTATTTATGGACAATTAAGAAGAAAATGCTATAAATACAATAGGAGACAACCTGGATACAGCTCTGGGTCAAGACTCCGCTAGCAAATCAAACTCTCCAAGCTCTAAAACTTCAAATATTAGACCTTAACTAAATATCAATATGAATGGGTTGCAAAGCAAACTAATTATCGTAAAGCTATCAACGCTCACCTTGTTATCTTAAGTTGCTGCCGAAGACCGATAAAAGCGTAAAAAGAGTCCCGAAAGCGTACCACTTTATCATATAACAAACACTTGACAATCCTGTGCTGTTTCTTATCGCCAGTTTTTATTACACTACCACGGGTAAGGAGTCGACGCGTTCCAAAACATAAAATTTCAAGATAAGACGGTGTTGTTTGTTTAGGGAGCGAACGAGACGTCCACACTGCGCGCCGGTCGGGGACGGAATGCGTTAAAGTGACGCCCGTGCGACACTTCACATGCGCCAGAGTTGATTTGCCTGTACTATGAAACTTGGAAGTGTGTTGACGTTCTTGCTTATTTTGCATTTGATTGATTTGAGTTCCGCTAGCGGTATTATGGATGATGTTGGCAAAGAAATGAGCCAGAGTGAAGATTGGCACAATAAAGAAATAAGCCACTAGCAGTGGGTGAATTCAGATCATTATACTAAATAATGATCTGAATCAGTACAATCTGAAGGTACCAAAATTTAAACCCTGGAATTCAAATCACCAAAAATGATTAGAACTATAAGTAAATTACATGCATACATACATGCATACATAAAACTAGCGAAAGCAGTTAATATGATGCCGACTTAATATGACGAAAAGCAATCTGACAAAGATGATGAAACTAACAATTATTAAGTATGTTATTCTCCGCGGGGATGCAAACTTGATAACAGAACTATAGACACTACACTATACTATACAGAAATGTAACAAAACTATAGATAGCAAAGACCCTGAAATAAACAGAACAAAAGATACAAAATAATAACATTAAGATAATTATAACTTGGCAACAAAAGAACCACAGAGCTGCAGTAGTTGGATATGAAACCAAAAGATATGATGGGATCTATAGTACCTAATATATACAAGATTTTAGATTTTATTAACATATAGATAAGGCCACTTATAGGGAAGTGCATTGAATATTTACAAGGGGTTATAGATAAGTAGCTGATATGACCGTGTGACCTGGTGAAGAGTAAATAAAGTATTCGTCTTTTTTCCTGATTCGTAATATAAGGGGATATAAATATACATATTCGTAACATAACTAATAAAACCTTAGGGTCTTCAAGTTAAGAGTGAACAGGTTACTTCTAGGCAAGCGTGATTAACCGTCGACCATGTCTTACCATCAGGTGAGGTAGTGGTCAAACGCGAAACTATCATTGAATGAAAAATAATAAAGAAATAAGGAGATATAATGAAAAGAAAACAGACAAGAAAATAAGCTAATAGAAGAAGAGATGAAACATTTAGCAATAGATAATGGTGGATATTTGTCTAATGAAAAACTACAACAAGTAACCCATTATAGCACAGTGTATCAAGATGGTCTACTAAAAAACGTTGGTGACAGACACTTATATTTTTAAGACCAGGAGACTTATTAAGCTATTGTAAATCAATCAAACATAGGAGAGGTGAGGATAAGCAATAAAACCTAAAAATGACCCCAGAAGGTCACAGGGAAAGACTCCCATTTGCAGTAGTGAATGACATATCAAATTGAGAACCATAACATTATTGGCAGACCTTGTAGAAACTTTTTTTATGGTGGTAAAATCATCAAATGAGTCCTCCCACCCAGGGCAGAGCGGGAGGGACTATCAGACTCGTACTGACTAAAATCCACGGTGTCCTTCAATAGCCCTTTACATTCTGTGGTCACGGTAATTCGTAAGTCGACCCCGGCAGGCTTTGGCCCTCTAGAGGGGGCGCCTTCAGTTTTTGCTGACACTCTTTGAGGCGCGCGTGGAACACAACGCGCCGTCGACCCGGGCATGGTCCATGGTTGGACAGCGAGTTGCCCATTACTCGCTGCCCGCATATCCGTGCCTACGGTGTCCGGAGATCGTCCGCCGACGTCGGTCGCCGTGGGCGTCTACCACTAGACCTTGTAGAAACTAACGAAACTAATAAATTGGAGAGACATTCATTCAATCACAGTATGTTTTGAGTAACAGTAACATTGTAGGTAATCAAATTAAGAATACCTACACCGAATAATATTAAGATAGATCATTTAACATTGATAATAATGCATTCAATGCAGTACCGCGGCAAGGTTATTGAAAGTTGTTTTTTTAAGTTCAAAATCACGACTCACTGTGATAAAGTGATAACTACAAACAAGTTCAGTGATTAACACTTATATGCGAAAATATAAGAATAAGAAACTTTTATTTGTCGAACTATTATAGTTTAGTTTAGATACTAACAATATAACTTCAATTCGTCCTGGAAAACGATTGGATGGCACGATTATGCAATTGTATTTTCAACTGAGATTTATTAAAATATCTTATATTCGTATAAATGAAGGCAAATTAGCTATAGGTATTGTTAGTTTACTAAATATTGGCACAAGAAGATCATAGACTTGGTGATGAAAATATAGACGATTTAGAAGCAGAAAGATTCGTAAGAATAGGTGACGTAACAAAGTCGAATGTGGTTGATGATTATGTAAATAATTTACGAAAGATGCATCAGGAACAGGATACTGGAGAACATTAATACATTACATAAGAGCAAGTTGTTTTCGGAATTATTAGACCCTCTTTAGAATTAGCAAAATCTGGAAATGTACAGACGCTAGCACATCGACCTACCTCAACCTGTCAATTTTCTTCAATAGATTTTCAACCTTATCTCAATAGTGGAACACGGTTAGTGTTTGATTGGTAAAATTTGACAGATTCGGGTAGGTTGACCGGCTGGCGTCTCTATTATAAGAAGCTGCAAAATATGGTGATATGTTTATCCAAATTGTAGTACTTCTTGTAAAACTATTTGACTATATTTCCTCACATTATAAAAGTCAACGTGTGTTACTATTTAAACTTAAAAGAGAAATAACAATTTCTTGCTAATAGAATTCCGTGGCCGTTAAAAGCTTATTGATCGTAAAGCCAGTGTTACTGTCAAAGAACAAAGTGCAGAAAAAACAGTTCGACCAAGTACTATAGGACAGCAGGTGTACCATAAATACTAAATTAACATAGACACTGTAATACCAGGAGTAATGAAAGGTATTTATTAAAGAAACAAGTCTATTTTTATATGGCTTGTATGGAAAAAACAGCTGTGAGGTTCTAAATAATGGTTAGTAGAATCGGTTGATAAGAGTAGGCTTATAAATTGAGTTTAACATATTTTGTAGTGACATTTGACAAGACGATAGATAGATATATCGATGACCTTAAATACTGTTTTTGTTAAACACACGGGTGAATTACATGTAGCAAATACAGAAGTCAGAGATAGAAGATAAATTGTTGATATAGAAAGGAATGTAGGTGAGTTCAACTAGCTGGTTGGTATGGGAACAATGGAGCTAAAGGAATTTATGAAGAAGATCATTTCAATAAGATCACGTAAATTCTTAAGGCAATTAAAGATACCTAAGATTAAACTAAATGTGTGGCAACAAAATTGATAAGATATTTTATTTAATTTTTCCCACCTGTGGTGACAAAGTCAGTGGTGACAAAGTCAGTGGTGACAAAATCAGTGGTGAGAAGGGTAATAGAGATGGATGTTGCGATTGTTACTTAATCACAATAGCTGTAGATCTTGATGTAATTTCGCTTAAAAATAGGTTAGGTTACCGTTTCCCAATTACCGGTCGCTTCACCACTGCTAATGGTCGCAGGTCTTTTTACTATTAATAAATGTGTATTATTTTACATAATGGGTTTACAAGCTTTTAAGCCCAGCTTGGGCTTGAAAGTATTATGTGGGTCACGAAGAAACAGTGTGAAAGTTACCGGGACAAGGCAGAACAAAATTTAGAATACACTGAGTTAGGTTATAGTCTGATATTCGCAGGCGAAGCCGCTGTAACAGTTGGTATATATTCGACAGTAAAATACAGGTATCTTAACCAAGAAATCTTCGAAAACAAAATGAATCGATCGCAAACGTTACTTACATTGGTACAGGTGCGTTTAGTTTACGCAGCGCTTTCAAGACAGTGTCGCGTGGCCAGCAGCAAGTACAGTGCAACAGTGCACGTGTATGTGATTTTGTTGATACGTCAATTTTTATGTGCTGTCGGTGTTGCGACAGTTTTGAATGAAATGATTCTGTTTTTATTCCCGTAGTTTGAACGAGGCTTCTCTTTGTTGCTAGGTTGTTTCTTTTTATTTATTTCGAAATACAATTTGTAGATTGTATCTTTATAAGTATTCGAGATGTGATGATTTCAAATTTTGTTCTGACTGAATGTGTAGTAGGGCAGTGGTGGCCCAGTAGGGCAGTAATGGCCCAAGGATATTGGCCCCGACTTACGAGTTGTAGATCGTGAGTTCAAATCCAGATGAATTTAAAAAAACACTTAGTAATGTGTCTGCATTACTTTGTGTAATGCTCTTAAAACGGTGAAAGAAAACATCGTCAGGAAACCGGGATCTCCTAGAACCAACAATTAGAAGACATGTGAAACATTGGTCCCAGTTAGTTTTGCAGACAGATTCTCAACCGGACTTTTTTAAAAGTTTTGTTACCAACCACGCTTACTCATACATCTACTTACATCCGTAATCATTTCACCCCCTTTGACTGTTCTAGGGAAGTCAGAGGATTACATTTTAATTCTCATAACTAAACTTATTGATAGACGGTAATAAATGAAGGAATTCTTCATAGAGAAGTGTCATCACATCATGATTACCTCATATCTCTGGAACTTTAATAAACACAATCAAAGAACTGTTAAACTAGGACCTCCTTTATCAATTCTGTGGACACAATGGATCCATAGAATCTGCTTCTGTCTTTATTTTCCTACTTATTTTTCAAATATAAACAGAATATCACGTCTCTAATCCTCTAAGGTGTACCTAGAATAGTACCATCACAGGACCGCGGGGGGGGGGTCTACTTTCTTAGTCCGTCAACGAAAATACGGGCCCGTATTCGAAATTTTCGACTACACCCCTACTCCCTATTAGTTCTGACAGGAGTACTGGAGTCGAGACAACTGTTTAGTCATGTTGTCACAAATTTTTAGTTTATACCGCTAACTAATCTTAACGAAACGCCGAAGTTACGCACAAATATTGACTCCGTTCTGGTACTAAGAAATTCCTGATCGTAAAACGTAACCCATCCTGGGAAGCTAACCCAGAACCTCTTGCACAGCAGTTCCAGTATGCGTCTACTAGACTAAACTCAATAAGAATTTGTCCAACTCGGGAAGCAAAGCCAAGCCTTTATAATCAATAGATTCAGTAGAACACAATGCTTGAGGGAGGACATTAACCTAATAACACATTGCCCGACTCAAGAATCGGACTAAGGACCTCATTCTCGGCAGTAGTATTCGCCACCACTGGACTAACGTGCCAGTCAAATGCGCCTTCTTATCGTGTTATCAATTAGGTTAAAAAAAAAGTTTAAATCAAAACATTGAACTACTAAATCGGAACATTATAACGTCGACAAACTTAACTGTGCAGACGGCAAAATTGGGAACTAAAATTAATGTACCGCGTTTGAAATTATGTTGAACTTTTTCTTGACAAGCAGCGTCGCCTGTAACCGCAAATTTAAATTGGTCGTACTTTTATTAAGCTGATAAAATGATTAGGGTAAATGATTAGAATTAGTTGTCTAATCAATATTTGAGTAATAGGTGAGGGGGGAAATGTACTTATCTAGTTTCTAACTTCTTTACGATTAAATACAGTTTGACGACAAGTTTATTGCGACAAACTTGTCGACTGTTGTGCGACGTGTCGCGGGTTCGATCCCCGCACGAAACAAATATTTGTATGATCTGCAAGTTGTTGTTCCGGTTCTGGGTGTTTGTGTATGTGAGTTTGTTTATAAACGGACACACGATAGAGGAGAAATTCCTAGTGTAGGGCAACAATACCGATATATACCGGACCGTACGCATGTTGACCTATACTGTAGTATTCGAAATCCGGGACAATAAACTGAAATTTCTGGTCACGGTGTCCCGTGTCCAGGATTTCGGGATTATCCCAGGTTTCCTGGCCATTTGGCAACCCTGGCTGCAACTGAATTTAGTATCTGGAGTTAGACCCGAGAGCTTGAGAACTAAAATTAAAACAAACTTGAAACGTAAATGAAAACACTGAATGGACTTTAGTTTAATCCGTGAACCGACAGACGATGACACGGCATGATATTTATTACTCGGTGATACTTGACTTTGATTCACCTATATGAAATATTTTTTCAAAAATATTTTAATTAAATTTTATTACCAGTAAATTACAATACGGTTAGGTACCTATTGCCAAGCTATTATTACGAGTGTATAACACAGGAGACGCGGTTTACGCGGGTGTACCGCGAAATGAGCGTGTTTTTGAACGGACAACCAGGTAATATACAAACTTATAATCTTGTGATTTTTTTATGATACGGTTTTAAAATTTCGTACATAGATTCTTTACACAAAAATACTAGACATGTGTATCGGGTTTCGCATAAACAAAAAATAATGTTGTATAGTTAATTGTACATTTTCTAGACTTTTTCATCACGGTCGCGGCACTGTCTCATCATGTATCCGTGATAGTCAATACAAGTCTGACAGTCCCTCCCGTCCCGCCCTTTTTTTACCGTGATAAAATCATCAAGTAAGTCCTCCCACCCAGTGCAAAGCAGGAGGGACTGTCAGACTTGTACTGACTAAAATCTACAGTGTCCTTCAATAGCCCTTTACGTTCCGGGGTCACGGTAGCCCTTTAGTTTAGCAACCCCGGCAGCCCCGCCCCGCCCTCATTGGATGCTTTTACCGCTATAAAAAAGGCCTTTGCATACTATAGATTAGTGTCGTACCTACCTCATCGTATGATAATATCCAGTATTTCGTGATCATCATGTTCGTATCGTCATCAGTATATCATATTTTTAGACAACGTCAGACGTTTACTGCCTCTATTCAGTCCCGGATTCACGACTTTTTCAAACCAGGATAAAGCTTGATAGTGAGGCTCCCCTTTAGTAAAATTAAATGTATAAACAGTTAAAATGTTTTTTTTTTTGTTCATACATTTCTGTTGCAATTGACTTGTCAACAAGGCAGGGGTTAAATGTCGGGAGGGGGTGATTAATGCCGCTTGTGACACTACAGGCATCTACGGCTAAGAACAATGCAATAATGAGCGAAGCGAGCTCGAATTTTTGCGCATTGCTGATTTTTCTCTGCAAGCAAGCAATCATGTTTCTGGTTTTGGGCCCCTCTTACAAAAAGTAAAATTCTGATCTTAATTTAGTAGAACTCTAAATAACATTCAGGTTTCCCGTCTCATACAATTGGCTATTTGACAGTAGCTATAAATTACAAATATAATTAGTCCGTCATTTAGAGTTTAAAAAAATAACGGACACGTATTTTTTCTTTTGTAAAATCAATGAATATTCACCAAAACTCGAGAGTGGAGGCTCGTGACGTCAAAATTCAATAGAAATTGTACTAAATTGTAACGCCAATTTTGAAAGCATCGTACTCGTATCTCAGTCAATTTTGGTTTATGAAACAAAAGAAAAAATACGGGTGGAATATTTTTTGATAATCTAAGTGACGGACTAATTATATTTTTTCAGTCAAATAGCCAATTGCTATGAAAATAATAAGGAGAGAGAATGTTTTTAATGTCATGGAATATGTAACTTATTTGCTGAAGTGCTGCGGAGTGATCAGCAAATGATCCATTTTATCTCTAATCGATAACCTTATACAAGCACCTACATAATGTTATTAAATGTAGTTATAACTGGATTGGTTTATTAATTTCCATAGACATGCTATTCATCTTTTCAAGATCTTTGTCCGTTTAGAAACTGCGTTACCTACGCTTGCCAAAAGGCACCCAATCTTATAACGTTTCCAGACGGAATGAGAAGCGGTCACCTCTTACCGCGATGCAGTCATGCTAGCGAAGGAGGAAGCGGGACGCTTGAGGAAGAGGACAGCTTCCACTTCACGACCCAGCCGCCGCGGGAGACGCCCACGGCAACGCAAGTGCGGACATGCGGACGGCGAGTAATGGTTGACTTGCCATCCGATCATGGACAAAGCTCAGTCCTCCCGCACAGGGCGCGACGGCAGGGACTGTCAGATTAGCGCTGACTAAAATCCACGGTGTCCTTCAATAGCCCTTTACATTCCCAGATCACCTGATGAGCAGTCCCGCGACCCCGGCAGGCTTTGGACCTTTAAGGACTCCGTCAGATTGCTGATAGCTCTTTTAGGCGACCTCGGTATGGTCCATGGATCGGTCGGCGAGTCACCCATTACTTGCCGTTCGCATGCCCGCGATAGAAGTAAAGCTAATACCGAGTTTTTTAAAAGCGAAGTATTGTTGCAAATACACCGTGACTTTTTAGTCGTCTTACAACGGCAGCCCAGTTCATGATTCCAATGACTAGCAAACGTTCATAATAAAAAAAATAGTATTTATGAGATTTGGATAATTCAAAAATAAAAATATTATTATTCATGATTATGACACAAGGTGTAGTTAGAAACACCATTGTCTCATAGAAAATGGAGATGGTATGATCTGCTCGACTCGTGCGCTGCCTAGGCATACTTTACAGTTTGATACGTAAACATTTTAACAGGGTTTTTCATATCTATGTTCCTATTTATTAATGATAAAAAATATTATTAATGATAAAAAAATAATAATCGGGCCTAGAGTTATTTTATGTCGGATACATTGAGTGGACCACTTTTGTAAGACGACTAAAAAGTCACGGTGTAGAAATCTTGAAACACTACAGCATCGTCTATCTATCTCATCGTGCTATCATAATGCTGTATAGCTTAAAGTTCATCTGTTATCAGTTGACCGTTCGTCCTCTGACAACCTTGTGATCGGTGGCGTCTAGGTGATACCGTTAAGGTGGCAATACACGGTTCGGTTACATGATCAGAGGGGATAAAAAAATCAAAATCAAATGTTTTTATTTCACATAGGCCCATGAGGGCACTTATAAAACGTCGACAGTAGGTGCTCGATACGGGTTGGTTGATTTCATGGAGAAGAACCGGCAAGAAACTCCATTGTTACTCTTTTAACACTGTAACTCTTTTAAGAGGCCAGCAGAATTAAATTGAGATAATTCAAAATGTCACTTATGTATCTTCAGTGATTATTTATTTGTTTGAGTTCCCGAAATTTTGACGCTGTTACAAGCGCCTTTTTTATAGTGGTATCAAATGAGACCTCCCGCCTAGGTCGCGGCGGGAAGGACTGTCAGACTTGTACCTACTAATTAAAATACACAGTGATCCTTCAACAGCCCTTTAAGTTCCAGTGTCACGGTGACCTGATGAGCCGGCCGCGGTCCTTGCAGGCTTTGGCCCTATTCGAGGGAAGGATCCGTCAGACTGCTGACAACTCTTTGAGGTGCGCGTGGACCACGAAGCGTGATTAGACGGGGAGTTTCCTATTAGTCGCGGTGCGTTTCCCGACTGGGTGAGGTGGACGCTGTCCTCTCCCTCACGTTTCCCGCCTCCTCCTTCGCTAGCATGACTGTTTCGCAAAAAGATGCGATCGCTTCGCATTCCGTCTCGCCTATTCCAAGCGCCTGACTATGAATTTGCGTGAAGCAAACACATTGATTTACATACGTTGAACATCCAACGCCGGCCATAAGAACCATAGTAAAACAAGACTGAACCGTTGATTGCGGCCTTTATAACATTAAACAGTAATTAAGATAAACCGCAATCTTGTAATCCTATGTTTTAAAGTCGATATCTTCTCATAAAATATTATCTTTTCATATAGAAAGCACATTCGTGCATAGTACATAGGTTCGGAGTCTGCGTCTAAAGTTGTAAGCTTAAGATGTGTTACTAATTAAACTGTCAGTTTATTAGTTAAAACATGTCTTAAATTAGTTGTTTCATATCTAGTATCAAACTTAAACAAAATTAAATTGAAACGTCAATGCGATCTAATTTTTTTTGTAACCCGGATCTTGCTGTTGATTTTAAATGTTTTTTATAATACACACATTGCACACATCGCCACCCCCGGAGAATAAAATGGTAATAGCAAAATCACTACTTTTCAGGAAAAATAAAAAACTGATTTTCGACTATATCTTGCCAACTAATTTGTGTAGAGAAACGAGAAATAGGACAATGGTAGCTAATTTTTTATGCTTTATAATGCTTTTAAAGAAGTTTTACTAAGGTTATTTGAACTAAAGATATTTCGAATTTAAAAAGATACTAAAATTCTTGTACTGTTTTAGTTTATTAATATACACTTACAATTTTAATCGCGGCAATTACCAGAACCTATGAATATTGCAATATTACATTACAATAATATTCATTGAAAAATGGATGCCAGATTAATGGAAAACAAGATCATTTGCGATTTTATTCTAGTTAATTTTCAATTTGCATAATTAGGTAACAGAAACTTAAACTTTTATTCTAGGGTCATTATTAAATTAATTATCTTACAGGTCATTTAATGAATTAATTAAAATGTATTATTACGAGAACAAAATGGTAATAGCGTTAACAATTTATTTTATCTATTTATTTTCCGAGAATCCTATTGTAAAAGTATTTGGCATATATTTTATGAAGAAACTTTTTTACCAATACTATGATACATTATTTTTCGGGTAGAAAATTGATGATGAATATTATTGCAATATTTTATAACTTTTTAAATACAGGCAGGACATTCACGAAAAAAATTGTGTAGATGTATTAGGCACCGTAGACCTCAAATATGACATAACACTAAAACTATGGTAATGACGGTTATCATTTTGTTCTCCGGGGGTGGCGACATATGTTTGTTTGTAAAATCATAAGCTACTGATGAATGGATAAATTATTTTCAAAATCCCACGATTATTAAACGCCTGAAACTTCACCGCACCTACATTGCACCGCACATTTTGTTAGGCGTTTGTTTCAGGCCTTGCGACACATAGGCATAAAATAAAATAAAATTTGAAACTTACCAAATACCAGTCTCTAAAACTAAGTCCACGGTCTCGGGTAACTCTAACCGGAAACCTGGAAAAATAAAAACGAAGAAAGTTATTTATAACTTAATAATAAAATTATATTGTTATACTACAAAAAACAGCTTTGAATGCAAGCTATATGTGTATAGAGCAAATAAAACCAAGTATTCTTTTTGTTTAAGATGATTTTACTACCGAAAAAATACTACAGAGAACGAAAATCGTGATGATTCCCAATGTCCATCCCCAGTTTGTCCACCATTGGTGGACAGCGAAACTTTTTCTAACAAAAATTTCGTCTGTAAAAAATTCGTCTCGCAGTCCACCAGTAACGGCCAACAGTAATCCTAACTAATATTATAAATGCGAAAGTAACTCTGTCTGTCTGTCTTTTCTTCACGCCTAAACTACGGAACCGATTTGTGTGAAATTTGGTACAGACACAGTTTGGAACTTGAGAAAGGACATAGGATAGTTTCCACTATTCCACGCGAACGAAGTCGCGGGCAAAAGCTAGTATTTACTAAAATTCATATATCACTGTCCACCAGTGGCGGTCACGGAGTAATTAAAAAAAAAAGTTCCCTTTGTAGCCCGGGCGGGGTAGACATTAGGATTTTTGAAGTGAAAACTTCTTTAGCGGCGTTGTGTACTTTTTTGGAATGGGTTAAAAATGTTAAACTCGCGTCAGGACACGTGACCTGATCGAAAATTCGTAAGCAACGCAGGGCGCTTTTGCGAATGTTCGTGTGTGTTTATTACTATTCAAGTTTTCACTTCTGCCGGCACTACCAGAGTGCAACCCGTCGTTTTTTTTTTTTAGGAAAAGATTTGCTGTCCACCAGTGGTGGCCAAACTGGGGGAGGAAAATTATTTCTTTTCTGGTATCGTAACAGTGCAAAGTTCAAAGGAAAAAAATTATATTTGGTTAACCTCTCGGGCGCGTTACGTACACCCGGGTGTACATAAGCGAAAACGCCCCAGCGCCTTACGTACACACGTCTGTACATAACAGACAGTCGCTCATTGGACGTTGATTTTTATCATTTTCAATTATAAATCGCCCAAGAGGTTAAGTCCACTCTCCAGGAGGATTGTTCGTAAAAAAAAATAGGTTTCTCTTACCATCAGTAATTATCCTTTGTATGATGCTGGCCATATCTTTCACTTCAGCCGCGTAGAAGTTATCTCCACTGTACGGACTTATACCTAAATCTGTACATGGTGTTAAGGAGTTATTGTTACAAAACATTCGATACTCCAGCTATTTTTTAAGTAGCTGTCAGGAAAGTGACGGGTCCTAATAGGACTAAATACGTCACGGGACGTAACCCTGGGAAATTAAAGGGTAAGAAAGGAACAGGGTATAAGACGGGGACTTGAGTTATAATGGGGACATACACACTTAAGGCAAACTTAACACAACACTAACGTAACGCAAGCGCCATCAGGACGTCATTTGCAAGCGGCCATTAACAAATGGCGTCCTGTTGGCGCTTGCGCTACGTTAGTGTTGTTTTGAGTTTGCGTTAAGTGTGTATGTCCCCATTATCGCCCCTCGCGTCCCCGTCTTATACACTATTCCTCTATTTATTCCATACTTTTGCTCTCTAGTGTGTAATAATTATTTAGATCTGTCAAAGTTGCGTAACACTGATAATAACTGATAGTTAACCCATCAGTTAAGTGCTACACAAACAACTTATTTCCTTGAGGTTAATAAACGAGTTCTTAGTAAACAGAAACTCTGTAATTATTTCTACATACCCGCATTTTGTTTAAAAAAAAAACTGTTGCAATACGACGGAACGATTGGCGCAGTGGCTGAGCTAACGACTGATGCGCAGTGTGTCGCGGGTTCGGTCCCCACACGGAACAAATTTTCGTATGATCTACAAGTAGGGGAACAGTGTATTGACGGGGATGCACGGGAGGTATGATGGGAAGTCACACACTTAAGGTAAACTTAACACAACACTAACGTAGCGCAAGCGCCAACAGGACGCCATTTGGTAATGGTCGCTTGCAAATGACGTCCTGATGGCGCTTGCGCTGCGTTAGTGTTGTGTTAAATATGCCTAGAGTGTATGTCCCCATTACACCTCGTATCCCCGTCTTATACACTGTTCCCCTAGTTGTTTCGGGTCTGGGTGTTTGTGTATGTTTGTAAACGCACCCACGATACAGGATGAAATTCCTAGTGTGAGGCAACTTTTTTTTTTAAATCTTGTTGGCACGGCTGGCTACGGAATGAGCAAATGGTAAATAGTATTCTTGCCATGATTAAGTTTACAGGCGTTTCTTGTGAGAATGTCTGTCAAATCAGCTCTGCCCTGGGTTAACATGAGCCAATAGGCAAGAATTTAAATGCCCACAAAAATAGTTGCGGTTTCCAAATCTCAGGTAAAAAAATTATGTGAAACTTATAGTAGTAAGTAGCTAACTTTTTTTTTTTGTAAACGCACCCACTATACAGGTGAAATTAAATTACTAGTGAGGGGCAACGTTTTTTTTTTTTAAACAAAAAGTAAAGGGACACAAGAAATTGTCTCATGATTCAATATCCAACAATTCCATTTTTAAAAGGATACAGTTGAGCATATCCAGGAGTGAGCCAGGGTGATCAGGGGGCGGCGGTGGCGGCGGCACCGTACGCGCGCCCGCTACAGCACGCAGCGTGTACGCGCGTACGTACTCCTTGCGGATGTCGTGGAAACGCGCGTAGTACGTCGGCAGGGAGAGATCCTTGCTGCAGGCTTCGGGGTGCAGGCATTGTCTGTAGGAGAAGAGAGATTATTACATAAACATCATCATAGGTACATTAAGGGTTGGCTTATAGTAGAACTGGATGCAGCTAAATATCAGAAGGTATTTACATGGAGTGACTGCCTATCTGATTTCTGCAACCCCATCTAGCTTGGTATTTTTTGGCGTAAAACCATTAAATGAATCGTCCCACCCCGGTCGGGACAGTCAGTTTCGTACTGACTTAAATCCACGGTGATTCTTCAATAGCCCTTTACGTTCCAGTACAGTAAGGCTGACCAACAGTAAGGACCATCGGACCACCATAATCTACGAATGACAGCCCGGACCAAACAACAGCTTAACGTGCTTTCCGAGGCACGGAGGAAACTCTAAGGATCGTGTAAATTGTCTAAAATATCCAAAATGATGAGGTCTGGTCTGAAAGGGTCCTAAAAGTCTTTTAGATACCATCGATTGACTGCATCATGCATACACTTTGAAGGTTGGAAACTATTCATAGTTCAAATAAAAATCTATTGCATACAAAAGTTAATTCCATAAATATGCAAGAGACAGATTAGCATGTTTTTTATTCATCACAAAGTCAATATTTTTTCTAGCAATAGCACAATGCAGGTTAAAAAAGAAATAAATACGTCCCAGTTTAACATAAATCCATAGACAAAATTCAAAGCGTGCATTCTTTGTCCCTTCGAATCTCCATTTTCCATCAATGCAGTCATTTTTTTTTTCAATGCTGATGTAACTGATACACAGGATTATTATCATAGGTTATTTTGTATAATTATGCTGAAACCATCGAGCCTTTGACGTTGCACGGAAATCGTTTGTGTTTGGGGAAACTAAATAATGTATGAATGCTTTTTGTGTGTGCACATTGTTGAGGACGATACGGGAATTAATTTAGTTTTTGAATGACATGAAATGACAAGGTTACTAAAAACGAACCTTATAGTATGTGCATATTTTTGAGTAATGAAATAATAAAATATATTTTTCATTGTTTATTTCGGAAACTTTAAAGCCTTTGTCAAACAGACAGGCGTGGCGAATGCGAAGCGAGGCGATTTTACTTGTAATGTATGGAATTGTTTGAATCCAGTCATATAGAAAAGCGAAAGCGATCCGATAGCGTGACCGAACTATCGAATTGACGTCTCGTATCGGTTCCTTATCGCTTCGGACTCGCCTGTCTGTTTGACGAAGGCTTAAGAGAGAAGATAATCAAGAAGGTCAGGTCCACCGAGGACATTTATAAATGGATGCCCATTTTTTATAGTCCTTCAGTCAACTTTTTGCTAATCCTTTCTTTTTAATTGAGCGATAGGCTTGTATTGTCAATATCGCACCTAATGGTAAGCGATGGTGTGGTCGACTGTAAAGCACGTAGCGACGACTATCGTTCCTATTTACGGTACTTAGCTCTTCACAAAAAAGTATCTAAAACCTTTCAAAATTTACCTCAAACAAATAATAATAATTATTACTCTAGCACAGTGTTTTTCAACCTTTTTGATGGCCCCCCAGGGGTCGCGACTCAAAGGTTGAAAAAGACTGCTCTAGCAAAACATCCTTGACTGTGATTCACCAGCCATGAAAATCCCGTATCGTTCTAAAATCGTGACGTATGGAAATGTACAACGGAAACAGTGACGTACTTACAATAGATCTTATTATGTTTACCGGATATGGACAGATTGGCATCAAGTTTGGACGCTCTCAAACAATTTTTGTCGTAACCTGGCCCCTAATATTGTGCTGAAAGTACTTTTTTTTTTAATTTGAGATGATTGCTCTTTACTTTTGTCTAGGTCAGTG
This sequence comes from Agrotis puta, assembly GCA_943136025.2. Taxonomy (NCBI): domain Eukaryota; kingdom Metazoa; phylum Arthropoda; class Insecta; order Lepidoptera; family Noctuidae; genus Agrotis; species Agrotis puta. The sequence continues at coordinate 9,101,842 of OW964188.2, read as the reverse complement.
GTGATATCAGAAACAAAGGCTCAGAAGAAGCCAGATGGCCTACCATTACGTCTTAAAGCGTGAGTTGTTCCGCGGTGGGAACGAGATGGCGCTAGACGACTTGTATAGCTCTGTCTCTTTCCCACAATGGAACTACTCACTGTTTGAAAAGATTGGGGTAATTAAAATAAACCTAGTCACTTTACTATATGTGACCACCTGGGTGGGTGGGCTGTGAGGTGTGCCATAATGTGACCTCATGGAAGCTTTTGAACTCTCACAATCTCATAAACAATAAGCGAATACTAATATTATTTTAATAAAATAATATCGATAAAGAAATTAAAGAAAAAGTTCACAAAGTATCTTTTGCCAATAGTAATTTTCAAGTGACAGTTTAGAGATGGAGGTCATTGACGTATCTCTCCATATCGTGGTCGCATAGTAGATAGTTAAGCACATCGAGCTACCCCAATCTGTCAAACTTTAATTGATTTTCGACTTTACCACAATAAGCTAAAAGTTTATGTTTGATTGAGATGACAGATTGATTCAGGTGGCGTTTGTTCATTGATAGCTTGAAAAAACATACCTTAAAGGGGGTTGTCCGTCTGTGACCAGCCTGAAGAGTGGTGAGTGAGGGTCCACCTGCAGCGATCTCACGAACTCATCGAACTGAAACGTAGAGAACAATAGTGTTGTTAGACTAGGTACAATAAAATTAAATATGTTGAACACTTTTTTTTTACCGTAGTAAAATCATCAAATGAGTCCTCCCACCCAGGGCAGGGCGGGAGTGACTGTCAGACTTGTACTGACTAAAATCCACGCGTGTCCTTCAATAGCCCTTTAAGTACCGGGGTTACGGTAATTTGTGAGTACCGCGACCACTGCAGGCTTTGGCCCTCTACAGGCCCCGTCACTATGCTGACACTCCTTGAGGCGCGCGTGGAACACAATGCGCCGTTGACCCGGGCATGGTCCATGGTCGGATGATGTTGAACACTTGGCTAAAAAAGTGTAACTGCAAAACGAAAGTGAAATTCCGTTCTGACGTTGACAGTTTTTTAGGCACACGTTGAACACTTGTTTAACTTTTTTGTAGTAAGACTTTCTTTCTTACTATGAAAAGTTAAACATCTGTTAAACATTTGCATAAAAAAGTGTTATTTTTTGTATGGCTTCTCACAGGTCAACCTCTAGTAGGTTGTAAAAAAAGTGTTACTGCAAAACGAATCTTATATCAACAACAAATGTCGTTTTGCAGTTGACAGTTTTTTGACAAGTGTTCAAGTGTTCTTTTTGTTATTTTATCTTTTATTTTCAGATGATAACTTGTTTTACATAGATAGCTATATTGTCGGATCTATTTCGGATTCAGCACACCCAAAAACATTACTATTACATAAAAAAACCAAAACAGATCTCAACTTTTCTTTTTTTGCAGACTTGTGATATCAGTAGGATTAAATAAAACCTTTAATCATAAGTCGTAACTTTCATAAGTCGGGGCCTTAGTAGATATTTAATTTAAATTAAATTCTGGGCTACCAGTGCTCAACGCGATCGATGCAGCCTCCGTAGCAACAATTTAAATGGGACCATTTAAAAACAAATACTCTAATATATCTAGCGTCATAAATCCACTGATAGCCAATCAATTATCCATAGGCTTTATAACAATTATGTATAAATAAACTATTATAAATATAACCTTCGTTAAAATGGCGGGCATTATATGAACAGTATCGGTCGGATCAAAGTTTATTCTGTCATTAAAAGTGAATAGATTTGTCCTAAAACATGTTGGCGGCCTTACCACGGTGCAGATTTTAAGGCTACTGCAGATGAACAACGGATTGTGATTCTTTGATGTCGTATTTCACACATATACGTTTATTGACTATCCATAGAAATATAGCACGGACCAAGCATAATTTGCCTAAAATTATCATACTTATCCAGTCATCATCTATCTCTTTCCCGTTTAAACATAGATCTTAAGGTCGTGTAACCAGAAAGTTGGCAACGTCGCAAATAGCTGTCAAATATTTACAAATTTTAGGCTCTGTGGCACACTAAAAATTGTTATAGGAATGCAATTAAAACACTGAATTTGATGTTGTAACCGCTTCAGCTGTAAAAAAAGCATTTGGAAAGTCTCCAAATACTTTATTTGCATCTAAAACTATTTATTCGGTGTTACTGTTTTTTAGTTTATCGACTTTTGCTACCGACTTCCGAAAGAAAAGTTATTTTACGCTTTTTTGTTTGAGGTCGGTTAAAAAGCGCTGCCGTCTCACTGAGCTGAAGAGGCTCTAAGGATTATGATAATATTTTTATTTTGTTACCTCTTCGTGTACTTGCAATCAAGAGTTAAGCCTATTCATGTATCCACGGTTTATATTATTTAGTTATTTTCATCAATTATAATATCTTTTCCCGCGGTTTTGTGTTCAATCATAGATAATGAGTTAATAACTGACGTGAGGTTTGTGCAGGAACTACCTTGTTTTTTTTTAATTGCCGACTGTCTATGTGGCTAAGCAAGGATACTTTATTTATTTATGGAAAAGACGAGGCTGGATATTTTTTAGGTATTGTCCGTTGACCTTGACTTTGCCGGCGTGATAGACATAATTAACCTAAGAATAAGTAATGCCGGAGTATTGATGTTTTTAATTGTTATAATAGCGTGACCCATAAAAATATTTATGTTTGGCGACCCCCTTTTTTTTGAGTGTACTAAAATCATCATATGTGTCCTCACGCTCCCTGGCGGAGCGAAAGGGATTTTCAGATTTATGCTGACTAGAAATCCACCCTGTAAGTTGTCCTTTCCAGGGCCGCGGTGATCTTCTAAAACAGCCCCGCGACGCCGGCAGCGGTTTCACCTTATTACAAAGATTAAAGAAAATCCGTATTCTTCCGTATTCACCTCTTTTCAATAATTTGATGACTTATAAAAATGACCCGAGTCACTTTTTTCTATCGTGATAAAATCATCAAATGAGTTCTTCCACCCTGGTTAGAGCAGAACTAACTGTAAGACTCATACTGACTAAAATCCACGGTATTCCTTCAATAGCCCTTTACGTTCCAGGGTCACGGTTGCCTGGTAATAGACAGTCCCGCGACCCCGGCAGTGAACTTAAAGTTTTGCGACGTAAATTGTACGGAAAATGAAAAAGTGCCTCTGGTGTATGACTTAATTCTATTTATCAAATTAACGTCAGTCCCCGTTTCGTTTACGTCGTAGAAACGTGAAAACTCATGATAAGATCTCTAGATTTTTTAAAATTACAATTACACAGAACAAAAATCAATACAACATAATTTTTTGTTTATGCGTAACCCGATACAGCTGTCTTGCATTTTTGTGTAAAGAATCTATGTACTTTCAAAACTGTACAATGAAAATCACAAAGTTATAAGATTGATAATGTTAACTGGGTGTCTGTTCAAAAACATGCTACTCGTAATTTCGCGGCGAAGCGCGGTACATCCGCGCTGCCCGCGCCTCCTGTATCGTACACTCGTTGATAATATTTTGGCAATAGGTACCTAACTGTACGGTGATTGTATTGTGTAACTGGTGATAAAATTTAATTACCTAAAATATTTTTGGAACAAAATATAACATGTTGTAAAAAATATTAGAATCAATTCAGCTACTGATTCTGAACAAACTATATTCAGGTTTCGCAAAAGTAATCTTGTATCCATCCACAAAATAGTTCAAAAATGTCATAGCAACCATCTTTTAAACTCCAGTAGCGGAGTCAGTAATTGGCCGGCTGTTTTTGGCGGTACAGTCAAAGTGACAAGCGTGTCCGGGCATCGAACCCGGGACGGTACTGTTAGGAACTGGTTCCCGGTACCTGTCGCACTCGCGTACTCTGAGAAATAAATACAGATTCATTTCCGTGTGCGTGTTGAGAGATTTTTTTAAATTCTGTCTGGTCTTCTGAGCCGTGCTTTTGGAAAAATTGTGAAGTTTTTGGAAGTTTTAGAGCAGAAGTCTTAAGATTTTGAAGGTATATTTGGTTTAACATTTTTGGTTTGTAAGTTATCTATCCATAAAAGAGAAAACGTAAAAAAAAGTCGCAAGAAAGAACCGTTTATGAATTTATTCAAACTTTTATATAATTATCAATACTTTTTGAATGTATAGGTACCTATGTATTTTACATTCTTGTTACTTAATCTGATTTAATTAAATAGACGTTTCCCTTGACAACGGTGAAGGGAAACATCGTAAGAAAATCTGAACATCTATACACCGTGACTTTTTAGTCGTCTTACAACGGCAGCCCAGTTCATGTATCCAATGACTAGTAAACGTTTATAATAAAAAAAATGGTATTTATGAGATTTGGATAATTCAAAAATAAAAATATTATTGATTATTATGACACAAGGTGTAGTTAGAAACACCCTTGTCTCATAGAAAATGGAGATGGTATGATCTGCTCGACTCGTGCGCTGCCTAGGCATACTCTACAGTTTGATACGTAAACATTTTAACAGGCTGTTTCATATTTCTGATGTACCTATTTATTAATGATAAAAAATATTATTAATGATAAAAAAATAATAATCGGGCCTAGAGATATTTTATGTCGGATACATTGAGTGGACCACTTTTGTAAGACGACTAAAAAGTCACGGTGTATATACATACTTAAATGTTCAATTTAAGTCTAAAGCCATATCAGAAAGTTTAAGTTTTCCCAGATACTGCTTACTAACTCTGACACAAAATATGAAACCATATCTCACACGAAAAAAAAATGTAAAACATTTATACAGTCAGCCTCTCCCAAATAAAACTGTAATATCTTTGATAGATAAGTTTTGTTTATGTACAAAACCAAAAGAAATGACAAACAAAAATCTTAAGTATTTAAGCAACACAGACATCTGCCAGTCATGGTGATAATTTTTGCGGAAGTCTAACTGTCAGGTCAAGATTGACGGTGGCGACTGTCAACGCTCTAAATCGCGTACCCAGGCCGGATTTCTCCACTTCACTTAAATTTTCACTTTAAACATACTACAAAACTCGGTAGGACATTATGTAAATACTCAGACTTTGACCTATTGGCTAGTCAAACATTTGTTTAGCTAAGTGATGGTGACTTACGAACATGTTTTTTTTTTAAGTGGTAATATCATCACATGAGTTCTCTCACTCCGTAGATGTCCTTCATTAGCCCTTAAAAGCAGCTTTATTAGCCTTTTTTGAGCAATGGTGACCCAGTGGTATGGACCCTGACTTACGAGTTGTAGGTCGTCAATTCCAACCCAGCCAGGCGCATACATCATCATCATCAGCCCGTGATCACCCACTGCTGGGTATAGGCCTCCCTCTTTTTATGCCATCTCGCTCGGTTCTTTGTGTAATGCATTTCATCACCATTGCTCTCAAAACGGTGAAGGAAAACATCGTGAGGAAACCGGCATGTCTTAGAACCAAAAATTCAAAGACATGTGACATCCACACACCCGGAATGGGCTCGCGTGGTGGATTATGGCCCACTCCCTCTCACAGAGAGGAGGCCTGTGTCTCTACAGTGGGAACGTTTATAGAGTGATAATGATGATGATGATGAGTCCTTTACGCTCCGGGGTCACGTTTACCTGATAGGATTGTCCCGCCACCCCGGCAGGATGCTGACAGCGCGTGGATCACGACGCGCCTTCGACCCAGGCATGGTCCATGATCGGACGGCCCGTACCGTAGGATGTCCATCGCTGAACACAGGCCTTCTCCATAGATTTTAAATAGGACCGGTTGATCAGATCACCACTTTGTGATAATTACAAAAAACCTTCATGACACAGTTAACTTTCTACATATAAAAATGACAGTCGACACCAGATTATGAAAATTATTCAAAATGGCGAGGGTTATGTCATGTATTAATATAAATTGGTATTATTATAATGATTTAGATTCATTGACTACTTAATTAAGGTTCTGAATGTCGTTAAAGATACAATGATCTCTAGAGATGATGGAAAAAACTATTACGTAGGAGTTTTATTAAGAGATGAAGATACAAAGCGCTTGTGAACGAGACTTACTAAAACGAGGTAAAAAAATACAATGAAGAGTAAATGAGACAGTGAAAGGTGGAAGGCGCATAAGGTAGACTTTGCCTAGACTGACCGCTTGTCGGCTAAAAGGATAGTGCATTAAAACAACATTGATATAGGAATGCAATTTAAACACTGAATTTGATGTTGTAACCGCTTCAGGTATATAAAAGGCATTTCAAAATTTCCCAAATGCTTTTTTTACATCCAAAACTATTATATTCGGTCGGGTGTTACGGTATTAATTACATTATAAATTTTTAGTGCACTACAGAGCCCTATTTCTTATTTCCATACAGTAACATTGCTAAATTAATTAAAACTTGTTAATATTTGACAACTATTTGCGACGTTGCCAACTTTCAGAATACGCGCTCTTAAATCTATGTTTCAAACACAGATTGAATCAACACTTGACAGTTTTGCTTGACCGAGTCTAAGAAACCAATATTTACCTTCCGTCGGTACCTTAAAAAAACAAATCAAGTTTCCTGCCATATCTAGATTCTTAGAACCGGTTTTAAGCAGTTTTTACCGGTTTCATTAAGACAGGTACTTGTATACCTAATGATTATTTGAATTAGTGTCTACGACTGGATGCGTAGTAAACTGCTAGTGAATAGTTCACTTAGGTACCTATTAAGGAAAATGAATATTTTTTAAAGATTGTTAAACTTGGCTTTAGACATACCGTGTACGCAACACCACACTGAGCTCAAAACAGTTGCTGACGTTGGTCAAAAGGCCGCTACACTAAAATGGACGGTCGCGGGACTGTACGAATTACCGTGACCTCGAAACGTAAACGGCTATTGAAGGACACCGTGGATTTTAGTCAGTACGAGTCTGACAGTACCTCCCTCTCTGCCGTGGGTGGGAGGATGCATTTGATGCTAAAGCATCAAATGCGTCGTGCCACCCACGGCAGAGACCTCCCACCCACGTAAAAAAAAACACTAAAATGGACCTGAGCCGGCCACGTCTGCCGCATGTCCAATGAGCTGTGAGCCAAAATAACCACTTTGTGCAGCCCTGATACAGCCAGAAGGCGTCGTGGCAGACCTCGTAGAAGGTGGCGGGATGAGCTGGATAAAACCAACGATGAGTGGTCCACTCCGAAAACAGGAGGTCATGGGGAGAGGCTTTTGCCCAGCAGTGGGATGAAGTAGGCTAGCAGTATCAGTACCAGTTCAAACTTGGCTTTGCAGTAGTCAGGTAGAAAGAAGTAGAAGATTGAGTTTTAGTCATTGTCTCAAACAGCATCATCATATCTTTCGAACTCTGTAAGTAATTGATTTTATCCGGTTTTCTTCAATAAGCAGTGATTCAAAAGGAAGATTTATGTATAATATAGTATGTAGTAAATCTTTGTATGTATATTGCAAAACGTGATAATGAAAAACCCGGGTTAGTCGCTAGTAAAAAGAAAGTGTGTCATGTTCTGTTTTCACATCAAAACTGCTGAATCGATGTTGATGAATTTTGGTACAGAGGTCGATGAGACGTTAGCAGTTATAGGGTATAATGGAGATGGGTAAACGTGCCTTATATTTACCTGTGAATACAACTATATTGGTGGTCTGTTACAAGTTATAATTAGGCCTTTGTCAAACAGACAAGCGAAGCGAATGCGAAGCGTGACGTTTTTTTATTTGTAATGTATGGAATTGTTTGAATCCAGTCACATAGAAACGCGAAAGCGATCCGATAGCGTGACAGAATTATCGGACTGGCGTCTCGCTTCGGTTCGGTATCGCTTCGGAAACGCTTCGCTTTCGCCGGTCTGTTTGACAAAGGCATTACTGATGCCGTCGGCATCATTTGCGATAACTCCATGAAACACATAATATTCTTTTTCCCATCGAAAACTTTTTAAAAGGCAATCCCCTGCAGCGTATAACCTCAAAACTGACAGTTTCCGCGTTGCCTTATTAGTACAGTTACAAAACAGGTTGTTCAAAATGAAGGGAGAGATACTTTAAAATGTGGATCGCCACGGATTTATGTCACAGATAATAGTCGGTCCAGAAGGTTAGCTGAATACAACGAGCGAAACCAGGCGTAGGCAATTTACATTATAAATTACAAATGTCTAGTATAGTAATAGTCATAACGGACTAATTAGATTTTGCAGTTTTGAGATAAAACACATCAAAACTCAGGAGTCGCGGTACGTGACGTCAGAACTAGTGAGGATTATACAATCAAGTGACGTATTGAGTTTTAAAAGCGTCGTATCTTCGTAAATGTTGGCTTACGGAACAAAAATATCCTCTCAAATATGTGTGTCGTATGTCTCAAATAATTTTTCATACCCAATCTAATTTATGGACAAAAGAAAGGGAAATATTTTTTTTCAGTCATATTGCCTACTAAGACACTGCCCACAGCGATCTCCCATCGTCTCAACATAGCCAAAAGGGTGGCGATATCCAGTCACGTGATACGCGTCTTGATTTGTACCATACTTTTTTCATCTTTGACATTCGATTTGAGTACTAGTGAGCATTATTACTATTTCAACTAGATATTTTGCTTAAAAAAAAAGAATGCACAGCGCATGCAAAAGTTCTAAATAAGTTAGCGGTCCTTATAATCTCCAGCGTATTGTTAGAGCTTTTGTAATTTCAAAGTGGTCGCGTTATAGTCCAGTCAATGGGGACAAAAAAGAGACTACCTTGTATTAGGTGAAGTAGTTTAATTTTATTTTATTTGTAATTAAAAAAACATCACACCACCTTTTGTAGGGCAAAAATCCCCGCCGATTGGACTATTAGTATCTCCTGTATAGGTTCGTCAAGTGTGCAAGCTCATAGTCGGCATTCTGAACTTATTTATTCTGTGTTCGTATTCGCACTTCCCCAGGTTCGGCGAAACGAGTACTTTTGATCAAATAATCACACAGGGTTTTGAAATGATTGACGCCTGTTTTCAAAGATATTAAGGTTGTATATTCCTTGGCTGTTTTTTTGGAAGATTTATTGACTTTTTTGGTTAACGTATTGCGGTATTTGGTTGGGAATTATATTGTTAACCTCGATTTTCGATCGAATTTTAAATGGGGTTAATTTGTGTTCTTATTTATAAAGACCGTTAAAAGTTAGTCTTTGAAAAAATAAGTTCACTTACTGCCTTAAATGCCAAATTAAGTAATGTAGGCAAAACAAAAAAAGGTGTTTTTATTTCCCTGAGATAAAATCACAACAAGAAATGTTATGGTACATATACATTATATGTTAAAACTTTTTTTTTTAATAAGACATCTAGACGCTAGATTAATTTCCAGCACAGCCAGTTCCCGACACATAACATAATGTTAAAATACAAAAAGCCAAATAACATGTCACCAAGGACCTTGGACTCACATTACCTACAGGAGAACGTACGGACTATTATGTACTTTATTGAAAATACCAGTTTTTGAACAAGTTTCACTAACTTGACGAACAGGTGACGAATTGGTATTCAAGGTACCTATGTATAGATATCAAGCTAACCCAATCTGTCCTTTCCTATTCGAACATGAACTTTCTACTTTTGTAATAAAATTGAAAATAGATTAAAGATGTGCTAGCGTCTTCACGGGAGATTACACCACCCAGCTGCTTTACGAGTATGTGAGACTAGGAATTCCCCGTGGATTCATATTAAACTATCTAACACAAAAGTATTTTTTCTATTCGAACTAGTAGTTCATGAGATTAGCGCGTTCAACCAAACAAACTAACAAACTTGATTGAATCTGTCAGATCCTCAAAGTACAAAATAAAGAACTTCCGAACTAATTAAGGCCCGACTGACACTGAATTTCCGAACTGAAAAATCCAGTAATTTATCAGCAGACCCAGGAATATAACGTCAAGCCCCCAACTAAGCACGGGGCATGCGGGTGGCGAGTAATGGGCGACTCGCTGTCCGACCATGGTCCATGCCCGGGTCGACGGCGCGTTGTGTTTCACGCGCGCCTGAAAGAGTGTCAGCACAATGACGGGGCCCTCCTTAGAGGCCCAAAGCCTGCTGAGCGGGACTAACAAATACCGTGACCCCGGAACGTAAAGGGCTATTGAAGGACACCGTGGATTTTGGTCATTACAAGACTGACAGTCCCTCCTGCCCTGCCCTGGGTGGAAAGACTCATTTGATGATTTTACCAAGATAAAAAAAAGCCCCTTAGCACTTAACTTGCAACTACAAGACCAACGCGCCATTCGTTTGGCACGTAATAAAAAACCGGTAAATTCTGGTTTTATCACCAATTACACGCGACCTACCGTACCAACTAGAAGGAAACGGTATAAAAAAACTGTTATTGATCTTAGGATCTAAGGCCAGTCATACACGGTATGCTTAAGCAGTCAGACTGCTTCAAGTTTGCGACTGCATTGTTAACTACTACCTTTTACGTACACACATAGCTCAAGCGCCAACAGGACGCCATTATACCCTGCGCCCCCTTCTTATACACTGTTCCCTCAAACAGTACCGCTCGAGTAGTCGAACTGCTTCGGGCGATTTTTATTGCTTGTAGTTTCTAAGCACACTCTGTCTGCAGCCATCACACTACCGACTGTCGTACTGTGTACAGTCCATGTACGTTGATCACTGCTTAACTGCTCGAGCAGTCCGTGTGTCCAAAGAATTATATATTATAAGAAATAAATAAATATTCCAACACTATCACACAACGCCATCTAGTCCCAAGTTAAGCAGAGCTTGTGTTATGGGTACTAGACAACTGATAAACATACTTATATATTTCTAAATACATACATATTATAGATAAATTACACCCAGACACAGAACAAATGATCGTGCTCATCACACAAACATTTGTCCGGGGTGGGAATCGAACCCACGACCTCCGGTATAGCAGTCAGGGTCACTAACCACTAGACCAACAGGCCTGTCAAGAAATGCTATATTAAATGCTATATTATATTGTTTTGGTCGTTGATTTTAACATAATTATGAGCTTCAAATGAGAGATATTAAGAAATTTAAAAAACATTTAAAAATCAGAAGCACGACAGGACTACATTTTACCAGCGAACGACCGCTCTTATAAGGGGGCAGCTGCCTGTCTCGACTAGCCCGTACCTCGCTACGCACATGCGTATAGTGTATACGGAACTGTTCTAGCAGTCGAACTACAGGAGTAATTGTTGATACAGACTGCTTGAGCAGTGAGCAATAGCTGCTTCAAGCAGTTGAATTTGACTGCTAGCTACACGGACTGTTCACTGGCCCCGTGTGAGGGCAGCCTAATACTTTGTGATGGAGCGTAGTTGACATCATCTCTGTTGATTAGTCGGCAAAGTGTAAGTAAGGTGTAAAAAATATTGTTTATTTAAGGAGCCGGAGGAGTGGCCTTGAAAGAATTTGTACGACTTGAGTTGTTGAGACGTGTTGACTAGGTAAGAGTTTAAATACATAATTATTTACTTAGCTTATTATTAAAACCTATTTTTACTTATAAATATAAGTCACGCAAATTAATACACGAAGCAGCAGTCGGAACGCATGAAGGAGGCAATCTTCCTCCTCACGCCCCAGATTACCTATTAATTATAATGGCTACGAAACAAGTCATGAGTCTTATTTTTCAATTTTTAAATTTCCTTTTATTTGTTAACGCTGATAAATTTTGTTTTATAATTTATTGGTAAGTGGTCAACGGTATCATCAGCAAAGCTAAATGACTTTTTAAACTGAATCAACTTCCATATTCCGAAGTAAATATTCTAACAAAAGAGAGAAACAAAAGAAAGGTTTTTTTTTACGTGGTTAAATGTCTACCTCGTATTGACTAAAATCCACGGTGTCCTTCAATAGCCCTTTACGTTCCGGGGTCACGGTAATTCGTACAGTCCCGCGACCCCGGCAAAGTTTCAGTACTTAAACATTCTGTCATCATATTATCATAATTAAAGTTAGGATTATGTTTCTGGGGATTAATGTTGGTTATTAAAACTTTTAACCGACATCGCGCATTATAATCAACAGTTGAATTCTCATTTAGACAGTCGATTTTCGGTGCACGGCAGGCCGTACGGCTAAAACGTCCAAAGAATCGCTCCATAAGGTAAAGCCCATATCGAAAAGTACAACAAAGTCAAAATCCAAAAGTACTTCGAGCTTGACCTTGATAAGGCAACTTTTAAATTGAAGCAGTTACAAAATAAACATATTATAAGCAAGTTTAAATTGTGCTAATAAAAGCAATACACACTACAATGTTTTACGCATGTTTCTAACCCTGACTTATGGCACCGTGTACTTTGATCTCAGTATACTTAAATTGATTTACTACCACAACTTGCTGTTATAAGGAAAATAACACTGTTTGTGTTTTCTTTTCATATTTGTTAAAAGTTTTCCGTAATGATTAGGTAGTATTTACACCTCTTTATATATAATATATCTAATCTACCCAGGGTTGGCCTGATTAAAACAAGTTGTTTAAAACAGTTTGAAATTAAACAGTGTTTTTTTTTCACACGTTTTGACTACCTTCTTTTCATGGCGGATGAATGCTTAAGAAATGAAAATAAATTAATATTCAGGAGTCTAAATAGGTTGACATAAAACTATTTGAGTCTATGCCATTGCTTTGTCATATTTTTGAACTAATATTGGTATTGTAATTATATAATACTTACAAAAATTAGAAATAAAAATTACATGTTTTTTTTCTATTGATCATTTTTAGTAAATATTTCATTTTCGTAATGAAATATTTACTAAACATGATCAATGGTCAATCACGGCGTCTAGAAATGAAACATATAAATTATTTATAAGTTTAGACGTCGACCTATAGGTTGAATTAATTTGAAATAATGCCAGTAACTAAAAAAAAACACTTGTTTAAAATAATTTTCTGTTCTGTCTGTTCACTGTTTGTTTTAAAAAATATACATATAATAAAAACCTGTTTTTTTTTTCAACCCTATCCGAATCTAAATTAAATCGAATCTGCCCCTTTTGGGTGGAAAATCAACAAATAAAATCCCCCGCCTGGGTGGAGTAGAAGGGACTCAGTGTCACTCTTGACTGACTTAAAACCAGCCTGTTACTTCAATAGACCTCTGCGTTCCAATTGGCTTTCCAAGTCAGTCCCGCGACCCTTTTTTGTAGCGTGGTAAAATCATCAAATGAGTCCTCCCACTCAGAGCGGGACGCGTGGGACTGTCAGACTCGTACTGGCTAAAATCCACGGTATCCTTCAATAGCCCTTTACGTTCCGGGTCACGGTCATTCGTGAGTCCAGCGACCAGCCCCGTGACCCTAGCAGGTGTTTGGCTCTATAGTCGGCTTACTTGCTCCTTGAAGTAAGCGTGGAACATCTCGCCAAATCGCCCCTGACGCCCTGGGCGAGTACATACATAACCCCTTAAAAAGTTTCTGGGAAAGAAACACAAGGTTATAGAAGATGCTGACCCCCATTACAAAGTTGATATCATGCCAATTCTCAAAACTATGATACAGCATATTTTTATCGCACCATCTTGGACAAAGGACACAGTCACTGCTCGTCTGACCCCCGTGACCTTGAAGGACGAAGTAACAGCCACAAGCTGTCATTACTGTCTGTACGTATTATTGTGATCTTTGATCTGAAGGTATTTCTGTCCTGTGTTGTTAGTGACTGGTGCTGTATCATTCCCTTGGTTTGGAGGTAGTCTGAAGATTGTTATGGCAAATTTTTAATTTTATTCGCTGTGTGCTCGATGCAACCGCCTAGTTGTGGCCATATTATTTCAGAACGATGATCTGTAATTTCTGGGAAAACATTTTAAGGTTTGTTTTTATTAAACACTAGCTTCCGCCCGCGACTTCGTCCGCGTGGGTTACGTACTTTCCTAATTCCCCCTTTTCACCCCCTTGAAGGTTAAATTTCCAAAAACCCCTTCTTAGTGCTCCCCTACATTATAATAGGAAGCCGTGTGCAAAATTTCACATTCCTAGCCCCAGTAGTTTCGGCTGTACGTTGGTTGATATGTCAGTCAATCAGGTCTCCTTTTATATATATAGATTAATAAAAATCAAACTGTGCTGCATATTGCTCACTTACTTAACACACTTTTTTTTATCGTAATAAAAACGTCAAATGTCCCAGAGTGCGACGGGAGGGACTGTCAAACTCGTACCGACTAAAATCCATAGTGTTCCTTCAATAAGTTACTTTACGTTGGTAACTTACTGAGGAGTTCGTGGCTAAATAATTACAGTAGTACTGGCCGATCTTCCAGGTTAAGCCGCACTTGACGAGGTTGGTCTGTGGATGAGTGACCATCTGTCATAGCGAGTTTCCTCCGTGTCTCGGAAAGCACGTAAAGCCATTGGCCCCGGCTGTTATTTATAATGAAATGAAATGAAATGATGATGAAATGATGTTTATTTATGCAAGTAGGTTATATCAACACTTTTACACGTCTTTTTATAAAACTAGAAGGGGCCGGTGTTTCGTACCTGACTACTCTGAGAAGAAATATAGATCTTTGACAGTCGTTACTGTTAGTCAGAAGTTCTAGTCTTACCATGGAGTATCGTATTACCCAGTTATTGGGTTGTGGGGGTCTGATAGGCAGTTGCTCCATCTAAAGTAATGATATTCAGCTGCATCCGGTTTCATTGGAAGCCGACCCCAATATAGTTGGGAAAAGGCACAAAATTAAATGATGACGTGTTGGTGTCACGGTTATCTGATAAGACAGACTCCCGAGTTAATTGACATCTCTGCCACATCGCGCGCTGCGCACTCCTCACCACTCAGTTCTTTAAATAGCTTTGTTTTGTGTAGTGAGAAGGTCAAGTGATGAAATAAGACGGAATCAAAAGAAAAATGCGATGAAAATGCTAACACATTAAGCATTGACACTTAAAACAAAAAGTTTGTTAATAATAATCTTGTAGAGGTCCTCGTTTATTAAGCTGCTTAGTGTCAAAGATTGAGATTGTTACAACTGCAAAGCATTTTTTAAGAAGCCTTTAAGACCACCATATTCAATGTACATCGTATGAAAAATCCAGTGTAACGGGGCTCAACTTTCATTGGCCAAAAGACTGATTTATCGAGTTTTGTAAATCGAAACAAAAGACTGCGGATGACTGTTAACTTATATGCTCTTTCAAGATCTGTCAGTTAAATAGCAGGTTCCAAATCAAAGAACTTATTTATTCACATTACGATACAAATTAGCACCTTCTGAACATCAGCAGTGCTATTCTTTTCATCACTTTGTGCCATCGACCACACAGCCTATAGACACCTAATACACGATAAAACGCACGAAAACTATTCTGCCAACTCGCTGAGGTATGACGTCAGCGAGGGGGACGGGGTACTGCGTCCTGATTGGTCAATTCAAGGTCAGTGCATGTCACTAGGGATGGGACGGTTTTAAATCAAACAAGAAAGTATCGACATTTTTAAATTGTATTTAATAAAATATGTTTTTACATACTTGCATTCAATTACCTTCTTTTATTGTAATTACGATTGAATCATGTAGGTAAAATATAAAAATGAATAAAAACAATGTTTTAAAATTTCCGTAATTATTATAAGCTATGTTCGAAGTCTTTGGTGAGGCCTATCAAATTGAATGCAGCGCGATGTTATAAAGTTAGCCCAAAAACATGCAGCCAAACGGATCTCCTCGCCGCTACCGACAATGCGGTGGAGATGACGGGGTTTTGGGCCAATAAAATATAAATATCGTCGCGGCAGCAAAACGAAAAAGAAGAAAATTTCCGGAACTATATTTTTTGCCTAGGAGACAGAAAAACAAGTTCAATAATTAAACTCACCAAAAGCGGCAAATACTTAGTACTGCTCAACTTAGTAGACATCGACGGTTTATCATAAGAATAAAACAATCTTCGCTAAAATGACGTGAACATATTACACTTTAAGTAGATGGGATCCAGTTCTCTCGCTTGGTTGCAATTATCCATTTATTTTTTAAATCAAGATCGTGTGGGTATCTAAAATTTATAAAATAAAGTTTCACAATTTATCAGATGTACATCTGTTGTAATTTCTAATTATTGAAAAAACATTTTTTGTATAAATTAATAGTTATAGGGTTTTGTTTTGCTTTATCGACAACAGAGGTGGTTGTACGATTTGGAACATCACTAATATGTGTACTTAAAATCGACGAAAAGAGATGGCGAAAAAAATACTTGCAAAAGAAAAGGACGGAATCATAAAGACGCCAAGTATGACCAGTATAAGATGAACCCCGATAAATATTGTCAGAAATTTAATCTAATTTAGATAATGGAACTATTAAGTTACCGATGAAATGTGATACCGTCTTTCAGGAAATTTGAAGTCCGGCTTTTTTTATCACACAAACGTATTGTATACGGGAACATATTATGTCTATTTTCTCGATTTTTTAAAGGAGTAATGCGGAAGTGTTTACGGCTCACAGGAGTGGTCGAAACTAATACGAGCTTGGTGAGTGACGACGGTTATAAGACATTTTTGCCTAATGTGTTGACAGACATTGGTCGCCTGTTATTAGGAGTCTATAGGCTGTGTGGTCGATGCTTTGTGCCCTATCAGAAAACCAGCGCTGTGACATGTGCCTTTTAGCCTCGCACCGGACTTTTTGTAGGTATATTTATGTACAGTGTGTTCATTGTTATATTAAAATGAAATTTATATAAAGAATTATTATTTGTCAGTCTAATCATAATCACAGAAAATTCAAATTCAGGCTAGTTTGGCAAAAAAGCTAATCTAATCTTTTTAAAAACTAGAAGTTGCTACTTCAAATATTTCCATGTTTAGAGTTTGAATACTTCTCCAAGTTTCCTTATAAAGATAATCCTGTTAATAAACAGCAAAATAGTTGTAATCCGTGAACAATCTTCGGCTTAAGATCCCAAACAGTCATTTATGTCTTCAAAAGCATAATTTATGGACACAAATCTGTTTCACTAAACAAGGGATTAAGCAATCCCTTGCTAAAACTTGCTTGAAATAGATTACTAAAATATACCTTTTATTTCTAGTTTGATCTAACAATGAAGGACCTAGCACTGATCCTGGAATGTAAAAAGCTATTGAAGGAACACAGTGGATTTTAATAAGTACGTGTCTGACAGTCCCTCCCGATCCACCCAGGTTGGAAGAACTTGGTGGATGAATTAACCACAATTAAAAAAGGTCTAGCACTTTTTCCGTTCTTGCCCATTCTTTTGAAATGATGCTTTGTAATAGTATGGTACATTTCTTTTTTTAAACCAGAATATAATTGGATTGTCGTATTTTCGAATCAATAGTCGCTTAACGTTTTATGTCGCAACTTCACGGTTCATACGTACACGGCTTCAGTATGTTTTTACGTCCTTGGTCTGTCAAAACGACATAAGTTTCTTCACATCACACAACTTTGTTCAAGGGAAGCTGAAACATGGAAGTAATCAGCTTGTGTGTGACGCAAGACTTTTTTTCTCTGCCGCCAGTGTGCGGCGCTAAGCTCATGGTAAAAACATTTACATCAACTTGATAAATTACTACATTCAGCTTGCGTAATGTACGTCATTTGTTACTTGTGTCAGACTTAAGATGCCTCTAGAAAAGCCGACGACGTACATCTACGAGCAGCAATGCTATTCGGAAGTGCAGTCGACACTGCTGCATTGTAATTGTTGCTAATGGATTTGCAAATTAATGCTTTAAAATTAAAGTTGAAAATCTAATGGTGTCAGGTAGGGCGTGCAAAACCGGAAGGTCTTCAAAACCGGTTTTGAATTCCGGTTTTGAGGCCGCAAAACCGGAAACCGGTGTTAGCCCCGGTTTCGGCAACAATTTTATAGTAGAATAGAAAACAATATTCTTAGATATCCACAAACTCTACAAATAAAACAAAAACAATATAATATACCATCACGCCTGTATTCCCCGAAGGGTTAGGCAGAGGTGTACGAATGTAAATACACCCACAATAAAACAAATTGTATGGTATACCTCTTTTTAATCAACCATTTATGCCTACCAATACCAAGTAGATCACATTAATAGTTGGATAACAGGAACGTAAAATAATATAAAGATTAACTGACTGAGATCAAATCAACAACAAGTAAGTTTGTGGTACCTTTAGTAGGTACCTAACAATTCTGTTAAGTATAAAATAATGTATTTTTTAAACATACAAAACACATTCATCATCTTAAGACACAACCACAATTACTATACTTCTCAATTTCTTTAATCTTGAGTTCTTTAATTAATAACTACTAACAACATTATTAAAGGATTCATATTTGACTATGAAACGAGATCAAATCAACTGTGTACCGTATATTAATTAAAATAAACAATAATATTTTTTTCCAAGAGACCGCTGTTCTTGATAATGTGTTCTGATGAATAGAAGTGCATCTAACATTTTATCAGATAGCGTACTTCTTATTTTGTTGCAAAAGTACCCAGCACTCGAAAAGGCCCTCTCAGTCTCAACACTTGTTGGTAGTACACACATCAAATAGTCGTAAGCTTCTGTGAGATACACACCCCGATGCCCTCCGCTTTCATACATTGCTTGCTCTACCTTGCTAAACCCTGCAAGGTCGAAATCAGACCGATTCTTGTGGGTTTTCCTGCATTTACACTTATCAAGCTGCTCTTGAAGAGTTAGCTCATCAGTTACAACACAGCGAAAAAAGTTGTTTAAACCAAAATATAAATATGTTACAGACTATTACAGTATAAGTATGTAACAGACAAAACCGGAGTTAGCTCCGGTTTTGTCTCTCAAACCCGGTTTTCAAAACTCGGTAATTTTTTTCCGGATTCCGGTTTTATATAAAACCGGAAAACCGGGTTTGCACGCCCTAGTGTCAGGCGATGGTTTACCGCTGTCCTATAAAATAGAATATCATTGCAGTTATAAGTATACAGAGAAAAAATGACCAAATAAAATCACGAATCAAATTCTGTCAATTAAAAACCACTTTTTTCAGATATAGGTTATGTCCCTGTAAGTAACAATGATTTGCTTTAATTGCACGCGTTTTTTAAGTATTTTTTTTTCCATAATATGTCTTCAGCTATTGAAACCTACTTGTTACCTATTTGATAAATTGACAATCTTATTGAGAGTCATAGAATAATTAAGTACCGAGCGCATAATTTATTTTATGCACCCTCTGGATTCTCGTTTGACTTCAATAAACCCATAATATGTTCTTTCAAATCATGTCCTGGTTAGGCCAATGACGCATGAAAGCAGATAATTACGAAAGACGAATAACAACGTTTGTGTAAGATTAATTTACGTTTATTTTCATGTAAAAAAAGGTTAAAGTAATGACGTATACGCCTTATCAGTGCTTCGTGCCTTGACCGCTCACATCCAAGATTTGTCAGCGAAAGGGTATTAAGTTTTTTATCCGAGAACTTTTCAATTTTGGATCGAGGTTGTGACTGGTTTCATTTTGTAGGTAAGTTCATCAAAAGGGTGCTCTTTGCTGACTTTTGTTACCTACTGGTATTTACTACATATGACATTTAGTTTTTTTTTTAAGAAAACATTGACCCTCACTAGAAATTTCTCCTGTTAGTATCGTCGTAGCTTTAATGCTTTTTGTAAGATTAAAAAAAAATATCCGGCCACGTAAAAAAGAAAAAGTTTTTATATTGTATTAAAGGAATAACTGTAAATTCTGTCATCATCGTCTGTCTAAGGTTATTCCCAAACCTTTTATGTAGGGGTTGGCTTCCAGACAGTACCATAAAGCGAATTGCTTGACAAATTCTACCACGAATAGAAAAAGTTATTTCTATTGAATTTGACCTTTCTTTTTGACCAAATATGGCGACTGAACAATAAGAACATTTTTGAACGCACACATTTTCTACACAAAGGCCATGAGTAGGACAGTAGAAATATTTCTACATTTTGTTTCTTCTTTCGTCGATACATTTTTTTTACGGTATAAGCTTTGACCTTGCAATTGCTGAACGGGGTAGGTACAACACACTTTTGGAAACACGAAAATGCTAAAGCTTATAAGCTCTCGTCATAATTAAGGTTTTGTAAACAAAAAGTACCCAATTAAAATGAAATTGTTGTCCAAAAAGGATATTATAAACCTTCCCTCATTGTGACCCGAAAAGAAAAAAATAAATAAAAAACCTCTTTTATAATTATGACTAAATTCACACTTCGTTACGGCTCAGAGCGTCCCTCGACGCGGAGGAGGCCCGGGTGTCCGGGCCCATTAAGCGCGCTGACTTGCGCATTATGGGTCTGGACGACTCGGTCTCGGAGGGGGACGTGGTGGCCGCCGTTGCCGGGGCTGGGGAATGCCCTGCCGACCAGGTAAAGGCAGGCATCCTACGCCCTGGCTTCGCGGGGCTGCTGACCATCACAGTCAGCTGCCCCGTACCGGCGGCCAAAAAGATAGAGGAGAGCCGAAGGCTCCTGGTTGGCTGGGTGTCCGCGCAGGTGAAACTGCTGGAGCCCAGGCCTCTGAGGTGCTTCCGCTGCCAAGTGGGTAACCACGCGGCATGCATGTGCACCTCGGAGGTCGACCGCAGCGACAACTGCTTCCGCTGCGGTCAGCCCGGTCACAAGGCCGGCTCGTGTTACGCCCCGCCGCACTGCTTCGCATGTGCGGCGGCTGGCAAGCCGGCCGATCACCGGGCAGGGGGCAAGGCCTGCGCGCCCCCCGCCAAAACCAGGAGCAGAGGTAGGCCCTCTGCCGCCGCCGTCCCCGCCGCCGCCGCAGCTCCTGCTGCCGCCGCCGCCGCCGCTGCCGCCGCCGCCGCCGCTTCTGCCGCTGCCGCCGTGGCTGCGCCCTCACAGAGGGCCCTGGAGGAGGCCGCAATGGACTCCAATTAATGGCTCCATTGCGCTTCCTCCAGGCGAATATCAACCACTGCGCCGCTGCTCAGGATCTCCTGCTCCAGAGCATGGCGCAGTGGTTGATTAATGTCGCCGTGGTCGCCGAGCCGTACTTTGTCCCGCCCAGGAATGACTGGGTGGCGGACCTGAACGGCTCGGTGACCCTCATCTCGTCGGCCGCCGCCGGTACCCCGCCCCTCGATCGCGTCGAGAGAGGGCGTGGGATCGTCGCGGCACGGTTCGGGGAGATCGCCGTGATAGGCGTTTATTTCTCCCCGAACCGAACTATCGCCGAGTTCCAGGACTCCCTATCGGAGCTGGGAGACGTCGTCGTCGCTTTCGGTTCCCTCCCCGCGCTCGTCCTCGGGGACTTCAACGCCAAGAATGTGGCTTGGGGTTCCCGGGTTACGGACTACACGCGGGGCAGGATGCTCGAGCACTGGGCCCTGGCGCATGGCCTAGTCATCGAGAACCGGGGTTCCGTCCCCACGTGCGTGCGGTGGACGGGCGATTCGGTGGTGGACATCACGTTCGCCACCTCCCGCCTGTCGCCGCACGTCACAGACTGGCGCGTTGTAGAGGAGGTGGAGACCTATTCCGACCACCGGTATATCCGGTTCGACGTCTCCGCCCAGACCTCAGACGCGCCGGTCCGACGGAACCCAAGTGGTCCGCGATGGGCGCTGAAGCAGCTGGACCGGGAGCTATTCCTGGAAGCCTCGATCGTGCAGGCCTGGGTGTCACCACCGGACAGGCCTGCCGACATCAACGACGAGGCGGGGTGGTTCCAGGAGGCCATGTCGGAGATCTGCGACGTGGCCATGCCCCGGGTCCGGCTAGGACGCGCCCGGCGTCAGTTGTACTGGTGGTCGCGCGAGCTAGCAGCGCTGCGCGAGGCGTGCGTTGCCGCGCGACGCCGGTACACCAGGTTCCGCAGGCGCCGCACCCGACCTCCGGATGCGGTGGCTGTAGAGACGGAGCTGCAGGATGGCTACAGGGCAGCGAAGGCCGCCCTCCGCGACGAGATCTGGCGGGCCAAGGAATTGGCCCGCAAGGAGATGCTGGAGGCTCTGGACGGGGACCCATGGGGCCGGCCCTATAAGTGGGTGAGAGAGAAGCTCCGCCCCTGGGCTCCCCCGTTGACGCGGAGTCTCCAGCCTCAGTTCGTGGAGGACGTGGTGAGCGCCCTGTTCCCCTCGCGGGAGGAGCACACTCCCCCGCCCATGGCTCCGTCTCCGGCGGTGCCTGAAGCTGACGCAAACGCGGACCACAGCGACGACGACGTCTACGACGCTCCGGAGGTGACCGAGGTAGACCTGAGAGTGGCGGTACAACGGCTCAAAGCCAAAAATACCGCCCCAGGACCCGACGGCTTGCCAGGGAAAGCCTGGGTCCTGGCCTCGGGGACTCTCGGGCCTCGACTGGGGGGGCTCTTTAGCGCGTGCCTGGAGAGGGGCCAGTTCCCGCTTCGTTGGAAGACGGGGAGACTGGTCCTGATCCAGAAGCCCGGGCGCCCTGCGGACTCTCCGTCCGCATTCCGGCCCATCGTGCTGCTCGACGAGGTGGGCAAGCTCTTTGAAAGAGTAATTGCAAACCGCCTCGTCGGGCACCTGAATCGGGTGGGCCCGGACCTTGCGGAGAGCCAGTTTGGCTTCCGCAGGGGGCGCTCGACGGTGGATGCTATCACGCGCGTGAGAGCCCTCACGACGGGGGATGCGGTTTCCCGGGGCAGGGTCGTCTTGGGGGTGTCTTTAGACATCTCCAATGCCTTTAACACCCTGCCCTGGAGTTGCATCAGGGAGGCACTCCGGTATCACCGGGTGCCGACCTACCTCCGTCGTATAGTCGAGGACTACCTGACGGACAGAGCCGTCATCTACCCCGGTCACCGGGGAGAGTGGAACCGGCGAGAGATGTCGTGCGGTGTTCCACAGGGATCGGTCTTGGGGCCGCTCCTGTGGAACATCGGTTACGACTGGGTGCTGCGCGGCGACCTCCCTGACGGCGTCGGCGTAATTTGTTACGCCGACGACACGCTCGTCCTGGCGAAGGGAGAGTCGCACCAGGCGGCGGCCGACGTGGCGACGCAGGCGGTAGCGACAGTCGCTAACAGGATCCGGCAGTTGGGACTCGACGTGGCGTTGCACAAAACAGAGGCCATGTGTTTTCATGGCCGTCTGAACGCGCCACGTTCAGAGTCCCACATTACGGTGGAGGGGGTTCGCATCGGTGTCGGGAGGACGATGAAGTACCTGGGACTCGTCCTCGACAGCCGATGGAACTTCAGGGAGCATTTCCTGCATTTGGCCCCAAGGCTGAACCGGGCAGCAGCCGCTCTCAAGCGACTCCTGCCCAATCTCGGCGGGCCAAATGCCTCCTGCCGGAGGCTGTACGCCGGTGTCGTGCGGTCCATGGCCCTCTACGGGGCCCCCGTGTGGGCCCTAAGCATCCGGACGCGACCACTCAAGCTGGTCGCATGCCAGAGGGTCATGGCTATCCGGATGATCCGGGGATACCGCACGATCGCCGGCGAATCAGCCAACCTCCTAGCAGGATTGCTGCCCTGGGATCTGGAGGCGACTGCCCTCCAGCGCGTCTATGAATGGCGCGTGGAGGCGCAGCGTCGGGGCGAATCCCCGCTGCCTCGACAAGTCGAGGCGCGGCGGGAAGAGCTCCGGCGTGATCTCAGGGCAGTATGGAGGGAGCGACTGTCGCAACCGAGGTCCGGGCACGCCGCAATTGCGGCGGTAAGACCCCTCTTTGAGGAGTGGCTGGATAGGCGTCACGGCGTCCTTACCTACCGCATGACGCAGGTCCTCACCGGACACGGAAGTTTCGGGAGGTTCCTGTGTCTGATAGGGAGGGAAGAAACGCCTGGGTGTCACCACTGCGAGGATCGTCCGGAGGACACGGTGGAGCATACGGTGCAGGACTGCCCCGCTTGGGCAGAGCACCGCCGTGTCCTCACGACGGCGATAGGCGGAGACCTCTCGCGCCCGGCATTGGTCGAGGCCATGCTGCGGGGCGAGACGGAGTGGGAAGCGGTCGCCTCCTTCTGCGAAGCAGTCATGCTCGTGAAGGAGGAGGCGGGCCGCCTGAGGGAAAGGACAGCGTCCTCCCTCCATCCCAACCGCAGTGGTAGACGCCCACGGCGTCGGACGTCGCAGGACGATCTCCGGCCACCGTAGGCGCGGGCATGCGGGCAGCGAGTAATGGGCGACTTGCTGTCCGACCATGGACCATGCCCGGGTCGACGGCGCGTTGTGTTCCACGCGCGCCTCAAAGAGTGTCAGCATATTGACGGGGCCTGTAGAGGGCCAAAGCCTGCCGGGGTCGCGGGACCAAGGGATTACCGTGACCCCGGCACGTAAAGGGCTAGTGAAGGACACCGTGGATTTTAGTCAGTACAAGTCTGACAGTCCCTCCCGCCCTGCCCTGGGTGGGAGGACTCATTTGATGATTTTACCACGCAAAAAAAAAAAAAAAAAAATTCACACTTCGTTGGCCAACGACACATTTCGACCAAGCTTTTGTTGAAATAAGCGTAAAAGGAGCCATTTTTTATGACTTATGCAAATATTACAATTTATGAAAACATTATATTTGTTTAAGTATTCAGGAGCTTAATTTAATACATTCTTACCCAAATTACGATCTTACATGCTTAAATATAAGCTTTTTTTTTAAATATTGCTCTTTCAAAGACAAAAACTAAGAATCATTAAGGTTGGCGTTAATCGTCACAGT
The DNA here is from genome assembly GCA_943136025.2 of Agrotis puta. Taxonomy (NCBI): domain Eukaryota; kingdom Metazoa; phylum Arthropoda; class Insecta; order Lepidoptera; family Noctuidae; genus Agrotis; species Agrotis puta. The sequence goes on along the minus strand of OW964188.2, from coordinate 9,077,141 downwards.
CGGGTGTTAAAACCGAAAAGGTATGTAAGCAAATCAATGTTCGGGAATCTTAAACTAAATTAGGCAGTTGCCGAATTATGCCAGATTTTTCGTTCTACAAATACTGCCGAATCAAATGATGTCTCAACCCTAATAAAGTACCCGATCGGGACAAGCTGTTTGATTGTATGCAGTTATGCATACAATCAAACAGCTTGTAATGTAGTTATTGCTTCGGGTTGACTTTCTTGTACGACAAATACTGCCGAACAGAAGATACCGACCCACTTATCTTTGTACCTAATGCGGGTTTTAGACGAACAACGTGTCAATTTGCGCATAAGCATGAAAAACTGCGTCAACTATGGGAACTAACATAGCTTATGGTCTTGGTCTGCAACCGGCATTACACTCCGTATTTCATTCGCACTCGAAATTATCAAAGCATCAAAATTCGTCTTTACGGTCAAGGAGTATAGAAATGAAGAAAATGGAGTATTCACCTGTTGTACTATCACTTCTAAGGGTTGTCCAGTCTGTAACTCTTCGGACGGCCTCCTCGTAGGCCGCACTGCATATTCTCTCTCTCCAATTATCTGAAACAAAAAAAGAACAATTAATTGATGCCTTATCTTGATTGTCTTGCACTAAATTCGATTCCTAGTCCTGAATCAAAAAAAATAAAGCCTGCCGGAATCGCGGGACTACCGGGTAACCGTGGCTCCGGGATGTAAAGGGCTATTGAAGGATAATGGTAGATTTTAATCAGTCCCTAATCGGGATTTGAATTAAGATAGAATATTAATATCAGACGTCAACCGATACTGCTCATATTATGCGCGCCATTTTAACGAAGGTTATAATTTATTAGAACCAACCATAAACGTAATTGGTATAAAACATTAAAGCCTATCGATAATTGGTAGGCTAGATTAATTTATATATTTGTTTTTAAACGTTTCATTTATTTTTTTATTTAAATACTAGCCGTTGCCAGTGGCTTCACCCGCATTTAACTCGAAAATTATCTCACAGGTACGGTATCCCATGTGTTATTTCAGACTAGTCTATATCTGAACCATTCATCAAAATTTGTTTAGCTTTTCAGGCGTTATTGAGCAAGAAATATCATTGAAACTTTTGCATCGTCATGGGATCCCCATACATGGATGTATCGAGGTACGGGCACCTGTCCCGTCCCCCCTAATATTCGATTTAGCTGCAGCAGCAGTCATTTTAAGTAAAATTGGGCGAATATTCAAATGTTCGTTCTGCAAGCCCTAGAGGTAGCCGGAATAGACAAAACAGTTTTGTTTGCCGCGGTGTGCGCGGCGTGGTAGACACAACAGTTTTAGACGCTTTTGTCTGTGTAAGACAAACTTAAGTGTAAAAAACATTTATGTATAAGACAAAACAGTCTAAGAACTGCGGTCAGCCTTAGAAAAGCGGTCGTTCGCTGGTAAACTGTAATTTTGACGAGCTACATAGCTATTGCGACTTCTGATTTCTAGATTGTTTTTATTCGCTCAAATGAAACTCATATGTTCAAAATAACGATCAAAACAATAATATCTAGGATTCTCGTTGTCTTCCTTCCCCCCTTAAGCACACTTCTGGCTATAAAGGCGTAGCCTTATACAGTTGCCAGATCCTAAAAACACGAGGTACCATTCCAGTAGGAAAAGAATCTCGCAAATACGTCGATTAGGCCAGTAACTGCCCCGTTTTGTGGTTCAGCTTAAACAGACCACAAACATTAAACAAGCCTATCTTCTTAGAAGAAATACGATGTGTTAACCGAAGTTTCCACAAATTGTCTTGTCCCAGATTATTACCACAAAGGCATTGCGTGTCGCTTTTTTTTTCTAATCCGTTTAAGTGTTTTGGCAGAAAGCAACAGTCATCTTCTAATTTGTCGTAGTGTTAGACGCACGCGTTAGTGGAGGGTTACCAGCTTTAAAAAATATCTGACAGAGTACTCTCAACATAATAACAAAAAAAAAACATCAACGAAATTTTTTAAACAAATCTCCGTTGACTTTTTCAATTATTATACTGAATATTCTATGTACTGTTGGATTATCATTAAACAAAATTTTGGAAGCACAGAATAGGCGATTCATGAGCGGGATAAATTTTGATATCGTACACATTAACAATGGTACTTTTACACCTGTATTTTCGCCATTCTTGAATCATCAGCAAAAAAGCTATCTTAAAAATAAATCATTACTTTGAAGAAAGCTTTTCAAGGGACAGCTGTTTGTTTTATAATTTCAGAAAACCAGTCCAAATGATCTGAAAGCTTCGTTGATACTGTTCGCTCAAAGTCTACGCATATTGTATTATGTCACATATCCTACAATTAGTATAGGTTACACGTGTTATGTGGCAAAGTCAAGTAAATACTGTAATTAAAATATCTCTTTGAAACGGTTGGTGTCGGAACCTATCGCCTCCCATCTACTTATTATTATAATTTACTCTATGTGTTGCATGGAAGAAAACACCCATTATGTCGTACTGTCAATAAGTTATTTCTGAGATAACGTACTCGTACATTTCCTGAAAATAAGGGGCTGGTGTTACAATCCTGTTTATAAATAGAATGGAAACCACCAAAACCCTAAACAATGTGTCCAGTTTCTGTCTGTAAACTTTAAGGGCTTTAAGATCGTGCCCAATTGTGTCAATGAAATCATTCTCTATCTGAGATCGGAACCCAACACCCCACTGAATGGCAGCCATATTTTTTTTGTCAAAACTTTGTTATTACCTACCTTGACATTTTTGTTTCTCCTAAATACACTGTTTTTTTTTTATTGAGTTCTGAACAAATTCAATCTAAACAATAATCAAAGACCGGATGGCGAGGTGATAGCATCAATAATTCAAATAAACATGAATTTTGACGTTTGGTAACCCTGTCGTCCGCCATGTTTAAAGTTGCGTAGTGTTGGCACAAAATTGTCCAATTTACACGTACATTCTGATGATCAGTGCCTCAGCGGTTAGTTATGAAAGCGTACTTGGAACCGGTTTTTAAACAAAAAATGTGAGAACAACCCAACCATAATGTTTTGATTTTATTGACAAGCGTTATTTTTAAGTTATGATGTTTGGTAAAGAAGTTTATGTTTTTAACTGGTGATTTACGCATGCGCTTGGTTATATTTATCTAACTACAGATTTAAAAAAAAAAAAAAAATTATAAATAATAAATGTTTTTTATGCCTGTTTGAATAAATTAATCAATGAATTATTAGGTACTTTTATTACTTAACTGCGCATTCACTTTGACATTATCATTATCACTTAAAAGATACGATACCTTGGTAATTCTTTTACTCCAAGTCGTGTTGAGATCTGTTATTTCAACACGTTTTTATGAATGAATATAACAGCTAGCAGAGGAATAAGGTCCAGAACGCATTGATTGAAAGCGTTCAACGAACGATTTTTCCATACAAAAATAGTATGGAAGCAGCTTGCTAAAGTCAGTCCATGCAAATGGATGCGGGACGTCCCATACTTTGTGATCTTCGTGTGACCCATAATAAAACAGATCGTAATGTAAAGTAGGTACTGGTTTTTCGCCATTTTTAACACCTGACTAATAAAATTTAAGAGACGAATGTTTTATGAGGCGGCAACCCATTCAAAGCTCCGAAAAACAAACAAAATGCTTTAACCCTTTAACCGCCAGAGTCGTATATATGCGACAAACATTTCCGTGCCCCTTTCGTCCGTGTCGTATTTATCCGACAGAGAATATTCAAAATTTTTGTTGTTTTGTTCGATTTTATTGCATCTATTCTATATCTCTCTATTTATTTAGATAGACAGATATAATACTTTTTATTGTACACCATGATATTTAACAAATCGGAGCTTAAAAGCAGCAGAAAGAGAGAAGAAGAGGAAAGCACGATTCGTAGCTGGGCGCTAGGGGCACGGCAATTGACATTTAGCCAAGCGCTTAAAAGGTTAAAGAATATTACTTACATAGGTACCTAGGTATTTAGATTAGGTATATATTACGCTTATAAGCATCTAAAAATACAATATTTTGTAATTATGAGCCAGAAGAATATAGAAATAATTGTGGGACCGACAGTTGCGACAGCCTTCAATCAATGCAGTGAATGACGCGCACAATTTTTGGTAAATGACAACCAGTTCCCAAGCTTGGTAGCAGGCGATTATTTCGCAAAAATTTTACGAAAATTATTATAATTTTAATCGTGTTTTGAACAAATTATAATTTTTAACTGCAGCTTGTTTACCATATTTTAAGCAAAGTTATAATTGTCTTCAGCCATTTTTAATATTAAGCGTGCGAAAATATAATTCTATCTGTATGTTTGGCTCCATTTCACGTCGTAACGGCTGGTGGGATTTCGATGTAATTTGGCGCACAGGTAGACCATGACTAAATTTAGGACATAGGATATTTTTACCTCGGTATCACGTTTGCATGGGATTATTTCAGACCTCCACTGGGACGTAATCGCGTTTAGAAATTAATAGGTAGGTATTATTAATTTCATATTTCCAAAGCTATAGAGACGGCTGTAACTTTTTTATGAAATGAAATGAAGAAATGATATTTATTTATGCTAGTAGATTATTATAAACACTTTTACACGTCGTCTTTTTACAAACTAGATGAGGCCAATGTTTCGTACCTGACTACTCTGAGAAGAAAAAGCCGAAATAAACTCAGAGGTGACTGTCTCTTTTAAGGTCCAGACATTATAATGGTCAAGTCATACGATGCCATGTAGGTCAAGTCTGAGAGGTAGGTCTAAGATGGTCTTTTAAATAAATAAACTTGAATATCTTTGTTTTCCATAGTATAAAAAGTCGCTTAAAACTGTATGCACATATAGTACGCACATAACTCTCGAACGACTGCATCAAATTGGACAATTATTTTTTGTTGTGTTCGTTATTGTCAAGGTCAAGGTTTTTACCGATACTTACATATAAAAAAGTTTTTAACAATTAGGTAGAACATAAATTTAGACCTGTGCGAAACCGGGGCGGCCCCTAGTCTTAAATTAAATAGTTATTGTCCTTAACTGTCAAGGAATGTCAAAAGGTTAAAAATACAATTATGGTTTTACTGTAGGTATACATAAGTTGGTAAGTTTTACATAATTGCTGTTTATATTACGTATGAACGAGGCGCTAAGGGACTGCTTATATTTAAATATTAGCTAGCATACAGTACAGGTTGTAAAAGAACTGTCATTTGAGCATTGTATAATAATTACCTTAACGATAATTCAGTTGCTATACGGAGCAAAAATGGTTGCTGGGAAACTAGATTTATTATTGTGCAAAAAAACTTTAATGTAAAATTAAAAAAAAAAGTATCAATAATCCAAAACGATTTTCCTATTTCCACTTTGGTCTAGTAAAAGAAAGTAAAAATAAAATGTATGTAACTTCTTAACCTACATCCAATATTTGTATTTTAGCATATTCAATAAAATGCCACATCCAACATTTTGTAGCATATTGTTCTTCCAATGACGCAATTCCCGCTCAATCCAACCCACCAGTTCTAATTTCAAATTGTGTCGGGACGCTCGGCCAATCAGAGCACGATACGATTAGGCATGCATACGATTAACCAATCAGATTGCAGTGATTGTGAACGTTAATATGGCCGTTTTGGATTCTCTGCGAAGTGCTAAATAGTGGAGTTTCATTTTAATCATGGCAATGAACAAGTAGTTACATATTAATTGTTATTAATTAATATGTTTCAACGAGTCGAATTAAGAATTCTACTTTTCTTTTGTTATTGTCTTGGGTTTTTTCATAGATATCACCGTAAATTAAAAAAGACCTCATAGTTAAAACGTGTGTTTTTTAAATTATAAATAAATTATACAAAAAAAAAACAGTTTCTTTAGATTTGTTTAATTTTTAATCATCCTCTGCTAATCATCACAAAAAATTAGCAATTCAGTGATTCTCTTGAGTTTCATTGTGTACAAATCCTAGCTTGAATGTTTGTGAGCAATTTTTTCTGCATTGTATGTAAAACGTAGGTCGCGACACGCATTGCGCATGCGTGGGGCAAATGTCACAGCCACAATGGCGGGAACCGGGGTTGCCAGTCGATAAAACAGTATATGGACGGATGTCAGTATAAAGGTTCGTTTTAAAATGGTAATTTAAATAATTATAGAGTACTGGGTATTAATTTTGTAGTGGTAATAAAATCTAGGTAATTTTTTTAAAGACTGGTTGTGATTCTTGGGGATGAAAAAAACCTTTTTGTGCCTTTTCACATAAAACATCGCCGGAACTACAGAAATACACATATAGTGTAAAAGTACGGCTTGAAACTGTAGTTTCAACGCTGAGGCAGCGCTGCTCACAAGGCTGCAGGAATATTTCATAAACAAAGCATTATTTTACCTACAGAGACAACCCTAGTATACTTAGTTATCAATAAACTGTTAAATAATGGAAACTTGTAGTTTCTGTTATGTCATTTAGTGGTTATAAACAACTATTTAACTGGCAAACTATTAATATTTTAGCTACAAAAGTTATTTATACAATGACATGTTGATGTGAGTTTATTTAATGCTTACCAGTACGTTCATTAAATGAACAGGTAGTAGATTTCCATCTCTTTTTTACCAGTATATTCATCTTTTTTTTATTGGGACAAACCCACCACACTATTCCCAAACAGTGGCAACCATCAGAAACGCGCTGAGAAATGAAGCTCGGCGTGTTCCGGAGAATGAATTTACCTGTCTTAGGATCCTGCAGCGAAATTAATCGGAAAAAAATAGTGGTGAAGTAGGAAAATATGTTTCCACTTCCCTCCATGTCAACCAGGAGACAGAACAAAACAAGGCCAATAGGCACACAGGGATATTGCAACTGGGAGAAGCCCCAGTTGTCTAGCACCACGGGTAAAAATGACTATTAATATTAATGGGTCCTAGTATCATCATATGCCTAACCTTTTCCCCACTATGTTCAGTTCGGCTTCCAGTTAAATCGGATACAGCTGAATAAAACTTTTTCAAAAAAAATGTATTTATTTTGTAGGTTATTTTACCTTTTTTTGTGGTTCTTTTTGAAGGCGGTAACATTTTTTTTTGAAAAAGTTTTTTATTTAACTCTTTTTAGTTTAAACATTCAACCCAAATTCTTGCCAAATACATAATTTTCTTCTGCACTAGAATTTTGTAATCCGTAGCACTGGTAATAACATCTCTCATGTACACAATAAGCTAATAAAATTCCCTATCTCAAAAACTACTGAACCGATTTTGATGAAACTTGCAGTATTCCCTAAGTTAAACGATACCTAGCACAAAAAAAAAATTTAAATCGGACGTGTAGTTTCGGAGATATGCGAACAATGAATCAGTCGATGCCTACTCCTTACTGTTAAGGAGTTGTACCTTCCATCATCAGCTCAGCTACATTAGATGATGATTACCATACGCAAATACTTAAATTATTGCATAAGATTTACGAAAAACGATAAGTGGGCCTATAAAATTTGAGGGTTGCCCTCGATTTATCCAAGATCCAATCATCAGAACCTGACTTGGTGACAACAGGGACCACACGGGAAGCACCAGCTTTCAAACAAAAAAAGAGTCATTAAAACAGTTCACCCAGTCGGCATTATGCGGTAACAAACCTTTAAAAAAAAAACAGTCGATTTGATAACCTCCTCCTTTTTTTGAAGTCGGTTAAAAATGAACAAATACTGTTATTTACTTACTAGTAAAAAAAGTGTTACTCAGAGGTGGCAATAATGACGCAGTCATAATGCAAATCAGTAGATATCACAAGATGATCTTAAATGTTGCAAGCACAAAAAATGATCTAGATATCATTGTGTTTTTTTAGAATCACGAATAGACGCTAAACATGCAATTGAGTGCAGATTCTAATCTATGATTGATATTTCCTTAATTATATTGTATTAACACATTATTTATTTAAATGTAAACGATCGGTATGTCCGATGAAACGTCCTTTTGTAAAAATAACAGTTTCTTCATTTTTTTTAAGGTTATTTATGTTTTCACAACTGCTTAATAAGTTTACTGCAAACTTTTTATGATACTATTCACACTGTTCTAGGGCCAAATTTACGGGAAATGTTATTAATATACCTACATAGATACGTTAAAATGAGCATTCAAAATATATTACCGCGAAAAATAACGGCATTTCCCTAAACAGTGTGTAAGGAAAAACTGAAAAATGTCGCCTGTTCAAGTTTCTTCAACAGTACCAGGACAGCAAAGTACACTAGAATTAGATTGTATCGCTCCACTATCATTACAGAGTGTCAAGGCTTTTTTACACCCGTCCTCTAGTCATGTCACCCTGGTACTTCTAATTATACAGCATTAGTACTAAGTGCGGTATTATAATGAACTAGCTTCGTCCGTGACTTTAGTTGCACTTCTGGTTGTTTTTAAACGAATTAAAGTGGATTTTTCCATAATTGTGGCAGCAAGCGTTTTGACTGTTTGAGCGTTTCCGCGACAGTCTTCTAAGCAGTCACATCTTGAAGCAGTCAATACTAATTCAAACAGTCTGTGTGGAACGGGCCTTAGTCATTAATAAATGTTGCCAATTAAATTCTTAGCATAAATATTTCGAGATCAGTAAACGAAAGTCATAGACAATAATTATGTAGCTACTATAATAATTACAACAATCTGTCAGATTTAAATGATTTGCATTGCCTTCAAATGAAGCTGTTAAATTGCTATAATATTTCATATTTAAATTACGTGTCAAACTGAAATATCTCAAAGTAATGGGAGCTATGCATAATAAATACATTTTTTGTTTTGACTTTACGCTGAGTTTTTTTTTTCTCCACTAAATAACCTGGCAACGACCAACTGCCATACAAATCTCTAACCCTCTTGCTTTAAAGCTATATTGTCCCACAGCTGGGCATGTGCAATTGTGCAAGGTATGGGCAAGGTCAACTCCAAACATTTAAATCCTGAATTTGTCCGTGCAATTTTTACGGTTCAAAAGTTAAGTCCATTTTTTAGGTTTTTAATAAAAATTTCATAGTTACTTAGTACCTACAATCAAAATACGTAACTACATACTAAATACGTACCTACGTAATTGCTTTAAATAATCTGACATTATTAATTTTATGTAATGTTTTTAACATAGATACACTTTTAACTTGGTAGATTGTTCTCACATAATGTACCATCTGAAGATGAATGATGTAACAAAGGTTCTGTAATAATTTTGGCGATTGAAAAAGGGTGTTAATAGAAGTTTCTTGCCCGTTCTTCTCCATAGAGATGTACGCATTGGAATGGGCAGCTACGGTACTTTCACAGTTATTATGTCTTGTGACTGGGACTGTAGCACCATAACTATTTTTTAGTACTAGTTTTATTTTATGTCTTTTGACAATTCAAATGTGCCTGTAATTGGCCTAGTTGAAATAAATGATTTAATTTAATAAGTGTACTAACAATTTTACTTATGGATCATGGTCCCAAATAAATAATTAATAAATAGTGCCCCAACTTTTTTTTTAATAACTCAATTTCCGAACGATTGATGAACGTTTCGCAGTGTAACTTTTTGTCATGAAAAACGGTCGAAAATTTTATAATTTTGATGTACTTGCATGGAATTAGTCTTGTAAGTCGTTTATTTCGCAAAGATAGGTACAGTAAATGGTGATAATTTGTTAACAGATAAGTTCAGCCATATTTTATCAATAGGCATGCAAAAAATAATTTAGAGTTTGAAGTTAAATCCCTTCGATTAGTAATATTGATCGAAGTTAAATCCCATCTTACTAATTTGACACCTTGAAGGAGTCTTTCCAAAAAAATATCTTAAAGCTCATCAAAGAAACCGCAATTATTAAAGGTTACCTCTAATCATTTTAATAGTCAATTAGTACTTGTTCTTTCAATCCGTACAACCAATTTAAGTGTACTCGTGTTAATTATATTTTTTGCCACTTAATTATCTAAAAAAGATGGATAATTTGAGCTTCAGGATTTAAGGGGCTCTTCCGGCATGATTATCTTAAAATAATATTAATATTTAGATGTTTCATGAAATAATTTAAGTTTGTAACTAAGGTTAAACAATCAGAAAAAAATCGACCTTTTATACTATAAATTAAGGAGCTTTAGATCTATAATCTTGCTTATTGTATTATCATAGATTAAATAATAATTGTGCACAAAATAATGAGCATGTTGTTCGTTATTTCGTTGTAAAAAGGTTTTTTGGTAATTAATCAAATATTTTTGGGTCCCGCCGTTAAAATAAGATATTTTGCTTAATTGTAAAATCAGTGAAACATTTTATTACACTTATTGAAATAGTATTATCAAATCCGGTTAATTAGAAAGTATTATAATGAAAAAATATTTTCTTTTTAAGCCATTATCGCACGATCAATAAAGTTAGCACGACTACCAACATAAAGAAACATAACTGTCAAAATAAAGATGCCAGTATTTCGGCCACTTTACTTTCCCAACAATCTACCGTTTCGCCTTGGTACGACATTTCTTCTCTTGACATATTTAAAACCTCCCAGTCAGGTGGAAGTTTTGGCCTTCTGTAACAGGTTATATTGATTATGGGGCTTCGTTTGGTCAGATTTTAGGGCCTTTCGAATTTTGCAAATTGTTGCTACATTATCTTCCCGTCCTCTGTGACAAAATAAATAAATAAATAAATATTCCACAACTATCACACAACGCCATCTAGTCCCAAGCTAAGCAGAGCTTGTGTTATGGGTACTAGACAACTGATAAACATACTTATATATTTCTAAATACATACATATTATAGATAAATTACACCCAGACACAGAACAAATGATCGTGCTCATCACACAGACATTTGTCCTGGGTGGGAATCGAACCCACGACCTCCGGCATAGCAGTCAGAGTCACTAACCACTAGACCAACAGGCCTGTCAAATAAAAAAAATAAATATTGTTTCTATCTTTCATCAGGCATATTAAACATTTCAGTTTGTAGGCTTGACGCAGTTTAGGACGCTTTGATTTATATATGTTTTGTAAAATTTTGGTCTATATTGTTATGTTGAGTTGGTATTCTAGTTCTTTTTATTCAAAACAGAGTTGAGATTTGCTTTTCATTTGAACCCGGCTAGGAAGTTCTAATTTAAATATTCTTTACTGACAATTCTTCTGGAGTAGAGGTCCTCGTTGAAGGAGGGAGCCGGATAGGACCACTGTTCACGACTCGGGCTCAGTTACGAGTTGTGGGTGTCACAAGGCTTAGTATTTCTGCCACAAAGCAGCTTAATTAATTGTGTAATTAACTTTTTGTCACAACAGGAGGGATTTTCAAAACGTTAAATTCCAATTCTTAATTGCTTATGATTTTGCAATTTTCTGACATTGCCATTATTATTACTAGTATAACGCAGGCATATTGTGCGCATCTTTCGTATTACAATTGATATTTTCTATCAAAATAACCATGCCCACTACATCATTTCTTAACATAGTCAAAAACTTCATCGAAACCCTGTAATGTTTTAGCCAAACAATGGTTACTTTTAACACATCAATCAACAGAGTGTACCAACATAATGGCGTAAAGTGAATGTGATAATTATTTGATAGGACGTTTTCATTATGGTTTGGGATAACCACGGCTTAAATGATGACGTGTTTCATGATGTGTGGTCTGAGAATAGGATTAGTGTAAATATCTATGTTGTAATGTGAAGGTTTATTTTGACAGATGTCATCATCATTGACATCTGAATAGCGTTTTACCAAAAATACTGAGTTCGGCTTCCAGTCCAACCGGAGTTTGACAGATGTCTTAACTTCAGCAAAACTCATTTCTTACAGTCATATTACTTCTAGTTGTGGGTTGGCTAGTGTGATTTGAGTATAAAGCACAAGAAATCCTGCAGCGGAATTGTTAAAAACTTCAGGAAAGCCAACATAATACCTAGCGGTAAGGCAACTGACAAAAAAAAACAGAAGAACTGCTTTCTTAGCAGTCTCCCTCGTATTTGTAGACAACAGCTCAAGAATTAGTCTATTATTTCAAGTGACATCAGCAACCCGTACTGGACCCGCGTGGTGGGATATGGCCAGAGAGCCATTTCCCTCTAATCAGAGGGAGCGCCCACTGATAGAGAAGAGCTATAAGAAACAAGAAGTGCATGTCAGCAGACTTAAAAAGGAATATTTAGATAAATATTAAAACTGATTATGGTATTGATAGCTTACTCAACAGCAACCCAGCTTTTTGTGATGACCATACCTGTGAAAAAGAAAAACACGTTTTAATAAATAGCTCTATTAATAATTATTTCTGTAATGATTAATAAACATGGGTGCCATTTGGAAATACAGAAAAGATCATAAAGTTACACACTTAAAGTATCGAAAAGGCACTTAATCTACAGTGATGCAAGGATCTTTTGGCGGACGAATGACATTGACATAATATGGTACTTGTCTATGGAATTGTTTTGAAAAAGCAAGATGGCGGGTAGTCTTGATTATGCCCAAACTAAAATATCCTTGTACAAATGTTTATGATAGGTACTAAATAGTCGAGATATACTGACATATACGCAAAAGGATCTACGTTGAAGGTTTTATTTAGATACTTGTCACAGACTCAAAAACAAACTAAGTATACGTTTACAAACACTAGTAATATTGATATTCCATCATCTGTGTAACCACTTGGACTCGTAGGGATACAAGTATTTGTTCAATTGATAGTGTTGTTACAAACTCGCGGAGGTCCGTATTGACGGTTGGTACTAAGTGGAAATGTCAGGTCCGTATTGACTGATGTCACTAAGTCCACTAACGTCATTGTTTGTTTGTTTTTTATTGGCTATTTGTAAGGTTAGGTGATTGGTTATTTATAGGATTTTATTCTAAAAGATACGCGGAAGCAATTCTTCGATGTCATGGAAAGCACGTAAAGCCATTTGTCGAACTTGAATGCCTTTGACAAACAGACTGGCGAAAGCGAAGCGTTTCCGAAGCGATACCGAAACGAAGCGAGACGTCAGTCCGATAGTTCTGTCACGCTATCGGATCGCTTTCGCCGTTCTATGTGACTGGATTCAAACAATTCCATACATTACAGATAAAAACGTCACGCTTCGCATTCGCCACGCCGCCAGTCTGTTTGACAAAGGCTTAAATGTCAGTAAGGGTAGTCAGTGACGCGTAAGTCTGACAATCAGTCGTAATACTCAGTCCAAACTGGGTTGGAGAACTGGGCTTATAGGCAAGAACAGTTCTTTAGACGTAACGTACAAACGTCAAAAATCATTCATAAGCAATGAAGACTTGAAGCAACCAGAAACTTCCAATTAGCCTGACAATTACTGAAGTTATCAACTTACAGTGGACCGTAATGACAGTCCACTTACAATAACAATAGAATAACTTAATAATCTTAAGATAATGGCAGGTTATAAAATAAAACCTTCATATTCTGTTTCCTACTTGACCTCTTGCCCTTTACCCTGGTGGTCTGCAATTGAAATTAATCTACCTGATGTTATTAGACGGGTATAAAATATACTATGTCTTTCACACGCACGCAAACATAGCTTTTAATCCTTTCATAATCATTGCACTTATTTTATGACTTCAGCACATTCATCTTACGACTAAAATTTTATAAAAGAATACGTTATAAAAAGATTACTGCAACAATAATTCTCGTTGGTATTTTTAGACGTTTTTTATTATAACACAACTTTATTAATTTTAATTTTGTGAATTGCTCCTTTTTCGGCGATACGTAGTAGCATCAGATCAGCAGTTTTTAGGACTGTCAAATTCAGTACTTTTTTATTTTAGTACCATATTTCGCCAAACCTAATAAAAATTGGGAACTTTATCATTTAAAAAAATGGAACGTCATGTGACCAAAATGACGTAGAATTAAAAAGTAAATAAATTGTAAAAACGAGTTTTTGATAAAACATGGAGTTGCTCGCATTGTTTTTTTATTGAAGGTAAAATGTCAATGCATGTAATAGAATACGCAATTGGGTGTGTTTACGCAAGAGACACGTTGTTTTCGTCAGTTATAAAAGAAGTTATTGTGAGGCAAAAACATTAACCCTGTGTGTGACGCACAAGACTTCTGACTAGTTCTGACGTCAGAATTGTAGACAAATTTTTGGTTTGGATTTTTGAAGTGAAAATTTCTTTAGCGGCGTTGAGCACTTTTTCTGTAATGGGTATAAAATCTTAAACTCGCGTCAGGACACGTGACCTGATCGAAAAAGCGTAGGACGGCACAGGGCGCTTGCGTGAATGTTCGTGTGACTTTATTACTTTTAAAGAAGTTTGTATGCTGGATACATTCGTTGCTAGGTAACATTGTTTATAAAAGATGTACGTCACATTGGAAAATTATTGAAATAAAAAGTCAACCATTTTTGCGAGTTTTACTAAAATCTGTTCACAAGATATTTCCAACAATTACTATTCAAGTTTTCACTTCTGCCGGCACTCCCAGAGTGCAACCCGTCGTTTTTAGGGTTCCGTAGTTAACTAGGAACCCTTATAGTTTCGCCATGTCTGTCTGTCTGTCTGTCTGTCCGTCCTCGCTTAATCTCTGTGACCGTTAGCACTAGAAAGCTGAAATTTGGTACCAATATGTATATCAATCACGCCGACAAAGTGCAAAAATAAAAATTGGAAAAAAATGTTTTTTTAGGGTAGCCCCCCTATATGTAAAATAGAAAGTGATTTTTTTTTTAATTTCAACCCTAACGTGTGATATATCGTTGGATAGGTATTTAAAAATGAATAGGGGTTTACTCAGATCATTTTTTGATGATGTCAATAGTTTCGGAAATAATCGCTCCTAAAGTCAAAAACAATGTGTCCCCCCCCCTCTAACTTTTGAACCATAAGTTTAGAAAATATGAAAAAAATCTTGAAAGTAGAACTTTATAAGGACTTTCTAGGAAAATTATTTTGAACTTGATGGAAAGAACAGTTTTTGTGCAAAAAAAACAAGAAGGTGGTACAAAATTCCTGGTATCTTTTGTAGTGAATAATGTAAAAATAGTAGCCTTATATAGATCCTGCAAATGCCCCAACAGCGTCGCAGTGGATTTTATAAATAATTTATTGTCGCATAATAGTTCTTGCATTATATTTGGAGATTTTAACGGAGACTACCTTAGTAACAGTAATACTGCAGTATTTAAATTACTAAATGACGCCGGTTATCACTCCATGCTACAACCCCTACCCACTACTCGTGGTGGGACTCAAATAGACAACATTTTCTCGAACTTTCCATGTGCGGTTGGAATCTATAACTCTTTTTTTAGTTATCACCGTCCTTTGTGGGCCCGTTTTTAGGGTTCCCTTTTTATCAAAGTTCAAAATGTCAACGTAACAAATAACCTTTTTTTAACACACAAGTTTAAAAAAAGGCTATTTGTCAACACTTATTGTAACGGACGGGAAACTACGGAACCCTACACTGAGCGTGGCCTGACACGCTCTTGGCCGGTTTTTTTTTAGGAATTAGGGACAGATACGGATGAGAGCCATGTTTTGTAGATAAATGTACATTATGTTTATTTTGTAAATAAATAATTGGTCATACACCTCTGTATTTGCATATAGTAATGTGTTACTTCTCTGAAAAGAAATAGCCGAAGCAAATACAGAGGTCTTTTTCAAAGTCCAGTTTTTATCCTGATCAATTCACATGGCATGTGTTAAACATATTTTAGTTTAGACTTGAACGAAAATTAATCATTTACCATATCAGTTTTTAAATATTTTAGAATTCGGAAGCACAACTATTTTTCTCGTGACGTCATCTATTATTTTAATATAACCTAAGTGCTACCGTCTAAAAAGAACAAAATGAGATTTTACTTATAATAGAAAACTACTGTTTTCGTTCGAGTCTGAGGAGGAGTATCACAGGTACTACGAGTATAATGACCCAATTACTTCAAAAATATTTTTGAATATATAATAATAATAAATAAATAATAATAAATATTCCACAACTATCACACAACGCCATCTAGTCCCAAGCTAAGCAGAGCTTGTGTTATGGGTACTAGACAATTGATAAACATATTTATATATTTCTAAATACATACATATCTATATATATATATATTATATATATATATAAAAAAGGAGAACTGACTGACTGACATATCAACGTACAGCTGAAACTACTGGGGATAGGAATGTGAAATTTTGCACACGGCTTCCTATTAGAATGTAGGGGAGCACTAAGAAGGGGTTTTTGGAAATTTAACCTTTAAGGGGGTGAAAAGGGGGAATTAGGAAAATACGAAACCCACGCGGACGAAGTCGCGGGCAAAGTGCTAGTTATAGATAAATTACACCCAGACACAGAACAAATGATCGTGCTCATCACACAAACATTTGTCCTGGGTGGGAATCGAACCCACGACATCCGACATAGCAGTCAGGGTCACTAACCACTAGATCAACAGGCCTGTCAATATATATATGTTATTATCTACCGAAAATATTATAGGCATAATTTAGCTGGCAGGATATATGTATCTTAATTTGACCCGTGCGTGGGTACGTTTTTAAACCTTGGACATTTGCTGTCAACAACAGGAAATATAAATTTAATTATAATTTAATTGTCAACTCAGTTCACATTCCGAGTTTTAATGTCTTTATTTAATGCATCCTGTGCAGTAAAAGTTTTCAATTTATTAATTTATAATCAATATTAAGTTGTAATTAAAAAAGATGCAGGATCTAAAACTCAATACAATATATTTTTTTATATCTTTAGTCAAAGTAAATGTAATTAAACTGTATTTTTTTTTCTTTTTTAGAAACCTTTATTATGGCAACCCAAACCTCAGGTTAGCCAACTTAATAGCAAGAGGTTAAAAAATTGAAAAACGACTGTGAAATGTTTTTCTCTCTTTTTACCGCAAAATGTCATGCATTATAGCTCCATGTGAACTGCTGCTTAGCGTATTATGCATTTAAAGTATTAATGTGAACTATTTACAAATCTTGTTAAAAAAATAACATAACTTATTAAACCAGTGCCATACAAAAACTAAAACCAAGTTTTCTTCATTTATTACAGAAAAAAGAGGTTACATACCAACTCAGTTACGAAATAATTATTATATTTATTAAGTGCAAGTCATTATGACATTATAATTCTTCAAGATTAATGTTTGATATACACGGTCACTTGTCACACATTAAATTGATACACTCGGTCTAGATTATGATATTATTTATGTCTTGTAAGTATTTATTTTATCCTTTATTTACATTCGTTTAGCACATCACATCGTATTATACTTAGGAAAATAAATATGTAAGTAATATGTTTTTTATTGCTAACTAGACATCACAGGACCCGCCGAAAAATATAGCTTATTGATTGATATCTATTGAATTCATACCAATAACGAGTGTTTAATATGTCAATGAGCATAATATATGCATATGAAATATCAAGTTAGATCGTAACTTGATATTCAAAATGCAGGTTTTATTTAATTTTCAAATTACTTAAATACTATAGAGAACAAAATATTTTCCTAAATTTTCAAACACAGGTAATAATACACGTATTTTTTTTTACTTTTCTGTGTTGTTTGTGGGCAAAGTTGCCTTCAAAGGATAAAAACCCAAAACCTGGATTCACTGCAATATTTTAGTAGTAGTAGTATCCCTTTTATAACTAACTAGCTTTTGCCCGCGACTTCTTTCGCGTGGAATAGTGACTTCCGGCAGATTTTTGTTTTTATTTTTGTTTTTTGTAATAAAAACTACCGTATGTCCTTTCTCAAGTTCCAAACTATGTCTGTACCAAATTTCACACAAATCGGTTCAGAAGTTTAGGCGTGAAGAAAAGACAGACAGAGTTACTTTCGCATTTATAGTATTAGTTTGGATTCATCTAGTAGAAAAACGACAAATTGACACAGTACTTGAAATCATCTTCTTTTCACTAGCCTTTTCCCATCTACGTTACGGTTAGTTTCCATCCTTTTTTGAGCGTGGTAAAATCGTCAAAGTTCTTTCGCACTGGTTGAATCAGAAAGGATTGTCAGACTCACTGACTAAAACCCAATTGCCCTGTGTTACAGAACCGCGGCACTTTTTTTATCAAGTGAAAAAAATTATGCCACTGGATATCAGTATCATACAAGGAGACAAAACAAAAATTCAAAAATTTCGGCACAAAACTAACCAACTATTCGCCAGTGTGCCTACAGACTAAAGACTGTCAATAATTACAACGTCACACGTCGGGTTAAAGCAATCAGTCACCATTAAGTACTAACTATGAATAATAATGATTCTGATCTTTAATCCCTTGCGATTGGCACTGACGTTGGCGCTAACGTTGATGATATGGCTTTATTTGTGTGGTAGCTTAATTATAAGTGTGGTGGACTTGTTCTTGGAACCTTGACAATAGATCTTCAGGCCATAATTAGCCAGTCTTACGAGTATCATCACATCAGATAGTTGTGGTCATATTAATTAAGGATTGTTCTAGAAACCATCAAACTGATCAACTTGCTCCGTGGGACCAGTATCAAAAATATATTACTATCAGCTGCTTCAAAATATTCAGGTCCTCCACTAATCTTACCAATTGTTCTATGGAAAAATTGATCAGAATAGTGATGGGTGGTTGGGTATTTGACCCATAGACCCATGAGATTGATGGGGCTGTCATTCCTTTTAGTATATAAGTCCCTAAACATAAGAGAAAATAAAATAATTTCAACTATCTATAATATGTATGTATTTAGAAATATATAAGTATGTTTATCAGTTGTCTAGTACCCATAACACAAGCTCTGCTTAGCTTGGGACTAGATGGCGTTGTGTGATAGTTGTGAAATATTTAAAAAAAAATTAAACCATCAAACGAGCATTTTTGAAAGTCGCATGTCAAAAGTAGAGGAGATGGGATTGATTGCACATCTGTTTGGAAGGGTAGTAGATTCTAATGGAGAAAAAATTAAAAACAAACGTATGAGGAGCACGCCTCATAGAATACCGCTACCAGCTCATTCATTCGGCCTGTTTTATCCAGTCACTTACTATTACAGTGAGTCTGTGTCATTCCAATGCTAAGCAAAGTCATCTCCCTTTTCCACTCCAACTATTCCATTCCAGGACCACTGTGAACCATCCTCCTACATTAAACTTTTATCTTTCTTTACCTTTTATATTATGTCTATCAGTTGTTATTTCTATGTTATCTTCCTTTATTGCCATGTCATCTTTCGTATCTTATCTTTCTTTATCCACCACAATTATATAAATTTATTTTTCTGAATGTAGAATCCTAAAAAAAGATTGTTAAATAAATGCGTCAGATTTTCGTTCATGCTTAGAGAACTATTAAATCATCGGAAATTATTATTTGCTTGCCTAAAAAAAACACGGAAATCACACTGTCAGATTAAGTAACCATCTTCCTTAAGCTGAAAGTAATTCCCCTTTTATATTTACCTTGACATAACCTTATAATGTTTGCGTACTTAATAATCCTGAATAAAATTATCTATTGCAATCAAGCAAACGCAACGTTATTTTTTTAGTGTCAAATGTCAGCCATTTTGAATTCAGGAACTGTCAAAAGATAATAAATGAATACGATTATTTTTCTACTTAAATATGCAATCGCTTTTAATTTTAAATTGTGTTGAAAAGACTTTTGTATGTAGATGGTAGATATTGTTATTGCAAAAATATGCAATGCATTGTATTGTCAATTTGCTATTGATAAACGAAAATAGTTTCTGTAAACAATATTTCTTAGAAGCATTATTATTCTGGCTTACCAGTTATAGAAACTGTAATTTATGCAACTTGAAGACTTTTTAACCGACTTCAAAATAATGGAGTTGCTCAGCTCGAACTGTATTTATATATGAGTCCGCGATTATCACACTTTTGGCTGAACTAATTTTGTTGCGGTTTTAAGTGAAGTATTTGTTACATCCTATACGTATTATTAAAACTTATTTTACACTATTTTGTGTTTGTTTTTGAAATCGGTTCCTTTTGTAAAAAAATATTTTTATCGAATTATTAATCAACTTTTTGGGAAACACAGGAAAACTTATGACGTATTTTCGTTAAAATCATGCAATTATACTATCATACCCAGCTAAATAACTTTCTTTCTCTCCAAAATATTCACCGCCATCTTTGTTTCACCCGGATCTGTCATAATGACATTTCAATTCAGTACTGCCAACATAACAATAGTCCCATAATAATATCTTGCTAAGCAGCCGTTTCTCAACATCAAAGTCTAGTTGATGATCCCATAAAAATAATGGAAATAATAACTGCACGTCATTGTTGTAATAACAGTTTATTGGCGGTAATATTGTTGAACGCAAGAATGGCAAGTTTTGTTTCATTGTTTTAATTTTAGCAAGAAATAAGCGTCTATTCGAAAATTGTGTTGTATTCGTATAATATCGAGGCGAATAAACGTTTAATACTTTGGATGCCTTGTGTTTTTGCTAGGAAAGGATACTCGTAAGTTTTTCACATCGACAGCCAATAATGAGCAGAACCTATCCCAAAATAATTAATTACTCGCACATGCTATCGATCACAATTTTAGATTTTTTAATCCGCACTAAAACACGAACATAATTGTCTGTTAAATTAATCTGCATGATTCTCAAACTTTTATACTTCTGTAAATATTTCACAATAACGTTTCCCTTAAGTAAAACTTTATCATGTTTTAATTATCTAAACACTCAATACATTGGCAAACCTTTTAACCAACAACAATGTTGCCAACATAAAATTACCGTTTGTAAAACAGGGCAATATTTCGAAGGCAGCCATTAAATCCACAGGTTATGAGCACAGCAGGTACCGGGTGTGTAATTAAACATCATTTGTAACTATAATCATATTGTATTATGTAATTGTACAACCATGGTCCATGGAGCGTGGCGGGAACTTAGAAACTAAAACCCTTTTTATCAAACACTACTTTTAAAGAAAACATTAATGAGTTTTTTATTAGAACCATTGGGTTTTATCTTTTTATTATGTACCTAGTAGTAGTTTTATATCAAAACTATGAACTAATAACGTGGACAGAGCCTAACCAAAAGGCTCTGACTTAGACTCATACCGTCTGACCACACTGTCTAAAAAACTGTCAACGTCAAAATGACATTTCACCTTGATATAAGGGTCGTTTTGCAGAAAAATACACTTTTTTTAGACAAGCGTTGACATATGTTTATGTTTTTTGTGGTAAGACGGTTAGTATCTTTAATTCATAAAACGAGTAAGGAAACTTGATATGCCCAAAGTATTGCTATCGCTTACCACCGTGCGTTGACAACAAATAAATTATAATTAAATCACAACAAAAAAGGACAGATGTTATTCATAATGAAATAATAATGTCTATCATAATTAAAGTAGATAAGACAATATAATTACTCATTTAATTAATAAACTTTTCTCCGCAAACGCGTATTCTCCAGCTACAGTATAACAATAAATTGCCAGCAGAAAAAATATAACGTTATGAAATAATTCATAGATCGACAGTGTTGTAAGAGTAAATTATTTATTGCTTTTGCAAACACTATTGTTTTGTGGAAGTGTTCCTAGATTTTCCTCTATAATATCTAATGATGACAGATAGGAAGCGGGCGGTGAACGACGGACGTTGTGACGTCATCAATTCGCCATATTGTTACATTTTCCGCGATCTAGAATAAATGGAAATTAGTCTTGGTGTATTAGATGCGTAATATCACCTAAGAAGTTATATCACTTGAAAGTAGGAATGTGCATAGTGTCAGTTACTTCCTCAAGAATAAAGAGATCGTCTTGTCTTTTTTTTTACGTGTTAAAATCATCACATGAGTCCTCTCACCCAGGGCAGAGCGGGAGGGACTGTAAGTCTCGTACTGACTAAAATCCACGGTGTCCTTCAATAGCCCTTTACGTACCGGGGTCACGGTAATTCGTGAGTCCCGCGACCAGATTGTCTTGTCTTCGGTTGAGTTTGGATGAAAACCATTTTCATAACAGCCCGGCAACTCTAACGGCATTTCCCGTTACATAATTATATAATATTTCAAGCCGTTACATAATGGTCGCAGGACTCACGGATTACCGTGACCCCGGAATGTAAAGGGCTATTGAAGGAGACCGTGGATTTTAGTCAGTACGAGTCTGACAGTCCCTCCCGCTCTGCCTTGGGTGGGAGGACTCATTTGATGATTTTACCACGCTAAAAAAAAAACCGTTACATAATAAAATTGCAAATGCATTTGCATTGCTTTAAGTCTGACCTATTCAAGGTTTATCATTTGAATCTGTCAAATCATCATGACATATCAATAGAAACGTAATTGCTGTAATTAATGATTACCTGTCCAATAAATGCAGTCGATATTAAGCTTAGACTAAATTACTTATATTCTACCTACGAAAGGTCTAGTAAGTGCAAAAATGAGTTGAATTGACATGAGCCATCACAAAGCTACGTGCAATCTTTTTCTTTGCATACTAATAAAACAAAGTCGCCACCAAAATTGAATCATTGATTTTTTGGTTATGTTCGATAATAGGTATCAGAACAACGACCTATGGAAGAAAAATTTTGAAAAATCCATGACGTAGGTCGAACATTTGGTTTTAGAAGGACACTTGTCTCCTCTTGACTAAAGTTTTATTTTTTAAATATACCTACTTTAATACCTTTGTCAAACAGACAGGCGAAAGCGAAGCGTTTCCGAAGCGATACCGAGCTGAAGCGAGACGTCATTCCGATAGTTCTGTCATGCTATCGGATCGCTTTCGCTGTTCTATGTGACTGGATTCAAACAATTCCATACATTACAAACAAAAACGTCACGCTTCGCATTCGTCACGCCTTTCTGTTTGACAAAGGCTTAAGAACTAGGTACTAAAAAACTATTACAAAGCATCGAAACATTGCTTCTCAACGCTAGCGCAAATATAGAACATTCGTAATTATTTATGCTCAGTTCTCCATTATGTTAATAAGTGTTGCCCTTTCGAGTGCGCACAAAGTGCTAGTCAATAATTAAATAAGTAGTAAACGCATTACTTGATTGTGGGCAGAGTTCGGGAGCAATGGTCATTGTCGTGAATGTTCTGTAGTGCAGTTTAAACTGACTGTGAGGTATAATTGCTAGTAGAATTGTGTATTTCAAGTTGATTATGACTAAAGTTAAGTGTCTTTCCTGATTTAAATGATTTAACTTGAATAGTTGCGAAAAGCTGCATAATTAAATTGTCAGTTGCAGAAGTATAGTAGTGAAGATAAAATTGTTTTAAAACAAAACAGTTCTAAAACTGCTTTTCCGGGCTTTTTCCATTTTGTAATTCGTACTAATTTATTTTCACCCAGCCAAGAACGACTCCCTCCGTGGAGCTACTGGTCTTGAGTTGCGTCCAACCTACAGGAAGGAAGAGAGAGTGCTTTTTTTATCATGGTACAATCATCAAATGAGTCCCCCCACCCAGGGCAGGGCGGGAAGGACTGTCAGACTTGACTGACTAAAATCCACGGTGTCCTTCAAAGCCCTTTACGTACCGGGGTCAAGATAATTCGTAAGTCCCGCGACCCCGGCCCTGAAATCGTGCTAAAGCGAGTTTTAGATTTGGTATACAAAAATAATTATTGATGAGCTTTTAATTTCTAGCCTGAAAAAATTAAAAGTTCTGCTTAATTCATTTAACCAATTCATAGAAGGTTCTAGCATACTGGAAAACGCATTCCTTCGCCAGTTATCGTGCTAAACTACTTACTTCCTCTACTGTAAAAAAATATGATGCAAAAGAGGTTTTAAACCAACCAACTACGCGGTCATATCATGACTCAATCAACTAATCACTGGATCGCGTGGACAATCTGTTTGTCCGGATAATTTGCATACAAAACAGCTCGACACAATCCTAGGTCTGAATCACGTTGATAATTTGATGAAGTATAACTAGTTTCAATAATAAAGCGCATCGTTTGTAGTTGTACGAGGGTCTTCTGGAGCGTCGCTAACCCTACTGCTTATACAATGCAATTTCACACTTTTTACAGTATACATACCTACGGGTTACATTTCGGAAAATGTGAGATGGGACTGCAGAATTTGATTCCGTCTCGCTTGTGGCATTTTCCATTATCAGACTACAAGACGTACGATTTTAAGAATCTTTATTCAACTTTGTCCAAACAGTTCAAAAGTAAAGATTTGAAAAGATCTGCAAGCAACGCCGCAACGCAATACTAAACTAAAAGTAGGAACAGATATAACTAAGAAATAGTTATTCAATGTTTTATACAAATGTCACAATACCTAAATTAGAGTCTTCAGTTAATTGTATAGTGCATAACAATGTTTGTAAATCGTCATAGTAAGCATTATTACCAGGGGGCCGTATTCTGGCATCCATCTTGCCGTTCTGACAATTCCAACATCCGCCATCTTGAACTCTGTCATTTTGTTGCTGAAATGTAATCATTTACAAGATTTATTCATTCATTACTTATACATATAGAGGATGTATGTATAATTAAGTTCTGAAACTATGAATTAGGTAGATAGTTAGGAGGATATTGTAGATAACATTTGTTTTTGTGAAAATTGTATTGAAACACAAAATGGCAGTGTTAGTTACGGGCCACGCGCCATCAGGGACTCAACTCGGTTTCGGAAGAATAAATCTTTCGACTCATATGATAATGATGATTGAAAAATTAATTATCTACAGTCTTCATGATTATCCTAACACAATGAACATGGCAGGTAATTGATTAAAACATTGCAAAAACATTTAAAACGTCGTTTAAATAAAATAGCGTGTCTGTAACCGGTTCTTAATGTTTTTATTGGCCTTTTAGCTACCTGTCTCTGTTAATTATAGAATGGTCTAGATTTAGCTGTTATTTTAGATCTAGACTTAAACTAGTTTATTTAGTCTTTATGATGAAGTGGATAACTGCGCAGACGCACTGACCCGCCCACTGACATTGCGTCAGTAACTTGCACTGAGTGGTTATTAGTCTTTGTTTGTTTATGTGTTATTAAGTTAGCAAAAAGACACATGTGTGACCTGTTGTTCCAACCATGGGAAAGTTGATAATATCAGGTCGATAAAATAATACCAGCGACATCTATAATGCAAATGAAGAACTAAAATCCCAGACAACAACTGCTGAACATTAGCCCCACAGACAGCATCCGTATGGGTCGGGAATCCAACTGTCACTCCCGAGTGTCCCCAGTTATTTCACATCTCTGTCACATCGCGCGCTGCCATCATTTTGGCAATTACCTCTCCGAGTTAATTATCCTGTATGCAGAATGACACTACTTCTTACCATCAATTTCACGAACGTACTTTGGTGAAGCATTGTTTTGCCACCCGTCCGTGTTTCCCCGAATTTGTTCTAGTTTAGAGGGCATCCGGGGAGCGTCTAAGGGGGGCTTCATTTGTAGTTCATCTATAAATATAAAAGGAGAACTGACTGACTGACATATCAACGTACAGCCGAAACTACTAGGGCTAGGAATGTGAAATTTTGCACACGGCTTCCTATTATAATGTAGGGGAGCACTAAGAAGGGGTTTTTGGAAATTTAACCTTTAAGGGGGTGAAAAGGGGGAATTAGGAAAGTACGTAACCCACGCGGACGAAGTCGCGGGAAAAGTGCTAGTTTTCTATAATTTAAGTCTTGTGCCACCCACGACACACGCAAGCTTCACCGTCCCCGTCCCCGTGGCACGGTGCGCACTTCAACTCATGTCCGGGTTCTGAACTCTAAAAACCAAGATTTTCACGCGTCTTGTACTGGTTTCCAAATTTTAGAGATGGCAACCTTTTTTTTTATCGTGGTAAAATCATCAAATGAGTCCTCCCACCCAGGGCAGGGCCGGAGGGACTGTCAGACTTGACCGACTAAAATCCGCGGTGTCCTTTAATAGCCCTTTACGTACCGGGGTCACGGTAAATCGTGAGTCCCGCGACCAAAGATGGCAACCTTAGTCAAGCATAATAATAGTGGTGCTTAGGATTTTCAGATAAATGCATTGCATTTGATAACCTTATCTCGTTGTGATATCACTATTTTTGTATTATCTCAAAATATCTGTCATTGCGTATTTAATGTATAATCCATGTTCATTGTAACCTACGTGAAATAAAACGATATTATCCAATTGGGGAAAAGAAAGCGATTCCGATTGCGAATGTGTAACAGAATAAGCGCTCTTGTCCATGACCAGAGGTCGGAATTACCAATTCCGACGTCTACTCATGACGCGATTCGATCCATTTGCAATTACTACAAACTAAAAATGTAAATCGTCGTTGCTACTACGACTAACATCGTCGTGGCAAGCCTAGATTATCACTTGATCAAATCGATCGAATTGCATCGCATCGCGCCATGAGTAAGCGCGCTTAGGGTGCTGAAATGCATAAATCATAATTTCGTTTGCCCGTACTTACCTTTAACCTTTTTTTGGGGCCTAAAAATATCGCATTATCAGAATCCTAATGCGACAGTATTAATATGAATCAAATCATCATCTGCCTAGCCTTTTCCCAACTATATTGGGGTCGGCTTCCAGTCAAACCAGATGCAGCTGAATATCAGCATTTCACATGGAGCGACTCCACAACCCATTAAGTGGGTAATACGATACTCCATGTTAAGACTGGTTGTCAGACTTTAGAGCTTCTGTCTAACAGTAACGACTGTCAAAGATCTACAAATGACGGCTGGGACCAACGGCTTTACGTGCTTTCCGAGACACGAAGGGAACTCGCTATGACAGATGGTCACCCATCAACAGACCATCGTCGGCAAGCGCGGTTTAACCCGGAAGATCGGCCAGTGCGGCTGTATTTATTTAGCCGAGAACTCTTCTCTTCGATTAATAATCAAATAAACCCAATAGGGATCAAACGTGGCATCCCGACCCTAGCATGTTTGACTCAAAATTAAGCTATGCATATTCCGCTCACAGATGCAGTCTTAAAACCACCACCACCACCACCAATGATTCTGTAAAAACACCTTTATAGACCCCAGATGTTAATAAAATATTTTATTTAAACATACAATGTACCCAAGTTTACCTGTATCCATTTGTTATCCCTCACAATAATTATTTTCTTCACGTTCTCGCGCGGGTGACAAGTCGGTGATTGATACTCGAAGATCTTAAGGAATACACTGTTGCAGCAGTACATATTTAATGATAATCTGAGTACTTGTATTATTATAATATCAGGTCTTAGATTATAGAATGTCATGATTCCTAGTAGGCCACAGGAATTAAAGCCAAAAACACTGAAGAAAAAATTACTCTCATCGTTCGATTCCTACGTAAAACTAGTAAACAGCTCCAAGGAAAACATTTAAATGTGTGCGTGGCGCTCACGCACACTTTTATAAAAAAGTGACTTCACCAAGAACGTTACGTTTCGTTTGGAAAACGGAATCTGGACGTTTTATAATCTAAGTATCATGTATTCCTAGATCTGGAAACCAGTCTCTCACTATAGGTACCTATGTGCCATGATTTTAAGAGCGCGTATTCTGAAAGTTGGCAACGCCGCAAATAGCTGTCAAATATTTACAAGTATTAATTAATTAATTTGGTAGTTTTACTGTATGATAATAAGAAATATGACTCTGTAGTGCACTAAAAATGATATAGGAATGCAATTAAAATACTGAATTTGATATTGTAAACGTTTCAGGTGTCAAAAAGGCATTTGGCAATTTTCCAAATGGTTTTTTTACATCTAAAACTATATATTCGGTGTTACGGTATTAATTATTGCGTTCCCTTATCAAGAGCCATATTTCTTATTTCCTTATAGTAACATTGCTAAATTAATTAAAACTTGATAATATTTGACAACTATTTGCGACGTTGCCAACTTTCAAAATACGCGCTCTTAAGCTCTACGCTCACTATGAGCGAAGTCAATGGCGAGGACAACCATGGTACAAAGAATTTATGTTTATCAAAACATCCAGTTGGCAAGAATTGGCAATCTTATGTCCCCAATATAATGAATTTAATAAACTGTATAGTGTTAAAACAAAGCTCCTGGTTTCTCAAGACATTTCAAATCGGTTGGATAAAGAATGAATTGAGGAAAAAATAACCTAAAACAGAATT
Organism: Agrotis puta; assembly: GCA_943136025.2. NCBI lineage: Eukaryota > Metazoa > Arthropoda > Insecta > Lepidoptera > Noctuidae > Agrotis > Agrotis puta. The sequence continues at coordinate 9,048,877 of OW964188.2, read as the reverse complement.
TTGGCTTGGTGCCATTCCGGGTACCAGTTGCATTTATATAAAACCTTTTTATAGTAAACTAGCGACCCGCCCCGGCTTCGCACGGGTGGACATTTATTTTTTAAGCTCTCTCTCAATCGTAATATCTTTGGAATGGATTGTCCGATTGGAATAAAATAAAAAGTAATTTATAGCTATTGAAACAATCTTGCTCAATAAATAGTTTATTTGGATAAGGATTAGTATTTGACGATAATATGATCAATAAACATAGGCTAATAATTTAAATTACTTTTATTCTATGGAAAAGTGGTTATAATGGCTAAAATATAAATGTTTGGTTTATACTGTCGCGGACTTTTTTGTAGGCATTATTGAGTTCTACAACTTTTCCATAGAAGTCAACCATACATCTCTAACCATTTAGGCAGCGTTCGCGAGAATCGTTAACGTACGGCAGTTTTTTCGACAATTTTCACTACCACGAAAAATCCTATCTATTTTCCGGGATAAAATATAGCCTATACGGATTCGGAAGAATCCCTCTAAGTAATGGTAAAAGAAATTTTGAAATCGGTCCAGTAGTTTTTGAGCCTATTCAATACAAACATACAAAAATACAAAGGTTTCCTCTTTATAATATTAGTATAGAAGTATAGATAACATCATTCTTGAAAAATTAATTATATTGATAAAATGGCACTACCTACGTTCTTTATGAGTCCAGCGAATAGAGAAAAGCGACTGCTGGGTAGTACTAGTGCAACAACTAATAATAATACAAAAAATATATAAAAACATGATGACCACAAAGGAAGATAATTAAATAAACAATATGACACTTAAAATTTTATGTTTTCCTACAATCAAGAGATCGTCAATGTAAATTGTTTTCATAAGAATGATTAATTGAATCGTAATTCATAATTAAGTACATACTAGGAACATGTTAAAGATCAAATAACATAATTTACAACATAGAAACAAGTGTCAGAAATGTGTGGTCATAATTATGAATTTAAAAGTCTGAAATATGTCGTCAAACTAAATAATTGCGTCAGAGGCCTGTGGAGCTCCCAGAGGCGGTGAAAGGCTGTCGGACTCCTGGAGATGGCTTAATTTACTCTGACAACAGAAGGTGGCCAACCCGCTGGGGTCTCGGGACTGTATAAGTAGGTACTTAACCGTGACTCTTTTTTTTTATTTTTTTTTTAGCGTGGTAAATCATCAAATGAGTCCTCCCACCCAGGGCAGGACGGGAGGGACTGTCAGACTTGTACTGACTAAAATCCACGGTGTCCTTCACTAGCCCTTTACGTACCGGGGTTACGGTAATGGGAATGTCCCGCGACCCCGGCAGGCTATGGCCCTCTACAGGCCCCGTCATTATGCTGACACTACTTGAGGCGCGCGTGGAACACAACGCGCCGTCGACCCGGGCATGGTCCATGGTCGGACAGCGAGTCGCCCATTACTCGCCGCCCGCATGCCCGCGTAACCGTGACTCTGGACCGTAAAAGACAATTGGCTATTTGACTGAAAAATTATAATTAGTCCGTCACTTACATTATCAAATATTCGACCCGTATTTTTTCTTTTGTTTCGTAAACCAAAATTGACGGAGATACGATGCTTTCAAATTTGGCAATACGTCACAATTTAGAACAATTTCTATTGAATTCTGACGTCACGAGCCCCCAATCTCGAGTTGTATTTTGGTGAATATTCATTGATTTTACAAAAGAAAAAATATGTGTCTGTTATTTTTTTAAACTCTAAATGACGGACTAATTATATTTGTAATTTATAGCTACTATCAAATAGCCAATTGAAGGAACACGGATTTTAGTCTGCACGGGTCTGACAGTTCCTTCCGCTCCACCCAGCGCAGGAGGGCTTATTTGATGATGAAACCATCTAAAAAATATATTCTAGTTCCATGGAACTACTGGGAGGATAACGAAAAGTATTAGGATATATTCAAATTCGTAAAGGTCCTAATAAAGTAGGATTTATTGGGATTTTACAACCTTTTTCATTTTATTTTTTTGGGATTTTAAATGATTTACTAAGGAACAAACTTATCCTAATTTTTCATCCCATCAGTTCCACAACGGAAATACTAAGACATGACGAAAAAAGGCCACATGCTCAAACGAAAAAGAAAAATTCAAGCTGTATACAAAATAAATAGGGCAGTACCAATACATAAGCAGTACATAATGATGAGTTCGTGTGTGTTCTGATCGCGTGCCAGCCGCGGAATCCAAGCTATGCATTATACTTGAACTATTAAAACTGCTATTATGATTTCAACGCCACGAAAATTGCAGAAGTTTCATTTCGTACAATTTAACCCCTTCGTACACAACGCGATGCAAGTCTCCGATTCTGACGACTATGGTATCCAGGCGACTATCTCAATACAAATCCATAGAGGTTCGTACACAGGCACGAGTCTATGGATATCAAAGTGGTAAGGTATCGAAGACTAGCGTCGCGTTGTATATAAAAAAAATCGTTTACCAATAATTTAAGTATGCGCATAGCTAAGGAATGGGATTCTCTGTCCAGGTCTTTGCTTCCTGATAACTACAACCAACAACAATCTTTAATGCCTTCGTCAAACAGAAAGGCGAAAGCGAAGCGTTTCCGAACCGAAGCGAGACGTCAGTCCTATACCTAGTTCTGTCACGCTATCGGATTGCTTTCGCTTTATGTGACTGGATTCAAACAATTCCATACATTACAAATAAAAACGTAACGCTTTGCATTCACGACGCCTGTCTGTTGGACAAAGGCTTAAGTCAAGAGTGAATAGGTTACTTCTAGCCTTCTAGGCAAGCGGGCTTCACAGTCGACCACATCAACGTTCACCATCAAGCGAGATGGTCAAACGCTTAGTCTATAGCTAATCGTAAACATTTTTTGCGCTTTAACCTTTTGTATTTCGAATGCATAGTACAAAAACATGGAATCATAGACAAGCAAGCGCAATCAAACCAACCTGCTTTACGAAAACAACTTGAATTGCTCACTCATTTAAAAGTATGATGTTTCCTGAAGTTCGTAATAGATATTTTAATTACTTTAACGCTACATAGTTAGCTATTCATCGCATTGTTAATTGTGAAAGGGTTTGATTTATAGTATTTCGTAAAGCAAGTATGCTTTTTTAAAGTTGGCAACATTGGAAATAGCTGTCAAATATTCTGATATTTTGCGGGACTTTTAAAAGAGTGGTAATCAGTTGTATCCGGTTAGATTGGAAATCAATCTCAACTTAAATGTATTTGGATAAAAGATACGTAGACAATTGTGCACAGCAAAAAGTCTATAGCCAAACGCAGGACTATCGCCCCTAAATGATTTACTATCTATGCATTAATTGGGGTGCTAATTATTTAGTATTCATTTACGTATACTATTAAATTAAAAACTAGCTTTATATATGTATATTCAAACAGTGTTAATAATAAATTAACCAAGCAATAATGTCAAACGTTTCAAACAAGTTTTATTAGTTACTTGGACTTGTTTACAAACATTCAACGGTGTTTTTTTTTCTATGACATAATATAAGGTTTAAGGGTTTTTGATCCAACCTTCGCGTTGAATAAACATTGTAAATTAATGTGTCAATATTAAAGATAAAGTGTCATGTTGATGTATCCGTGGATTTGTTATGTTAACGCCAATTAAAAACAGCCTCCGTCGGTGTTTATAAAATACAAAAATTTTAAAATGGCAATCGTAACTTTTTGGTCCTTATTCTGTTTATTTTTAAGACATAACAAAATCGACAACAAATCATGAAAATCTGTTTCTAATTTGATTTTAATTAAGGAAGTCACTGAAAACTAAATTACATATAACTGCAGCTAAAACAATAGATATGAAATCCGTGTTTTCTCATTATTACATTGTTATTTTACAAGTGACAACACTGATCATGTCGATTATGTCATCATTATGTCACTTTCCCTTTTTTCGCGATTTTGCCAAGGGACAGCATACCGAAATCTAGCCAAGACAGCGGGAAAACTCTTGTACCAGAATCTTATGGTCACCCTACTAGAAAGAGATATTTGCCCCCAAAACAACTCTCTCTCTGTTGGTATGTTTTTTGCATAAATGCTAATTCCATTATACTAGGTCAATAAATTGTTATACTTTTTTTTTTTTTAATAATACTAGGTCCATGGACACAGGTCTATCGTAACGGTCGTCGCGGGACTTACCCATTACCGTGACCCCGGTACGTAAAGGGCTAGTGAAGGACACCGTGGATTTGTGCAGTAAAATACCCTATTCTGTTTCCGTAGCAACTGACATGAGAATGAGAATTATAATAAAGATCTTAAGTTGGACCAGGATGTTTATATTATTTATGCTACTGTTGAGTTTATTTACTATTTAACACGTACGTATGCATTTAGTTAGTAAATATTTACTTTGCAAGCTGAAATATATTGCTAATACTTATCGTGAAACTTCCTCTTCTGACTTATTATTATTGAAAATTAGATTTGTCGTGAAAGAATTGTTATTTTCCCCTTTTTTTATCGTGGTAAAATCATCAAATGAGTCCTCCCACCCAGGGCAGGGCGGGAGGGAATGTCAGACTTGTACTGACTAAAATCCACAGTGTCCTTCAATAGCCCTTTACGTACCGGGGTCACGATAATCCCTTGGTCCCGCGACCCCGGCAGGGTTATTGTCCCCTTAACTTAATGTAACTAAATGTTGATATTTTGTTGTGCCTCAAATACTTTTATACTCCACTATGTGCCTATGTAAGAAAAACTGCTAATAAATCAGCTGGACATACAATTATGTTTTTTTGTGATTACAATTATTTTGGCTGATGGCTAAATAAATACAGCCGCACAGGTCGATCTTCCGGGCTTGCCGAGGTTGGTCTGTGGATGGGTTACCATCTGTCATAACGAGTTTCCTCCGCGTCTCGGAAAGCACGTAAAGCTGTTGGTTCCGACTGTCATTTGTAGATCTTTGACAGTCGTTACTGTTAGTCAGAAGGTCATTAGACTGGTTGTCAGACATTAGTCTGACAACCAGTCTTACCATGGGGTATCATATTACCCAGTTACTGGGTTGTGGAGGTCCGACAGGCAGTCGCTCCATGTAAAATACTGATCACCAGCTGCATCTGGTTTGACTGGAAGCCGACCCCAATATATGTAGTTGGGAAAAGGCTAGGCTGATGAATTATTTTGGTTCCAAAGACAAAGTTTTTCACTTTTTCAATTTGATGGTTCTCACGTCGGTTACTCTGGGCCACGACTGAAGTCCCTTTTGACGCGGTGCAATGTCTATGTCATATCATACTAATATTAAGTATTCTGGGTGTAATTTATCTATAATATGTATGTATTTAGAAATATATAAGTATGTTTATCAGTCGTCTAGTACCCATAACACAAGCTCTGCTTAGCTTGGGACTAGATGGCGTTGTGTGATAGTTGTGGAATATTTATTTATTTATTTATTCTGTGGTCATATCAAATTGCATTAAATAAATAAATAAATAATATAATAAATAATATATTAAAAAATGTAGTACCACGAATTTTCCGCAAGACTTGACTCGTGGTGCCAACTCTATGCATTTGTCACGATTGGCTTCACATTAAAAAAAAAATACTTTGTCGATGGTCAGTATCAGTATCGACAATCGTGCTATTATATAATTATACTCGGATACAAGCTGTATTCATAAGTTATTTTAGTTAAAATATTTTTATAGGTATAACTTACGTAATTTATTATACTTAGTAGGCTCGCTTTAATCAACGTAAGTTAGAATTAATTAACTTCCTATGATTGACACAAAACATGAAAATACCACGTTTGCATCGCCCATGTAACCAGTTTCATGACTAACTGGAACCATACAAAACAAGACCCAGTAAGTCAACTCAAGCGGCCTTATTACAAAAACTAAATAAACCATGGTTTAAACCTGGTCTATCAAGTCCAGGCTTATCTGCAGAGCCATGGTTTAAATTTGACCGTATTACAAAACTAAGATAAAACGTCGACTTTAGTACCGCCATTTGAACGATTGTCTAAACAATTAAATCCAATATGATTAATAACAATTAATTCAATCCATTTTAGTTAAAAATAACACAAAAACTACGACACAATGAAAAATTTGCTATGAGAAACTTTGACACACCTTTGACAGCTACTACTGTTAGACCATGGTTTATCGCAAAACCACGATTTGTAATAACGTTTGTGTAAACCGTAGTTTTACAAGATAAAACCTGGGTTTTTAGTTAAACCCCTTTTTGTAATAAGACGGGATTAGTTTTAATTCAGGCAGTGGTTTTTTTAGTAATTTTTCAAAATATTTGTATTTAAACCTAAAAATAGTTATTCCGCCGGGTCGAGGTGTTTTTCTATGTTTCTAAACGCGCTTAATACTAATTCAGGGTAACATACTTCGATATAGATCCTAAATATCGAAAACTAACGGAATCCCGAAATCATAAGCCACGACTTCGATCTTCTTTATAAGGATTTTTATACAATTCTCATTTGGACAAGGTCAATTTACCCCCGAAATTAATATACAATCTCAATCCAAATCCCGTTCCTTTTTTTTATTATTATTTTTATAAAGACTTAAGTAAAAATAATTTACAAAAGTGAAAAAAATGTCATGTATTCAATTAACATACATATTATTAAATTTTTAAAGTTTCTTCTTAAATAAAAACAATAAAATACATTTAAAAATATAAAAATATGTTATTTATTTATTATTATCAATTGCTTGCCGTACTAACAGTTTGCACCAAAGCGTACAGCAAGCCAACAACATTCAATGAACCTATAATAAACTAAAATATTTGACACAAATATTTAACATATTATTATACTTACTTATCTTTTTTTTTTGACGGTTGCTTCTGATTGCACATCTTAAAGACAAATACGGATAGTTTAATTCGGTCCTTGATTGATAGACTTTATAGACTTGTCAAAAATCCTACCGGAGATAACACATTAGCAACCGAGACCGAATTTCCAGAGTTAATAAATGTACTGCCATGCAGTGCACTGTATCAAATGAGTCCTCCCACCCAGGGCTGGTCGGGGGGGACTGTCAGACTCATACTGACTAAAATCCACGGTGTCCTTCAATAGCCCTTTACGTACCGGGGTGACGGTAATTCGTTAGTCCCGCGGCCCCGGAGATGTACTACCTAACAAAATTCTAAGAGTACCTAACCTAACACTTTACTAATGCACACACACTTTACATGTAATCAAAATATTTGAATAGAGTACAAACTTTAACACTAATTATATGTAAACTTAGTTTTTATACAAAAATATAACTTTGCTCTTCGTTCCAAAGAGTTTCTTGAGGATATAATCAAATAAAATATTACGTGCCTGTATTTACTTTTAGTGCGATTCATGATCTCATAGTTAGTCAATATGTTGTTGTCACATTTAGAGTACAAGACGAAAACTACTTAGATATTACATCACTGCGGATAAAACATTTAAAAAAAAATGTCCCCGACTTCAAAAACAACCACAAAAATGTTTAAAATAACCTACAAAACAACTTTTCTTTTTTAAAGTTTTTTATTGTATCCTTTTAAGTTTAAATATTCAACCCAAATTATTGTCCAATAAATAATTTTCTTACATGTATACTAGAATTTTGTAATCCGTAGCACCATAGGTAGTACCGGTAATATCAACGCCTATGTACTTACACAATGAGCTAAAAATAAAAACTACAGAACCAAACTAAATGAAATAATAGCAATAATAAATAGCAGGCATACTGCATCGAACAAAATAGTATAATCATCGAAATCGGACCAGAAACCTCGGAGTAATCTGTGTAGACACTGTTGATAATTTTTTTAAAAACCGCTAGTCCGATTTTGATAAAATTTTCATGGAACCATTTGGGAAGCATACTTTTTCCAACAAAAAAAGAATTATTCAAATCGGTTGGTAATCCACGGAGTTATGCGCGAACAAACATAAAAAAATATATTAACATCCGAATTGATAACTTCCTCCTTTTAGAAGTCGGTTAAAAAGTCATTCATAGGAATACCTATGTTTTATTTTTATACCATAGATAAACAAGCATATGGCCCGTCTGGTGGAAAGAAGTCATCGTAGTCTATGAAAGCCTGCAACACCAGAGGTAGGTACACTTGCGCGTTGCCAACCTTGCAAATATTACACGCCCTTTTTGAGGGTGTGAGAAAAGTAGGAAGGAGCAATTGTTGAGACAGTTAACCTCTCGGGCGATTTATAATTGAAAATGATAAAAATCAACGTCCAATGAGCGACTGTCTGTTATGTACAGACGTGTGTACGTAAGGCGCTGGGGCGTTTTCGCTTATGTACACCCGGGTGTACGTAACGCGCCCGAGAGGTTAAAGGGATAATAGTTTCCATGGGACTCTCAACTATGTATGTGTACTTTGTGGTTTTGAGTACCAAGTCGACTTTGCACCTTAAAAATATGAACATTTAATTGAAAGTGTCAAAGACAAATAAGTAAATTTAATTAAATAAATTTTATTGATCCAAGTTTAATTAAAACCAATGTTTCAGGTCAGAAACATTTTAAAAGAAAACAACAATATTATATTCGTTAGAAGATTAATTAACAAGAAGATAATAATTAGGTATAACTTTTAAAGACTAAAATAAAAAATCATTTGGCCATTAACTTGAAAAATCTAAAAACAGTCTAAAAACAGTTTTTTGGAAACACTGAATCTCAACTTTACATTGACACAACGAAATAAGCGCCAAACGCAGAGAATATAATTAAATTATTCGAATCTCGGCGTAGATCTTCAAATAACAACACGTAAACACTGACCAACCATGTTTTTGCTCTAACATTCATAAATAAACAAACTAGGCAAAGAAAAAACAGATCCGGATAGGTACCTACTTGCTTTAGTTGCTTTTAGCGCGAAAAATATATTTTTTTAATAGTTTTTATACTTTAATAAAAAGTCAGGCGCTGCATTCATTTTGTTTTAGTTACGATTAGGTTATTTTCTTTTTTGTTATCGACAAGTTTTTATACAGTTTGATTATTATACATATGTAGTATAGTTTTTATATATTTAGTTTGAATATGTATGAATTTCTCCTGTCCTGTGTCGTATGAATTGATAAGAGATAGTCCCCTAAGACGCCAGTCCTTTGACGTCTTCCTACAATTTCTCAATAGAAGCTCGGATTCCGGATCTAAGCTCGGTTCTTAGCAAAAAAGGTATGCCTACTACATGGTACCCTTCAGGGATAATAGACGTGACATCAACAGCATTAGGCTGCCTATCCACAGGTGCGGAGGGAGGCAGCGCACCACTACAGAGGAGCAGAGATCTAGTGCATTCCTATTGCTTAATATTTCTCAGTTTTTTCGCTCCACGGCGTCTCTCCACTCCTGTGGACAGGCAGCCTAAGTGGCACTAAGCTCGGCAGTACTCGGAAACAAATTCAGCACAACCATCATTACTCGAAGATTATAAAGATATCATTGATATCATATCAGTTATGTTAATTAACATACAGAATTACACATACCTATTTATGCAGGATTTATCTTTGTCATGAAAGATAAAGAATTAACAAACACAGAGAAGTTTTCACGTAAAAATAAACATAACATCATCGGTGGACGTCTTTGCCTCATCTTTCTTTACTCATCGGACCAAAACAGTGTCGACCCTGCAGGTTTTGAGCAATCCACATCCTATACCTATTTAGTACCATCATCTTCAAATTATCGATCCATCTTACTGCTCGTTGTCCCACGCTACATTTGTCCGTACGCAGTCTCCACGATCGATGCTGCAGACATGTGCTAGTGCTAACATGTCTGTTTTTAAGTCCTTGTGTTGTGTAGTTGGGCCATGCAACATTTTTATCTAGTTTGTTTTAATTATTACCTAACAGGCTCTGTAACTGTTTTACATATAAATATAGAAGAGGGTGGTATTCTATCACAGGTATTTCTATACTTAAAAGAAGGCCTCCATAATGCATTTGTTAAAACCTGCTGTTTACGAAATAAACTCATATTCAACTTAAAAAAACATGGTATGAGGTTTTTAGATATCTCTCAAACCACTATACCGAATTATAAAAGAGAAATTCGATTTTAGGCAACATTTTACTACAATTTAAAAAAAAAACTCCCATACAGCATCGATCGTATATTATAAAGCCTCAGATATCTCTCAGAAATGTCCAATAACTTTTGATTTACCGTATTTAAACATTAATTAATTACCTACATCCGTTATATTTAAATTTACAAAATTAATTTGGTATGGTTTAATGCGCCGGCCGTCAATCGAAACAAAACCTTGACCTAGTCCTCCGCTTGTCTTAAAAGACCTTGCCTTTAAAAAGTTGTTAATTGTTTTTGGTATCATGTCTTCCCTTTGCCATGAAACAAACATTCATTTTAATTATCTGTATCTCATTTAAATGACACGAATTTATATAGTCTGCACCACCACCAGCCACCACTAATAACCTGCGGAAAATTCGGGGTACTAAATTGTTTTTATGCAATTTGATGTAATGGCATAGATACTAGCGCCGCGACAAAAGGTCATGAATGGTGCGTAGGTATTTTTAATTCCGAAAACGTCAAATAATTTTTCGTAAGGCTTTTTTTGTAATTTTTTCTGGAATGGTTTCAAGGCTTTAAAGGTGTAAAATGAACAGGAGGTTTAAAAGGGCCACTTGAACAGATTATCATTTTGGACGAGGGATTTCCAGTATAATAACCTCGTAGTGATTGCAATTGTATCCTATATGATATTTTCCTATTGATTGTTCAGAATTTTCTTATTAATATTTTCATCCAAATGTCAAAAGTACATGGTCGGTCAGTGCCTTCTATTTATGAAAAACAAGACCGACTAGCGCTCTGCCGTTTGTGTATATTACCAGAAAATATTTTCTGATACATCATTCTTTATTAAAAAAACAAGGTCCGATCATCATTATAATCATAAACAACAAAATCAAAACCAATATGGCCTCCACGGTTGGCGCAAATCCTGACCACAATGTTTTTGCCACAGATAAGATAATTATTAGATACAATATTCACGTGTTTGATTTTCATCAAGACAAGGACAACACATATCTAATAATGCTTCTTCTTCACGATTTCGTAATTTTATATTTGTTCTTTAGTCTTACTGTAGTTATGTCATGTTATTAAATAATGTATAATGCGCTAGCTTCTGCTCCTGACTTCGTTCACGCGAAGTTATGGCCCCTGACTCACCGCGTCGCATTCGCATCCCATCGCCAGCACGTGCGCCCGCGCTATATCTTTTTCTGAAATGCATGATCCGCCAATATGCATGATATAAATGTAATATATAGGTAGCAAGTTTCTTTTTTAGAATAAGATCGTTCGTTCCGGATTATACCCCCTATACATATACGAACAAACGCACACATTTTATCTCTTTTTAATGTTACTATGATTAGTTTTTCAATTTGTGCATACTGCATGGCATATAATCTTCTTTTAGTTTGTAAAATATATAGGCACTAGATTTTTGTTTTTCATTTGGCGTGGATGCGTTCACAAACATATAAAATTATTTGTTCAGTGAGGAGATAGATCCCGCGATAGGCAGTGCTGCAGTCGATCGCTGAGCCATTGCGCCAACCGTTACCTTTATTTAGTGACTTACATGAAATAGTAAAACAATCTTATCCAATCGTCGACAAATGTGTTCAATCTCTATGCAGTTATTTGTACCATCTTTTTTTTTGTCTGTTTCTTATGTAAAATGGCGAGAGGCAGCCATTTACAATATACTAGCGACCCGCCCCGGATCCGCACGGGTGCAATCTCTACTATATTATGCATGTTATGTACATATAAACCTTCCTCTTAAATCACTCTATCTATGAAAAAAAAACCGCTTCAAAATCCGTTGCGTAGTTTTAAAGATCTAAGCATACATAGGGACAGACAGACAGCGGGAAGCGACTTTGGTTTATACGAGTACTATGTAGTGAAAAGTGAAAGTGTGATTGTTTGTTAGGTATTTATCTACTTATCTAGCAGGATGATTACATTAACGTTATACTTGGTAATTTAGACGCGGTTTATTTATATTACATCTATGCGACATACCTAACTATTAGGTTAATTTTAAGTTGCACAGTCTTTTCTGTATAAACCAAAACGGTCAACTGGACTGGTTGTATAGTCGTTGACTTGACGTGATAAAAACGTGAAAACTCATGCAACACAATTTTGTTTTAACAGGCACTCTGTATACTAAGATAGCGTCAGAAACACTGATACTATTTTGAAGTGAAAACTTTTTGGAATGGGTAAAAAATGTTAAACTCGCGTCAGGACACGTGACCTGATCGAAAATTCGTAAGACGGCGCAGGGCGCTTGCGCGAATGTTCGTGTGTTGTTTATTACTATTCAAGTTTTCACTTCTGCCGGCACTCCCAGAGTGCAACCCGTCGTTTTTTTTTTACGTGATAAAATCATCACATGAGTCCTCCCACCCAGGGCAGAGCGGGAGGGACTGTCAGACTCGTACTGACTAAAATCAACGGTGTCCTTCAATAGCCCTTTACGTATCAGGGTCACGGTAATTCGTGAGTCCCGCGACCAACACTGATACTATAACATAATTCTATGTTTCTCCTTACTGTAGTAATATAATTATCTTCGCAGTCTAGAATTACTATCTGCTGAGTTGTAAAGATAAATTATTCCTAATCGACCAGTTGCCGTTTGCCTACTATACTGATTATTAAGATAGGTTATAAAATTCTTGAATCATGTGTGACACCGTTAAATTAAATTAAAGTCTTGCGAAAAGTTCGTCACTCTGAATTATAGTCAGTACGAGTCTGACAGTTCCTCCCGACCCGCCCTGGGAGTACTCATTTGGTGATTGTATCACGATTTAAAAAAAAAAACTAAATTGGCTAAACAATGTCAAAAAGTAATTTTTGAATTTTCTATTCAAAAAATGTAGATAAATTCAATAAAAAATGTTTTTTTTTATGTGATACTATAAAAATGATTGAAACTTAATAAATCAGGAAATAGTCACAAAATTAATACCTACTAGGAGCAATTATTTTAATTCACTACAACGTCAAAATAATTTAGCCGTCATTATGTTTTGACACGACTTCCTTTTAAAATATTAATAAAAAAATAACTTTGTATGTTTAAAGTTCACATAATATTATCATGGGTCGACGAGTGCAATCATGGAGCGAAAAGATATTTTATCTGATAACAAAATGAAGGTTGCTTTTCAAAAATATAAAATACATTTGAATGCACAATAATTCTTAAATATTATAATTAATTAGCTGTGTCTGTTTGGTTTTTGAAAAAGACATTGTTTCAAAACGCTAGTAACAATGGGAAATTCACATTTGACGTATTTGAAAAAAGGCACGGCCACACGAATGTTGCCAGGCATTTCAGATTATTTAAATCTGATAACATAATTACTGTGCTGCGTAAATGTTTTGGGAAATATCTTAACCATTCTGTCTTTAGTTGTCATCCCCCATTGACGCCATATGCCGTGTCTCATACCCCAAAGACCCTTAGCCTGTAGTCGCTAATTTTGAAGCCCCAGATTGAAGGCCTTACACTAAAGGCATAATAGTCCAGTAGGAGCAGATCCATAAGATTCTATAAAAAAAGTTTAGCGTATAAATGACATTGTGAAATTGCAATCAAGATGGCGGCGGTACTTGTACATTTGACAACGCGCGAAAAGGTTTAACGTAACCTTACTATTATTTTATACCTACCAAACGAAATCATAATTCGATAGCAAAAAGTCAGTGTTACACTTCACAGAGTTTGACCTAAAGTTTTAATCCGATTATTAATTTTAGATAACGTTTTATTTAATTATTATTCATAATCTAATGAAACTCATTTGCTTATTTTGAGCATTTTTAAATTGTCTGTCCTACAATGCTTCAGTTGCAAAATTAATTGCATTTGATAAAGTCGATGTCGCAAATCGTAATTAATTGGTCGCTAGGAATCTAGACACCATAAAATCTAAGTGTAATTATGATGTCTAAATTCTTAGTAGGCCACCGAAAATTGAATCCAAAAAAAGGGAAGAAAATTGATCCCCTTCGTTCGATTCCAACGTAAAACAAATGAAAATCTCCATGGAAAATACTTAAATGTGCGCGTGGCGCTCACTCACACATTTACAAAAAAGTCTACACGAATACGGAGGGACGCACGGTTTTGATACGGTCTAACTAAAGTCTTGCGCGTCATAAAAGACAAGATAACCTAGACAACGAGATATTTTATCAGTTATATGGAATGACCAACGAAAAACCAATTCCAGAAAGCAAAAAGCTAAAGGCAACAGCGAGAATATCAAAGAGGCAATGTATTAATATGAAAAGAATAGCGGCGGACTACGGAAACGTATTTTTCCCCTTGTGACAGTTATAAACACAACCACAAGAATAGCCTAGATTATACCCAATAATCTAGGCTATTCCTGGGACGCAGGTGTCCTCTCTATGAATCCACCACGTTGGCCCAGTGTGGGTTGGTATATGTCACATGGCTTCGAATTTTTGGTTCTAGGACATGCCGGTTTTCTCACAATATTTTCCTTCACCATTTTGAGAGCAGTGGTGATGAAATAAATTACACAAAGTACCTAATGTAACTTCAACTCGGGAATCGATACCGATACCACAGGGCCACCAGTGTCCCGTGCTGTGTCTGTGGATAATGTCCAACTTTTTTTTATCGTGGTAAAATCATCAAATGAATCCTCCCACCCAAGGCAGGGCGGGAGGGACTGTCAGACTCGTACTCACTAAAATCCACGGTGTCCTTCACTAGCCCTTTACGTACCGGGGTCACGGTAATTCGTAAGTCCCGCGACCGACTAATGTCCAACTTAGCAAAAGATTACATTAATTACGAGTATAATATCAAAATGTTTAGACACTTAAGTATATGATCGGTGGATGATCCTACTTACCTACCTACGGCCTACCTACTTACTTTTTAATTACTGGTCAAAATAAATCGCAGTAGGTAAATAATATTCGAACTTTGTATTCTGATTCATCATGACTTTACGAATTCAAAATCTAAATAAAGATGGATAATCGATCATGGACATTAATCTAGTCGTACATACGGCCTAGATTCTGAGAAACTTTGTTAAATATATAGTATTAGTTTTCACAGACTTTGCAGTAACCTACGTTTAGTTGAAAGGAAAAATAAAACTAAATATGGACTGTTTGTTATGTTTAGAACTAAAATCAATAGTTTTAACTATTGCAAATAAGGATACATAAGACAAAGTCTTCCGTGTGTAGAACAGAGTAAAGAGCTGGAATAGAAATCAGAGACGGGCAGAGAAATCTATTACATTAAAGTGACTGACTGATATCAATGACAAAAACCGCCAAAAGTGGAGAGATTCGGAATAGATCTGCACTCAGCATTGTATGCTATTGGTTAAAGAAGAAAAAAATATTATTCACAGTTTTACAACTGAGTATTGCAAATCATTATAATCTATACTGCAAGAATTAGGCCAAAATCTACATTTATAAGTAGGTACAAAAATTCCCATCGAAGTTCTTTATTTACCTGTTTATCAAGAAATTTATAAGCCTTTCATAATCATCACAACATTATCAGCCGTAGGATGTCCAGTACTGAACATTCCCCTATAGATTTCGATTACTGGTTGGAAGCTGCTTCCATCCATGGTGTTAGCCTTTGCCCTGTATGATTTCTGACAGCAAGCTCAGCAATTAGCTTTTTTGAAGTGAAAACTTCTTTAGCGGCGTTGAGCACTTTTTCTGTAATGGGTATAAAATCTTAAACTCGCGTCAGGACACGTGACCCTGACCGAAAAAGCGTAGGACGGCGCAGGGCGCTTGCGTGAATGTTCGTGTGACTTTATTACTTTTAAAGAAGTTTGTATGCTGGATACATTCGTTGCTAGGTAACATTGTTTATAAAAGATGTACGTCACATTGGAAAATTATTGAAATAAAAAGTCAACCATTTTTGCGAGTTTTACTAAAATCTGTTCACAAGATATTTCCAACAATTACTATTCAAGTTTTCACTTCTGTCGGCACTCCCAGAGTGCAACCCGTCGTTTTTTTTTTTTTATCGTGGTAAAATCATCAAATGAGTCCTCCCACCCAGGGCAGGGACTGTCAGACTTGTACTGGCTAAAATCCACGGTGTCCTTCAATAGCCCTTTACGTACCGAGGTCACGGTAATCCCTTGGTCCCGCGACCTCAGCAATTAGCTGGTTAATATTATTACCGATTTTCCGATTCCGATTATTAATAGGAAATCTATAAATGAGTCGCACGTATCCATCGATTCTTTGAACTAACACCTTGTAAATCTGTTTTAGCCTTCTAAGGAAACTTGTCGAGCATTTACATATGTTATAATTGGTTTTATTCATCATCTCATAGATTAAATTGTTGAAGAATGTGTAGAAAAAGATTATATATATTAACATTACAAGAGTAGTAAATAAACGTACCTACTAACGTATGCGACATACGTTTTGTAATTATGATTAGACAATACTAGTTCATAGTCAGTAGGGAATATATTTAATTTCGTAAACATGATTTAGATAAAACATATTTTTAATATTCTATTCATTCTGTTCAGAAATTCTCTAAACTACCTCTCTGATAGTGTTTCATTATCAACATACTCCTTTATCCGGATCACACGCATGTCGTCAGAAACGCAACTCGTCAGTTACGCAAGTCGTCATCTCGCAGCATAGATTCGCAACTTGTCAGAAAAGGAACTCGAAAGACACGCTCTTTGTCAGACACGCACTTCGTCAGACACGCAAATCGTCAGATTCAAATATCTGACGAGGTGCGTTTCTGTCAACATACATTTTCCGGCGAAATGCGTAACTGACGAGTTGCGTTTTTGTCGAAATGCGTGTGATCCCTCTATCCTAATAATACTTCGAGTCTACACTTGTCTATTACTCATTATCTCAAAAATCGCCTCTTTTAGGCCATAACATTCTCTCTATTTCGTTCTCATAATCCATCCATTTTTTTTAAATATAATATAATTGCCATAAAATCGTCAATCAACAAGACGTATTTTATTTAAATTTATTTTAAACAAGATCATTTTTATAACGTGCAGTATAAAAAAAAAATAAAAAAATTGGTAGATTAATAAACTTGACATGAATTACACAGCAATAAACAGTTTTTTGTCGACATAAAGCTTCCGTGGCTTGGCTCACAAATAATGAATTGCGAAGGTCATGGCAATATTTTTGCCTTTCATTAAATTAAAGTAAAGCGTTCTACACCCTCACTTAAGACTATTAAGTTATGTATACTGCTTCAACATCAACAGTGACTTTTATATTAAAAGACGACCTTAATAATTTGCCAGAGTAACTAAAATCAGTTACAGTTTACAAGATTCTGTGTAGTAACTTAGTGACACTTCTACAAGGACTATCGCAGGGGTCGATACTTTGCCAAACTCTGTTGTAAAAATAGTAATAGAAACTAGGCTAGCAGGAGAATGGAAATCGCGTATGGGATAAAGTAGTTTGGAACGCCCTCCGACACGATGAGTGGCTGATTTGAAGACGGTGGCTGGCAGCGGATGGATACGGACTGTCCATGACCGGGATGGTAGGTGTTCTTTGGGGAAGCTTACGTTCAGGATGGATGGTAATTGGCTGATATGTTTATGTAGCAACAGGAACAGCTATCTAGATAATATCCTAAATTCTTCATTATCACCATGATAATACTGTAATACGTAGGGTTATCTTATAGTTGATGCTGATTAAAATGTAAGAGAAACGTAATCTCGGAATCTATAATACTTTTAGGTAGAATAAATATGTTACCTTCTACCTACCTATTATTTATTATCAGAAGTACTTATTTTTAGTGTAGGATTACAATAGAAACGATTAAAACTTAGGAAAATGTATGTATCATATTTCTATTTCGTTGACGATAGCATTTAGAAAGATAGTATTTTCTTGCTCATTCTTATCAAAATGTTGATCCATGCGAGTCGTGAAAGTTTACCACTACCTCGCCTGATGGTAAGCGACGATGTGGTCAACGGTGAAGCCCTTGTCTAGAACTAACCTATTCACTATTGACTTGAGACTCCAAACATAAATAAATTTCAGGGCATCTCAATTACGGTAATATTCTATAAGTCAAATCTTTGCTTAAAACCTGATGGTTAAAGCGCTCTGTTTGACAGATACCGTCATTCATTGCCAGAAATAAAATGTTTCAGAAACCTGTCATTTTTAGCCGACAATAAAACAGTGATACGCTATCACGGGTCAGATGATACCGCGATAACGTTATCAGTGCACACATGTACTATCTATCTACTATTTACAACACGTTTATATGCTTTGACACTTTCGTTTCCATAGTATGTGGTGTGATGAACTTATGAGATCGGGTGATTCCAGTGTGGGAACGAGATGGCGCTAGACGACTAGTATAGCTCTGTCTCTTTCCCACAGTGGAATTACCACCATTGCCGTGTGTCTTTGGCTCCCCTGTAGAGGGCCAAAGCCTGCCGGGGTCGCAGGACTCACGAATTACCGTGACCCCGGAACGTAAAGGGCTATTGAAGGAAACTGTGGATTTTAGTCAGTACGAGTCTGACAGTCCCTCCCGCTCTGCCCTGAGTGGGAGGACTCATTTGATGATTATACCACCATAAAAAAAAAGAATGTGTAACATCTGACATCTTACCTTGGCAATAACCAACACGACTTTAACTTTGTCTTTATCTCATATAAAAAATCTATTTGTAGAATAATACTATATTTATATTCCAAGGCAGTCTATTATTTGTTTACATGCAATATATATTCTTACGAACTAAACATATCGTAAAATCATATATTAAATGAATCTTTATAAGTATGATTTAAGTAAGTTTATATTTATTTATAGTTTATATTTTTTTTGCTTCAACAAAATATTCGTAAATATAATGAAAGAATATTGTCCATATGAACGAAATTGGACAAATACTACACAAGTTCTGACTTGCAATTTAAAGGAAAGCCTTATCGCTAGTAGTGAGCAACACGCACACATTTAAAAGTTTTCCTTGGAGATGTTCACTTGTTTTACAGAGGAATCGACTGGGTAAATTTTTACCCCGTGTTATTGGCTTGAATTCTAAGTGGCCTACTATCAATCTGGACATTTTTAATCTAAAAAATTGACGAAAAAATTTACTACCAGAGCGTATAGACTTCGGGTGCCAATACTAATGATAACGACGGATATAGGAGGTTAGTTTGATGACGCCATATTGTGAATTGTGACAAAATGCACGCAATTCTAACAGTAATCACGTCAACTTAATATTTACGTATATACGTAAGGAAGATAAATAAATATTATTAAAAAATAATTTGCATAGCTTATTTTATCAAAATATGGCATAACGTCACAGATAACGTTCCCTGTTTTTGTCGCATAGTTACTCAGGATATTTATTTATACCACAGAGTACCCACTATATATTCAGAGCACGAAAAAAAAGAGGACCTGTACATTACTCGTCATCCTTATACAAATGCTGGTACGGCTATTGAAAGCCATTTTATTTCCCCTAGTCATTAAGGAATCCGGGCGTGACGGTATCCGCAGTTTTATCAACTTTCCTTATTACCATATTGGCACCCTATTTGCGTAATACACTTGCAGTTAGAATGGTTTTGACTGCATCACATCCGACATTGACTGCTAATGCATAATTTCAAACAAGTGCCAAACAAAACATTTTGTATTTCTACGACTTTAAACTTGATTGACATAAGTTTGACAGAAGGTTATGTCAGACCCATTTATAGAGTTCGCGCCACCACTCATGACCAGCGGAAAATTCGTGATACCTACTACATTTTTACAATGCAATTTGATGTAATGACATAGACACTAGCGCCGCGTCAAAAGGGCTTCAGTCGGCTCAGGCGCAAAACGTCTCTTTCGCAAAATGTCCCCTGGTCGTAAAACGTCTCTTTCGCAGAATGTCTCTTTCGTATAATGTCTCTTTCGCAGAATGTCTCTTTCGCAGAATGTCTCTTTCGCAGAATGTCTCTTTCGTGTCGCGGATTCTGTTTTTGAATTTTCGAACTGCTCATAAAATGTCACTTTCTTTTTAATGTGATCTATTGGGCTCAACTTTAAGTTCCACTACTGAGTTGAATACTAGTAAAACTATTATACTCAGCGACTGCATTGTCGAAAGGACAAGATTATCATAAATTCCGCTCGTCATATTTTTTTTTTCAACAAATATCTGAGAAATAGCTTAGTATTCCTCTGGGTATGTATTTTAAAATCCGCCTCCATTACTTAGGAGTGGCTCCTTCAATACAAGCTGCTCATAATCTAATAGCGTTACGCTTCATGATCACAAAGACTGGGCAGTAATTAAAATCTTCTCATTAAATTATACTCAAGTCTTATTAACCGGCTCTAAAACGAGATTTAAAAATGATTTGGCGTGTTTTTCATTTGGCTTTATTTGTGATATCTTTGCGTCAATTTTTTTTAATTGTTCATTCTTTTACTCAATGCTTCTCTTTGGTAAATCTTTTCTTTTTTTTTGCCTGTGTTGTTTCTCTTTTCATTTATTTGATATTTTTTTCGATGTATTATGAACCCAGATTTTTAGAAGAAGGTTATAAAAATTTTGTTTCCCATTTTTGGTGTTTTTATCAAGCTTAAAGCCTTTGCCTCATCCAAATTTTCTTCCGTATTTTTTAATTTAAATGTTAATTTTATGTATGTTTATCAGACATATTATTCTACCTTTCTATGGGTCGAGTCAAGATTTACTTTCACATTTAAAATTATAATAATATTAAATAAGAATTCTAATTTTAGTAAGTTATTTGAAAATAGAAAACAAAGCGAGCCTCGTTCGTCACTAGCCAGTGACAAGCGCGAGTAAACAAGCAGAGTGCAGTGTTTACTAACTACATAGTTGTGTTTAACAGTACTCAGGGCTTTGTTTCTAAGGTCTCGCAATGAAAAACATAGTGCATAGGCTGGGTACCTACTTACTTGCAGTGTTTTCTTACACAGAAAACGGCTAAGTATAATATTTAATCTTCGAACATCGTTATGGCCATGTTAGTTGACTAGCTTGTCATAATGTTCTCTAGTGATAAATGGAGTCTCAACTATACTAATCCTCCCATACTAATATGGCTTTCTATGCAATATGTTTTTCTGAACATCATTATCAACTTGTCCTTCCAAAAATGTAATTGTGACATAACTGTTTACATCAATACATCAGTAATAGTTGTCTTCAGAGTACCGTCTTTATAATCATGACATTTCATACATTCCTTATTTTACTTACAAGGAGCAAATTTATTTCGTTAAGAAAATCTCTGAACCATTTTTCGAAACTGTTTCCATATAACGCAACTTTGCAAAAACCTCACAACATATTAAAAGAGAATGAGTTCCCGGTATTTGATGGTATCATCCACAATCGGGCATCATGATTGCCAGTGCAGATAGTCCGGATAAAGTAAACGGGAACGGGACGACAGTACAGTTATAATAAACTGTAAACGAGGCATCATTTTTTATGAAATAAAATGGTACACTTTATTTATTTATGTTTATTGTGTTGGCACAGTGCTGCAGATTATAGACAATATATTTAATTGTGTTCGAAAACCAAAATGGAGTCCGACTAAGATCATTTTTTTTTTTTGCCTGGTAAAATCATCAAATGAGTCCTCCCACCCAGGGCAGGGCGGGAGGGACTGTCAGACTTGTACTGACTAAAATCCACGGTGTCCTTCACTAGCCCTTTACGTACCGGGGTCACGGTAATCCCTTGGTCCCGCGACCCCGGCCCGACGAAGATAATGTCTTTAAAAAAAAAAATTGGTTTAATGTCTCTGGGACTTTTCGATTAACGTTTACGGCACTATTGGCGCAGTGGCTGAACGATAAGGCGAGGTTGCAGTTTTTTTTATCGTGGTAAAATCATCAAATGAGTACAGTGTGTAAGTGTATGAACGCACGACGTCATCCCCAAGAAAATGCGAGCGAAATAACCCGCATTTTGAATGTTTTTCGCTTCTTGTAGAAAAACAAAAAATAAATTATAAAACATGTTTTAACCATTTACTTAAAAAAAAAGCTCTATTTATTGATATAACTTGCATTTAAATCCACGATGAAATCTCTTAACAGTTTGCGTTTTAAATTGTGATTTAGTGCCATGTTATTTTTTTTTTAATCGAGCTGATTTACCGAATCGCGTTTCTATCTTTACCATTTACTTGAGAATGTGTTCAATTTAAAAAAAATCTCAGATGTTATTAGATTTTCGGACGTTCAAAAATCATAAAAAGTCAGTACTTTTGACGTTGCAGTCAACGTCCCCATAAGCTGCTGCAATACGTGTCACGGTTTCGGTGATTATCGTCTCGAGTCTGGGTATTCGTGTATTCGAGTTTGAATGTTTGTAAATGCAACCACGAAACAGGAGAATATCCATATCTTAAAAAAAAAAACAATACACTTGTAACTATGTGGCCCCTGTGGTCACTTTTTATGTATATAGTTGTTATGTACCAAGTATTTAAGCTTCTATGGCAATCGAAAATTAATACCTGCTCGTGTAAAACCATAGCTATTTATCTTTGGTTAGTATTGCCATGCTAATTAGCAGTCTCTGGGCCGCGGATAGATGACAAACCTTGTGGCTTTATATCCTTATAGAAATGACGTATTTTACTTCAGGAAGTACCTATCTACCTACTTTGCTTAGATTTTCAGTGACAGTAAGTATAGTCTTCTTAAAAATAATTTAGTATTGATGCTTTTACTGCACAAAATGTCAGAAATCTGGTTGTTTTATTTTTATTGTTGGGTTGGTACCACTGATGAAACTGTCATAATATCTTACTGTATAATTTTGTATCTACTGTTCTGTTTGACTGACTTTACATCACTGTCAAAATAAAATAATTGTTGTCAGTAGAGATCTGTAAAAATATAGTGATCGTGACAACTCATGTCCACATTTTTTTGTAATAGTTTTTGTATTTTTTTATTTTATTTTACTAGAGCCAGCTACTTATCAAAGAATCTACACAACAATTTAATTCAAACATTTATATTAGGCCATAGTTAGAACATGTGGGACAGACATACAGACGCGTAAAAGCCATTACCCTCCTTTTGGTTGCCAAAGTCGGGTAAGTAATGTGTATCACTTTCAAACCTTACGCATGGTTGAAAGCCTTGTAAACATATTTATTACATGCTTTAATGGAGATATAGTCTTGTTATTATAGGCCCATTATTCCCGCCATTATAAATTATGAATGAGTGTTGAACTCGAATATTTGTTTCACAATCAATTTAGACGCTGCTGTCAGAGATATACAAAAAAATCTAATTAATATCTTACGTCGTGTTGCCACGCGCCATTTCATGCAACTGTCAAAGAATGACAGTTTTGAATTGTAAATAAAATAATAATAAGAACGCGTACACCGTCGATTTCTTATTAAAAAAAGACAATTAGATTTTTCTGAAGATTTAAATTCGGTGTAATTAAACTGTAACACTATTTTTCTTAACAAATAAATAAAACTAAACCAAATATTTTAGTACTTACTCTTTAATGTAATGAAAAAGTTGATTTGAATAAATGTATAACTTAAAAGTAAAAGTTTGTAAAAAAAACATAAATATGACAACTGTATATAAACTGCTATAATCACATACCCTTAATGTTGGTTTAGCCGTAGTATAATGAAAATTGTGTAACTAAAAAATACTACACGAATTATTTTAGGTTACAAAAAATGTGGGCCGATCATTCAGTCTTGATAGTTGATCGAAAATATTTTTTTTATTTAAATAATACTTTTTGTAACTTATATGTTGTACATAGATATTTAATTAAAACATAATTATATAGTAAGATGTTCAAACGCTATGTTAACGACATAAACCAAAGTTTATTTTCTTTTTCCTGAATTAAAAACACCTGACTGTGTAATAGGTACACGTTAGTAGACACGTAATATTAAGTAGGAGTCGAGAAGCTACCAAAATTTATAAAAGCGGCATCATCATTGGCACGGAGAACTAATATGGAATATCATAATAATAAATCAACTTCTTCTGCGAAAAGCAAAGGCCTCTTCGCTCTTCTTATGGAGAAGAAATGATTAGTTATTGGTTCCAAGACTTGGTTTCATTTGAATAATTTAAAGAATTTAGTTGTAAAATTATTTTATTTCAATATTTTTGTCCCACTCACTTATGCAGGAAAACGTATTTATCCGTTCCATGCGGAATATGTGATCTCACTTTTCTCAATATTTATATTATTGAAAAATAATGAGGTAGGTTAGGTTAGGGTTTCGTATCCAAAGGATAAAAGGGGACACTATAACTAACACTCCACTATCTGTCTCTTTTTCTCTTTCACCAGGCTTTCATGAACCGTGGTAGTTAGGCAATTTAAATTTTCACAATTCTGTTGCCCCTAAAAAACAAAAAAATAATTAAGTATTTAAGAGGGCTCAGACATGATTATTCTGCTCAAACATGATTGTTTTGCCGTTTTTATGGATAAATGTACGAAACGATTCCGACTCGCACTTGGCCGGTTTTTTTTTAATATTTTGTAAAATATATATGAGGTGAATGAATTATTATACTTCTCGAAGCTCAATTTCCGAACTGGATCGACCCTTGATTTTTTATAGGTATGTATAAAGTTAGTTTCATTGAATTTAAATCAAAGTTTATGTTTATGACGAAATGAGATGAAGGAATTTTCGTCAAGGAAGTTTGAACATAATTTAATTAATTCTAAATGATCTGGAATTAAATATTACATGTCTCTGAGAAACCATTTAGAACGTCTCGGGTCAAATTTTACGTCATTAATCTTTATAACTGTTGTTCATCTAAAGTACGGCACGGATTGTCATGTAGTTTTTACCATAATTTAAATAATTTATTTGCGATGATTTATATGTATAATAAAATTAACATATTTTATTGAAATTTAATTCAAAACAAAATCAACAGCATAAAAAGTTTTTAACTGATCTTATACATGTTTAATTACTATTAGATACAATCCTTTATGTCAGATTTATCTGTGACTTATGGCTTTAAACTGTTTGAAACGAAAATGTTGAAATCCCTCGTACTATTTTTACAGTTAAAATCATTCACAGACTAGTCAAATTAAATGTTATTTGTTAAAGACTTTCTTATTATTTTAATGTAAGTCTATAAATAAAAACCTAAATCATCATTCTAACCTGTCAACCCAAGAATGAACCAAAAAAAAACAAATTACAAATTCATAAATTATTCAAATTAAATACTGCTATCTTTATCGCACACTATCAAATTTGAAATGCTAGAAAAGGAGCGAAAAGAATTAAATATTCAAAGCTGTACATGTTGTTTAAATAATTAAGGAATATTCATGTTTAGAAAAACGTGATCACAATACACTATTCCATATGTTTCGTGTGTCAAATAGGAATATTTAGTATAAAATAAAAATTCAGTGCGTCAATTGTCTTTTACATGAAATTAGTAATTCTGTAAAGGACCTTCGATTTCTAATTCTATGACAGTTTTATTAAAATTTTCTTTACGTGTCTTGTATTTGTGAAAGATAATACGGAATACCTATGCTTATGTGAAAGTGTTGTAAGCAGAGGCCAAAGGTGGTCTTAGGATGGTTTAGAATTAACAAACGATGAGAAACTAAGGTTTGACGAAACATTTGCTTTGTACGTTGTGGTGTAATCGCGTGATTATCATTTTTGTTAGCCTCTAGTTGTTTGGGTTGCAGAGTAATAATAGTGTAGGTATACTAGTCGTCTAGTGGTCACTCACTAAAAGGTTAAGTTTTAAAAAAAATGCTGTACTATCTCCTTCTCCATATAAGCTTAAACCGTGTGATTTTTTTTTTTGATGCCAAGTATGAAATTTATTATATATATAGAAGATATTTATGTAGATGTACATTTATGTAGGTAGAAGATGACAAAAATAAATAATGCAAAAATGATCTTAAAATACATATTGCAGGGAAAATGTAGCGTGATTTTTTTATTGCGACTGTCAGAACTAAGAAACATTATGTATACGCCTACTTTTGATGATGAACTTTGATAGAAGAAGTAGCTTATGTTAAATTTGATTACCTTTTTTTTTACGTGGTAAAATCATCACATGAGTCCTCCCACCCAGGGCAGAGCGGGAGGGGCTGTCAGACTCGTACTGACTAAATCCACGGTGTCCTTCAGAACATTTATATTTGCACGCCGAAATTAAAGGCAAAATGAGAGCACTATTTTGTAAATTTTACCATCTTTCTGTACCTTATTTATGCAAATAAATTATTTCTTTCTTTCAATAGCCGTTTACGTACCGGGGTCACGGTAATTCGTGAGTCCCGCGACCAGAAGAAGTAGCTTATGTTAAATTTGATTACCTAGAATTATTTTGACTTTAAGTGGGTCTTATTTATTGATAATGATAATGCTTACTGTTTGACGATTAATATTGTTATTGATGAATGCGGTGCTGAAAATCCAACAGACCAGTTTCCTGCGTAAGTACTTCAGGAATTTTTAGGATTTAAATTAAATAGCTTACTAAATTTTGGTATCCATGCTTCCCAAACTCAGAGTTTTGAACATTCATATTTG
Source organism: Agrotis puta (assembly GCA_943136025.2). Lineage (NCBI taxonomy): Eukaryota > Metazoa > Arthropoda > Insecta > Lepidoptera > Noctuidae > Agrotis > Agrotis puta. Next base: position 9,022,017 of record OW964188.2, on the reverse strand, counting down.
AGAGTTGTTCTAAATTTAACTAACATAAATAATGAATAAATAATTTGTTATAAATAGCATCGTTAAGTTTCTGTGAAATCCAAATGACGTCACCGAAACTACATATTTAAATTGAAACACTTCCATTTTAATTGCTAGTTAAGTGCAATATCTCCGTAGATTATTCTAATGCGTTTTATTAATAGATAGTTAAAGTAAACACGTTTTTACTCTACTTTTTTGGACTGTTTATACATATTATGTAATTGTTAATTTTTGCTGAGAAAAAATAATTACAATGCTGATTATGAATACCTAAGTTTCCGAATTGAACAGTAATGTAAAAAAGTATAGTGTTTATTAAAAGGCGAGCAATTTAGCATGTGATATCATACAAATTCTGTAGATATATAGACATAGATTTTATAGTAACCATCTGGCCGAGATGTAAATATTGCAAAAAATCAGACTACTAAATCAAATAAATTGCTAGATTAATGCATTTTTTCCTTTTAATATACATTTTATTCTCTCCGACGAATTTTATGTAAATCAATGTTAATTAAATACAAAATTAAGTGTCTAAAAAGAAGAACTGACACTCAACGTGAAAAATAAACACTACATCCTGGTTATAAAGTTGCAAACGTATTACATTTACAATGGGAATATAAATCAGTGTAACTATTGTTACTGCCGACCCTCCGTTGACAATGAGTTAGCATTCTCTTAACCTTTATAACGTAGGAACTATATATTTTAAAATTATAATTTTTAATCGCCTGTTTGTTTACCGAAGTGTCGTAGGAAAAGTATCAAGAATGGTTGGTCCTTGAATTTGAGTAAGTCTAACTGGCCTACTAAAATGAATGATACAACTAACTAAAATGTGTTTTTAATTTCAGAATGGACACCAACATTATTGTTTTTTCTTTAAATTTGTAACAGCTTGTTAAGGCATTTTAACCCATATTTTCTTATACTGCACCTAATACAATAAGTAACAATGATGTGATATTATAAATATAAAATAACATTGAAAAAATTGTAGCTTTTTTAATCTAAAACAGGTTTTATGTGGTTAGGTCATCGACAGTGAAACTTAGACCTTCTTGCAGAAATAACAAGGATAATGACATTTTTCCTCATTTTAAACTTAAAATATTTCTACAAATCCTCATGCCAAATTCGGCTTAAGAAAATTACAGCTCAGGAAACGCCATTTCCCATCATTTTCCTTATTTATGACGTGTTTTGAATATCCGTACAAACAGCTCAACGCTCGCAGAGTAAGAAGTCAATCAGGCATCAGTAATACGAGATAGGAATTCTTGGAACTTTGCTCTGATAGGCTCAGACTATGTAAGATGGTAAGATGTCCCGTTGAGATGTTGTGGGCACATATAGGTACAAATTGTTGAGACTTGTTGCTCGAAAGCGAATAACACAACCACATAAATTCCTTTCGACATTTATGCTTATAGCAATCTAACTGTTTTTTTACAACTAGCATAATGACTAATGAACTCATAGATTTTTGAATCTAAGATAGGCTCGCGTTTGTCTTCCATCTCGCGATCAGAAGCAACGATGTGGTCAACGATGAAGCACGTTTACCTAGAAGTAACTTATTCACCCATTTGACTTAAATACCCCAAAGAAAGTCCAGTAGCAATCAGTAAAGCTTGGATATCAATAAACTTAGTAGGATTTACGACATGTGCAAAACGAGTACCTACATTCATTTTTAGAATCGTTCTAATTTTTATCACCGATACTGGCACCAAAGAAATTGGCACTCAAGAGGTTGCCGTGAAAACAGGGGAGAATAGACGAAGAAAACGTGTCACATAGACCACTAAATAAAGTTGAGATATGGGCAGGAACAGTCAGTTTTTGGTTTATTTGTGATTACGAATAGAACGATTCCTGTGACTTAATATAAAAGAACTTGTGAGGGGTTAGTAAGAACATTTCTTTCATTCAATTACACTTACAAGAGAACGAAAAAAACTGCATCAGTTGAATTTAGAACGCTCGATTCGATGCCGAGAGTTTCCTCCAACACTAAAAAATTTCAAACGAGGAAGACGGACGTTATGTTTGCTTTGTATAGAAAAAATAATTGTCTTTTTTCGTAGGAAAGAAGTTTTAAGTAGTCACACCATCTTTATTTTTCTTAAATCTTTGTATAGCCAACCAGTCTTCGTGTATGCGTGGGCGCACGAGTCTACACGTGGGTGACGCGGGCCCTTCGAATGAACATAATCGAACGGCACTTCCGGGTTGCTGTTTTAAAGATATTTCAAGATTCTTTTACTCTTCATTCTCACATTTATTAAGCTCATCATCATCTTCCTGCCCTAGTTCTGTGTTACTTGGGGTCAGAGCTAAACTTTTTTTTCTTCCAAACTCCCCCTCTTTTTTTTCTAATTTGAAAATTTGTAACAAGCTCTTGATTTTAGTCTAGGTCAAGGGTGACAGAAACAAAGCCTACGATGAAGCGAGCTTACCCAGAGGACGCCGGTTCACTTTATCTTTGAAAAGATTCGGATTGTATGCGTTCAGGAACACAGACGCAGGTATTATTCACTCCATCGCCAATATTTATGAGGTTCATGCAGTATTAAGTACGGGGTAAGGTGGTAGATGTGCAAAAAACTGCCGTATCTTTGGGTTAGTGATCACAGAAGCGACTTCTGAGCATGATGTACCGGTTTTAATTCCCAGGTTCGGCATGTTATCAGGTTTTTCTATTAGGAATTTGACAGTAGTAACCACGTAGACTAGATTTGTGCCCGATTGATGGCAATAGGGTCACCTCCTGTTACATGGGACTTAAAAACAACGTGTGAAATGTGGTTCAGGTACACCTCTGTAACCAATGTTATGTTATTTGCAGAAAATAAGTGTAAAATAAGCAAAAATAGTCTATAAATAATCTTCAACTTTCCATCTGCGTTAGAAAATAAAGTTTTGTCTAGGCAATAAGGTTCATTATTCAATCTCAAATTGTCAGGTGTGTCTGTAACCGTTGCTTGTTTAAACAAGTGGTTGATATTCCAGCTCATTTTTCAGAAAACAACTGCTTGGAACACTTTACCTTATTTAATAAATTCTGTTTACACTTTTAATAAAGGAATTCCACTAAAAACATACTTTTCGGTGATCTCATTAGGTTTTGGGCGATCATGTCACTTGTCAGATTAAAAAATTATAGGTTGGTAATTTACTTCCTCTTGTATTGAATCATTCATATCACTCTTCATAATCCCGGCTTACTCAATTATAGAAATATCTACCGGTGGAAATCTCAAGGGCATTGAAAACTACCAATACCGAGGCACCAGTACTCCCAAAGTTTCTAAAATTTAATATTCTGATACCAAGGTGACTAATACCAACCTTCTCAATACAAATAATCTTAAAAATTTAATAAAACAAGAAATTATCAATAACACAAATGATAAAAACGAAAAATCTAATCAAGCGAATGAGGATTGCGGTGACAATTGTTTTTATCTGCGTTTTATCTTTGGCAGTGATAAGTCTACTGTTGATGACTTAGTTCAGAATTGAAATAAATGTGACAGTAATATGTAATTTTGTTACGAAATCTTTAGTAGCGCAGGTGATGCAAAACTCGAGCAAAACAACACATTTAAAGATACGGATGAGAATGGTCCTGGTGCAATTCAATGGTCCAATCCTGGTGGTGGTAATTAAAGGAACAGTCTATGGGTTACAAAAGGTAATCGTATAACAGGTATAACGAATGATAAACGAAGAGTTTTACGAAAATGATTATCATGACAGGCCTGTTGGTCTAGTGGTTAGTGACCCTGACTGCTATGCCGGAGGTCGTGGGTTCGATTCCCACCCAGGACAAGTGTTTATGTGATGAGCAGGATCATTTGTTCTGTGTCTGGGTGTAATTTATCTATAATATGTATGTATTTAGAAATATATAAGTATGTTTATCAGTTGTCTAGTACCCATAACACAAGCTGTGCTTAGCTTGGGACTAGATGGCGTTGTGTGATAGTTGTGGAATATTTATTTATTTATTTGGAATATTTATATAGGGAAATCAGAATCATGCCTGCTTAGAATATAACATAGGACTTATCAAATTTTGATTGGCATCAGAACATTAAGTTGAGGATAATAAAACGAAAAAGTATTGTATAAAAAATCTGACGATAGAAAAAATTTCAGATTAGTTAAAATAAACAACTTAAGAAACTAAAAATAAAAACTGATGAATGCAATAATTTGTGAAAGCGTGATCATCTACGCTAATATTTTATAGAGGAAATATTCGATTTTTTGTTTGTAATGGACTGACTCAAACTGGATGAATTAAAAATCTTTCACCAATTAATCAATGAGTCTCGAAGCTAAATCTTTATGAAATCCGCGTGAACATATAATGATCGAAAGGCTAGTCAAATATTAGAAAATTGATATGCGCAATAGCTTCAATCTGTCTTACCTTGATTAGTAGCTGTTAGATTTGATCGTCTGCTAAAATATTGGTCGAACATTCAGAGTAGCTTACATTTTAGATTTGAAGATATTTGTTTATTACTTTATAGATCACATGACTACCATTACAAGATTATCTAAAATTAACAATTCAGGAGCTAACATTACTTTCTTGATCAAGTACTTAGGTAACTTCTTGATTTGCCTATCATACACAACAGACAGACGATGCCATTTAATCTATAAATGTTGCAGCAAAATCAGTCACATGGTGATAACATAATTATAGATAGATATTTGTAGATACATATCTATCCAACTTAATATTTTGTTTGCTGATCACGAATCCTGATAAACTTGTTTCTCCTTTGACGTTGGGTTTTTGGCGTTTTTATAGGGAATTCCTTAGTTTTATGCTTAGATGTAAAGAAACTGGCTGGTAACTTGTTTTTATTTCTCTGTTAATTTACTGTTTTTTACATCATTACGTTTTATAACGAGTTCTTTGATGTTCTAAGCGTCCTGAGTTGACAAAATGTTTGCATTTGTTGAATATTTATTGCTTTGTGGGTAATCTGTCAATACCCTTGGGCTTCTTTAAGGTACGATCAGATTTGGTTAATCTTGAAACCATTCAATTATTATCACAACACTTTCTGATTCCTCTATGTTTAGCAAAAGACCAAAAAATACAGGACTCAGTATAGTACCTTGCGGTATTCTTCTGGTATAACGTACTTCTATTCATTGAGAGATGAATTTCAAGTGGAAAATTTTCAGATGGGGTTCTTAATGCGAAAAAGATTACAAAAAAAGACTAGGAAATCTCACTACGACTGAATTTTCGCCGTCGCAAATCTGTGTTTTTGCTATCCGTGTTTGAATGTCATTACAATCACAAAAGACTAGAATGATTCGTTACACTTTTGGAGAAATTAAAAGTAAAATTTGAAGGGAATGCTTATAATTTATGCATAGACATCATGATAAGTAAACAAAATGTTATCGAGACAGAACCCGGAAAGTACAAGAGTGATGATGAATTTCCGGATTTGATCTAAAAGACTTTGAAGCAGTTCTAATATAGAGACGTTGTGGTATAGGCTGATGTTGATAACTATCTGTATCAACAAAAGGTTTACCAAATCTGTTATTCAATTTACACTGCTCCTCTACCGATATCAAGTTGTATTTGTTAACACTTTATATGTTCATTGGTGTCTCTCGTTCTCTTTCATTGTATATACTATCCGCGATTACTGATTTGTCAAAATTTAACATATTCTGGCCTCTTTTGTTGTATTCATATGTATCTGCAGTACCGTATCTCGACAGTTATTGGATGTTGTAATTTATGTTTGGAGGACCTTTTTTTGTTAAACAAGTTTGTTCGCTTACCTGATTCGTGAGCACATCAATAACAACATAGGCGAGATACACGATCTCCTCTTCGTCCGAACCTAGCGCTGCGCCGCCGAGGCCCGCAGTACGCACGTGCAGTGCGCACACCCAGCCCCCGCTAATCATCGCGCCATGCACTGCCACACCACCTCACAACAACACCCTCCTCAAAACAACACTACCAACAACACTCAGGTCCAACAACTCATCAACAACAGTCCAAGTCACACACACTTTCTAACGGGACAAGTGGGCGAACCACCGAAAATTCACGTATACGCTGTATGTTCGACTTCGTTCACTTTTTAGAAACCTGACGGTTACTCAACATGAAACAAGAACTAGCGTGCGGCGCGGACGGCGTTTTACCGCTAGCCGTCTACGTAAGCTGTTTCCGCTGTAGGTGAAAATCTAGAATTAACTCACATCACATAGCCACACCAAATCTAAAGAGTCCAGTCGCTAACTCTATGGAAAGAACAAGCTTTTGATCGGTGTCGATGAACGTTCTTAATTTGAATACCGTGTTCGAGCAAAGATTTTAAAGTTTTCACTTCGCGCGCTTTTATAACACTCAAGTAGTTAATACGCGTCACTGTATAACTTTAACTTTGATATTTATGGAATATTTTTAGTATAAAAATGTAAAGACAGCTCGGGACGAGCGTGTCTGTCGGATCGTTGGATCGACTGGCGTTCGCTCGCTCGCTTGCCCCCCTGTTGACACTGCGCAGGTAGCGCCAGGTGAGCGAGGCGACGTTGCCAAACCGACCATTATCAATGATGATGAGATAGCTGCTGCTTCTACCACGTCATTTCGAAATTCACGCACCGCTGCCAATGTAATAAAATGCTGTTTTTACTTGAAACATGTTCGAAAAGTTGCATTTTAGAGCGTCGATGGAATGTGTTGTATAGCAAGTATCGAGATTGTGCGGTCGCTGTTGAATGACAGCGGTGTACTATAATTCTTTTTTTGAAAATCTTAGTAGACAGTTTGCTTTTGTGAGTGTTGCAGGATACATTGCGTGCACAACAGGGCGACCTCGTTACCGTAATGTTAGAGAAAGTGTAAATAGAAGCTGTGTTATACGATCGTGTTATTTAAGTTTACACAAATATGGTGTACGCGGCAAGGTCGAGGAATAAGCAATTAATTAAATGATTATTTTGGACGTATTGCTTCCTTTTTTGTTATGATTTCATGATGAAAGATTTGCATTTTATTTTAATCTATTTTGTTTGCTTAATTAATTCGTGATCTCGATAAATAAAACATTTGGCTAAAAGCATTTTATGTATTCTTATTTCGAATGCATAAAATCTATACAAGAATTGGATTCAGTATAATTTTATTATTTTTATTTATAGAAACCAATATGGCTGATGCTAATTAAATAGACGTTTAATATGCCTAACGATTGGAAGTCACTGCAGGTCAATCGGTAGTCGACTCATTAAAATGCGCTTAGCTTTGTTTTAAATATCGAATGGTTTTTATTCGGTGTCTATTTGAAGTTTGAATAGGCTATTTTACTCAAAAAAATAAATGTTAGTCTGAAATATAGATTATCAAAAAATATTTGATCCGTATTTTTTTCTTTTGTTACGTAAACCAAAATTAACGAAGATACAACGCTTCTTAAAATCACAAAACGTCACTCGGTCGGTACAATTTTACAAGCTTTATAACGTCACAAGCCCCCACTTCCGAATTTGGAAGCGTTTTATCTTTGTCATTATTCATTGATTTAAAAAACAAAATACGTGTCAACTATTTTTCAATATTCTAACTGACGGACAAAACAGTTTTTGAATTTATTTATGCAGTAAAATACCCTATTGTCGACTACTGCCGAAGTGGTGACCTATAAAAAAAAAGAGAACGTTGGCAAAGGAACTCCCATCATCATCCCATCAACTGTCCTTTTTGTCACTTGAAGAAGTTTTTTATATTTAAGAATGGGCAAGAAACTAAATGGACACTCTTTTAACCAATAACTTGTAACGACATCTATGTTGCTACTTACGAACTACGCTTAACTGACGTCACCAAAAAATCTAAATCGATCTAATCGAAGCCGTGAAATATTTGTTGAGTATTCTATTATTCAATAGTACCTACTTTTTTCTAGACGTACCGACGCGCCAGCACATCAACCTACCTCAATCTGTTAAACTTTAATAGATTTTCAACCTTATTACGATACCGGAAGGTTAATGTTCGATTGGTAAAATGTGACAGATTGGGGTAGGGTAACCTTCTTTTTTTAAAAAATTTCCCACGCTATATTTTTCCTGTGTCATGGGTGCGTACCGAGACCCGGAACAACTACTTATAGGTCATACAAAATATGTTCCGTGTGGAAATCGAACCCGCGACTCGTTAAACAGCAGTCGATCGCTCAGCCACTGTGCCAACCGTGCTGTCATTGAATAGGTACTTTTTAATTATTAACATACAACAGAAGACAGAGTAATTAGCATTCTTTCCATGCATAATTAGTCCCCTGAACACCTTTGAGCATAGTTCAAAGTCACGACATTTTTTGTTCTCAACAGTCAATTTGGCGTCATTTGATTTGTATTTATCCTCATTTTTTTTTTCTTATGCTCTTGTACTAACAACCAGCAGCAGGCATATCCGATTTAAAAATGGAATTCCGATATTTTAAAAAGCGAATTCAATCTTTACAGAATCTAAGCTGTATTGTTTTAAAAGTAATGGTCTTGTAGACAAGGTGCGTAAAAATTTTTTTTGGAAAATTCGTTCATGAAACTAGACAATATTTCAGTATAATATTAAGACTTAAATAAAACATTATTGCTGAGTGAAATAGAAATACAAGAGAATTTAAAATGTAGTAGAAAAAAATCCAGTGGAAAATTCAACGAGGCCGACGAGGCGTTCTTTTTCATTACCGTACAAGCAAATATGACGAAAAATCAGAAAAAAAATTGTTAATGCCTGAAAAGGACAGAAAGTAAAGAAGAACTAATATTCCTAAATTCTAATGAGAATAAAATAAATGTTACGAAATTATTCTCATGTTTGTACACCTTTTTTTTTATCGTGGTAAAATCATCAAATTAGTCCTCCCACCCAGGGCAGGGCGGGAGGGACTGTCAGACTTGTACTGACTAAAATCCACGGTGTCCTTCAATAGCCCTTTGCGTACCGGGGTCACGGTAATCCCTTGGTCCCGCGACGCCGGCAGGCTTTGGCCCTCTACAGGCCCCGTCACTATGCTGACACTCTTTGAGGCGCGCGTGGAACACAACGCGCCGTCAACCCGGGCATGGTCCATGGTCGGACAGCAAGTCGCCCATTACTCGCTGCCCAGTGCCCGCATGCCCGCGCCTACGGTGGCCGGAGATCGTCTTGCGACGTCCGACGCCGTGGGCGTCTACCACTGCGGCTGGGGTGGAGGGAGGACACTGTCCTCTCCCTCAGGCGGCCCGCCTCCTCCTTCACGAGCATGACTGCTTCGCAGAAGGAGGCGACCGCTTCCCACTCCGTCTCGCCCCGCAGCATGGCCTCGACCAATGCCGGGCGCGAGAGGTCTCCGCCTATCGCCGTCGAGAGGACACGGCGGTGCTCTGCCCAAGCGGGGCAGTCCTGCACCGTATGCTCCACCGTGTCCTCCGGACGATCCTCGCAGTGGTGACACCCAGGCGTTTCTTCCCTCCCTATCAGACACAGGAACCTCCCGAAACTTCCGTGTCCGGTGAGGACCTGCGTCATGCGGTAGGTCAGGACGCCGTGACGCCTATCCAGCCACTCCTCAAAGAGGGGTCTTACCGCCGCGATTGCGGCGTGCCCGGATGTTTGTACACCTTTTTTTTTTTTTTTTAGGGTGGCAAAATCATCAAATGAGTCCTCCCGCCCTGGGCGGGGCGGAAGGGACTGTCAGACTCTTACTGACTAAAATCCACCCGTGTTTCTTCGGATGCCCTTTACGTTCCGGGGCCGCGGTATCCTGGATTAAGAAAAAAGCCGCGACCCCAGCAGGCATTTGGCCCCGCAAGGGGCCCCGTCGGTGACGCGTGAAACACGACGCGCCACCTACCCGGGCTTGGTCCTTGGTCGGACGGCGAGCTTACCCATTACTCACCGTCCGCAAGCCCGCTCCGCCGCTGTGCCCTCTGCTGTTCAGAGGGACACGCGTTGGAGCATCCACCCGACAGGCTATTCGCATACGGGCAAAGCGACCCCTTAGGCACACAGTGCCTAAAAGAGTTTTTGCCCGCATCCCAGGGTGCACCGGCCCGAAAAACTGGTCTTCCCCCCGGACGTATCCGAAGGGGAACTCCAGTCCACGGGCGCACGTGGAGGTTTCCTGTCTTAGCACCCCCGGATGTTTGTACACCTAGAAGGAAAATGTAACGATTTTTTAAATATCTCACTTGATGTCTGTCGTTGATACGTCTGCATTCTTATTTTTAATGGACGTCAGTGTTTAATCTGACATGTCAAAACGTCATTCAGCCAAACATGAATCGTCAAATAATCCTTATCGAACTAAATCATGGAATTATTGCACCGTTATCATTCAAATAGTATAATTCGACCTATTTATTAAAATGGCAAGGTCCCGTTTTACCTTTTGAGAACGGAACCCTAAAAATGACTGACATTGGGGAACATGTCCTAAGATTTTTGATCATAAGTACATTATTCTATTCAAGTATAATTTTATATTACGTAAGATTCTCATAATACTTAAGTACCTAACTTGCGGAAGGCTTAGAGCTTATATACAAGTATTATAAATATATCTTTTATTCGTCAATTAAACTGGAGGACATATGCGCACGCTGTTGCGCGGTAAATATTTGAGTAAAAAACATACATTTTCCTTTAACAACTATGAAGTCTTGCGTTTACAGTCTGCGGTTCATCATCTGCCTGCCTTTTCCCAACTATATTGGGGTCAGCTTCCAGTCGAACCAGATGCAGCTGGGTATCAGTATTTTACATGGAGCGACTGCCTATCGGACCTTCATAACCCAGTAGCTGGGTACCTAATGGTTACCCGATGGTAAGACTGGTTGTCAAACTTTAGAGCTTGTAAAATAACGACTGTCAAAGCTAGAAATGGCAGCCGGGACCAACGGCTTTACGTGCTTTACGAGCCACGGAGGAAACTCGCTATGACACATGGTCACCCATCCACAGACCAACCCTGGCCTGTGCTTCTGTAATTATTTTGAGTTTATAAGGCGCTTAATTATTTTTCTTGGTTATAGAAATTTCTCCTGAGTCGTGACTGCATTAACTCACATACACAAACCCAACAAACAGGACAGATATTTGTTCCTCGAGCGGGAATGGAATCCTTGACACGCAGGGCAGCAATCGATCACTCAGCCATTGCGCCAACCGTGACGTCAAATTGACTAAGTAATTAAATTAACCCTTCAAAAAGCCGTCTTCAAAGCACCATCTAGGATCGAAACAATAAATCATTCGTAATATTAGTCTATGGAACGTTCGCGCCGCCCTCGCAACCGATTGGCGGGCTCATTATAAAAACAAGATGGACGCCAGTCGCTCAGATTACCGCCACATGCGACGTTTGTTTACAGAATCCCGGTGACGAATGACCTATTTATTAAGCTTATGTAATGGGTTGTTGAGTTACGCCCAGATTTGTAAGTACATAATGTTGGAACATCTGTATTGTCAAACAGACTAGGGAGATAGATATGGTATTTTTTTTAGCTTGGTAAATTTATCAAATGAGTCCTCGCACCCAGGGCAGAGCGGGAGAGCTGTAAGACTCGTCCTGACTAAAATCAACGGTGTCCTTCAATAGCCCTTTACTTCCGGGGTCACAGTAATTCGTGAGTCCCGCGACTCCGGCAGGCTTTGGCCCTCTAAAGGCCCCCGTCATTATGCTGACATTATTTGAGGCGCGCGTGGAACACAACGCGCCGTCAACCCGGGCATTGTCCATGGTCAGACAGCGAGTCCGAGAGTCGAGTCGAGCACGAGATAGATATGCTCCTTCTTTTTCGTTTTAAGGCTGGCAAAATGATCAAAAGAGTCCTCCTTTCCTTGGTGGAGTGGAAGGGACTGTCAGACTCGTACTGACCAAAATCCACGGTGCTCCTTCAATAGCCCTTTACGTTCTAGGGTCTTCGTTACCTGTTTAGACAGTCCCGGCAGGCATTTGGCTGTCTATGACAGCCTCATTAGATTAGTGACAGCTGAACACAACGCGCCGTAGATCCGGGCATTCTGGCATCCATGATCGGACGGCGAGTCACGCATTACTCGCTGTTGTCCGCATGCCATTGGTATGTTTCTTGAGTGAGTCTATTGATGTCACTGCATTCGAGCATGAGTTCATGAATCTAGCGTCTAGTGAAATGTCGAATCAAATCGTATAGCAGTTACAGTTGCAACCACAAGACCAAGGCTCAATTCAAATTGAGAAATTCAAGAAAATTTTTGTAACGAAATCATACAATGCATGATGAACTTTATATCAATTTTGAAAGGCCTAACCTAGATAAAAGAAAGATCCTTACTACGAAAATTCCCGAGAATGTGCGAGTACTTTCCGGGACATGCTCCTGGGCTTGTTTCTAAGTCTGTAAGTTACACAATAAGCATGAAATTCAGAGGTTCATTATGCTTTGCGTTACAAAAATTCGCTTCCATTCCATTCTGCAGTAATGTCACGGTCCAACGAGGCAGCATCCAACAATTTTCGATAATTTAAATGAAAATCTCTTCCACCTTTGCCTACAGTGTAACAATGTCTTATATCTCTGGGCTTACCTGCTTTCTGTTCCTGCATTTATTTGGATATTTGTCCGATTAAATTTGCACTCTATTTTACACGCTAAATCTCTTCTGTTTAGGTACACTCTTCAACTTGTACTCAGACATCACCTACGGCAGCAGCTGAACGTAAACAATCAAATATGCTTTAATCATTGATGAACAAGGACAGCATTAGTAAATTCCTTAAGAAAGAAAAAGACAACAATCACTACATAGTTGCAATAAATGACATTGCAGGTTTTTTTGTTACGTCAACTTGCTATCCACCTGTAGTATGGACTTTGGTTTAGTTAATAAACCTGGTATTGCAATAATTAAATAATAAGCCAATAGGATGGCATTCTGACATTGCCCACCATGACTAAACATATCCCGCCTTATTACAAAAAGGGGTTTAACTAAAAACCCAGGTTTAATCTTGTAAAACTACGGTTTAAACAAAGATTATTACAAATCGTGGTTTTGCGATAAACCATGGTCTAACAGTAGTAGCTGTCAAAGGTATGTCAAAGTTTCTCATAGCAAATTTTTCATTGTGTTGTAGTTTTTGTGTTATTTTCACCCAAAATGGATTGAAACAAGGTAGATTTAATTGTTATTACTCATTAGGGATTTAATTGTATAGACAATCGTTCAAATGGCGGTACTAAAGTCGACGTTTTATCTTAGTTTTGTAATACGGACAAATTTAAACCATGGCTCTGCAGATAAGCCTGGACTTGATAGACCAGGTTTAAACCAAGGTTTATTTAGTTTTTGTAATAAGGCCGATCATCACTCAATGCTAATCTTCAGATATCAGAAAATGGGTAGTCAAAGGAGTTGTTGAGGACATACCGAATTAAGTTGACAACAACAATAAATTAATACTAGTGACATCCATGGAGTAAAGGAAGAATTAGATACCGCACTCTGTAAGAAAAATTCTAACGGATCGTCTACTTCTGACGCTCGCCGGCAGGGCCCAGTGCATATATTTTCAAAATTTCTTGGTGCATCCGACGAGCATCCATTAGAATTTTTCTGACAGATATTTCTTATAGTACTCGTAGGCATGCGGTCGCACTTAAAGTCAAATCCTGCATAGTGATATTACAATTTGTGAGATTAAAACGAAATCTAAAAACTCGAATAAGATTGACAGGCAGAAGCCCATACAACTACAACATCCGACTAAGTACAAAGAGTAAAAGACTTAGTTGGTTATTGACATGTTATTGAAAATAAACTAAAGGCTTGACGTCATGGGGAACTCAAATTCCACAAATAAAGACTGGAAAACACCTACGTCTTGTAAGCATTGATAAATTAAAAATATCAATACGTGTAAGTAAAAACTTGAAATCATGATTAAATACTAACTAGCATTAACGTAACTTACGTCATAGCTTAATATTTATAGATACATATAAAGCATTAAAGAGACTAAGTATTAATAGCAATTAAGTATTAAAATTCGCTCCCCACGTCTCACGATGCATTGATTAAGATGAATTAGTATTTGATAGCATAGCATTCATTATTATCAGTACAAAAACCCAGTACCTAAACATCACTGACTTCCGCTGGATTGGAAAAAGCAGAACATCGCTCAATGCGGCGATGCTTTGGAAGAGAAGATCTTTGTCTCTTTGGAATGAATGCCGATTATAATGACACAGATCCTGCTACTTCTGATTTAAGAATCATAGGACCTTTTATAGCGATGCCGACGTTTGGAGACGTCTATATGCCTGATAGGTACATACCTATGATCTAGGAAAGGTATAAGACACTCATTTAAGGTACTAATTAAACTACTCCTAGTGAAAACACTCTTACAATTTAGGTAGAAGATCCATTAGAGGGCCTAGAAAAGTGCCTAACTATCGCTCAAAATGTTTCGTACCTTATTTTTACAAAGAAATTCAACAGTAGGTATGGCATATTAGGTATGTCAAATTCCAATCAAAGTATTTTGTAGAAATTCATCATTGGAGGATAAATATGTACCATTTTTTTTCCGATATCTACTTATACCATCTGCTTATGAAAGTGAAAATTACTTAGAAACTTAAGTCTTTCTATGTGAAAACCTCATTTCTTTGCGTTTTTTTTATCACTGTTAACTTTTTCCACCATCCTCTTTTGCCCTTTACTTCCGTATCACATTAGAACGTGAATTGCATTTAAAAAACTAAACATTTCGGTGATGCATGACCTAACCGGTCGGCCGCCCTTCCACGCCTCAGGAAATCTACCGCGAAACGACAGCACAGTACATTTATTCACAAAAATTAACCTAACTTTTTTAATTCCATTACGTTGTTAACAAAGGAATTTCATAATAAAACTGCAATGAAAAAATACAATTGATGTTTGTAGTATCGTTTTAACACGTGTTACCTAGTACGGTATTGTTTTTGCTGTAATATTGCAGTATTGGAAGTCGCGTTCCATAGCACATTGCTGGATAGTTAGCCAGCCGCCATTTTGCTATTAGATGCATTTCCCGCCAAATGCATGGTCCTCGGACACAGGATGTGTACTTTTTATAAATAAAAAAGTATAGCTCTATGGACTGCCAGTGTAATGCTTTGTTTTTTAATGATGAATTAATAAATGACAACATAACGTTTTAAGACGATAGCGCACGTTTTATTAAGGTTTCAATTTATTATTGGCGTAAAGTAAAAACAGTAAGTGATTCTAGAGCACAGAAAAAAGCAAGAAATTGTAAATTACTTTTGCCTTAGATACTCTATCCTTTGTATTAGATAATTAGTGATGCGTTCATAGTGCAAGCGTACCTCAAGGGTCCATACTTGGTCCCGCCGTGTCTTGACAATATCTTTTGAAAATGACCTTACGAATGAATCGAATCCAATTAGATTTAAATTTTTATCTCGGCCTTCCATCCCAGAATTCCCTTTACAAGTCGTCATTTAAGCATTGTCGCTATCTTTTATAATGTTCATGACCCATCAGAACTGCAGACTGCAGACCTCCTCAGACCTTGCCTCTTTCGTTACATTTACATTATAACTCTCAAATAACTTACAGCAATAAATCTAAGGTTTGATATGAAAAGAAACAAACAAATCAATAAACATGGCCGTTCAAACATGCTAACTGTACTTAATTGGAGGAGAAAGTTGTTTATGTCAGATGTAATCGTAAAACCCTCAATATCTCAGTTACTGCATGTTTATTCACTATGATTTAATGTTCCTAATAGACTACAGTATTTGAGTTTTTTTATTGAGTTATTTTTCATTAGTCAAAGACATAGATCATTTGGCCTGCCAGTGAAGAGACGAGGTAGCGCCACCTCGTCCCTTCACTGGCAGGCGACTTATATAGCTCTGTCTCTTTCCCACACTGGAACTACTCTGTAGGTTATATTGTGGTTGCGTTTACAAACGATTAAACGTTTTCTCATACACAAACAACCCGGAACAACTGCCTGTGCAGATCATACAAATATTTTTTTCTGTACGGGAATCACACCCGCTACCACTTCGCCAATTTTACGTATATCTCAAACTCATTAACAACGGATGATGGAGTAAACCTAAAACTCACGCAATGAGGAATGATTTCGAGGAAATGGATTACGATACTTAGATTATAGGTACCTAATGGCCGTGATGGATAAGTAGTTTCTAATAAAAACATTAGACTTTTAAATAAGAAAGTAGAATTATCATGACTGTCATTGTGTCATTGGTTGAGTACCTTTACGAATGGTTTCCGTAACACTGCAATGCAGAACAGTATTATGGATCCCAAAGATCTCAAGGACGTGGCCACCGCTTCCCGTCTCGCCCTGCAGCATACCCTCGATCAATGCCGGGCGCGAGAGGTCTCCTATAGCCGTCGTGAGGACACGGCGGTGCTCAAGCGGGGCAGTCCTGCGCCGTATGCTCCACCGTGTACTCAGGGCGATCCTCGCAGTGGTTGGCCAAAAATTATCTGCCTATCCCCATGTGATAAAGGCACGGTGTATGTTAAGCAAATCTAGTTAGGGGTTTTAAACAAAAAAAAATATAGAATTTAAAATTAGGTAGGTACACAGCATTACAAATAGACAAGCAAAAACTGGAGATTTTTGCGGAAGTATTTTCAAACTAAGTGTCAACACAAAGCATATTATAAATTACACAAAATAATAATATAACTTAGGTCTTAATGTATTTTTATGCTAATGCTATGAAAAATGTCGCCATTATAGAATCATAGACAACCTGCTCTTTTTTCATATGCAGCTTAAGAAAAAAGTAATAAGTGCCTAGTAATAATTATTGAGCAATGCCTGGTTATGTAACTGCATTTATTTATTTGTTTATGAAATAACGAACATTTTATTTCAAATTTTCAACTGTCACCGAGATAAAACTGAATTATTTTTCAAGGGGAAATTTTTTGCATGATGTATCAAAATTCTTACATCTATATACATATAATAAATCTGTAGAAGGGTCAATTCTGTACATTGAAAATATTGAAAAAATAAATAGCGGGGGGTGTTGCTGGATCGATACCAAACCCAAATGTATGATAAAAAAAAATTTTGTCTGTCTGTCTGTCTGTGCAGACATCACGTGAAAACTAATGGTTCGATTTCGATGAAACTTGGTATAATAATAATTATATTATACCTTATTATCCTGGGCATAACATAGGATACTTTTTATCCTTGAAAAATACGTAGAAAAAAAATCTTATTTTTCAGTTTTATTCATAGACGTTGTTCTGTAGAACCGCGAACACACGTTGCATTACCCGCAGTGGATTCAGCGCCGTAATATTTATAAGATGTCATTGTCAGAGTTACTCAAAATGGGGAAATAAACCATCCACGCGAAGACCGACATCCGCGCGGACGGAGTCGCGGGCGGAAGCTAGTACATAAATATATACATATTTTTCGATGTAAGATTATTTTTTATTTTATTACAACAGTTCAAGGAGCACTGTTTCGTTCAATTACTTACCACTACGACATTAAGACATAAAAATAACGACGGGACGGTTGTTGCAGTTGTCGACGTCAAATCAATCAATCGAATTGTATCATGCATTATATCGTAGCAGCAAGGACAATTTTCATTTTTAGTTAATAGAAATTGCAAATCGCACGATTTGCGTTATGGGTAAACTCCCTTAGTCAGAAGCTCTAAAATCTGACAACCAGTCTTACCCAGTCTTACCATGGGATACTCCATTGCGGACGTCCAATAGGCAGTCGCTCCATATTAATTACTGATATTCAGCTGCATCCGGTTTGACTGCAAGCCGACCCCAATGTAGTTGGGAAAAAGGCTAGGCAAATGATGACACGTCTAAATTTATAAGAATATCATTGTATTTTAATTTAGTAACAGCACAATAACAGTTATTTATACAAGCGCGAATTTTAGAATTCAATGTTGCCACGAAAATTAGTTTTTTTTTCTACAGAATTTAGTCATTTTCTTCAGAGACCAATTATTGATTTCTTAAATTCATTTCTATATATTTTATCTTTGATAAAAACGTAAAAACAATAACTCGGTGGCTACAAACAGGGTTACGTTTTAATTTTTGACACCATTGTTATTTTCGATAACGTGAGCAAAAATAACGCATGTCAAAGTGTAAATAAATAGAAAATAATGTAACAGACCCGTAAATTAATATTTAAATTCTCTCTCTATCGTAAAATATTACAAGAAATTAATAAAACTGAATATTTCATACTGGCAACACCTCTAAATGACAGGTGTTTACGCGCCAAACAATAGTGGTTGCTGCTCCTTGCTTTGATAAAAGTTTTTTGACGCACGTTTTTTGTTACAATTTATGTGTTTTCTGATCTAAAAACCGCCGTAACTGTTTATGTAACGTCCATTTGCCTGAATTGCATTACAATATGTAGTATCATAATCGCAAAGTAGGCATAAACTTGATTCAGTAGTGAGGCTGGGTCATCAAAACGTTGAGATTGTTGTGTCCGATTTCATGTTTTATTGTTAATTAAGGTCAGTAATACGGTCGTAGACATGGCCGCTATGACTCCTAGACGTTCCTCGCGGATTCCTCATACGCATACGCCAAAGATGTCTGAGAGAAAGAAGGGGTTATTTCAATGTGAGGAGATGCCATCGCGGGAGTCTCTGACGACGCATCGGAAGCTGCCGGTGGTTGATAGTGAGAGTGACAGCGAGGACTGCGACTTGGGCATCATCAGCACCCTGGACTCGAGCTCTGGGGACGAAAACGACCAGAATGTTCCGAAGACGCCAGAAAGGAGCCTTTGGCGTGAGTCGTTTTACTTATCCTTGTAATATAAGCTCTAGAACCATATTTTGTTTGTAAACAACGATATACAAGATCAGTTTGATGTCGAAAGTACTAGTAGTAACCTTTCCATTAAACATGAGAGGTCACAGGGCCTTGAATTTTACTGAAAGGCACATTCAAGATAACCTTGCAGTTATTTTACCTGTTTCTGTCATTGTTGTTTTGTATGCAAGCTGGGGATCCTTTAAAAACATTTTTAGACAAGTTAATCATTGATTCAGTATAGTTAGTACTTACAAATGACTAGACTGGCTTCATGAAAGACAAAACTCTTCTTAAAATGCATGTAAGAAAATGTGAAACACAGACAAAATACATAAAAAAATGTAATTATTCAAATTTGAAAAAAGCTATGCAAATTGAATCATAAATCTTTTACTACAAAATTCTGACTGAAAGGCAATCAGTTGGTATCTCTAAATGTTTAAAACAATAAGAAATACAAATTACTTGTTTATCATTGAAACATCAGACTGTGAGAAATGAGACGAAAGAAAAAGGAGTAAATGATGCTGTGATGTCAGACAGGTGAGAGTGGAAGAAGAAATTGTGTTGTGCCATCCACAAGTATAATGGGATAAGAACAGGAAGATGATGCTGATAAACTGTTAAACATCTTACTTAAACATGTAGCAATACCACTATAAAAGTTATAATCACAGAACAATTGGCAACCAACTAAATGGTAATCTCTTGTGTACTACTCACTAAACAAACTAAAGCATAGTAGTACAGTCAGTTTCCATCATTACCTGACCCAGCTTAACAACAGCAGAATAAGGGAAACTGGGTTAAGTTATGTAGGCCACTGATCATGCTGCTGACTCCACAATACACGCTACATTTCTTTATAACAGTACTAAAACACCTGATGAATGGAAAACCAGGTTTAAACCTAGTGTTACTGATTGAAGACACAAGACAACACAAAGTATGAGTATTAAGTTGGTGTACTCCTTCACTTATAGAAGACCACAGCATACTCTATAAGATTAACAACTAAGCTAAATAATCACTAATTAAGCTATGCATGTACCTACTGAAAGAAATAGAGAAATGAGCTGAACTCTTTCAAGCTACTATTGATGTAGTAGTAAACTAGTTTTTTATTTGTTATACTTCTGCTCCTTCCTGAGAAAGGCCTCTCTTCACTCTTTCCTCCAATTACAGCTGTGCATTGCATCCTTCCAATGCTCAAGAAAAACATCCACTTTGTACTGTAGTCTATTAAAATAAATAAATAAAATAAATATTCCACAACCATCACACAACGCCATCTAGTCCCAAGCTAAGCAGAGCTTGTGTTATGGGTACTAGTCAGCTGATAAACATACTTATATATTTCTAAATACATACATATTATAGATTAATTACACCCAGACACAGAACAAATGATCGTGCTCATCACACAAACATTTGTCCTGGGTGGGAATCGAACCCACGACCTCCGGCATAGCAGTCAGGGTCACTAACCACTAGACCAACAGGCCTCCAATCTTCTTTTTACTTCTATCAAACTCCCTCCATTTTGTTGACTTATCTCAGGACTCTACTGATATGCTATCACACCAGATGTGCCCTCTAAAACTAGATCAATAACTAATTTCCAGCACTATCTACTACTGATTAATTTGTAATAATGTCAGCCTGATAATAACTCATAATTATGCTTCGTCAGACATTGACCTAAGTTATTACTTAGTTTAGAGTTATATTACTCCAAAATCAATTAAGCTTACTGTGTTAGAGTGCCTCATTGGACCAGTGGTTGTAAGTGCCGTTTGACTTATAGACTGCTAAAAAAAATCCTGATTGAACAACCCAATAAAACTTGATCCAATCAAATGTTATTGGGTTTTTCAATCAGACATATTTAAACAGTAGTCCAGAGTCTGGATTTGAGATAGCAGTAACTTGACTCTCAACACTATTGGCAATAGGTTTACTGGGTTATGGGGGGTCAGAAAGGCTCTTTGGAAAAAAACTAAGCTTCATCCAATTAGACTGGCTGGATTAGCCTCTAAGATAGATGGGAAAATTAGGTAGTTGATGGATGATGTACTATGGCTTAGGTAGCCTTTATCATCATCATCTTCCTGCCCTTATTCCATTTTACTTGGGGTCGGCGCAATACGGTTTTTTCTTCCATTCTCCTGTATAAAAAGTCACAGTATCATTTACTCCTTTTTCTTCTATATCATTCCTTAGACAATCCATCCATCTTTTCTTTGGCCTTCCTCTTCCTCTCCATCCAGTAGCCTTTATCATTACCCTATAATGTTCCTAATGCTGGAACACAGAACTTCTCTCTATCATAGAGTGTGGGCCATTATCTACAATGAGGGTTCTATCCAGTTCTATCCTTCAGCAATAACAGACAAGATGTTATAATATGCACTCTGTGTTACTAATTAAATATTGTATCAGGAAATGTATAACTAAAATGTAGATCTTTGTAAAGCAGGAAATTATTCAAACCTGTCAAAATATATTCAATAAAATAACTCAGTTGAACTCAAAAGAAACTGTTGAGTAAAAGGTTTTGTAAGATAATAAAAATAAATGGAAGTCAGCATATTGATAGATTGGTACATGACACAGTTAAAACCTATTTTTGTTCATTGGACACTTATGCAGTTGCTGTAAGCGAATAAAGAAAAATAAACCTCATTTAGAGTACCTGGCTTTTCTAGTAAAACTATTTATCTCAGTTTAGCTTACGGAGGCAGGGTAACATTTAGCGAGTTTGAATAAAACATGGACCACAGTTTTTCTTAATTTATAAGACCAATACTAATTATAGTATAATGCAAAAGTAATTTTGTATGTCTGGTTCATCATCATCATCATCTCAGCCATAGGACATCCACTGCTGAACATGTACCGGTTGGAAGTGACCTACATCCAGTGTCTTTCGGCGACTTTTATGGTCGACTGGTCGACTTTTATGTGTGGTTGACCATCAATTATTGAATTACAGTCTTAGTAGCAGAATGAATTTCCATATAATGTGGCACACTACAATTTAAGTCTTAAGATGTTATTTTATATTAGGAGTGAGTTCCCATGGGTTAATTACCAATCTACACAAGGGCGTAGACGTAGACTAGTTGCCATTAGCAGCAGCTAGTTTACAAAACAATACAAAAGTTACCTTCAAAATAATTTAAATGTTACTGTTTACCAGAGAATTTATGTCAGTTTTTAATTTCACATATAATGTTTCTCAAAGCACAAAGAAGCATTGTATGTTAATTTCAACATTTAAATTACACTTTTATAAGAATAACACTTAACCAAAAAACTATAATCAAAAACATCTATTTCACAGATGAAACCAGAAGTCAAACACGGAAACTCTTGAAAGAATGCAACGATTTGAAGAACTTTATCAAGTCACCGTTTACATTGAAGAAGTATCAGACGAGATACTGTCCGGACTCAAAATGCTCCGTATCCACACCAGCTACACCACATTTAAACAACCACCCGGGGACTCCATCGTCTTCTCACTCCTGTACAAGTGTTCACACCACCTCATCTACCTCAAGCCGGGCCCGCAAGAGCCTGGCTAGTCTTATCGCAGACACAGAGAGCTGCAGCAGTTCTCTAAAAGATTTAAACTTTGACTCCGATTCTGGAACAGACTCCAAAGAAAATACTCCTACAAAATCTGTAAGACGATCAAACAGGAGACAGAAATTAACCCCTAAATTCCACAGTTTCAAAGGGGTATTGTTAGAACAGAAGCAAAAAGTATCACCAATGAAAAACCCAGTAGTATGCTTGACGAAAATGGATATGTGTAGTATCTTATCCCCTACGCAGATGCTCAAGACTCCTCATACGATAGAGGCGGGTGCTTCGCCCCCTAAGTTGGCTCATAACCGTCGTTCTATCGTGGAGATAGGCGAGAGTCCGGAATCAGCTTGTGACAGTGAAAAAAGTCACAAGAGGCTTCGCAATGATAGTTTAACTGAACATGGTCCTAACTCCAAGTACCCAAGACTAGAAAATGCTCCTAAAGCTCGTACTTCGTTATTCAATAGCGATAGATTGAAAGAAATTCTTTCTACTAAGTCTTTCTATGGTAAATCAAATCCGGAGTACAACAATACCGTAACAGCTAAGATTTCAAACGCTATTGAAGCTACAACCGCCAACAGGCGCATAAGACACTCCCATTCTCACAGACGCAAGCGAAAGCCTGGTCAGATCAACATGGGAGTGAGGCACAGGATAAGGAAGCCTAAACACCATAAGAATAAGGCTGTGATTACTGTGAAGCAGAATAATTCATCTGCTAGTGGGTCAGTTTTGAATAGCACCGCAATGTCTGCTGTTACCATGACTGATGCATCAATGCTGAGCCAGAATTCTTCACAAGAAATGGGAAATGGTAAGTGGTTTTGTTCTTATTTATGGGAATGTAGCTATGCATATTATGTCTTAGAAATCTTTTTAAGTCGTCAGGAAATATTGTATGTAATAAACTTTTTCAAATAGGAATATCTTAGTCAATTTTTGCCCAGACTCTATTGCGATAGCCGTTCGATCATTATACTTGTATCTCGACTGGGCTGTCGATTCAGGGTAGTAAAAGAAACCATGGGGTTAGAGACCTTCCCTCATCTCCCAGATGGATCCACAGGGATTTTTCCACTCAAAAAAGATTTCTGCACATCATCCAATACAATGACATTATGGATGTTCCAAAGATACAAGTCTGCTGACCTCTTTTGGGAAATATAGGCTCAATGTCATTATTATACATAAGTATGTGAATGGCATTGTAATTAATTATACAGAATTTGTTTGTTTAATTTGTTCTGTATGATTATTGTTTAAAGTCATTGTTAATTGGCTATTATTAACCTAAAGTGACTTGCCTTGATGGCGTATCAAAGCGTAATCATTAATAAGACACTTTATGATAGAATCTGTCTGAAGATATAGCACCCAGAGGCCTTGCCGCAATACTACTGCTCCCTTTAAATTGTCTATAGGTTTACATGAGACTAGCTATCCCTCCTAGTTTTACCCCCGCTGCTCGGATGCTATAGGTCATAGCGTGATGTTATAAAGCCTAGGTAAGTATATAATGACTAGCACTTTTCCCGCGACTTCGTCCGCGTGGGTTACGTACTTTCCTAATTCCCCCTTTTCACCCCCTTAGAGGTTAAATTTCCAAAAACCCCTTCTTAGTGCTCCCCTACATTATAATAGGAAGCCGTGTGCAAAATTTCACATTCCTAGCCCCAGTAGTTTCGGCTGTACGTTGATATGTCAGTCAGTCAGTTCTCCTTTTATACAGGGTGTCCCAAAACTCAACGTCAAGCCGAAACGGGGTGACAGGATTGATCATAACCATCACGAGAAAAATCTGAAAAAAAATCTATCCCGTGCAGTTTGAAAATTATGGGCATTTTAAGAAAAACCTAGAAATGTGATCAAACTGTACCATTTTTCGGTTATTGTGGTTATTCTTTTTTATTTTTGTTCATTTGAACTTTGGAAACGTAATCCTAAATAACATTTCTAGAATCCCAATAAAAAATAATGACACAATTGCCTCAAGTTTCCGAGAATTGAGACTATTTGTTAAACTACGAATTTAAAATTTTCTAGATTCGTCGACTTTGACAGGCCCTCCTATAAAAAAAATGTACTAGAGTGCCTTGGCAAGTGGCATTAAAAGTTGGCGCATTTAATCAGAATTCTAAAATGGTACAATACTTGTTAGTTCCATACAATAGAAAAGAGTAAAAAAATTAAAACCTCAAGTAACCCGATTTTTGCTATCACATTTTACTCAGTTAAAATGTTTTTAATTCGCACAAGCTGTAGGTAGGTTCTTAATTTTAAGACAGAATGATGAGAGAGATGGATAATGGGTATGTTTGTCATGAGTGAGCGAGACAGATAGTGACGCCACTTTTACCAAAGTGAAAAAAAGTTAGTAAAATAATTAGGTTTGTTGGACTAAAAGTCAGATAGAGAAAAAACATTTTTATTACAATAAATGTTCAAATTGTTTACCATCAGCCTCAATACAAGCCCTACATCTTCTTAAAAAAGATCTACTTATAAGTCGGGCATATCTTCGAGAGTTGATCGCCTCAGCTGCTTGAGAAATGCGTTCACGCAGGTCGGCTACGTGATCAATGGGCTTTGAGTAAACTTTTTCTTTGAGAACTCCCCAATAGAAAAAATCCAGGGGATTTAAATCTGGTGAACGGGCGGGCCACAAGATAGTGCCTGAACGTCCAATCCACCTTCCCGGATATTCCTGGTCAAGGAAATCTCTTACTTGCACTGCGAAATGCGTACCCATACCCATTATCCATCTCTCTCATCATTTTGTCTTAAAATTAAGAACCTACCTAGAGCTTGTGCGAATTAAAAACATTTTAACTGAGTAAAATGTGATAGCAAAAATCGGGTTACTTGAGGTTTTAATTTTTTTACTCTTTTCTATTGTATGGAACTAACAAGTATTGTACCATTTTAGAATTCTGATTAAATGCGCCAACTTTTAATGCCACTTGCCAAGGCACTCTAGTACATTTTTTTTATAGGAGGGCCTGTCAAAGTCGACGAATCTTGAAAATTTTAAATTCGTAGTTTAACAAATAGTCTCAATTCTCGGAAACTTGAGGCAATTGTGTCATTATTTTTTATTGGGATTCTAGAAATGTTATTTAGGATTACGTTTCCAAAGTTCAAATGAACAAAAATAAAAAAGAATAACCACAATAACCGAAAAATGGTACAGTTTGATCAAATTTCTAGGTTTTTCTTAAAATGCCCATAATTTACAAACTGCATGGGATAGATTTTTTTTCAGATTTTTCTCGTGATGGTTATGATCAATCCTGTCACCCCGTTTCGGCTTGACGTTGAGTTTTGGGACACCCTGTATATATAGATGTTTTCAATTCGTGAAAACCTTCGTTCTTAAGATTAGCGATTAGCGTTCAAATCCCAACAAACTCTTCAGTTTTAGAGTATTAAGTATAGAAAACAATGCAGCATTGTCCCGCCCTGTATTGACAGGCAGGATTGCCTGATTAGTACAGAGTACCAAAGTGGCAACAATGCTGCGTAAACACTACTGCGTGCTGCTGCTGTCCAGATCAAAATCATACCTGTATACTAAATATGGTACTCAACAGGTGTGGGTTCAAGTGAAATAGGTGTAACAGCATTGACTTTTTTTTTACGTGGTAAAATCATCACATGAGTTCTCCCACCCAGGGAAGAGCAGGAGGGACTGTCAGACTCGTACTGACTAAAATCCACGGTGTCCTTCAATAGCCCTTTACGTACCGGGGTCACGGTAATTCGTGAGTCCCGCGACCCTCTACAGGGACCCCGTCACTATGCTGACACTCCTTGAGGCGTGGAACACAATGCGCCGTCGACCCGGGCATGGTCCATGGTCGGACAGCGAGTCGCCCATCAGCATTGACTTTATTTAAATTTTGGGTAAAATAAAAAATACTATGGGCCCAACGAGCTATGGAGAGGGCTATGCTCGGAATCTCTTTCCGTGATTGAGATTAAAATGAGGAGATTCGTAGACAAACCGAAGTTGTCGACACAGCCCAGCGAATTAGCAAGTTGAAGTGGTAGTGGGCAGGCCACATAGCACGCAGAACTGATGGCTGATGGGGCCGTAAGGTTCCCGAATGGATACCACGCAGTCCACGCGTCAAGCACAGCGTAAAACGTCCACTCACAAGGTGGGCAGACGATCTTATGAAGACCATAGGGTCGCGCTAGATGCAAGCCGCTTCCAACCGGTCTTATTGGAAATCTATGGGAGAGTCCTATGGCTTATATACAGGGTGTAAGTGTAATCGACGCACAAACGGATACCATGGGTTCAGGACATGATTCTGGACCCCCCCATGTTGGAATTTTTCGTCGGTTTTTCCCAAATTTTCTCATTTTTTTGAGTTTTTTTTTTACTTAAGACTGTTCATAATCGTTATTCTTACTTAAACCAATGATATTATTAATAAAAAAGTAATTATTTCGCTACTTTCACTAAAAGTAGCGATGTAAATAATACTAGAAACGGGTGTTTTTTCAGCTGTTTATAAAAGGTCATCGTATACCTAAATACTCCGCTAGTACCGCAGTATCTGTAGAACCTAATGCGCGGCACACAATTTAAAAAAAAAATGGAAAGAAACAGAAAAATTCCAACACGAGGGCGTCCAAAATCATGTCTTGTACCCATGGTAACCGTTTGTGCGTCGATGTCTCTTACACCCTATGTAATGATGATGATGGTAATAAAAAATTACAAGCCCCACTTTGCTTCAAAACACCCAGATATAAAAACCATTGAAAATACAAGTTATCTAACAAAATAATGTATGGATGATTTTACATTTTACTATGTCCACCATTTTGCTTGGTCATGTAAAAAATAAAAATATGCAGTCTTCAAAAACACTTTTTGTTGATCATTGATCGATCATTAGTGCTTATTAGAGTATAATATTATTTTTTCTTTAATATCATATCCGTACTTTTTATGGAACTTACGTGATTGACGTATTTCATTCTATGGAAACAAAGTCAATCAAAATGCAATATTAAAAATCGTGGATGTAATGCACCTTTCAATTCGATAAATGTTTAATATCAGCAGTATTAAACATTTGAATATTATATCGACTTTGTCCAAAGTGCTTTGGATTCTAGATAAGGATATTGGTTCGATTCTGTAGAACTACTTGGTTAGTCTATTGGATGCAAGGGCGACTGCTGAGCATAAGAAACCAGGTTTGATTCCTGGGTCTGGCAGTGTTATTGGGTTTTTCGATTAGGCATTTCATAGTAGCACCTACGGTGACTGGATGAGCCTGGCTGAGGACAATAGGCTCGCCTCCTTTTACATGGGACGTAAAAAAAATCATAACTGGCGAAATATAGGTGCATTAATAGGTCCATCTCTACCTAAGTCTTAAATAAAATCAATTTTATTTTGCACACAGACAAAGCTGATCCTTTTGACAAAGAGAAACAGACAATAGAAGCACTGCTCAGCCAATGGGATGAAGAAGAAATCCCAGAATCTGAACTATCCATCTCAAAACCCATACAGGAACTACCATGCTTCAACAGCACAGTTATAGAAGAAACTAACCAAATATTCCAGCCAGTGACGGCCGTGCCAGTCAACATGGCAACACTACCACAGGATTCCGAATCCATTATAGTTGAACTGGGTTGCCAGAAATTAGATATGACGATGCCACAGAATGTGGCAAGTCTACCACCAACGGTAGCATCACCTATGATGACGTTGCCACCTGTAGTGGCAGAGACATCACAGTCTTTGACGACGTTGCCAACGGTAGCGAATGATGTGGTCATGGCTGATATTGATGGGCATGCGGAAAGTCACGGAGAGTTACCCAAAAGTGGGCAGTTTTTGCCTGTAGAGGGCGGCTATATACTTGTTGAAGAAAATGCAGCACCAGGTAAATGATTTTTATTTATATTTTAAATAATTAATTTGGCAGACAATTTCTGTCACAAATAAGAAAATTTGTCTGCAAATATACTATTCCTTCTAGTCACCCCATATTTGAAGTCATATAGCATTTCAATTAGTGGCTTATTATGACATTTTTTAATGTCAAACTTTATAAATAGAATTAAATTGGCCATTGTATGACGGTGACCTCAACTCGACCTTAAAAGTACTTAATTCGCGTATGGGTGGGAAAATCTATAATACTATTCACCCAGCCAGCTCTTCGAAAAAGGCCAATAAAGCCTTGATGTTTCTGACGATCTCGCGGTGAGCACCCACTGGGACTCCATATCAACAATCTGTTAATGTTCAAAAGTTTACAAACGCCAGCACATAAACCTACCTCAATCAATCAAATTTCTTTAATAGATTTTCAATCTTGTCCCTATACTGGAAGGTTAATTTCCGATTGGCAAAATTTGACAGATTGGGAACACTATGTTATGAAACTTATCACATTTTTCTTTGTAACATGTTACTTTTAAAGACTTATTTCACAGCTAACACTATTTTTTAAATCGTTATTTTCATTTGCGCTTAGCTTGAAATCGAACATCGCCTGAAACTGTCCCTAAACAAGAATATACTTAGGTCTTAATAAAAATAAAATAATTCCAATATACAGGTGTGCTTTAACACCAACCCCTAATCTATTATTATTAGCTAGGGGTCAAGCAATTGCAGCTGTTGTATTTTTTTTTTGTTCTACTACGTTCATAGAAACCAGTTTCTTTATAACAAGGGGGTCTTGCCAGACTTCACTGTAAGAATAATGTTCCATTTACATTAGCATAGTAATGTCTTGGTATGAAAGGGTACGTCACAGATATAGATATACCTAGATAACGCAAGAGCAACTACTTCGCGTGTAAAAATCCGTGCTAGCTTACGACCAAAAATCGTAAGCGGCCATTTTCGCGCTCGTTCAAATCGGTCTATCGTTAGTTGGACGTCAGTTTTATTATTCAAATGGTTAATTGTGCTGTGGGACGAGGGGGGGCGGCACCGTACGCGGGGGCACATTTCAATCGATTTGGTTTTCCCAAGACTTAATAGTTTTTGTGGCGTCATAACAGGTAGCCAAAAAATGGCACGCTTGGTTTTCATACAGATCGTGATACTTGCGTAATCTAGGTATATCTATATCTGTGGGGTACGTAAATATGTTTTTGTATTGGAAGACGTATTTCTGCGAAGTTGATCTTAAAAGAGATTCACAGATTCTTCGATCCAGGCTCATTTCAATTTCTAGCTACCATTAACACGATAAAACATCGATTTTGTTGTATTTTCAAGACACGTTTGCCAACCAGATTGTCGATAATCCAAAACTCAAGAGAATTCCAACATATTTTTAGGGATCACTTATATTATACTCACTCGACCATTACTGTGATACTATTCTTTTAAAAAAAAATACAATTCCCCACACTAGGAACTTCTCTTATTTTGGTGGGTACATTTACGAACATAGAAACCCATATACACAAAAACCCAGACCCGAAAACAACTACTTGTAGGTCATACAAATATTTGTCCCGTACAGAGATCGAACCCGCGACACGCTGCGCAGCAGTAGATCCCTCCATCAATGCTCCAATCGTGCCGTCATCATTTCTTGTTTCTCCGTGTATCGATGGCAAAAAATTCAAATGTGTGGTGCATGCGGTGCACGCTAGAAGGCTCATTTTCCGTGAAGACACGCTCTATACAGATTTAATGCCTTTGTCAAACAGACAGGCGAAAGCGAAGCGTTTCCAAAGCGATACCGAACCGAAGCGAGACGTCAGTCCGATAGTTCTGTCACTCTATCGGATCTCTTTCGCTTTTCTATGTGACTGGATTCAAACAATTCCATACATTACAAATAAAAACGCTTCACGCTTCGCATTTTCCACGCCAGTCTGTTTGACAAAGGCTTAAGAGCTGATCTGAATCTGATCTTTGTCTTGCCTTGGGTTGAAAACTGTTAAGAAATAAATTACTCTATTTTTACGAAAAATACGCGCATTGTTAGTAAAATTGCCGTCACAAATTTATAGTACATACTGCTCCCTCTTTTTCTAAAAGCAGGGACGTTGCATGCTTATGGGGAGAAGGTCTTTGCCCAACTATAGGATGATGTAGGCCATCCATATCAGTGAACTTACACAAGCATTTTATTATTGTTCCCAGCTCAAGACGAAGAACTGACAGACCTGGACGAGATCGAGCGTGAGCTGAAGATGTTAGACGAACAGATCCTCAAGATGGCGGAGTCCAACAACATAAATGCCGAGGCTGTGCTCGCTTCTACTGAGACCGCTATATCTGATGTTGATGGTAAGTTATTAAAATCTATAATTAATATATTAGGAGAAAAAAAATCCAGGAAATAGCGCCGGTCGCGAGACTGTACGAATTACCGTGACCCCGGAACGTAAAGGGCTATTGAAGGACACCGTGGATTTTTAGTCAGTACGAGTCTGACAGCCCCCCTCGCTCTGCCCTGGGTGGGAGTACTCATTTGATGATTTTACCACGATAAAAAAAAGGAAATAGCGACGCCACCGTAAACATGGGCTTTAGGACGACTAATTTCGCCGTCCGATCAAGGTCCCGAGTCGACGGCGCGTTGTGTTACTCGTACGGCAAGGAGCTTTTAGTAAACATGACGGACGGACGAAACAGATGGTTTTTAGTCAGTCAAATCTGACAGTTTTTTTTTTAGATATTAAATCTTCAAATGAAACTGTCGGACTCGTACTACGACAATGTTCCTTCAATTGCTCTTTACGTTCCAGTGTCAATACATCCATGGTCTTGGCCTTCATCTACTCTTATGCCTTTGTCGAACAGACGCGCGAGTCCGAAGCGATACCGAACCGCAGCGAGACGTCAGTCCGTTAGTTCTGTCCCGCTATCTGAACCCTTTCGCCTTTCTAAGTGACTGGATTCAAACAATTCCATACATTACAAATAAAAACGTCACGCTTTGCATTCGCCACTCCAGTCTTTTTGACAAAGGCTTAAGAGTCATACTCAAAA
The DNA here is from genome assembly GCA_943136025.2 of Agrotis puta. NCBI lineage: Eukaryota > Metazoa > Arthropoda > Insecta > Lepidoptera > Noctuidae > Agrotis > Agrotis puta. Next base: position 8,990,446 of record OW964188.2, on the reverse strand, counting down.
CTTTATTAACCACAATGTCCTCATCCACATCAATACTTAGCCGGAACTATATCTAAATTCAACATAATTAGGACATCTTAAAATATACAAACCGCTCATTAGACCTGCATAATAATCATTAACAATTAACCAAGACCCAATTAAGCTAAGAATCACATTACAAAATTATAATATTTATATTAAAAATAAAATATTTTTGAGAAAATTCACACTAATGTACCATTGTTTGAAGTTTTTGTTTCGTTCAAGGTCAGGAATTTTACATGGAAACAATGATCTCCTAAAGTAGGAGATAATTTGAGTCACTGTCACGATTTCAATCATATTGTTTTTTTTTTGTTTTGTAGAAAATATCCAAACCTGGCGTGAATAAGTCGACTAAGTCGGTGTGATAAGTCAACTTACATATTATTACATATTTTTTTTTAGTAGTAGAAAGGGAGATATACAAAAATTCTCATTTTTGCCATGTGCGGTAAAACAGACCTATCGACATATTTTTTTTTTATCGTGGTAAAGTCACCAAATAAGTCCTCCCACCCAGGGCAAGGCGGGAGGGACTGTCAAACTCGTACAGACTAAAATCCGCAGTGTCCTTCAATAGCCCTTTAAGTACCGGGGTCACGGTAAATCATAGATCTATCGATTTAGGCATTTATTCAACTTGTAAAAGAAGCAATCCTAATACCTATTATGCATTAAAATATATATATGTAAGTCGACTTATCAACCTATTCACGCCTGGTACGGATATACTTATTGTTACTGAATATTTTGAGTCATAATACATTTTTATATCTAAGTGTGATCAAAATAAAATAAACAACGTAAATACGTTAAGTGATTAAAATATATTTTGTTGGTAAAAATACTGTCTGCGTTACTCACTGCGTTCTTAAACTAAAACAATACTATTTTATTACAAAATTATAATCATCATCATCAGCCTATAACAGGGGTGGCGAACCTTTATGGATCAACGTGCTATATTTGTGATGAAATGTTTAATGAGACCATACATGTGCCATCCAATAATTTTCACCTAGTTAGTAAGTATTGGGAAAATAATAAAGCAATGCTAACAACTCCTCCGCACCGTAGCTAGGTTCAGTCGCATTCGTTTCTTACATTTCATAGTGTGTTACGTACTTTGTCGATCTGTGGCGTGCCCAAAATATTATATCACGTGCCATCAATGGTACGCGTGCCACTGGTTCGCCATCCCTGGCCTATAATGTTCAGAGAGGTGACACAGGCTTCCTCTCTGTGAGAGGGTGTGGGCCAAAATCCACCACGCGTGCGGGTTGGTAAAAATAATATTATTTTAATATAATTTCAGAAGTTCCCACCACATCAACGTCTGAGAATGGAGCTAAGGATGACAAACCTAAATTGTTCCCGATCTTCGACAAGCCTAACCCTGGTATAATTGTGCAAGGGAGCACTAAAGGTAAGAAAAAAATAATACCCAAATAATACCAATTACTCCTTTTAATCTACAGAATCCTTGTTGTACCTATTGAAATGAACTAATTTTTTTTTTTCGTGGTAAAATCTTCAAATGAGTCCTCCCACTCAGGACAGGGCGGGAGGGACGCATACATAGGGCAGGGTGGCCACTTTCTGGAAAACCGGGAAAGTCAGGGAATTTTGCTAGCCATGGAAAAGTCAGGGAATTGTCAGGGAAATTTAAAGGAAGTCAGGGAAGTTCAAGTGGGCTTACTCCAGCGCACCTTAAGAACTATAAATACTTAACTAATTATCAATACGTTACGTAGCTAACTGAATACGGTCGAAGACTACTAATTGTTTGGTCAAGGGACTTAACTCTGTTTTTTTTTTTCGTTGTCAGTTTCTTGATTTGAAGTAAAATTATGGTATCAAATTTAAGATTATGGTCAGGGAAAAACTTGAAAAAGCGCCTGTAAAACCGGGAAAAGTCAGGGAATATTGATTTTGGTAAATAGTGGTCACCCTGATAGGGACAGACAGCGGGAAGCAACTTTGTTTTATACTATGTAGTGATACTGGATCTAATAAGTGTATCCTAGTTCTTATTATATAATTAGTTTTGCCTATACATCGCCTTTAAATATGTCTACGATTCGACTTGATACTATAACTGACTAATGTTCACTCAGCGTAAGTTCAAATAACTACCGCCACTTACGGTGGCAATTAAATGAATGATTATATCAAATCTCTCTCCTTCTCCTTCAGGTGTTACAGAGAAGAGTAGCAAGCGCTCACTGATAAAGACCGGTGACGACCAATACGTTATAGACGCGGGACAGAAGAAGTTCGGCGCGACACAGTGTACTGAGTGCGGAACTATTTATCAGGTAATACTACTTTTATCAAGTTCAACGGTCTTACCAAGTCTAATATGCTTTTTTTTTGTTTTTCTCTTTTTTACCGTGGTAAAATCATCAAATTAGTCCTCCCACCCAGGGCAGGACGGGAGAGTATGTCAGACTTGTACTGACCAAAATCCACGGTGTCCATCAATAGCCCTTTACATTTCGGGACCATAGTTTAACCTACAGTCCCGAAACCCTGGCAGGCTTTGGCCCTCCAAGGGCCTCAACGCGCCGTCAACCCGCGCATGATCCATGATCGGACAGCGAATCGCCCATTACTCGCCGTCTGCATTCTCGTGGCCCTAGTGTTACCAGTAGAATCGTCAAATAAAATAGAGATTAAAAAAACTGCAATTAAGTCACATTTTTAAAACAAGTTGTTTTGTTTACAGATTGGCGATCCACAAGACGAGCACGATCACCTGGTACATCACAATGCTACTGATGTACTCAAATTCAATGTAAGTACTTAGATGTCAGTTTTATATCCTAACTTCAAACCATCAATCAATTGGAGATCAGATTATTAACTGGTTGCCAAAACTGACCACTAAGGTTTTTTTTTAACTGACTACCAAATGAAATGCAGAACAACTCTATTAGAGTTGTTCTCAACATGCAGAACAACTCTATTAGAGTTTTTCTGGGCGGGTATTTGACTGAAAAAATCGAATGAGTCCCTCAGTTAAATTAAAATATTAGTATTTTTTCTTTTGTTACGTTTACCAAAATTGACAAAGATACGACGCTTTTAAAACTGCTAATACGAAACAAGCAAGTACAGTTTTTATTGCTTCTAAAGTCACGAGCCCCCACTCTCGAATTTTAATGCCTTATATCTTTGTAAAAATGCATTGACAAATTACAAATAGGGACAATATTTTCTCAATTTGTTCTACTACGTCATGTATAATAGAACAAATGGGACCTACCGGCCTTCCCCTTTTTATGCCATATCTCTCGGTTCTGTGCGTCTCTTATCCAACTATTCCCCGCGATCTTGACAATATCGTCAACCCAACGGGCTTTTGGGCGGCCCTGGTTTCTTTGACCGAACCTTGGCCACCATTCGGTCAAAACCTTACTCCATCTGCCATCTCTGCGTCTAGCCAGATGCCCTGCCCAACTCCACTTGAGGCGTATCGACCTATCCCCGACGTCATAGACCAAGTGATTTCTATATTTACTATAAAATGCAAGTAATACTATTCCTATACTTACCATAAAATTTTGTAAGAAAACTCAGCTAATTCTTTGACCCCATCATCATAAACACTTTTTTTGTTTGCAGGGTTTCAAAGAAGAGTGCGTAGTAGACCGGTCTGGTACCTCGCGTTGTATTCGCATCCGAGGTGGTGAGACTGGCTGGAAGAAGGTGGAACAACTGCTGTCCCGGGTCGTGCACCCGCACCTCGGGTACGGGAACGAACTGCCCAAAGAACACATACATGCTTACACGGTAAGTGACATCATATGTATTCACTGAAGGGCTAGGCATTGGTGTTCGCGGGACTGTCTACTCAGGTAGCCGTGACCCTGGAACGTAAAGGGGTATTGAAGGATCACCGTGGATTTTAGTCAATACAAGTCTGTCAGTCCCTCTTGCCCTGCTCTGACTGGGAGGACTCATTTGATGATTTTACCATGCTAAAAAAAAATATAAAACGTTAACTATCTCAAGAAGGTAAGTAGATGATCTTAGGTTTATTTCTTCCTGTCGGGGAGCGTCCCACATTACATTTACCTTCGCGCGATCAATATTTGAAAAACTTTCTACGCCGGCTCTCTCGTTGGTTGAGAACAGACATAGCCATGATGAACCACTTGAATGCCTTTGTCAAACAGACAGGCGAGTTCGAAGCGATACCGAACCGATACGAGACGTCAGTCCGATAGTTCTGTCACGCTATCGGTTCGCTTTCGCTTTTCTATGTGACTGGATTCAAACAATTCCATACATTACAAATAAAAATGTCACGCTTCGCACTTACCACGCCTGTCTGTTTGACAAAGGCTTAAATGATAAGTCATCCGCACAATTCTTTGCAACAAATATCACTAATGACAGTTTGGGAAGAAAACTTCCCATTGGCATTGTAATGGAAATATAAATAACATTTTTGTTTTGTTTTAGGCATACGTATACATAGAAAAGAAGCAGATAGTGGGATGTCTGATCGTGGAGCCCAAAGTTCGCGCTTACAAGCTGATCCCTGGTGACCCAGACTGCTGCAGTGTGGAGGATTATCCAGTCAAGTGAGTACCATCTTACACTTTTAATAAGAAACTAATTGACTGTTTGAACGTTTGGAGCAGTGGTTAAGCGATTGGCTGCTGTACTGTGTGTCGTGAATTTGATTCCTGCACGGAACCAATGTGGTCTGCAGCTAGTTGTTCCGGGTTTGGTTGTGGACGCACCCAGGATACAAGAATAATTGTACAGGAATAAATGTGGCGACATAAAAAAAGGCCGCCGATAGCTCTAGCGTGCCTCAAACTAAAAGGCTATCGACAAACAAACTTAAATTATCAGCGCTTCGAGGAGTGTTGTCAGCATAGTGAAGGGGCCAGTAGAGGGCCAAAGCCTACCGGAGTTGCGGGACTCACAAATTACCGTGACCCCGGCACGTAAAGGGCTATTGAAGGACACCGTGGATTTTAGTCAGTACGAGTCTGACAGTCCCTCCCGCTCTGCCCTGGGTGGGAGGAATCATTTGATGATTTTACTACGCTAAAAAAAGCGGTCAAAATATGTACATGCATAAAAAGATAATCTTTGTTTAAAATATAATCTCTTCATTTCCTCACTAAACTTCAACTAGCTTTTAAGCCATATCTTAGCATACAAAGGAACAAGCAATAATGTTGTTATTGTAATGATCAAAGTGTATTGGTATATTTGGCTCGCCTACTACATGTTTACGGACGATCGGAACGACTGAGCCGACAGACTTTATATTCTACCCCCACCACTCGCACCTAGTGACGTGTGTGTATGAGTCAAAAATAGAAACATACACTACAGTTATAATAACCAAAACTAAAGTATAATGCTTCGATCAAATAGTACTAGATTCCCAATGAGCGCTTCAAAAACGGCCCGTAAAATAACGCCAAAACGGTTTTATGACGGTATTTCGAATCCTTGTTGCTTAGACCTTAAGTATCATTTTCGAACGAGTACTTTTGTACTAATGACATTTTATCTTCAAGAAACATTTTTTAATTGTTTACGTTAAACCTAATACGTTGCAATGGTAATTAAACTGTATGTTTGAGTATAAAGGTTATAGGTATAAACTGAAGTTGTTAATACTATTAAATATTTTTTTTTATGAAGTGTAGATGTTTACGTGTGTGCAAATGTGGCCGCTTATGCGACTCCTTTTTGTTCCTGATCCTTAATCTAGAGCTATTATTGATCAAAGGTATAATCTATACTATAATAAATCTGTAGAAGGGTCAATTCTGTACATTGAAAATATTGAAAAAATAAATAGCGGGGGGTGTTGCTGGATCGATATCAAACCCAAATATATGATTTAAAAAATTTTTGTCTGTCTGTCTGTCTGTCTGTTTGTGCAGGCATCACGTGAAAACTAACGGTTCGATTTCGATGAAACTTGGTATAATTATTCCTTATTATCCTGGACATAACATAGGATACTTTTTATCCTGGAAAAAATACGTAGAAAAAAAATCTTATTTTTCAGTTTTATTCATAGACGTTGTTCTGTAGAACCGCGAACACACGTTGCATTACCCGCAGTGGATTCAGCGCCGTAATATTTATAAGATGTCACTGTCAGAGTTACTCAAAATGGGCAAATAAACCATCCACGCGAAGACCGACATCCGCGCGGACGGAGTCGCGGGCGGAAGCTAGTGTAGGTATAATGTGACAAAAACTTCTACCTTCATTTTCAGATGCGGCGTCTCCCGAATCTGGACCCACATAAATTATCGTCGGCGCGGCATCGCAGCTCGCTTGCTGGCGTGTGCGCGGGCCTCCTTCCTGTATGGCGAAGCCCTGCGAGTGTCCGACATCGCCTTCAGCGCCCCCACGGCCGCTGGCAAGGCCTTCGCCACCAAATACTGCGGAACACCCAACTTCTATGTGTATTTGGACTGAGAAAACGATTAAAATATGAACTGTTCGTGTTAGTACTAAAATTCTCAGCTCTGCCGTGATTCAGATAGAGAATAATGGTTCCTTATTGACTATGGAACCTTAAAAAGTGTTTTTGAACTAATTTGTTGTGTAGTGCCTAAAAATAGGCTTTGTGTTCAATTTAGTCTTTCAAGGACTTGTAAAAATAGAATGAAATGTTTTTAAAATGTTGCTTGTGACATAGGATTAATGTTTTGGCGATTTTTGGTTAGCTTTTTTAATATATTGAGTATGCAGTATTGTTTGCTACTGCAATTACTGCAAGGAAGTGAATATTTTCGCGTTAGTAGGTAGGTAAAAGTTACACTTATGCAAAACTGCGCAAAATTTTGCCGAAAACAGAACCTTTCTCAATCAACGTGTGAAAAAAAGTGCGTAAAACGTGAACCTACCTCAGTGTGAAAGAAGTTGCGGTGGATTTTTGACTTTCAATAGCAGTATATTAGTGTTATTTTTGTTTGAATAATGTGTTTTTGATTTCTGTGACCCAATTTCTGGAAGGCAGAGTAATTCAAGCAGACTATCATTAAAATTCGACAACCTGTTCGCTAATTAACGCTGGAGAGTAATGTATCTCTGTCGCAATCTTGATCCCCATCTTTGTCTATAACTAATGAACAACCACGATTGACAATCATGACTTGCCTAACTATTTCCCAACTATTTTGGAGTTGGCTTCTATATGAGTTTGTCAATCAACATCTTAATATGTCCAATTAGAAGCAACCGCAAATGTCAATCCAACTCAAAACAATTGAGATACAATACAATAAGAATAAAATTTTGTGCGATATGACTAGTCATCACAGAATTGTCCATTTGTTAATCAATTTTTGTTTTATCATAAAACTTTCCGAATGGTATACAAGTTACTGCCAGTAAGCATTGTATGCATGCTACCTTAATTATATAAGTAAATTGTGTAAAATTGTACTTTTATGAACTTTAAGTTATTTCTCAGTCTTTAGAAATGACCGAAAACTAGTTTTTAAATGTGGAGACAATAATTTATCATTGTTAATAGTCAAGAGTGAATAGTTACTTCTAGGCAAGCGTGCTTTACTGTCGACCACATCATCTCTTACCATCAGGCGCGATAGTGGTCAAACGCGAACCTGCCATCGCAAAATAGACTTTAATGCATAGAAAATAATGTTACTGTATTCCCTATTTTAGAAAATTAGGTCATTTAGGGTTTGGTCTTGGACTCAATCTAGCTCAGAAGCAAAGATGACGAAGACCTAAGATTAGCGAGCTCAATTAGAAGTAACAACTCTTGCGCACCGAAAGAATACAGCGATTATTCAAAGCTGTTTTTTTCTATAAAAGTTTTACTTCGATTGCGAAAATAATAATGTCGAAATTAATCTATTTTTTTTGGAATATTTACTAATATTTTTTGATACTACATTTTTACTTGAAAGACATGAATAATCGTTCAAAGTGATTACTTTAGGGACCAATTAGGAATATTGTACTTTTAAAAAATTTCAGTAACTTTCAGAGGTACTGAGTAAACTTATAAAAAAAGATTTTAAGCTATGTTTTTAGTAATATTTATTCGATTGTGTCTAGCATTGATACTAAACGGAAAAAATAGATTCTACATGTAAAACAAATATTATCAAAAAAAATATTGATACAGGTCCCGGCAATAAATTACAAATCGACTTTTAGAAAGAGATTTTGGACTAGTTTCGGCTTCGTAGAGCGTTGTCTCTGTCGCACCGAGCACTAACCAACCACAACGAATCAGCGGCAAACGTCACATATAGTGAGTGATAAAGATAACGAGCTACTAAGCCGTCCATGCTATTTTTATTTTTCAGAAGTCGTTGTTTTTGCCGAATACCTTTTTAAACTTGATTAATATGTTGCGTCAGTATTTAGGCCTCTGCCTCAAATTTTGCAGTAAGCAGGGCAGGGCAATTAAATAGCATCAGGGCGGTCGAGAATAGATCTATGTTTCCCGCTCTGCTCACCGCAAAATTCTAGGCGGAGTCCTATTTTTAATTTTTTAATTTGTGCTCCACAGAGTTGGCCCGATAATTTTAAGTAACAATTTGAAGCAAAATGTACGAAAGAGTAATCTCTTAATAAGTAGAATGTGGGAAGCAATATAATTTATTCACCATCTTTCTATTAATTTGAGCAGCAGAATAGTGTACAGTAAGTTATATAGAACTGTTTTATCTAGAGTGTAGGATTTTTATTATAAGACAGTGCCAATGTCGATTTTAAAGTTCTTAATTTTAGTATGTAATGTGCCTCAGACGGGGCCTGTAGTGGGCCAAAGCCTGCCGGGGTCGCGGGACCAAGGGATTACCGTGACCCCGGTACGTAAAGGGCTAGTGAAGGACACCGTGGATTTTAGTCAGTACAAGTCTGACAGTCCCTCCCGCCCTGCCCTGGGTGGGAGGACTCATTTGATGATTTTACCACGATAAAAAAAAAAAAATGTAATGTGCCTCAAAATAGTATAAGTTTTAAAGTAATTTTTAAGTTTTTGAAGCGTTTTTAAGCATTTTTTGGAGATTTTTTCTTGATACTATTTTAAAATTGTGGCTGTTTGAAAGCTTATTTTCGAATAAAAAAGTGTGAAAAGAGTGTTTTGATAACTTTTTGTCATGCTTTGTAACATCTGAATTTAACAGTATTTTTAAAACAATAAACATCCGAGAATAATCGAATTCAAGAAAAGATCTAATTCCTGATAATTTGTAAGCTAGAATAGAATTTATTTAGGTAAACATTTGTCGCTGCATTTAAGTAGTTACTATTTCTTTTAATCTTAGACCAAGACGAGATCTATAAACATTACTTATCAAATGATATTTCGACCACTCGTCAAAAACAGGAACTTTTATCACTGATTACTTTTTGAAGCGGCGCTATGTCTTGTCTATATCATTACGTTTAATTGCATTATAAAAATGTAGTACCTCGAATTTTCCGCAGGACATGACAGATGGCGTACATTCTATGTAACTTTTATAGATCTCGACTTAAAACCATAGATGATACCGAAAACGTAAGCGCTTATTTTTACAATAATCTTCAATATCCCTACATATTGATACCTCAGCGAGTTTTGTAAAAAACACGGTATTTTAAGAATTTATATTAGTGTCTCAATATCAGGTCAGTACGCTTATAATTAAAAGTAAGTTAGTTATATTGTTAGCGCCCCGATTGGGCAGACTTTCAAAAAGGACTTAATACTCTTATTAATTTATGTGGAATTGTGTATCGTACTTTGCCCGTCTTTTAAGCTTAGCGCAGATTCCTTTCTTATATTTTAACACGTTGAACGTCATACTAAAAAGCATATTTAGCCAAGCGGGCCGCGGCGGACACCGTGTGACCGCCAATATGTCGGGTCCAGGGGGCCACGGCGGACACCGTGTGACCACATGGTCTCGATCACTACAAAAACTTTTAGTACTACAAAAGCCGTTTCCGTACAACGCCCATTATTTTTGAGTTATTTCCTAAGAATATTTGTAAAAAACACCCAAACCATTTTTGATCGATTCTTGATTCCCCGGAGGAAAGTGTACCGACGGACACGTGGTGTCCGTTATGGCGTTCAACGTGTTAAAGCTACTACAAATTATGTCGTGGAGTTTTGTCGCACTGGTATTCTGTCTAATGTTTTCGCTACTAGACATAGCGAGGCAAGTCAAGACAGCATAGTGCGTGGCAGACATGGTAATTTTGAACAATATTAATGAATATACAATATGATTGTAGTGCCATCCAAGATATGTTTATCCAAGGTATTGCACTTGTCCATAAGCCAGTCAGCTATGTTATTTTCTAGATGGAGGTATCTACAAGTGAGCCCTCATGCCTAGGTAGATTTGAAGGGACTGTCACCCAGATTAAAATCCACAATGTTCCCTCAATTGTCCTTTACGTTTCAGGGTCATGGTAAACTGTTTAGATGGTACCACGACCCCAAATAGACAGCTATTTGGGCTATGCTACCTGTTTCTATGCCAACTTATTTAATAAAACACAAAATGCTTTACTTCTTCCCAACAAACTGCGCTAAGTTTAATAATTTTAAATCGTTTACTTTCAAGTGTCATTGAAAACTAGTCTCTCTAATTTATATTATGATCTGAACATGTCAGTCCTTCTTTATCATAGAAATAATCTCCCAGTTCCCTTTTTTAACTATAAATAATGTTTTATTGCTTTTTCTGAGGGCTTAGTAAGAGTTTTTGTTACTGATAAAGTCAATTCAATGGCGATGTAAATTTTCATTTATATGGATTGTGTTTACCATCTTTAACAGCAGCAGTGTTATTCTTTAGACCCCCTTTCTTCATAATTAAAACTTTACAAAGTAGAAAATAATGTTGTAAGTCTATTGAAGAACACAAACTGTAGTTTCTACTCTGGGGCCATGCTGACACAACGCTGCATCCTTAGAAAATAGCACTGCTGCTGCGGTATAAACAAACTATCGATCATTTATGGCAAAACGATAGCTAAACACACGACTTTTTTTATCGAAATATCGGCTCTAGCGTTTGCATGCACCGGTGCAGATGGCGCTAATTCAGTTTCTAGTTCTGCATTTATTTCATAGTGAGTGGTCATAGATAGAACTTACTCCGGCACTTTATTTTTCAATACAAATTCGAACTTACCAGTCAACCTCAAGCGCCAAAATAAACATGTACTACTGTAACAAAACTCACGCTAGGCCCTGCTCTCTTCCGACATTTTATTTTGCTAAGGGGCAAGCCCAAAGATGTCTCGTACCTTATGGGCGATTGTGCACTACATGGAATTTTACTGTCCGGCAGTCCGATTTTTTACGGTCCGGTATGACACGCCATATAATGTATATACTAGTTTGTGCACTATACGTTTAATTTTACCGTCCGACATTTTACTTTTCCCCATTCCGGAACGGTAATCGTTTAGAGTAATTTCGCGTGGGTGGCCTGTAGTTTCTAAGACAGAGCTACCCCAAACTGAGGCGTATCATCCGAGTAAAGACGGACAAGTGCACAAGCCAATCATCCGTTTTTTTCATGCCACTTCGGACCGTAAAAAATCGGATGTTCGGACAGTAAAATTCCTTGTAGTGCACAATCGCCCTATTTATTGCCATAGTCGTGTAAATAATATTTATAATTTGTTTTCACTATGTTTCTACTCTAGTTTGACTAAATTCTCGTTACTTTTCGAAGTGCTCTTTTTTTAAATACACATAAGTGTGAATTTTTGGTTTTTTAATAATAAAATTGATTTTTATTAAACTTGTTTTTTATTTGAGTGTAAAGAGGGTAGTTTAAAATTTACCTACCTTTTTGGAGACAAGGACACGATAAAAGTCAGCGCAGACAAAATACTTGTCTGCAGAAGACAATCTATCAGTCAAGAAAATGTCTGCCGCGGTCTCGACGCACACTGTCTGCTATCTTGCCCACGGACATTTTTAAAAATGCCCTACTAGGAATTTCTCCTGCATCGTGGGTGCGTTTTCAAACATACAAACGCACATACAAAAACACCCAGACCCGAAACAAGTACCTGCTTTTTTTTTTTTTTTTTTTAAACGTTGCCCCACACTAGGAACTCTTCCTGTGTCGCGGGCGCGTTCACAAAACTATAAACTCACACACATCAACGCCCAGACCCGAAACAACTACTTGTAGATCATACAAATATTTGTTCCGTGCGGGAATCGAACCCGCGACACATAGCGCAGGAGTCCAATTGCTCAGCCACTGCACCAAACGTGCCGTCAAATCGTTAATAAATATTCCACAACTATCACACAACGCCATCTAGTCCCAAGCTAAGCAGAGCTTGTGTTATGGGTACTAGACAACTGATAAACATACTTATATATTACTAAATACATACATATTATAGATAAATAACACCCAGACACAGAACAAATGATCGTGCTCATCACACAAACATTTGTCCTGGGTGAGAATCGAACCCACGACCTCCGGCATAGCAGTCAGGGTCACTAACCACTAGACCAACAGGCCTATCATGTGTGCTTGCAGATCATACAAATATTTGTTCGCGACACGCTGAGCAACAGAACATCCATCAGCCACTGCGGCCGTGCCGTCAAAATTATTTAAAGCTCGCGCTATGGAGGCAAACATTCTGAGAATATTGTGTTGTTATTTACAAGAAGAACAAGCGAATACTGGATCCATTCCTTTAACCCTTTAACCGCTCGAGTCGTATATTTGCGACAAACATTTCCGTGCCCCTATCGCCGTGTCGTATTTATGCGACAGAGAAAATTTACGATTTTTGTTGTTTTGTTCGATTTTATTGCATCTGTTCTATATCTCTCTATTTATGTAGATAGATAGAATACTTTTTATTGTACACCATGATATTTTACAAATCGGAGCAGAAAGAGAGGAGAAGAGGAAATCACGATTCGTAGCCGAGCGCTAGGGGCACGGCAACTGATATTTAGCCAAGCGCTTAAAAGGTTAATTTGGCTCAAGATATTTCCATGCAGACATTCGCTGTATGCGTTGCTCTCCATCTAATCACGTCAGGGCCTATAGCCAAACGGCAAGCGACAATCGTTAACGCTTAGCAGTCGTTAATAGATTTTCAACTGTATTCCCCCGAGCATAAAGTTAAAAATATAATTAAGTTGACAGGCCGTTTTCGTTGGTTTTGTTTGCTACCGCTCAGCAGTTTAATAGATTTTCAACTTTATCTGCTGGTGTATAGAGTTGAAAATGTATTAGTGACTGCTGAGCGTTATCGATTGCAGTTTGGCTATATACCCTGTTCTATTTGTTCAGGGACTTACCCGTACTTTTCTCCAAACTGGTCTCTTACCGTCTTCGGGTACTTTGTCCTTCGCGTGCGTTATTTAATACAGTTTATTATGGATTAGGATATTGTTACAAGTTTCCGAAACTTCGGCACTGTTGCAACCGCCATGATCAAGGAAAAACTGAAGTAATTGTGGGTGAATGACTTAAGACCGGACAAAACGGTCTACCCTCTTTTTTATTCGTTTTTTTTTTTGCTTTCGACACGACTTTCGACAGCTACGTAGCGATAGTGGCACCACTATCGCTACGTAGCTGTTGCAAGTACCTACCATAATCTCGTGATTATGGTAGGTACTTCTGCCGTCCACTTACTAAAAGGCAGCTAAGTGCAAAAAGTAGAGAAAACGCTAAAATAAGTGGGATTTTATTTGCTGTTTCTTGAAAAGTCTTTGTGCACAATATGTGATATATTTAATTAATTTATATTTATTATATTTTATTTAAATACATTTTCTAACTTATTAATTATTAAGTAACAAAATTTATGTGGTTTAACTGCTCAGCAATGTTCTGTATCTCTGAAACTATTAATCATAGAAAAATGCTTCTTAGACCAAAGGATAGAGCATCGAAAGTTGTATAAGACTACATTAAAGTGAAAAACGACCAACTGTGGCTTAAAGGCCTTTTAGTTAGTGGACGGCAGACTTGCAACAGTGACAAAATACCGGAAATACGAAGCAAATAACTTTTATAACTACTGACAGTGTTAGTGGCCATGCCAGATATCTCCATGTTTATCTACTGATTCATGTATGACCCTATATTGACACTAACGTTTCCTTTGGAAAAAGTGTTCATGAATATTTATATATATTACATAAATAGGTAGTTATTTAAGTTCTATGAATGGAAAGTAAAGAGAGGGTGACAAATGAAATACGACAATTTTAAAACAACATTTATTTTTACATACATTAAGTCGGATTCAAAATGCCTGAAACATACTGATTTTTGTACACATCAGTTATAGATTATTATTAATTTCATGGACAGTAAATTATATATTCTCTTTGCACGAATCTGTGGAGACATAAAACTTATAAGCGTTTGTTATGTATAATCACCTCGCAGTACACACTACTATACACATAAATATTAAAAATTTCATTTTTATCTTTAGGAATTTCATTAATTAGGTATATTTTTTAAATTAAATTTGTTAAAAATATAGATTTTCAGTATATCATTAAACGTAGTTATTAAGATTAGATACACCATGATCCGCAGTCCGTGTGTGACAAACACAATGTTACGTGCGATCTCGAATACGGAATCTAAACAAGGTGAGTTTGAGCTATGCTATAAAATATCTATTAAAAAAATTAACTACCCAAAATTGAGAGAAAAATACGTTTTTTATTTATTTACTTTTGTGCTACAATGGAAAGAAATCTATGAGCACTAATTAAATGCGTTCATTCATCAGCGCGAGTAATGCGACGAGGTAAAGGTATAACATTACCAAAAATATTTGCAGTCGACGGCTGCACTTTGTGTTAACAAAACGGTACTCGACACGTCTTCTCATACATTGTGCGCAAGTACATTCACTTATCACTACTATGAAGATATATTAAAAAAGGAGGAATTTCTCAATACTATTTGGTTATTGGCAACGGACGTTACGATCTACTAGTGAAGAATCCGAGCACGCGAAACGAAATTATTAAACCTACGTACTGTTTGCGCAACACGATTATATGAAAAATATGTAAATGAAATATGCCCGAGAGCAGATACCGAACGGAAAGCCCTACACTCCGACATAGCACGACACTGGCAGTATTTCATCTAAATATTGAAAAAACATAGAAAATTATGTTCTAAAGCTACCTTTATACACGTTACTTTGACTCACATGTTATTGCGTTCACTTAAATCGTAAAGGGATGAGGGTAGGACAGCAATATACAATGTTTACATACTTGTATTACGTTGACATTTCTTAGGGGATCATCCTCTCTGTCCGTATCGTGTGATACTCAAGACCGATGTTGACTCCACCACTATTCGCAAGTTTTTAAATAAACTTGTCTCGTTACCATCTAGTCTTTAGTTTAAAAACACCTAGTTCAAAAACTCATTTAAATGGACGAAATACCCCTAAAAATGCGCTAACGCCATATATACAATTCGTGAAAAAAGATAAGCATTAATGACCAGACTATAGAACTGCACTGCATACGATATTTATATAAAAAATTGGAACTAAATTTGTTTACGTATAATTTTAAGTCTTTGAAGTTTAAACAACCGAAAACATTGTGAGCTTAAAACTGGCATTTATTATAAATTAATATGTAAATTATTGCCTGTTATCTCCAACACCAGGCCACATTTAAGAACGCCTAATTAAAACCATTTTTCAGTAGGATTTTCAACTTATCAGACCTAAGCGCAAAGTTCAAATTCCAACAGCCTGGTACAGGCATTCGTTTAGTTGTCGCCTAGTGTTAGTTATACCAGGCGTTAATATTAGTGAACTAAATAACTATAGTCAACAA
Source organism: Agrotis puta (assembly GCA_943136025.2). Classification (NCBI taxonomy): domain Eukaryota; kingdom Metazoa; phylum Arthropoda; class Insecta; order Lepidoptera; family Noctuidae; genus Agrotis; species Agrotis puta. Next base: position 8,974,560 of record OW964188.2, on the reverse strand, counting down.
CTGAAGCGCAACTATAACAATAATGAAAATTGTTTTAGAATTTAAAGTGCTTTACTATGAAATCGTGATTTTTCTCTAAGTCAGTGTACTTTTATATCAAAAGCTTAGCCGGGCGCTGCTTTTACGTGTGCTAGAGTTTATATAACTAGATAAATAAAAAAAATCTTTTTGGCTTTGCACCCAAAGTAGAATTACTTCTAATAAACTACTATTTTTACAATATTTAATAAAAAAAATTGACTCTCCTGGTTCCTTTTTTTAAGTATATTAATTTACTGCTAAATTTTCTTTCATTAGCATCTTTTTTCAAAAGTTATCTATTGCATCAATTCCCTTTAATTTAATTATTTTAAAATTCACCTAACCAACTGAAATTTTGTTAATTTTTCAGCACAACTTGTTATATAAACTCACACATAGCCCCCGGCCTACAGTTGAAGTCAGTTCAAACTAAATATGTGCATACTTAAGATCCCGAAATGACAGTATGTTCCTTTTACTGAGTCACGACTTTTAAGACTTTAATATACGTGAAAAGTTGAAAATATCACAAAATAACTATGATAAATTATTCCAATGTCTAAATGACTTTTTTAGATGGTAAAACCATGAAATAAGTCCTCCCGCCCTGGGTGGAGCAGAAAGGACGGTCAGACACGACTGTTCAATTCATCGTGTTCCTTCAATTGACCTTTACGTTCCAGGATCAATATAACCTGCTTACACAGTTCAGCGCCCCATCTATAAATGACAGAGTTCTTCACAATTCTTAAACCAGTATACGAATGTTCGAAATTTAATTTCAATTAAATCTGGCTATGGTTCATAGTTGGTCGCGGGGCTGTACGAATTACCATGACCCCGGTACGTAAAGGGCTATTGAAGGACACCGTGGATTTTAGTCAGTACGAGTCTGACAGTCCCTCCCGCTCTGCCCTGGGTGGCTCATTGATGATTTTACCACGATAAAAAAAAAGCATGCAATTAAAATTATCTACTGGCAACTTTACCGCGAAAGAGCGCTGTTTATATGTCAGACATTAGCGCATTTCTCCATTATAAAATCTCCGTTTAAAACCGAACCTAAAACACATTTGAAAATTTTCTTTCTTTATATTTTTATGACGTCATTGACTATGCAATCTCACTTACAGTACTACTTACTTTCAGATTTACAGTTTTGGTCATTGAAAATGAGGAGATACAGACAAAAAGTAACTCAAATATTTAGTTTTTTTACAACCAGTATTACTAAGGGTTATCGCATTACCCAGTCACTGAGTTGTGGAGGTCCGATAGGCAGTCGCTCCATGTAAAATACTGATATTGAGATGCATCCGATTTGACTGGAAGACCCTAACATAGTTGGGAAAAGGCAATTTTTTTTTAGCGTGGTTAACCCTCCCACCCAGGGCAGGGCGGGAGGGACTGTCAGACTTGACTGACTAAAATCCACGGTGTCCTTCAATAGCCCTTTATGTACCGGGGTCACGGTAATTTGCGAGTCCCGCAACCCCGACAGGCTTTGGCCCTCTACAGGCCCCGTCATTATGCTGACAGTTGGGGAAAAGGCTAGGCAGATGATGATAATAAATAAATATTCCACAACTATCACACAACGCCATCTAGTCCCAAGCTAAGCAGAGCTTGTGTTATGGGTACTAGACAACTGATAAACATACATATTATTTCTAAATACATACATATTATAGATACATTACACCCAGACACAGAACAAATGATCGTGCTCATCACACAAACATTTGTCCTGGGTGAGAATCGAACCCACGACCTCCGGCATAGTAGTCAGGGTCACTAACCACTAGACCAACAGGCCTAAACTAAAATGATGAAAGGGTTATTCTTGTAAAGGGAGATGGAGAATTGTAATAAGTCATAAAAGTCGCAACTCAGCCCGAACAATCCGACTACCGTAGTTCTGCGATTTAGAAATTACCCCAAACTTTAGCAGTCTACAATAATATGATAACTTTTTTTGTTACTTTTTGTTACTTTTGCAATCCACTTTTGCGTTACGCTATTACTTACTTAAATAGCTACCAAATAGTACTTTTTTTTTAAATTACATATATAATAAAGAATGCCATGTTAATTTTTAATTACACAATGATTCTATAGTGATGGTGTGTGTACGGGGGTCGCCTTATTGCACGATTGTACGAGCGCGGGTCACATTGTCAAAAAAAAAACCGTTTTTAGAACCCAGAAATTTAAATTTTATTGAGAAAAATTGCTAAAAATTTAGTCCAGGACGTTTTTTAACCTAGTTTAAAGTGAAGATTATTTTTAAATGGTAATACCAATCTAGCCGCGCTCGTCCGACATATATAAAGTCGTATATAATTGACAGGCAGTCAAAACCTGTGGTAACCCCCATACAACAATATGAATTAACATATACTTTCATTTAATATTTTAAATGTACGTTATATTCTCTTCTACTTACATTTAAAGTGAAACTTATATAACACAAAAAGAAAAAAAAAATACAATTTCAATATAGTTATATTTAAAAAAAATAACGATAGTGTTACGATTAGAAAGCAAAAAATAGCGATTTCTTGTTACTTTACATACGATACGAAGGAAGGAATTATTCAGTTTTTTAGTATGGTAACATAGGATATGGTGTTTCCGCTGGCAACACTACATTATGGCACATAACACAAACTCCAGCTTAACTTTCTTATATTAAGGACCATTTTCTAACAAATAATATATTAACATTCTTTATTGTTTCGCCGCTTAAGGTATTTTACAATATTTCACACTAGAACCATGAAGTTTCATTTTAAAAAGTAACCAATGGCTGAACAAGACATAATTTGACATTTCGACGATGAAGAGTCAATAAATAATAACTGCAAAAACGCAACTTTACAGGAGGCGAAAAAAACGTTCCAAGTCCGTTTAATTATTTTTTTAGTATATTTGATTTTTTAAATGTTTTATGTAAACTGACTACAATATTATGCTTTGACTACAATATTAATATATTAATCAATGATTTTATTAGTTTTTAGATATATTTTAGATAGATTTTATTAGTATTTATTGCCATCGTAAATGACGTAACACCACTTAGTATATATTGCAATAATTGTTTATCTTGCAAAATTAATAAGAAACAGACCTAAGATCTTTGTCAGCATGTGCATTACTCTATTCTACAATAAATAATGCAATAAAACAAAAATGGCCAAAATGTTAGATATTATATATTGACTCTTCATCGTCGATTTGACAGAATTTAATTTATAATATTCGACGCAACAGTTGGGCAACAATCCATCGCAACTGCTATGAAAATCATCTTGGTATTTTACAATGTTATAGTGGAATGATAGCAGAGCGACAGTTGCCGTCAACTTTTAGCCTTAAAATCATACCAGCTATCAGTTGCCCAACAGTTGCCCAATGATACCTTAAACGGTAAATAAAAAGTTTACTAAACAGAAATATATTAAGATTCCTAATGATAGAATAGATCATTTTGTATTTAAAAAATATTTACTTAGAATAGCACAATGTGTAAGTACATAAACCAATTTTAACTTTTGTTATATAATATAAATAATAAATGATAGAATAATTATATTTCGTAAATTAATGTTAGGATAGGTTAGTAATCTTTGTACTTAAAGGCTAAAATTGTGTCCACCTTATAACGAAAAAAAAAATAGTAATAATCTTTGAATATATTTTTTTTAACTCAAATACTGTTAATTTGATATTCGGCCGGCCGCATTAAATACGTCCGTGATCTTTGGCCCTTATGTACCTAAAAGCTCAAAATTACGAAAAAATATTAAAAACTAAGTTTAAATCTACGAAAGCACTTTTATTTTGTTACATTTTAGTCAAAAATTGTGCTATGATACTATAAACAAGTTAGACAAAACGAAATAAAAATTAAAAAAAAAAAACTATACACAATGGAAGACGTACATTTTGATAAACAATTATAAAATAAAACGTTTTTAAACTATTTTGTAAAAACTAAATAAAGGCGTGCACTCATGGGTTAGATTCTTCTTTTATTTTTTGTAATATTTTTTTAAATATAAAATAAATAAAACATTTCTCTAGTTTTTAAATTTCAATAAGGTTTTACACTCATTCAAATTTTTTTTATGACTCCAAATTACCAAAGGAAGAATTGTCTTTAACTACAAAATTGTTATACATAGTAAAAAAAATACTATACTTATATAACTTTGGTAGAGAAACTAACACATAAATGCCCAAACCGAGATATTACTTCGAAGGAAAAAAGATAATATTAAAAACTTCTGTAATCAAAAATATACAGATATTTCAAATATTCTTCTTTAATTTGATCTAGAAAAAACATGGCTATACTTTGACTGTATAAATTCACTATAAAATTAACATTTTCACTCAGATTTATTTTTTAAATAAATAAAATAAAATTTGGCCTAGTTTGAGCATAAAAATGGTTGCGCTCGGTAATATTTGGTTGAGGAAGTGGACTATACATTTTTTTTAAAAAGATAAAGAATATGTGAGTGCAAAAATTGCCATAGACAACTAAAATGAGTTTTGATATGACCAGTTTTAATATTTTCTTTATTTACACTACAATTCACTATTACTCGTTTTATTGTCGGCCAGAAATATTTTCAAGTGTTCAAACCATCTTTATTTCTATGCCAAAGAAAAATAGACCTAGTAGCCTTCCTTTTCACAATGAAAACAGCTTTAGCACTTTACGTTAATGGTTATTTTGCTATGCACAGTCCAAACCTTTTTCCCAGTTTTGCTTAAATCCTAAAAAGCTTGTGTTGTCGAAAGTGTAAGTGAATACTATTTGATCTAGCCTCGGGGCGTTACTAACATTGATGATCCTTAATATAAAACCGTTTAGAACAGGTGCATATCGCGGCGCGGACGACAACGGTATAGTGTGAGTGGCCCTTAATTGTAGAAAAAAGTATTTTTTAAATAATTTTCAAATTTATGTCGTTTTTCTGTAGTTGAAGGTGTAGTTTACAAAATTTTGGCTAGATTTTTGTTAAAATTCTAAAATATGAAATATCTTCTAGGTTTTTCTCAGAAACATTACTGAAATGGTTTTATCTTGTATGGATATTTTGTTGTATAGATATTATACCGTCGTTGTATCGCCACCGCGTCCCACCCAGGTCGCTCGCACCTCCACACGATCCATTTTCATCTAAATAGACTCTATCTAGACTCTCATACTAACTTCAAATCGACAAATACACCCAAAGTTACTTCACATCACTAAATAGTCTGTTTTGGCGATTATCAACACAATGTTTTACTTAGAAATTAGTCGATTCTCCGTTCCCAATCTATTTTAGTCGATTCAAACATTTCACAAAACGTTCTCGACTTTCTTCTGTCTAATACCCAGCACTTATTGTGAATATCGCAACGATTTTTTTTAAATGTATAAGTTATAATTAAATATAAACGTTTTTAAAATCAACAACTATCAATTTATAATAGAATCTTGAAGCAAATAATTATAATATAATAAGAATTAAGAACAACTTATAAGTACCATTTTTATGTCAACTGAATTAAATATACGTAAATGTATCGATATATAACTGGCGAATATTCGATAACTCCACGCTTCTAATCGAGCAGTCGAATTTAGTCGAATTGCGTCACAACCCAATAGACCCGACAACGTCACAGCACTACGCTTTCGAATTTGGAACGTAGTGATGTGCGTTCACAAAATCGACTAAGGTGACAACTTACTAAAGATGAACTTAATAATGCCATTTTATTCTAGTACTTTAGTGATTATTGTCACACTATAGTGTAACAAGAAAAAGGATTTTCAGAATAGAATTGGATACTTCATTGCATATGGCTCATCACAAGTACTCACAGAAACAAATGGCATTATTCTACAGACTACAGAACACAACTCATGAAGAAATTCACAATAATGTGTTATTTTTTCACATATTTAGTAAATTCTCACATAAAATCGACTAAAGTTGCCAGCTTTTTGGGAACTCTGACGTTCGGAAACACCATGGGAGCATCGCTAGCCGATTAATCGATTAACGCTTCGTAATCGATTCAGAATTGTTTAGAATATAATCGCCATTGAAAATAGTATTTCAATTCGTTTTGTTTTTGTGGTAAAATTACATTTACAGATATATTCGGAATATTGAAAGAATTTTTAAAATTATTTTTCATCTACAAGTAACCTACATCTCACTTCACAGAACAAAATGGCGATTAAATCTGTCAACTAAACGTCAATTCGAGAACGTCAGCGATATGACGATAGAATCGTGACGAAGCGCTATCGCTGCGGCGATGAACAACGAGGGAACTCACGGCTGCGTGTTGTATGTATTGCTGATCGGGACATTTGCGTTGCGGGACCATCGAGTCGAGCACGAACTTTATCTGGGGAAGAATGGTTACTAATTAGTATTTGAAGGAAAATAACATCGTAAATACGGGCTTATATCTCCAGCGATTATTCCGAAAGTGTATAGTCGCGACTTGTAATGAATTCATCGCGTTTTGACGACGAGAAAGAGTTCAATATGTGTCAGACGCGCTCGCTGCGTTCTAGTCACGAGAGCTCCACGTTCCGCGATACGTTGACGTTTGGCTCGCACTTACCCACTTGTCGCATCGATATGTGTAGACAAATTCTAACATAATGTATTCGAATACGTGGTAGCAAGATGATATCACCGCGATTCTCTCGCTCCGCTCAGGCTCTTTACTATCCATGATTCGTGGGAAGCTGGGGTACGCCGCTAGTATAGAATGCATTACCTATATATGTGTGTTGTTAGAGCAGCTCGTACTGACGGAGGTGCATGCGCTGTATGATGTCGCGGCAGTCGTTGAACACACGCTTGATGTTCTCGGTGTCTACCGCGCACGTGAAGTGAGGGTAGCAGTAGTGCTTGCCGTCGCCGCTCGCCGTGCTTATGCGCTGAAAAAACGAGGAGGAGTATTTCAAAGCTTTGGTAAAATAATGCTATGTTATTGGCTAAGGAGATATGCTGCGCAGGAGTACTAATTGTCTATCCCATGCCGTCTAACTGTTGGCAAAGGTGTCCTCCAATTTTTTTAATGTAGTTAGGATTGTTCATAGGCAGAGTCCCCAAGAGTCTCAAAGACTAATTTAGTAAAAACATAATATGAACTGCGATAAGGTAAGGATAAAGATTCGTAACATGGTACATTACTAGAGCAACAGAAAAGATTATAATAATGTTATCGAAATTCATCTAACGGCATCTAACAAGTTTGATCTAAGCGGTGAGCGATGCTGTGGTTGGTGCGGCAGATCGTTGTGCAGGCCACGTGCCCACAGTAGCGGGTGTCAGCAGCCCGTGCACGCCCCGCACTGTGACGTGTCGTCTCACTCACTCGTAGGTACTTTTGCTTCCACGGCCGCTCCGAAAACCTCCCGCCTTTTAGATATGAACAGCGTCTCGTGACGTGTTTCAAACATTTCGATACATTTAGTCTTACAACCCACCGCTGCGCCGCGCTAATTCTGCTAAATTGGCTTTATAGAATAGGATATTCGACTGGTAAAAATCGAATAAGTTCGTCACTTAGATTATCAAAAAATATTTGACACGTACTTTTTCTTTTGTTAAGTAACCCAAAATAGATGAATATACGACACTTTTAAAATTGACAAAATGTCCGAAGCAAGTACAGTTTCTACTCGCTTCTGACGTCACGAGCCCCCACTCTAATCTTCAGAAAAATGTATTTTATTGACGACCACATGTCCATTATTTTTCGAAACTCTAGCTGACGGCTATAAAATTTGTAAGTAATTGATGCTACTAAATTGCCTATTGGTCTGCGCAAGAGTTTGTAATGTACTCACAAGAAACTCGTCCCTAATGAAGTACTTGGCGCGCGCCACGTCGGGGTGGTCGCTGGTGGGGATGGCGTCGGGCGGCGTGGCGTAGCGGGCGAAGTCCCCGAAGTACTCCTCCAGCCGGGACTTGCCGGCCAGCACCTTCTCCGCCAGCAGGTCCTGCTTGTTGAGGAACAGGATCACCGATATCGTGCGCAGCCATCTGGAATATGAGGCAAACAAGTCAGTGAAAAGTGATATGAAGTTGTGAGGCTTTTTTTTAATCATGATAAAATCATCCTCATTTCTCACGCCAAGGGCGGGACAGGAGGGACTGTCAGACTCGTTCTGATGTAAATCCACGGTGAACCTTCAATAGCCCTAGGGCTTGAGAGAGACCTTTGACTAACAGTGGGGCAATGTGGGACATACAAAGAGTATATTCCAGAAGAAACTTTCCGGCCGCCAGTGTGTGGCCAAAATTGAAGAGTCCGTCACTTGAACAGGTACAGTCGTGTACTCTGCGCTCATCTTTATAAGGGCCGATGTTTACGAAAACATGCCTAGGGCAGTGTGGTCAACCACACAAGTACTCCAGAACTTTAAAAGGGTCAAAAGTACTCAAAGAACACCGCGTAGCAGTCAGTACAATTAGCGCAGTGGCTGAGCAATTGGACTACTGCCCAATGTGTCGATCCCCGCACGGAACAAATATTTGTATGATCTACAAGTGGTTGTTCCGGGTCTGGGTGTTTGTGTATATGAGTTTCTATGTTTGCAAACGCACCCACGACACAAGAGAAATTCCTAGTGTGGGGCAACGTTCAAATCAAAAGAAAGCAGAAAAGAAAGACCCTTCAGTCTAGGACGACGGAGATACCAGGCAGATGATGTACTGGCTCCACAAGTGCCATGTCCTCCTCACCTGTTGTTCCATATGCTCTTGAAGAGGTCCAGCGACTCCCGCAGTCTGTTCTGCGTGGGGTCCTCGCGCAGCACCATGTTGTATGAGGAGCAGGCCGTCACGAAGATGATGGCGGTGACGTCGTTGAAGCACTGGATCCACTTGCGTCGCTCGTCGCGTTGGCCGCCTACGTCGAACATGCTGGAAAGGGTATTTAGACGTTACATTTCTATTTCATTCATATTACAGTAGAATCTAGTAGGCAGTAGTAGTAGAATCTAGCCGGCGTCAGATCTGTTAGTCTAGTAGTTAGTGACCCTGATTGCTATACCGGAGCGTGCGAATCGAACCCACGACGGTTCGATTCCCACACAGAACAAATGTTTGTGTGATGAGCACGATCATTTGTTCTGTGTCTGGGTGTAATTTATCTATAATATGTATATATTTAGAAATATATAAGTATGTTTATCAGTTGTTTAGTACCCATAACACAAGCTCTGCTTAGCTTGGGACTAGATGGCGTTGTGTGATAGTTATGGAATATTTATTTATTTTATTTATCGCATCGCGTTTAGGCTTAACAGAGATCGCATGGGTGCGTCAGTCCAGCTAGTCCAGCTGGTAGAAACGCGTGAGGATATCGGATCGCTTTCGCTTTTCTATGTGACTGGATTCAAACAATTCCATACATTACAAATAAAAACGTCACGCTTTGCATTCGCCACGCCAGTCTGTTTGACAAAGGCTTTAATCAGGAGCACCACATTTGAAGTATTGGATGTTAGGTTGATAGTTTCAAAAAATGATTTTATGATATCTATGTGTTAACTCACTGGAAATTGACTTTGTCGACGACGAACTGCGTCTCGAAGATGCCGGACGTGAGCACTCGGCAGCGCAGTATGTCCTGCTCCGTCGGCGTGTAGTTCGGCTGCTTTATTATGTGCACCTGGTCCAGGAAACTGGAACGAAACAAACATACAATTAACTGCTGGCTTTTTAGAGAGCCTGCCGGGGTCGCGGGACTAACGAGCTACCGTGACTCCGGAACGTTAAGGGCTTTTGAAGACACCGTGGATTTTAGTCACTACAAGTCTGACAGTCCCTCCTGCCCTGCCCTAGGTGGATTTTGCCACGCTAAAACAGAGTCATCCGACGTGCAATGAATGTTATGCTCAGAGTTTCTTTAGGGGCCGTTCAAGTATTACGTAAGCACTATGGGGGGGTGGGGGTGTCTTTGCTTTGCTTATTTTGGATGACATGGGGGGTAGGGGAGTCTAGATGATGATTACGTCATCGGTAGTTATTTACTTCTTTACACGAATGGCAACCCTCACATTGTCTTTGGTTGAAAACGAAACGCATTTTCGGGGATTCTCGCAAATAATGCATATGTAAATAATACATAAATTGAAAAATGTTTACGTAAGCATGGGGGGAGGGGGTAAGTGCTTTGCTTACTTTTGCTGACAAGGGGGACGGGGGACGGGGGGTAAATAATAGTAATAAATCTGCTTACGTAATACTTGAACGGCCCCTTATAAGGTACAATCCAGAAGGAGGATATTCACCGATGAACCGGTTACATTTTTCAGTTAAAGTGGCAATGGGCAAGTCACATCGCTCGTAGAAATGATAACAGATTGAGAAGAAAAGTTCTCGAGTGTCGACCACGGACCAGGACCGGCCGGCCTCCTACTAGGAGGACCGACGACATCGTGAGGGTCGCGGGCAACCGTGCGATGCAAGTGGCGGGTTGTCGTTCGGAGTGGCGGTGTAAGAGGGAGGCCTCTGTCCAGCAATGGTCGTCTTCCAGCTGATGATGATGGAAATAAGCTAGACCCTCACTATGTTTAGCTTGACGTGATACGGAAGATTAAGGTGTTCTCCGATAGATGATTGCAAACTCTGCCATACAACATTACCCCGGTTTCCAACCTTCGTCATGACGGTCGCGGGACTGTACGAATTACCGTGACCCCGGAACGTAAAGGGCTATTGAAGGACACCGTAGATTTTAGTCAGTACGAGTCTGACAGTCCCTTCCGCTCTGCCCTGGGTGGGAGGACTCATTTGATGATTTTACCACGATAAAAAAAAAAAACCTTTGTCATGACTTTCACAAAATAGGTGAGATAAAGTTGCAGACCGCTTTTCATCTGGCGGGTAGTATGCTTATAAAGGACTTCCTGCTGGCCTGACATGACGTAAAGCCAGAATAGTTCCAGTGTGTGAAAGAGACAGAGCTATACAAGTCGTCTAGCGCCACCTCGTTCCCTCACTGGAACTGCTCTGGCTACCTGTAGATCATAAACATGATGGTATACGTACTACTTGGCACAGTCGATGAGCTGGTACTCGTTGCTGCGCTCGTACGTGCGCTGCACGCCCAGGTCCTTCCACAGCGCTTCCGTGTGCTCGTAGAACTCCATGGGGTAGTCGAAGTCGGGCTGAGACGCTACGTCCTGGAATCAAACACAAACCACATTATTTTGAAACGTCAGTAGTATATAATTATATTCAGCTCATATTATCCCAATAATAAAAGAGCTATGCTCGGAGTTTCTTTGAGGGATACAATCCGGAACAAAGATATTCGGCGAAGAACCAGAGTCATCGACATAGCTCCTAAAATTTGCAAGTTGAAGTGGCAATGGGCAGGCCACAACGCTTGTAAAACTGGGGAAGAAAAGTTCTCGAGTGGCGACCAAGGACTGGAAGACGCAGCGCAGGCAGGCCTCCAAATATTTGGACCGAGGATATCGTGAGAGTCGCGGACACCCGTGCGATGCAAGTGGCAAATAATCTTTGACGGTCTAAGGGGGAGGCCTATGTTCAGCAGTGGACGTCTTCCGGCTGATATTGATAAGTCTTACCTGTATATAGTCGACGCGCGCCTTATTCTCCGGCTTTTCAAGCGGTATGGGCGGCGTCAGGGTGCTCATAGCGCCCGTGATTGTCTGAAACGTTATACAACACTATGTTAGTAACATTATTTAATTAAATCACGGCCCTGACTTCATACGGGAGGTAGTTGATCTCTTATATTTATTTATTGATTTTTATAAACAATCCACAGAAAACGTTCAATAAATACATACAATATATAGCAAAACTGTCACAGAATAGGACAATGCAGTAGACCAATAGACCAGTAAACCAGTAGAACAATGCAAAGGTTCATTTACATGCACAACTTGCATGCAAGTCTGACTTCATTTCGGTATTTGTTCGATCAACTTTATTCATTGTCCATTAATATTCCGCAATGTAGTTAAACTTACACGCAATTCGCATGCAAGTATAATTACAATTAGTTGCATCGTATCAATGAGGCTTTTTTATGTTGATAAAATTATCAATTGAGTCCTCCCACCCAGGGCCACTGGAGGGACTGTCAGACTTGTAGTGACTAAAATCCACGATAATCCTTCAATAGACCTTTACGTTCCAGGGTCACGGTTATCTGATAAGACAATCCAGCGACACCGGCAGGCATTGGCCCTCTAAGGGGCCATGTCAAATCGCCGACAACTCTTTGAGGCGCGCGTGAAACACGACGCGCCGTCTACCCCGGCATGGTTCATGATCGGACGGCGAGTCACCCATTACTCACCGTCCGAATTCCCGCGCTTATAGTAAAACTATAAGATGTCAAAGGTAAAATTAGAAATAGTAGTAAGATTTCGTGACTCACAAGTATCGCGTCTCGTATATTCTTCTTGATGTCCTCGATCTTCTCGCGACGCTCCTTGTCAGAGAAGCCGTTGACGTGGAGGATGCGCATCTGTTTCACTATGGTGGATTTACCGGACTCGCCCGCGCCCAGCAGCAGGAGCCGGTGCGTCGCGCGGTATAGCTGGAATGTTAATAAAGAGGATGTAAGTTTTTAAAAAAAAAATAAAATTGCACTGTCTCACTGCTGAGAAAAGGCCTCCCCCAATTCCTTCCAGAAACTCTTTTCCTGGGCCACTTCGAACCAGCCCTCATGGTATGCGTCTAGGTCGTCTCTCAACCTTTTTCTGGGTCGGCCTCGGCGGCGCCTTCCATCTCCCGGCACCCATTTTGTGGAGATCTTTGCATATATTTAAGGAACATCAAACCCACGACAGGTGGGCAGCAATCGATCGCAGAGCAGCGATAGATGTTACATTTTTTTTTCGGTACAATCATCAAATGAGTCCTCCCACCCAGGCAGAACGGAAGGTACGGCCAGACTTGTACTGACTAAAATCCACGGTGTCCTTCAAAAACCCTTTACGTAGAAAAAAACAACAAGGGGGCCTCGCGCGAGCAGCGGAGACGCTGTCTAGTCCGCCTATGTACAATTGTACATGAAGTATCAGTGTTTTACATGGAGCGACTGCCTACCGGACCTCCAAAACCCAGTAATTGGGAAATACGATACCCCATGGTAAGACTGGCTGTCGGACTTTAGAGCTGACAAAAGTCAGTAACGACTACATCTACAAATGACAGCCGGGAACAACGACTTTACGTGGTTTCCGAGGCACGAAGGGAACTCGCTACGACAGATGGTCACCTATCCACAGACCAACTTCGGCAAGCGCGGCTTAACCCGGAAGATAGGCCTGTGCGGCTGTAATTAAATAGCCACGAGCTCCTCCTAGTATAAATAGTAAACAATCGATGTAAAAAGGAACATGATGAGGCATTAATGCTGACCTGTTTATCCTTCTGCAGCTGCTTGGTGATGGCATCGCTGCGTCGTTTCTGTTTCTTGGCATCGTCTTCGCTGCTCTTGCCGCCCGGCGAGCCGAAGCATCCCATTGCCGACCACGCCGCCCACCTGAAGCAAACAGATACAAAGTTATTGAAAACTCTAAAAAACTGTGCACAGGGAAATTGTCACTAAAAAGTGTAGTTGCAATTCGACCGCTATATCAACGTCAAATGCCGTTTTGCAGTTGACACTTTTTTAAGACAAGTGTTCAACAGATGTTTAACTTACAGAGCGCTGTTTGCACAAAAAAAAAACCTGATAGCCATATGCCATAGCCTTCTAAGTGTTAACAAGTGTAATCACTAATCATTATGGCATCAATTTTTTAAAACTGTTATTGGAAGAAGAAGCCAAGGGCATATGTTCAAAACATGTCCAAATTCCTTAAACCTGTTCTTGTAAACCAATACCTTAGAGCCCGTTGACAAAACAGATGCATTTTGCTTGAAAGCGTTAAAATCAAGTGCAAAGTATTCATACCAAAAATGTACCTTCCAACGTATCACCGACATCGTATCGTCAGATTGAAAGGCTAGATAGTATCGAAATTGAAACGTATCGACATTGGCACTATACTCAGATTAAGCTCTTTCAAGCACATTTCTCTTTCAATCGGATGAATCCGGTTACAATGACTGAATGAATGGCCTGAAATAAAAGAACCTCCAAAAAATAACCAGCTTTAACAACGTTAGGCAAATTATTCTTTAAATATGTATGATCTATTCTATTCTATAATAGAATATATTGCTCTCAAAACGGTGAAGGAAAACATCGTAAGAAAAACGGCATGTCCTAGAACCAAAAATTCGATGAAATGTAACATCTACCAATCTGCACTGGGCCTGTCAGGTGGATTAGTCTATTCCCTCTGACAGAGAGGAGGCCTTTGTCCTAGCATTGGGAACATTCTATACTCATCATTATAGTACACACTGCACAGTCCATTTATTATATAACGGTCCATGGAGTGCAAATAGTGTCCATGGAGTTTCTTGCGCGTTCTTCTCCATAGAGATCTACGCTTTGGAAAGGGCACCTACACTACAGTACTTTCACAGTTTTTATGTCTTGTGACTGGGACTGTAGCACCGTAACTATTTTAAACTATTTTATTTTACTTTTGTCTCTTGACTATTCAAAAGTGCCTGTAACTGGCCTACTTGAAATAAATTATTTAATTTTAATTTTTGGTCGGTCAGCGTGTGGCGGAGCGGGCTATGCTTGGAGTTTCTTTACAGTATAAAATTAGGAATAAAGTTATTCGGAAAGGAACCGGAGTAAGCGACATAGCCCGCAGAGTGAGCAAACTGAAGTGGCAGTGGGCTAGCCATGTATGTTGAAAGATCGATGGCCGGTGGGGCAGTCGAGTTCAGGAGTGGAGACCGTGTATCGGCAAGCATAGTGTACGACGCGTCCCAGGTACATCGGTTTAAAGAAATTTATCCTCATAAGAACTTACAGTCCACTTATAATGAGATACAGAGTAATACGTATGATAATACAGTACAATTTCCTCCAGAGTATTAGAAATTTCAATATAGAAACATGTTGTTTTAAGCTTACTTTTAAATACATTTATGTTATCGAACTCTTTAATATCGTTCGGTAATCCATTGAACAGCTGTTCTCTTTCAAACAATGACCAGCGACCCTAAGAAGGTGGCTGGGACAGAAAAATGCGAAAGACAGAGGACAGGGTTATGTGGCATAGCGTGGGAGTGGCCCATGTCCAGCAATGTTGAGTCCATTTATAATTCCTTGGGTAATCTCCCTCTAGTCTTAATTCTAGATTCATACAAAACTTTCCTCTAGGCATTTTCATTTCTTAACCTTAATAACATTTGGCCTAGCTTCTAGAACCTCTTCGCAGTACATTAATATAAGCCGAACTTGAAAGTATCGCTAAGCTAAATGAGGTACTAAATAATTTTGCCGCGTATCGACTGAGCGCCTAAAATATTAGCTTTGTTCCTATTTGGGAACGGTCTAAGCACCTAATTGTGGAGTCTAGTGGGTTATAGAGCGAATGCTAACTGGAATGAACGAATGATTCTAGAAATTATTATTAAAATATTGTTGGTTTTTTCATTGTTATTGGAATGTAACAGGGAAAATTTAAACAAACAACAAACATATTAATGTTACATGCTATTACTTAAAAGCTGTACATTACTAGCTGATCCGTTGCCCCTTCGCTGGCCGTCAACTTCTTTTTTAAACTAGGTTTGAGAAAATGTTTTTTAATTACTTTTTAGACCTAAAGTTTTTATGTGGAAAGAAAAATTCGATTGAACCTGCGACCTTACGATTCAGTACACCAGACGCTTTACCATGTAAGCCGCTGTCATGTCCTGCAAAATCAAAATTTTTATCCCTATACACTTTACAGATTTATTAGACGAACTATGCTTATTATGCATGTAAGTTTCATAAAAATCAGGCATCAAATAAGGAAAGTTTGTATAAAACCAACAAAAGAGCAGTAGTACATAAACGCTCTTAAAATATAGTAACTTCATACTTGTTGGAAAACGTTTGAATACATCACCATGCGAAGAAAAACTTAAAATCAACAACAGAGACCAGTGAAGGCCCCGTGACAAAATCCTAGCGTAAAACCCTCCATTGCCAATGTCACGTTTTTATATAAGATCAGTTAACAGAAAAGTTATTTTAATAGCGAAAGAAGTCGTACAAACTATCAACTACCGTCAACAGGTCGCGGCTCTGTTTCCCTTTACTATTAAGTCTTGTTTACACGAGGCGAGTTACTCGACTCTCCTGAGATTACAATTTGATGTTGTGTATGAATTAAGTTCATTCAAGTGAACAGTTTATGACGAGATTTTGCATCGCGAAAGGCCAATATCATTGTATAAATTCAAAAATTTTAGCATCCATATCGTCATCATATCAGACGTAGGTTGTCCACTGCTGCACATAGGCATGTCCAATAGTTTTCCAAAAATACCAGTTAGAAGCGGCTTACTTCCAGCGCGATCCTGTAATCTTCATCAGATCGTCTGTCCACCTTGTTGTCGGACGTACAGCGCTTTCAGAATCGTGGTCTCCATTCGAAAACCTTGCATAGCATCTATATTATTTGCGTAATATTATCCCATATTTTAAGGGAAGCAGCTTCTATTTTTGCTGGATCCAGCTTAATATTAATATTTTACATGGAGCGACTGCTTATCTGAGTTACTCAGGCCAGTAAGTAAATAATTGTACTATATGCCTTTGTATGATTGGTTGCAAGAATTCTGGTCTACCCGTAACGATTGTCAAAGAAAAAAAAGATTTACTACTTATAGCTGGGACTAATAGTTTTTCAAAATCACCCGTGTAGACAAATTTGGGATTGTTAAATCGCCTAGCGAGTGTCGCGTGGTCATACTTGCTACTAGACAGTCGAGTTACTCTCCCCATGTAAACGAGGCTTGAAGGTTCTCGATTGCGCGAACGAAGCGTAAACCGAAGCGTGGGCGACCCTCCCCTGATGAATTGTTACTTTTTTGCAAATAAATATTTTTATGGTCGCTATACTAAATTGTTCAGGTCAAGTTCTGTAATATTTTGTAATGTTTCTGTTGGCATATACTCGTATTTGTCGTATTTATGGACGGGTTAAAAGGAATTGAAACAAGCCTTCCATATTCTTTAGACCGAGCTCATAAACGAAATTTTAGGCAGGGCGAGTTGGTACAGCCAAGCGAGGCATACATTGACTTGACGAGTGGATTGTACATCCACGCGAGTAAGTATGTGCGCAAATGAAAAGAAACCATTACTTTTTCCATGCTTGTCGCATAATTGCAAGACGGAACAGATATACAAACGGCTTTACATTTCGGTGTTTATGTTAACTAATTCATCGTCCACCTAAACCCAATTTTCTTGAACACTTTTTTAATACCGTAAATTCTCATCAATACACACTATCCTTTGGCCAGTTTTTTAACCGTTCTTTATAGCCATATATCACCATGCCAGTAATCCCCTAAATAGAGTTCGGCAGATATATAGTTTTAGTAAATACATGCAGATTGCACATAGTTCCAACCACTTTGAGAACTCTTAATTAACAAAAAAATCAAAGAAAATCAATTTACATAGCCTTCCTTTTTGTTAAATAAGAAATTCCTCTGGCAAAACATCATACATAATTATAATCAGGTGACAAAAGTCCGGTTGTTATTTAGTACACGAGTATTTTGTCGATCTCCTTAGCCCACCTTTGTATCATGTACATTGCTTAAAGCCTTAAATAAATAAGTATTAAGGTTAACCCAAAAACTCCACAAAACAAAAAACAGAATCTTGTAAAACAACGTTAAGATTCTGCCATCACCATTCCATTAAAATTAATAAAAGCGAACAATACAAGTACAACATTTAAACCAAACAGAACAGCGAACATTTCTCGGAGAGTCGAGACCCACATTGTGCCTTCGTGTTGCCATCAATAAAAGCACCCGAATTTGGCGTATCAGACTTCTAATTCATAGCCTGAGGCCTAAATTCTAAAAATAACTTAGTAACTGTGTGTCAAGGCTAAGGGAAAACTGTTTCTGTTTGAGGTAAGGCCATCAGTCTTATTGGGGTTACACTACCGAATATTTTAAGGGTATTTGAAGATAACTACGAGTACAGCTCTACTTTTTGACTAGGACGGTGTCTGAAATATCTTTAGATTCTACTGCAAATAGAGACTTTTTTTAAAACGGTTCTTCTCCGTATGAAAATACCTTTGCGAATGGGTGTAGCATCAGGCTTTGTTTTAAAGTTTAACTTCCAAAAGTGCCCTTTATCTCATCATCTGCCTGGCCGAACCAGATGCAGCTGAATATCAGTTATTTACATGGAGCGACTGCCTATCGGACCTCCACAACCCAGTAACTGGGTAATACGATACCCCATGGTAAGACTGGTTGTCAGACTTTAAAGCTTCTGACTAATAGTACCCTTTAACGGTCAAATTGAAATAAATGCTTTGACTTTGAGTTGCCCGGTGCGAGAGGGTTGAAGTACCTGTTTCAACACCTCCTGGCTTGTCTCTAGATCTATTCAGCATCGAGCATTTACCGACAATACCTTCTTAATTGAGCCTGTTCCTGTAGCCTGTTCTACTGCTTACCCTTTCAGAGGCAGAGTATGTATTTACCTAACTGCCATAGGAGGGCCATGTTTTATCTTATTGGGTAACGATCCAAACTAGAATGGTTCAATTGATGGTAAGCGGTTACCGTAGAATATGAACACCCTTCTTAAAACATCACATGTATTTTGCTATCCCAGAACCAAATATAAATGTTTCATGTGTCTGTTATTTTTCCTGCACCACACCTTATGGACAGCAGGACAGAGCTTAAATAATGTAAAATGAAACGTGGGTAGTGGTCACAAAATACAGTTTCCAATGTTCAGAGCTGGAACCCAAGGCATCAAAGAAGCTCACTCTTCGCGACATTACACATTGGAATCTATATCTTATTGTCACTAGTTACATTTGAAATTACATTGACTCTGCCTTGGTCCGCGATATCCGTTGGCCCTACTCTTCAAATAGTAACACAACGATTGGTTATGTGTGTTATAAAAGCAAATGTTTTAATTAAATAATTCAAATATTCTTACCCCTGGTTTCTGGAAGTCTGATCGATTGCCTGATCACTAATTCTGCTGAAATAACGAAAGATAATCAAATGAGATTTGGTATAAATGGTACGCTAATTTGAAAATGTATTGAAGGCTACTGTACCTTTCGTACTGTACAACGTCTATCGCTTGTCTAAGGGGCAGCCCAACATTTCAAACGTTTTAGGCATAGTATGAAAAAAAAAATGTAGTCTTATACTTAGTGCCACACTTAGTATTTATTGCACACGGTGCGTTGCGGCGCCGCACCGCAAAGATTTCGCCTCACAAATATTTGTTACATGTGTCTACCAGTATGGCGAAATTTTTGCGGTGCGGCGCCAAAACGTGCCGTGTGCTTCGGTACCTAGAGTCGCCTTTTACGAAACTAAGGTGGTATAACTGTCCATTATCCTTTTTTTTGTAAGCCAATATGACAAATAGTGTCAAATTCGGGATTTTTTGTGAAGTGCCAAGCAATTTTGAACTATGTGCAGTGCAACTATCCCTAAACTGTCTTACAGAATGATTTTATAGTACAGGCACTTCAGACCGAAAGAGATATTCTCTTTCAAATAACATTTGGGAATCTCAGACATTCATATTTAGAATAAAATGAACTTTTTAACACAATCTTTTGGCAATAGCATATTACCAAGACTTTAAAAAAAAAATAGAGTCATATAAAAAGTGTCCATGAAGTTTCTATAAACCATTCTTCTCCATAGAGATTTACGCTTTGGAATGGGTAAATGTAGTACTTTCAGTTACTATGCTTTGTGACTGAAATTCAGTTTACTCTCTTTGTTTTTGACAATACCACAGTGAATAAACACTTGTATCATTTTACACAATTGCCAAGAACGGGTAATTATTGATACTGTCAAATAGCCGCCTACAAACATAATTTTAAAACCAATAAACAATTGCCACAGCGTAGCAATATAGTCATGGAGTGCTCACTCGTCCCCGGCCTTACATGTCCATCGAACGGATGGTTTATACGGCCAATTGTCCGTGCATAACGCAGTAAATATGCTAATAGCTCATTATGTCCTAACGCCTTTGTCGACGCGTGCGCAAACTACGCTAAACGATTTTGGTAACCGATTCGATCTCTTAATATTAGGACGTATGTTTTTAGTGGGGGTTTTTATTGTGTTGTGGTTACGTCATTTGTGTAACGCTAAGGTTTTTGGAGTGGAAGAAGTATCTTTTAAATAGAGCTTAGAGTGCTGTTAAAAAGCTCTTGAAATATTGCAAGTTCATGATATAATGTACAAGGTTTAATGGACAAAGCGCAATAAGGAAGACTTGCATGCATCGAAAAAAGTGTAATATACCAAGTTTTGTTATACATTGTCTAGAATAACCCTTATTTTCTGGTCATACAATAACTTTAAGTAAATATTTTGTACAGTCCGCGTCACAATGTGGTTATACCTCTTTTGTAACACCAAAGTATTACTGGGGTTCATTCAAGTTCTTGTTAAATTCATTACAAAAAGTTTGATGTGGAAATCCTATACTTGTTCATTTCATTAATTTGTAGACAGCATGTCAAAGCTGAACTTTAGAAATAATTAGCCACAGGAAGGTAATCTAATCTACATTAAATTCAATACTTAAATCAAAAGGCTTAAATTTTTTGTCTCCAAAGGATATCCTTTTAAAGCTCATAATGGTATGCCCTACATAACATAAACCGTGCGCACTCACCTTGCATTTGGTTTGCAAATGCTACCAAATTTGAGCCTTTTTTTTTTTTTTTTTTTTTATCGTGGTAAAATCATCAAATGAGTCCTCCCACCCAGGGCAGGGCGGCAGGGACTGTCAGACTTGTACTGACTAAAATCCACGGTGTCCTTCACGAGCCCTTTACGTACCGGGGTTACGGTGATGGGTAAGTCCCGCGACCCCGGCAGGCTCTGGCCCTCTACAGGCCCCGTCAATTTGCTGACACTCTTTGAGGCGCGCGTGGAACACAACGCGCCGTCGACCCGGGCATGGTCCATGGTCGGACAGCAAGTCGCCCATTACTCGCTGCCCGCATGCCCGCGCCTACGGTGGCCGGAGATCGTCCTGTGACGTCCGACGCCGTGGGCGTCTACCACTGCGGCTGGGATGGAGGGAGGACGCTGTCCTCTCCCTCAGGTGGCCCGCCTCCTCCTTCACGAGCATGACTGCTTCGCAGAAGGAGGCGACCGCTTCCCACTCCATCTCGCCCCGCAGCATGGCCTCGACCAATGCCGGGCGCGAGAGGTCTCCGCCTATCACCGTCGTGAGGACACGGCGGTGCTCTGCCCAAGCGGGGCAGTCCTGCACCGTATGCTCCACCGCGTCCTCCGGACGATTCTCGCAGTGGTGACACCCAGGCGTTTCTTCCCTCCCTATCAGACACAGGAACCTCCCGAAACTTCCGTGTCCGGTGAGGACCTGCGTCATGCGGAAGGTAAGGACGCCGTGACGCCTATCCAGCCACTCCTCAAAGAGGGGTCTTACCGCCGCGATTGCGGCGTGCCCGGACCTCGGTTGCGACAGTCGCTCCCTCCATACTGCCCTGAGATCGCGCCGGAGCTCTTCCCGCCGCGCCTCGACCTGTCGAGGCAGCGGGGTTTCGCCCCGGCGCTGCGCCTCCACGCGCCATTCGTAGACGCGCTGGAGGGCAGTCGCCTCCAGATCCCAGGGCAGCAATCCCGCTAGGAGGTTGGCTGATTCGCCGGCGATCGTGCGGTATCCCCGGATCATCCGGATAGCCATGACCCTCTGGCATGCGACCAGCTTGAGTGGTCGCGTCCGGATGCTTAGGGCCCACACAGGGGCCCCGTAGAGGGCCATGGACCGCACGACACCGGCGTACAGCCTCCGGCAGGAGGCGTTTGGCCCGCCGAGATTGGGCAGGAGTCGCCTGAGGGCGCCTGCTGCCCGGTTCAGCTTTGGGGCCAAACGTAGGAAGTGCTCCCTAAAGTTCCACCGGCTGTCGAGGACGAGTCCCAGGTACTTCATCGTCCTCCCGACGCCGATGCGAACCCCCTCCACCGTAATGTGGGACTCTGAACGTGGCGCGTTCAGACGGCCATGAAAGCACATGGCCTCTGTTTTATGCAGCGCCACGTCGAGTCCCAACTGCCGGATCCTCTGAGCGACTGTCGCCACCGCTTGCGTCGCCAGGTCGGCCGCCGCCTGGTGCGACTCTCCCTCCGCCATGACGAGCGTGTCGTCGGCGTAACATATTACGCCGACGCCAAATTTGAGCCTTGTTGTAAGTAATTATAGTGATTGTCAGGATTGGAAACTTAATTACCATTAATTAGGCCGTGGTGAAGATTTACTTTTTAATTAGGACTGAAAATAGAGACTTGAGAGTGGATTTGTCTACATAAAGAGTGATGGGAATTGGCCACATTCCTTGAACTGTATGATACCAGACCATATTTGCAACAATTTCAACCCCTGATAACTATACTAACAAACTGGGTTGTTTAAGGGGAGGTTACAGTACTTTTTAAGATTTTTGAACGTTTGAAAATCTAATCAAATGTAATTTGTGGGGGTAACCACATTGTGACGCGGACTGTACAAAATATTTACTTATAGTATTATGAAAAAATATTTAAATTGTGTATAGTTTTATTATTTTCCTTATTCCTTCGTCCTTTTCTTTTTCTTTATCCTTTCTTTTTTTATATAAATTATAAATTGCTTTATAATTTTTATAAAAATAGTATAGCTGAAATAATTACTATTACTATTCTATTGTCAGAAGGGGGTTGTTAGTAAACATCGGTAAATAAAAACAATTTACACAAAATTAAACAATATGGACAGGCCTGTTGGTCTAGTGGTTAGTGACCCTGACTGCTATGCCGGAGGTCGTGGGTTCGATTCCCACGCAGGACAAATGTTTGTGTGATGAGCACGATCATTTGTTCTGTGTCTGGGTGTAATTTATCTATAATATGTATGTATTTAGAAATATATAAGTATGTATATCAGTTGTCTAGTACCCATAACACAAGCTCTGCTTAGCTTGGGACTAGATGGCGTTGTGTGATAGTTGTGGAATATTTATTTATTTATTTATTTATTTATATATCACGTTAGCGCTTTTGAAAAAATTTAAAGAAAAATTAAACATTTTGAAATTGTTAGTTCAGTTTGCACGCGGGATATCTTAAGAGGTTTTCACGGCTCTGGAACGCCATGGGTAACTAAAAATACAGAGTGGTTTTTGGTCAGTCGAGTCTGACAATCCCTTCACTTGACACATTCAACAGTTATGGTTAGCGTCTCCAAAATCCCAAAACTCAATTCTTAACCACCAAAAAATCTACCACAGCCATTTCCTTACATAACCAAAGATAAAAATCAAACACAGAAGGTCAAGAACATTGCAACAGCACTCGGTAAGACAATAAACAATGGATCTGGTAACAAACGCCCACCGAACGCGTCTCAATAGCTGAGCTATTTCTGTACAGGATAATACTACAGTTCAAATATGACAAAGGATATTAGAGATGAACGTTTACCTTGACACGATAACTATTCTAACTTCTAAACCATCTTTGAGGTTTTTTTTTTATCGTGGTAAAATCATCAAATGAGTCCTCCCACCCAGGGCAGGGCGGGAGGGACTGTCAGACTTGTACTGACTAAAATCCACGGTGTCCTTCAATAGCCCTTTACGTACTAGGGTCACGGTAATCCCTTGGTCCCGCGACCCCAGCAGGCTTTGGCCCTCTACAGGCCCTCTACAATCTTTGAGGTTTAAGCCAAATGAATTTCCGGTGTCCGGGCGGTCGTTTTAAGATGGGAACTTATGATAGGCATGATTTTCTTTAAGTTACATTTCTGTCGCCTGGCATTGGTCGAGGCCATGCTGCGGGTCGAGACGGAATGGGAAGCGGTCGCCTCCTGCGAATCAGTCATGATCGCGAAGGAGGAGGCAGGCCGCGTGAGAGAGAGGACAGCGTCCTCCCTCCACCACAGCCGCAGTGGTAGACGCCCATGGCGACAGACGTCGGCAGACGATCTCCGGCCACCGTAGGCGCGGGCATGCGGGCGGCGAGTAATGGGCAACTCGCTGTCCGACCATGGACCATGTCCGGATCGACGGCGCGTTGTGTTCCACGCGCGCCTCAAAGAGTGTCAGCATAATGACGGGGCCCGTCTTTAGAGAGCCGAAGCCTGCCGGGGGACTCACGAATTACCGTGATCCCGGAACGCAAAGGACTATTGAAGGACACCTTGGATTTTAGTCAGTACGAGTCTAACAACCCTCCCGCTCTGCCCTGGGTGGGACGACTCATAAGCTGATTTTACCACGTAAATAAAAATTTAAAACTTTGCTCTAAGCAAAAAGTTGAAAGCCTATTTGGAACAGGCTGCGGTTTCAACGCTGTGTCTTAAAGAATAGCACTCCAGTACAACTAGCGTGGATGACATACCTACTGGTTTCTTCAAGACTTCCTTCCATGTTTTAAGAGGAGTGGTGATGAAATTAACACAAAGGAAACTGGCACAGAACCTTATGTTTAGTTCAAGACATATAAACCTTTAGACGAAGTCCTAAGCAACTTTTACGCGCTTATGTTTAAGTTGTCTTGTTTATTTGTTTGGGTTGAAATCTTGTTAAGTCGGGAACCACCACAGATGTTGGTAACACATTGTACGTACATAAGATTACATCTGTAACCCGAAGGGTTAAGGCAGGGCGCAAACGTTGGACACTTTTGTGTCTAGTGTCAGATACAAACTACCGATAAATATTCAATTTCTATAGAACCAGTCTAGTGTTTCATTATCGGCCTCATCTCAAAGCTCAAAGTCGCTCAAAGAGCTATGGAAAGAGCTATGCTCGGTGTTTCTCTACGTGATCGAATCCGAAATGAGGAGATCCGTAGACGAACTAAAGTCACCGACATATCCAACCGGATTAGCAAGCTGAAGTGGCAATGGGCAGGCCATATTGCTCGCGGAGCTGATGGGGTCGAAAAGTACTAGAGTGGAGACCACGGACTAGCAAGCGCAGCGTAGGACGTCCACCAACAAGATGGACAGACGATCTTATAAAGGTCGCCGGAAGACGCTGGATGCAGGTCGCTTTCAACCGGTATTTGTGGAGATCTAAAGGGGAGGCCTATGTTCAGCAGTGGAAATTCTATGGCTGAGATGATGATGATGATAGAACCAGTATGAAATCATCCATTCCCTGCGCATACGTTTACTTTTTTGTGTTCAGTTGCTTCCACTAACACATACTCATGAACTAAGGTTGCCTGTGATTGTGTGCCGTGTTGGCAACAAAGTGGGCAAAATCATCAAATGAGTCCTCCCTGTCCGCCCTGGGAGGGGCGGGAGGGACTGTCGGACTCTTACTGACTAAAATCCACCCGTGCTTCTTCGGATGCCCTTTACGTTCCGGGGCCGCGGTAACCTGGATTAAGAAACAATCCGCGACCCCAGCAGGCATTTGGCCCCGTAAGGGGCCTCGTCGATGACGCGTGAAACACGACCTTAGTCCACCTATATCGTGGGGAGTAACGGACTAACACATTAGCAGGAGTAGCAACTGCTACGGGCCTCGCGCAAAAGGGCGAAAAACAGGGCGCAAACGTGGGGCCTTATTGAATACGCGGGGCCCCCTTTTTTTAAATGATTTGTGTGTTAGTTTCTTATTCTTTATGGGAAATTCTCATCTAAACAAAAGGGATCCCTCAGTAGAATTCGCTAAGGGCCCCGTGTATGTTTAATCCAGCACTGATCGCGGGACTATCATGTACCGCGGCGTAGCACGTTATGGGTATCTCTACATTTCTTCAAAGTTAGAATGTACAGGCTTCTTCTGGGTAAGCTCACGCCATCGTGGACTGTTTCTGTCTCTGACCTAGATTAGAGCTTACCAAACTCATTTCAATAAATAAAAAGGAAAACTGAAGGAACAATATTCATATTTCAGTCCCTCTACCCAAGGCGGGAGGACTCATTTGATTAGATTTTTCAGCAGTTATTTTTCAATTCTTTGAGTTGTATTTCATGGGGGCGAGTTTATTGCCACTAGCACAGAATATACCATAGCCAGAGAAAAATATAGAGTCCTGGCTGCTACTGGCCATTTACCGACGAAAAAACCCGAATAAAATTTTCCCGACAGAAAAGACAACAATAAAAAAATTGTTTATCGCTGGTATTTATTTTCAAGCTAATATAAATTACAAAAATACTCGTACAATCAATATCCGTATTATCGTGCGAATTGACTTTAGATTAATTAAAAACTGTGACTGGTCTGGGCTGCATAATTGGCATGCTCGCACTTTTTTAGTTCCTTGAATAATCAAACTAGTTGTTCCTCGCGATTTGCTGCTCGGTTCCTATCGGTCATAGCGTTATTTTATATAGCCTATAGACTCCTTCAATGAATAGGCTTTCCAACACAAACATAGTATTTCCGAAATTAGCGCGCTCAACCAAACAAACAAACTATTCACCTTAATAATATTAGTACCTATAGATTAACCACAAAACCACATTATTATAAATTACTAGCTGTACCCTGCCCCGCTTCGCTGTGGCACAAAAAACAGTTTTTTCAACAAAAAAAAATAGATAAAAACAATCCTTGATGCGGATCATGCTAAAATTTCTTCTCATGTGACTGCGTCATTACGACTGCGGTTGTCAGCGAGTGTTATCCTCGCTTCCGGTAGATGGCGCGGTCACTGGTACAGAGCTGATCGTTAAAAAAACTGTTTTCGCGGTTGCGGATATGTGACTGATGCAAAAAATAGATAAAAACAATCCTTGATGCGGATTACATATCATGCTAAAGTTTCAGCTCAATCAGTGCAGTACTTTTTGAGTTTTTAGAGCATACACAAACCAACATAACATTTTTATATATATAGATGTTATACCTATGTAGAAATAATAATTTGTTTACGGATAGGTATAATATTTAATTTCAAAATATGATTGTTTATGCCATTTTATTTGTGTATTAACCTTACTTCAGTGTAAATTAAGTTGATTCATGTAGGTAGGCACCTAATAATAACGTTTTATAAATGTCGGGACTTTCAGCGAATAACTTTGTTCGTAGGTACTGTTTGATTATTTTTTTGTAAGTAGAAAGTGGCGTGAAGTTGCCGTGGGGCGCCGGCTTAGAATTGCGATCCCCCAAATCATCCCGTGGGTGTCGAAAGAGGCGACTTAGGGACAAACCGGAGGTCGGGCAGCAGCGTCCTCCGTGTACTGCACATCCTCACTGCGATCGCCAACCCGCCTGCCAAGCGTGGCGATTTAAGGCAAATTACCCACTCATGAGTAAAAGCATAAAAACCAGGCCCCCAGTCCCCGGCAGCTCCGCTATCCCTGGCGCGGGTAGCAGTCAAGGTAACGGCGGAGCAGGGGGTGCGAAGAATCTACGCAACGGATTTTGACGCGGTTTTTTTAAATGATAGAGTGTTTCAAGAGCTAGTTTTATTACATGCTTAATATAGTAGACATTGCACCCGTGCGGAACCGGGCCGGGTCGCTAGTTTGTTTATATTTCAGTTCCCGATTGAGCAACACTTTAAAATTTTGATAGGTCAATCGAGAATACAAAAGGTGCTCTTAACATAGGTGCCCTGAAAATAGTTGCTCAAACGGGAATATCTCGATTTTAATTGAAGAATCGTCCCAAAAACTTTATTTAAATGTGTCACACTCAACAAAATTACATAAGAGTGAATTTAAAAAACAATATGTGTAGTAACTGATTGACATTCCTCGTTACCGACAACCCACAATGGTGGCTGTGACGACACCGCTGTCGAGAGATATGAGAACAGCATTCTTTATACGGGAAAGTCGTTTTTGAGTTCATTGGTGTCTTACGTTTTTGTAGGGGATACGTATGGTATTGACATGTGATGATGGAATGGGAGAAAGGATATATGATATTTATTTTGTAAGTTGGTTATAAAAACAAGCCAAGTTCGAGGCAGACTCGCGCGTGAAGGGTTCCGTAACATTATAAAAACGGCAAAAGATCTGCTGTAAGGAAGATCCCTTAAATTTTATTTTATTCTGTTTTGTTAGTATTCGTTGTTATATCGACAACAGAAATACATCATCTATGAAAATTTCAACTGTCTAACTATCAAGGTTCATCAGTCTGAAGAAACATCTGAAACAAACCCAGAGGTCACAGTCTCTTTTGAAGTCCAGACATTATTTTTCACAAGTCGTGCGTAGACCATTCGGGTGTCTGAGATGGTCTTTTGAGGAAAGAACCACATAGATTTGAGTGCAGAACCACGTTCTTCCTTTTCCATTGTCTCGTAATTTGCATTGTAATTGTGTGCCTAAGGCGTGTCAAATAAACTTATTTTCTTTCTTTCTAAGAATGTGGCCGGCAGCGGATGGATGCGGACTGCCCAGGACCGGGAGGGTTGGCGCTCTTTTGTGAAGGCTTACGTTCAGCAGTGGACGGCAATAGTCCGATAAAATATCCTCAATTGTGAGGTCTACAAACATGCTGTTTACAAGTAAGCGATAGAAATATTTTGGATTTTCCGATGGGGAAAAACCAAAATATTTCCCATCGAAAAGATCCTATTATAAATCAACAAGCCGGTTTACAATTAGGTGGAAATACTGCATTCTTCAAAAGCCTTTTGGTCAAAATATTGCAAAAAAGCGCATTGTTTTCTTGTTTTTAGAGTCAAGGAAAGAAAACTATATCAGAAAATTTTAATTTTGTGGCGAATTTACAACAACCGCTTTTAAGTGGTAAAATCATCAAATGACTCCTCCCGCCTGCATAGCAAAGCCTGCCGGGGTCGTGGGGCTTACGAATTACCGTGACCCTGGAATGTAAAGGGCCATTGAAAGACACCGTGGATTTTAGTCAGTACGAGTCTAACAGTCCCTTCCGCTCTGCCCTGGGTGGGAGGACTCATTTGATGATATTACCACACTAAAAAAAACGATTCATCTTTCCATACAATTAAGGCCAGAAATAGGACAAAACTACCCTTTACAATAAAGCTTTAAATAGTTACCCAAACCCAAATTAATGCCGTGCAAGCAAAGCCTTTTGTACAAAAAGCTTGACTTACTTAAAGGCTCAAGTACAATGCCTATAAATAACCAATTGGTCCTTGAATTTAATCAGAATACCCAAAAATAGAAGAACCAGCTATTAATTTTATATTTGGCATTTTCACATAGCAACAGGGCGAGAAGTTCCTGATCTGGATATTTACTCATTTTATAGGAATTTATATTCATCATCATCAGCGGGATGACGTCCACAGCTGAACATAGGCCTCCCCCTTAGACCGCCACGCCGAATGACAAAGGCATTTTAGAACCCTGATCGTGCTGTTTCATTGATCAAATCTGCTCTAAGGCTGGCCTCACATGTACGGATTCCTGTTCGGTTTTCTGATCAAATCAGATTCGGAAACATGATTGCACATATTTCATAGAAAGCGTTCTACGTGGCGCACACATTATTATATCTTTCAAATAAAAAACGTTCGTTCCGAAATACAAAAAAAAACTTTACGTCTGCGTATCTACATTCCTAGTCAGATCAGTCAGTCAAAATCACCACTTTATAACATTGCTGTTAAAATTGTTTTTTATCAATAAATTATAATTATACGTAACACTCTATTGCTTTAACAATAGAATAGAATATTCCATGTCACGAATTTTGATTGCAATAAAACTCGTTGATAAATTGGCGATTTTAGACCCCCTGTGATAAGGGCAGGAAGATGATGATTTTTGCTTGCACGATGAACAATGATGATCAAGTACGATGCGTAATTCGCATATGGAGTTGAAGATGCCGCCACATTATTGATTTTTAAAGGACATAATAAAAAAGGTGAGTGTGTAAATATTAAATGAAAGGACGAATATAGCCCTGTCGGACCCAAGGGTGTCGTTAAAACCGATTGAGAGTCAGTCCAGACGAAATGGTTAATAAGTGAAACGGTGCGAAAATTCTGGGATACTAAGTCAACAGCGTTTTGGGATATCACTTGTGATGTATTTGAATGAGTAACCTCAATTTTATACGGACAGTCTTTAAATTATCTTGGCGTCGGACGTCAATCAAGACGATCTCCGGCCATCGTAGGCTCGGGCATGCGGGCGGCGAGTAATGGGCGACTCGCTGTCCAACCATGGACCAGGGCCCGGGTCGACGGCGCGTTGTGTTCCACGCGCGCCTCAAGGAGTGTCAGCATAGTGACGGGCCTGTAGAGGGCCATAGCCTGCCGGGGTCGCGGGACTTTCCCAATACCGTGACCCCGGTACGCAAAGGGCTAGTGAAGGACACCGTGGATTTTAGTCAGTACAAGTCTGACAGTCCCTCCCGCCCTGACCTGGGTGGGAGGACTCATTTGATGATTTTACCACGATAAAAAAAAGCCTATAATGTTCCTAACTGCTGGGACACAGCTTCCTCGCTGTGAGCCCCTTCGAATACAAGGCGACGCTAGTCTCCGATACTTTACTGACTTTGGAATCCAGGCGACTATCGTAATACGAAATCCATAGAAGTTCGTACTCAGGCACGCGCCAATGGATACCAAAGTAAGGTTTCGGAGACTTGCGTCGCGTTGTTTACGAAGAGGCTTATTGCACCAAAGTTGTAGCCAGGGGAGAGATATAGGGGAGGCAGATGAGCGAAACCACGACTAAAAGCTACTATGTAAATAAAATACACAGTTTCATCTATGTAAACAAAATAAAGAAGTTCCTCATTAACAATAAACAAACTTTCGCGTTTATAAAATAGCAAAAAACTATAAGTACAATCTATTAATAGATACATCAACAGTTTTTCCATCTGATCGGTTGACTGACTCAGTACTGCGCTGCGGGGCAAAAACCTCATGTTTTTTTGAAGGTCTAATCAGGTATTGACATGGTGATGAGCACTGTAATACTTTTGTGACCCTGTGACTTGTACTTTGCTGCAATTAGAGTAGGCGAATGATTTCCTTGTGATCTGGTTGTTTTGTTTTTTGTAAATGTAGAGTGAATACAGTGGTTTTCTTTGAAAAACTTTGTTTTGTTTTAAGTTTTTAACAAACCACCGGGTTTTTAGAATTTTACATAACTAATTATAGGTATCAAAATTAAGTGCGTCGGTCTGCTAAAACCAAAAAGGGGTTTTTAGATTTATGTATGGAGAGTGGCCCTAACAGTCGTCCGCCATTTTTTTTCAAAATTGCTGTACACAACGACATTAGACAGCATTTATGTATAACTTTTTGTGACACCATAACCATTTTGATTTTAACAAGGCAAAATAAATGACACGATGACAAATTCATTTATGTGTTCACTTTGAATTATGTAGAAAGGCTAACAGGTTACCAACACAGGCAGTTTCATGATACGAATCGCGTGACCCTGGAACGCAAAAGGCAACTGAAGGAACAGGGTGGATTTTTTGCCAAAAAGCGTAGAGTAGGGACGCCCCCTAGCTAGATGGACCGACGACCTTAAAAAGGAGGGTGGGTCACACTGGATGCGGAGGGCGGAGGACTGGGTGCTGTGTGCGCTACCTGGGAGAGCTCCATGTCCAACAGTGGACTACGATAGGCTGAGTTGAAAGATTATGAAAGCCCCTTTCGTTCCACCCAGAACAGGCCTTATTTGATGATTATACCAAATCAAAGAAGAGGGGTAACTTACAAGCAACAAAAGTAAACCAAAATGAAACATTACATAAAAAACAAGACGAAGAAGCTTACGGGGTTTCCCACCATGACGTAAGTACCATTGGAAACAAGTTATGCTTTCGCTTGCTTAATCAAGCCTTGTAAACAGTATAAGCTGATATTAAAGTTATTAAAACGCTGTCCAAAATGAGAATGATTTGTACACTACGATATGGCAATGCAAGCTGTTGCCAGCAACAACTACTACTCGAATATTTTCCCACGGGAAGAAAAATTCGGGATAAAAACTATCCTATGTGTTAATCCAGGGTTTCAACCATCTGTGTACCAAATTTCATTAAAATCCGTTCAGAAGTTTTTGCGTGAATGAGTAAAATACTAACATCCATCCATCCTCACCTCATAAACTGTACTGTTAAGTACTTATATTAGTTTTTTTCTTTTTACGTGGTACAATCATCAAATGAGTCCTCCCACCCAGGGCAGAGCGGGAGGGACTGTCAGACTCGTACTGACTAAAATCCACGGTGTCCTTCAATAGCCCTTTACGTTAAGGGGTCACGGTAATTCGTACATCCCACGACCACTTTTATATTAGTAAGATAAAATTTCAAATGAGTCCCCAACGGCATTTCCCGTCGAAAAAAGTAACAAACGGTTTACAAACGTCCATGTTTTCATCCCTTTTTAAAAGTTTTAGAGAAAGAATTTCTAAAAATTCTTCCTCATTGCTCATTTGCGTTATTAAAAGAGTCTTGTGGTAAACACATTTAGACCTAGAGGCTTACGGTCAGTTTCTTTATTAAAAAAAAAAATCCGCATTTTTGAACTGAGAACTTGCTTTTTTAAAAAAGTTTAGCACTCTGGATATTGAGGAGTCTTAACTATGAAAACAATACTGGGCAGTGCATTGTCAGAGAATTAATTCATTGAAGATTTTTATTAAACAAAAATTAGTTTTCGGCCCGCTGCTCGGCTCCTATTGGTCGTGCCATTGTTATAGCCTTTCTCGATAGGCTTACGGTCAGTTTCTTTATTAAAAAAAAAATCCGCATTTTTGAACTGAGAACTTGCTTTTTTAAAAAAGTTTAGCACTCTGGATATTGAGGAGTCTTAACTATGAAAACAATACTGGGCAGTGCATTGTCAGAGAATTAATTCATTGAAGATTTTTATTAAACAAAAATTAGTTTTCGGCCCGCTGCTCGGCTCCTATTGGTCGTGCCATTGTTATAGCCTTTCTCGATAGGCTTACGGTCAGTTTCTTTATTAAAAAAAAAATCCGCATTTTTGAACTGAGAACTTGCTTTTTTAAAAAAGTTTAGCACTCTGGATATTGAGGAGTCTTAACTATGAAAACAATACTGGGCAGTGCATTGTCAGAGAATTAATTCATTGAAGATTTTTATTAAACAAAAATTAGTTTTCGGCCCGCTGCTCGGCTCCTATTGGTCGTGCCATTGTTATAGCCTTTCTCGATAAATGGACTATCCAATAATTTTTTTTTTCTATTCGAACTAATTGTTGTAACATCACTATATTAGTGTTATAGTAAGCATGTACACCACTACGGATTGTCTATGTATCCGGTCTCACTGTCATGTCCGTCACTGACTTGTACCTCTCCGTGTGTACTGCTGTGTCTGAACTGTATAATGTCTGTCTGTTAATAAAACTTATAATCAAGAAGTAATTTCATTTATCACCAACATAACATGGTGTCAGAAGTCTAAGGAGCCCTAGTGTCGAAAATCCAAAAAGTCTGCCGTGAAAATGCAAAACCCAAGTACGAGTGGCGGCGTGGTCAGCACTCAAGATGGCGAAAAAGGATTAAATTCAAGTCTAAAGCAACTGACAATTTCGTCCGATCCAGCCAACAACAATGCGGAAAGCTGGAAACGTTGGTATCAACAATTGGAGCTATATTTGCTAGCAACAGGCCTGGACAAGTCAAGCGAGAAGCGAAAAATCGCAATTTTACTCCATTTAATTGGAGAACGAGGTGTAAATATATTTAACACATTTAATATCAAACTCGATGGCAGCACGTTCAACGATGTCAAGTCAAAATTCGATAATTTCTTCGAGCCGAGAAAAAATGTCACCATGTGCAGATATTTGTTCTTCACACGCAGGCAGGAGAAATCCGAAAGCATCGAAGACTTCATCACGGATTTAGAAATCAAAAGTAAAAATTGTGAATTTGGCACGCTGAGAGAATCGTTAATCAAAGATATTTTTATAGCAAATCTTAACAATGAGTTGTCACATGTTCGTCAAAGATTGCTACAAGAACCTGATCTGACATATCAGAGGATGCAGGAACTAACAAGGACGCTCATAGTCGCACAACAGGATGCCGAAAGAATCGTCAAAGACAGTAGTGTTCCTGGTGAAAATATCATGCATCTTAGTCGGAGGAGCCGTGGTCGAGGAGACAGCCGACAACGAGCTTCCAGTCGCACGTCAGCTTCAAACAGTCGTCAGTCAGCGTCGAGCAGTCGCAAAGCATCGAACAGCGAACACAGCAGCTCTAAGAAGTGCAGTCGCTGTGGGCAGTCTCATCGCTACAAGTGTCCAGCGAAAGGCGTTCAATGCAGGTCATGTAACAATTTTGGTCATTTTGCTAAATATTGTCTTAAAAATAAAAAAGTCAGTCAGTTGCAATCGTTTAATTCAAATGAAAGTAGTCAAGATCATTTTATTGGTATGTTAAACAGTATATTAAAGTCGAGTCAAAGTCATAAAAGTCATTCATATCAATATGATCTATTGGGCACACATGTCAGTCAGTCCAGTCAGTCACATAATAGTTGCAGTACACACCGCAGACACAGCAGTATACAGATGGGCACAGGTCAGTCACCGTCACATCCCAATGATGAATACAGTGACAATAATTCTGAGAGACATAATTAGTCAACGTCCCCATTCATATTATCTCTGTGATGACAATAGTGATGAATCTGAGAGATCCAAAAGTCATTATGAAGATCTCAGTGATGAAAATAGTCACATATCTGAGAGATTCAACAGTCAACGTCCCCATTCATATTATCTCTGTGATGAGAATAGTGACAATAATTATTCTGAGAGAGATGAATATCTCAATGATGAGATTAGTCACACATCTGAGAGATGTAGTCTAAATAAAAAACGTCCAAGTCAAATATTCCAGTCAAATAGTCATAATAAAAAATGTCAACATCTCAATGAGGAATATAGTCACAAGTCTGAGGGATTACAGGGTCATCATCACATAAATTTTAATAACAGTCAGTCACAGAACAGTCAGTCACAAAACAGTCAGTCTAAACAGTCACACAAATCATTAGTCAGACACTCAGAGGTAAAATATAATGTCAACAGTTTGCAAAATAATTCTTGTAAAAAGTCATGGGAAATTAACTTGTCACTAGGAAGTAAACAAATTACATGCATCATAGACTCTGGTGCAGATGTCAATATAATGTCAAAACAAACATTCAATTATGTCAAACGTCAAAATAAACTGTCACTTGTCAAATGTCACGTAAATGTCACAGGATTTGGTGGAAAAACCATTCCAATTTTGGGAAAAGTGGATATAAGTTGCAATTTGTGCATAAATAATAGTAAAGTCGTCGAATCAATAACATTTATAATAGCCAATTTAGATTGTCCAAATGTTCTTGGTCTACCAACTTGTGAAAAGTTAGGTATAATAAATCGTGTCTTTTCAGTATCAAAACAAAACTTTTGTAAGCAAATTCTTACACAATATAACGATGTTTTTCAGGGTCTTGGATGTCTACCTCCAGTCTGTCATCTTAAACTCAAGCCTGATGCTGTACCATGTGTGGATCCACCAAGAAAGGTTCCATTTGCTTTACAAAGGAAGCTACGTGAAGAGTTGGATCGCATGGAGAAATTGAAAGTTATTGTCAAGGTTACAAAACCTACAGAGTGGGTTAACTCAGTCGTCATAACAGTAAAAAGTTCAGGTCAGTTAAGAATTTGTCTAGATCCTAGAAATTTAAACAAGAACATAATGAGAGAATTCTATCCATTAAAGTCAATTGATGAGATTAGGTCTCAGCTAGAAGGTGCTGTATGTTTTTCTCATTTGGATGCATTCTCTGGATTTTGGATGCTACGTCTCGATGAATATAGTTCTGAATTATGTACTTTTCAAACACCATTTGGTAGATATAAGTATTTAAGATTACCTTACGGCATAAATGCTTCGTCTGAAATATTTCAAAGAGTCATGATGAATTTATTTGGTGATATAGAAGGAGTCTTAATTTTCATAGATGATATTTTAGTTTATGGGCCAAATGAGTCAGTACATAATGAAAGATTACATAAAGTCATGCAAAGAGCTCGTCAAGTCAACTTAAAGTTTAATAAGTCAAAATGTAAATTCTTAGTCTCAGAAGTATGTTTTTTGGGTTATGTCTTCAGTAAAGATGGTGCAAGGGCAGATCAAGAGAAAGTCAAAGCCATTGTCAATATGCCCACACCAAAAAATGTCAAAGAGTTACAGAGGATACTAGGTATGATCAATTATTTAGGACCTTTTATAAGTAACCTGTCAGAAAAAACTCAAATATTAAGAAATCTTTTGAAAAAAGATTCAGTCTGGACATGGGATCAGAATCATAGTCAATGTCTTAAAAAACTGAAAGATGAGATTACTAACTCACCAGTTTTAGCTCATTACAATCCCAAGATTCCATTAGTCTTGTCAGTCGATTCGTCAAAGTCAGCTTTAGGTGCAGTAATTTTACAGAAAAACAAACCTATTGCATATAGTTCAAAAACTTTAACTGAAACCCAAGAAAGATATGCTCAAATTGAAAAAGAGCTATTAGCTATTCAATTTGGTTGTGAAAAATTTCACCAATATGTATATGGTAATAGAGTCACAGTACATACTGATCACAAACCATTAGTCTATCTATTTAAAAAACCATTACATGATGTACCAGCTAGATTACAGCGTATGATGTTAACTTTACAAAAATATGATTTGGAAGTTATACATGTCCCAGGTAAAGAAATGTATATATCAGATACATTGTCAAGAGCAGCTTTAAAAGACCATTATATACCTGAAAATGAATCACAAATGTCTTGTCATGTCAATTTAATGTATGCTAACTTAGCAATTACAAAAGAATATAGCACAAAATTAGCAAAGGAAACCAAAGTCGATGAATCCTTGCAATTATTGAAAAAATATTATAATGAAGGTTGGCCAAAAAGCAAAAACCATGTCAGTCCATTGGTAAAACCATTTTGGAATATTCAAGGAGAAATCCATGTAATTAAAGATTTAGTGTTCAAAGGTTCAAAATTAATAGTACCACAGTCTATGCATAAAGAAATGTTAGACAAGATTCACAAAGGTCACCAAGGTATAAATAAATGTTTAAAATTAGCAAAA
The DNA here is from genome assembly GCA_943136025.2 of Agrotis puta. NCBI lineage: Eukaryota > Metazoa > Arthropoda > Insecta > Lepidoptera > Noctuidae > Agrotis > Agrotis puta. Next base: position 8,937,261 of record OW964188.2, on the reverse strand, counting down.
GAATCTTTGTATTGGCCAAATATGTCAAGTGATATTAAGAATTTAGTAGAACAATGTCTTGTATGTGCAAAATTCAAACCTTGCAATCAAAAGGAACCACTACAAAATTTTGAAATAAGTAAATATCCATGGCAACAAGTCGGTATTGATTTAATGCATTTTGATAATTTAGTTTATTTAATTGTCACAGATTATTACTCTAAATACATAGAAATTGCTTTATTAAATAAAAATAGTACATCTCAAAATGTTATCACTCATTTAAAGTCTATTTTTGCTCGTCATGGAATACCATTGTCATTAGTGTCAGATGGTGGACCTCCTTTTCAGTCAATTGAATTCAAAAAATTTATGTTAGAATGGGACATAGAACATATTGTTACTAGTCCATATCATTCACAGTCAAATGGTCAAGCAGAAAGCTCAGTCAAAATTATAAAAAACATGTTAAAAAAATGTAAAGAAAACAAGTCTGACCCATACATAGCTTTATTACAATATAGAAATACACCGAAAAATAATTTGTCTTCACCAGCACAATTATTAATGTCTAGAAACTTAAGAGATAACATCCCAGTGTCATACAAAAGATTAAAACCAAAAGTAGTAACTTTTAAGGATTATAAGGAGTCAGTCAAGAAAAATAATGAAAATAAAACAAAGTATTATGATAAAAATACAAAGTCTTTGTCAATATTGTATTATAATGATCATGTCTATTTTAAAAGAAATCCTAAAAGTGACTGGGAACAAGCTATTGTTAAACAAAGAATGTCAAATAATAGGTCATATGTTGTTGAGGATGTCCATGGTGTTAGGTATAGGAGGAATAGAATTCACTTAAGACATAAGTATTCACATAACTTCACAAACCCTCCTATGCAATCCAACTCGTCACAGGGGAGAGAGGAAGGTGACAGACAGGAGTCGTCTGAGCATAAAGATTCCTCATCTCAAAAATCCTCAAGTGTAACAACAAGGTCAGGTCGTATTGTCAAACCTACTAGAAGGTTAATAGAGGAAATAGACTAATTATAATTAAGTACATAATATGTAAGAATGTTATGTAAGTTGTAACTATAAGTATTTTTAAGTATGTATAATTGTCATAAGATAGTTACATAGCACAGTAAGTCTTTTAAGTATTTGTCAGAGGTTTAATTAGAACTCAACAGGGGGGATGTTGTAACATCACTATATTAGTGTTATAGTAAGCATGTACACCACTACGGATTGTCTATGTATCCGGTCTCACTGTCATGTCCGTCACTGACTTGTACCTCTCCGTGTGTACTGCTGTGTCTGAACTGTATAATGTCTGTCTGTTAATAAAACTTATAATCAAGAAGTAATTTCATTTATCACCAACATAACACTAATAAGCGCGTTCAAACAAACAAACAAACTCTTCAGCTTTAATATTAGTGAAGTATAGATATAGCTTGTACAGGGTTTATTTAATTCCTGACATATAATTCTTAAAAGGCTGACTGTGTACCAACCCCAAACTGACATAGAAACTAAATGAATTAATTTATTAATTAACAAGTTCCACTTAAAAATTCTTACATGACATGATTCATATCTGTTGCGCAGATTTTAAAAATAAACGAGGAAAACGTGTCTCTTATAAAGATGAATGAATGAGAATCAGGTTATGTAGGTTATAACAATCCATTGCTGCGTCAACACAACATCATAATCATCATCTGCCAAGAATTAAAGTAACCGACATTGCGCGTAGAATCAGCATGTTGAAGTGGAAGTGGGCCGGCCATGTCTGTAGACGGGCAGATGAGCGATGGAGCAGTCATGTTCTAGAGTGAATACCACGTATGGGCAAACTTAATGTGAGACACTCTGCGGCAAGATGGATCATGAAGAAGGTGGCTGGCAGCGGATGGATGCGGACTGTCCAGAACCGGGGTTGACGCTCTTTGGGGGAGGCTTACGTTCAACAATGGACGGCAATATATCTGCCTAGCCTTCTCCCAACTATATTGAGGTGGTCTTCCAGTGAATACCGGTAATTTAGATGGAGTGGTTGCCCTAAAGGAGTTCCTGGGTAACTAGATACCACTTGATGACGACTGGTTATCTGGCTTTTAGAATTCTTGGTACCCGTAAGGACTGTCAAAGATTTAGGAACGAGAGTACAACGTTACCCTTGGAAACACTGGTTATGACCTTAGGCTTTCTGAATATGACGACTTTCGAAATAAGAGGGGCTAACAGCTTGACGTGCTTTCTAAAGCATGAAGATTACTATATGTTTGGGATGGTCGCCAATTAGTCTGCCGACCGATCAAGAACTAGGGGTTGAGGTTTTGGCGTGTCGTGTTAGAAGCTGACAGCAAACTGACAGCGCAAATGTCTGCCGGGGTCTTAGGACCATAGCGACCGCGCCGGCGCCGCATCGTCACCGGGATGCCATTTACTAGTGCTTGATGGTGGCATCGTATACAGGAGCCCTTAAAGGACACTGTAGCCCTCGATCGCAGACTTGCGCCGTATGCTCCACCGTATCCTCGGAGAAATTTTAGTCAGGAGGAGTCTGACAGTCCCTTCCGCTCCGACCAAGGTAGGACTCTTTTTATGATTTAAAAAAAAAGGTAGGAGTCGTCATCAATACAGGCATCGTCTTTCGGAAGTGTATCTTGAGTTCAAGGTCAAGATACACTTCTTACATCGTGCGGCTGTTATTATTTACCCACAAGCCACGCCAATCCAATAATAAATGACGAAATATTTGATACGGCATCATACAAAACAATAAGTACAATGAAAACAACCGTGTAAACAGGGAATGTTTACAATAGCTCTGAGTTTCCCTGTCCCACTCAATTTTATATGAGAGCTGTTTTATGAATGAACACTGGTAAATACCAACATTAACAAATAACTGACGCATCCAGTGGGTAGCTAATGAATTCGGGAACGTATGAAGGTTGATCGTTTTTTGTGGAATTAAAGGCGCCATTATACATGTTACTTTTGTTATACAAGTTGCAAGTAGGTAGTTAGAACTTGTATATTTTGTTAAAGTTCTACCTACTCAATTGAGAACCATGCAAGTAAAACCTTCATGCAATTTGCACACTCGTCAACATGTTACCAATTCAAGCTACTTGTATGCAAATGTGACGTCATTCAGCAACACATGCCTAATGGAAACTCGCCTTAATTCGAATAAACTTAAGGCTCCTTTACATGCAGCAAAATATTGCATGCGAGCTGCTTGCTATTTCTGGCATCTTTTAATTGAGATTTTTTACTTTTTTTTGGAACCTCCTATGTGGGTCGTACTTGCAACCGACGTGCTTGTATAACTAGATATATGAACATGGAAGAAATGAAAGGAGTATGTAAGGATCGAAGCAGGTGGCTTTCTGTAGTGTCTGCCTACCAAAACAGTCCATGTCGAAAAGAAATGAGTTTATACAGTATGTCCCGAGAAGTGTTAAACAACTTGGACAGGGGCATGGGAGATAGAAAATAGCACCGTATGTCCGAGATAAAAGGTTGGAAATGACCTCTCCCTTGCCCCTGTTCAATTTGACCCACACTTACCGGGTCACCCTGAAGCAATTTGAATTATATCAAACGCCAAACATAAAATAAATAATTTATTATTTAAACACGTCATTTGAAAATACAATGCGTAAGTTTTTGATCGCACGTCACAATTCCAAATAAAAGTTTACGGAAAACGGTGAAAATAATAAAAGTTGTGACGTTGTCTTGATGTTACTGAATTCAATGAAAGCTGAACAAAACAACAAGATTGTGAAAAATCTATACGCTGTTGGTAAAGTTGCATTTGTAGCCATTGTAATCTGGATTTTCATTCAAGCAGAGATAGAGATTATCGTCAATCATTGAAGAGACCAGAAGTTTAACAGAGTTACACCAAGTTTATAATGACATCAAGAAGTATGCACTTCAAAACTATATACTGTATACATAGGAGATCTCATATTTTTCCACCACGCAAGTTTACGGAGGGGTTTGACGATCACGTTCAAATTATTGATTTCTTATAAGGAATTGCCAATAAAGTGTCTGTGAGGCTTAACATCAGCCATCAAATTGACAATCTCCTCCATAACAAAGTCAGAAAAAAAAATTGACAAGACAAAGATTAAAGCGCCATCAAAGTTATCAACGCCACAATTCCAACTAACAAGCTTATTACCAACTAATTACTGTGCAAAATTAACTCATCTATATATAGCAATTGTTGGACATGCTCTCACGGCACCATTATAGGGTTTTTTGTCTCAGTTAATCGGTTCAATTCAATAGGATAATGCTACTGATTACTACGACGCGAGCAGGCAAGCTTCTTGATTGGATTAATGGAGCTAAGATGTCCCATGGTAGCGAAGATTTGTTACAAAGGGATTTGAGACTATCCATGGTAAGCTGTGTTTACAGTAATTTATAGTAGTAAGAATATCGTGTCATGTTGAAAATTGAATAGGTCATCTTGGGGACAGGACATTAATTTAACTGTTTTGCATACAGAACGAAAAAAAAAAAAAGTTAATAAAAAATAAGTTAAAAATAACTAAAACCCGACTACGAAAAAATCGCGCACTGAAAAGTATAAAACAAGAACAAGCCGTGGTCGTATGCCACCTGCGGTTATTTCACACAATCTTTATTGGCTAGGTGGCATACGACCACGGCTTGTTCTTGTTTTATACTTTTCAGTGCGCGATTTTTTCGTAGTCGGGTTTTAGTTATTTTTAACTTATTTTTTATTTACACAATTTTGGGGTTATATTATTTGAAGTAAGTAATTTCTGTTATATGTATAGTTTCTGAGTTGTGAATTTAAGATTTATCATTTGATATCCATGTTGACAAGGTTAGAAACAGAAAATTAGCTAATAAAAGCTATATAATGTATATATATTTCAAATGTGCTCAACAAGCCCTTTAATTTGATACCCATGTCGATACTGTGCGAAAATTTTTTTTTTTCGGTAACGACTTCTCATCCCCTAGAGGGCGCCATATTGGATTTGGTGACACGTCACCTACCCTATAACCAGCGGACAACTGAGACGCTTCTAACGAGACCTCATTTGTCATGTAATGATAAGTAGTTTAGAAGTTATGAGGGAACAAACAAACATACATACATACATACAAACATACATACATACATACATACAAACATACATACCGGTCAAAATCATAACCCTCCTTTTGGCTTTGCCGTAGTCGGGTAAAAATAACTTAAACCCGACTACGAAAAAATCGCGCACTGAAAAGTATAAAACAAGAACAAGCCGTGGTCGTATGCCACCTGCGGATGTTTCACACAATCTTTATTGGCTAGGTGGCATACGACCACGGCTTGTTCTTGTTTTATACTTTTCAGTGCGCGATTTTTTCGTAGTCGGGTTTAAGTTATTTTTAACTTATTTTTTTATTTACACTATTTTGGGGTTATATTACTTGAAGTAAGTAATTTATGTTATATGTATAGTTTCTGAATTGTGAATTGAAGATTTATCATTTGATAACCATGTTGACACTGTTAGAAACAGAAAATTAGCTAGTAAAAGCTATATAATGTATATATATTTCAAATGTGCTCATCAAGCCCTTTAATTTGAATGTCATTACTGTGCGAAAAAAATTTTTTTTTCGGTAACTACTTCTCATCCCCTAGAGGGCGCCATATTGGATTTGGTGACACGTCACCTACCCTATAACCAGCGGACAACTGAGACGCTTCTAACGAGACCTCATTTGTCATGTAATGATAAGTAGTTTAGAAGTTATGAGGGAACAAACAAACATACATACATACATACAAACATACATACCGGTCAAAATCATAACCCTCCTTTTGGCTTTGCCGTAGTCAGGTAATAAATCGGAAAAGAATAAAGGAAGAGTAGGAAAAAACATAATTTACGACAAATGGATTGTAGAAAAGAATGGAAGCAGAAATACTGTGCTGCATGTACACCAAGTAAATTGTGACAAGGGCATGGTGATATAAAGCTCTTTTGAAGTGCTTGTAATAAAGGTGAAGTTTAAAGTTTCGTTTTCGGTTGTCTTGGATGAACATGTGACGAGGAGGGATGAGACTCATGTGACTAAAGAGTGATGGAGAGGAAGAGGAAGGCCAAAGAAAATATGTATGATTTGAACGTAAAAGGAGTCAATGTTGCCTTGACGTCTGACAGGGGAGAATGGAAGAAGAAAACGTGTTGCGCCGACCCCAAGTAAAATGGAATAAGAGCAGGAAGATGATGGAGTGCTTAAAATTGCATTAAAGAACACTTACACTTGCTAGAACATCTGTTGCAGTAGCGTAAAGATTACAAAATGATAACGACTCTTCTTCTAAAAGTCATGAAGAATGTGTCAGTAAAACTATTTCGGATTAACATACGTATCACAGATTCACAGCACAGCAGGTCAATCAATATGAATCATCAATAGATTAGATACTTATCGCCATCGGGCCTGACTAAACACCGACACCGGTCGGTATTTGTCTTTATGTAAATCTTTATCGGGGAGGAAAAATATACATTGATGATCCTATAGGAGGTGTTTATTCATCGAGATTTTAAGATTGTATTGTAAATGATGATAGTAGCGAAAGTCGTGACTAGATTGCAAATGATTAAACTAGAATGATTGGTATCTCATAGGGGGGAAGTCCTGTGTGAACAGCTGATACATTTTAAAATAAATATGGTGTGCATAAAAAGAAGTTATTGATGAAGAATGTTACGGTGGACAATCACAGGATTCTTCTATAATATCCTACTGAGCGAATGGACTAAATCGTTCTCCAGAAAAATGCAGATACACTTAGGCCCTTCGTACACAACGCGACGCAAGTGTCCGATATGATGACTTTAGTTTACGGGTGCCTGTTTACGAACCTCTATGGATTTGTATTCCGATAATTTCCTGGATACCAAAGTCGTAAGTTACCGAAGAATTGAGTCGCGTTGTGTACGAAGGGGGTTACTTTGAACCCTAATGACAAAAAGGATAAGTTGGATGAAATCTATGTCATAGATTCTAGAAGAACTCTTGAAAAATTATGTTAGTGGTTTATGAAGCCGAAGATGGGCAGTCTCCTCTTTTACAATAAATTCAGTTACATTAAATTAAATTGGAAGCCAATCTCAACATTGATGAGAAATGCTATGATAGGATAATGATCTAAAAGCCGTTATACCATGAAATTAATCGAATGCAAACCCACAAGGCCACAACTCTATTGACAAAAACCTACCCCAACATACTTTATTTAAGGCTAAACCAATAATGACATAATACTCCATTAAAAAAAAACACAAAACAGATACAGAAAACACTATTGAAAGAAACAAAATCACACATGACGAAGTAGATGCCAATGTACTAAGTCAAATGAGTTCGTTTCAACAACTTTGGGAAAAGATAAAGGAAAATGCCACGCATACTTTGAATATTTGTAAAGGGACACCTTTCTGGACATTTTGTTTTTATTACCTTTCGTAGAAATTAGAAAACCATAGTGCAGTAGAGATGTAGATGAATAGATTGTGTGTGGAATGATATGAATGTAAAAATAGTAAATGATGCTTAGACGTCTGACAGAACAGGAGAATGGAAGAAGAAAACATGTTGCGCTGTCCACAAGTAAAATGGAGGAGAAAGATGATGATGACAATGTAATATGACAAGTACGGAAGAAGACTTGTTGCTAATATCCCCAAATATGGATTAATCTAATTTCTACAGAACTAATGTAGTATAGATATACACAAATGGAAAGAGCAGATCTTTGCTCTGCATTACTTAGATTAATACAAGTTCTTAAAGATTGCAATGGCTCATAGCGAAAATTCATGTTTCTTGGATACTGTCAGTAAAAGTTAATACGGGATATTTACTTACTATGTTGATTATTTGTATTTAAATTGCCGATATTTCGTGACTGTTGCAATTGCAAGCGCCATTCTCATTAATTAACCTTGGATTTTCTAGTGGAAACCCCAGGAGGTGACGCGTACACTAATTTATTGGACATTGGTAGTGACCAACAACAAAAAATGTAGTGACCTCTACCGCCACCAAAAAAGAAAAGTGAACCTTTTCTGGTGACGTTCTTCAAAAAGTCCAATTGGTAAAAGATAAGGTGGGTTTCTGTTGATTCTGCGTTCTCCACGTTTGGAGTACAAAACGAAATTTTAACTGTTATAAAAGCTTTATGCTGATGCTGGCAGTCGCAATAAGACTACAAAACATGCTCTTGGGTTAGATGATAATTTTTTTTCAATGTTTTCAAAAAGAGCTCTGTTGTATATTTTCGAGCCCAATTAATGGTAATACGCCCACTTAATCAGATATTTTTGGGGTGTTGAAATCATTAAATAAGCCACAGGTGGCGAGGAAGAGACTGTCAGGCTCTTACTGATTGTAAACCACCTTGTTCCTCCTGTTATCCTTTGAGATCCAAGGCCGCAGTACCCTGTTATACACTCCCACGACTCACGATGCTTGGTGACAAGAAGCTTACGCCTAAACATGAGATTCTCACAAACACTTCTACAAAATACTTGAAAGAACAAAGTCGTAGTACCATTGACAAATCAATACCAATAGATTGCTAACCTGCAATTGGCCATTAACTTACCCCTAGTTGCAATCCAACCCTGACGGATTTCTATTTTTAGAGGGGGTGCAGTAAAATACCCCCTGTGGTAAACGCGGCTGGGGAAAAACCCCAAGTGTCGATATGTACTTGACGTAAATTGTGAACAATGCTAGTTTAATTGAATTTGGCATGTGTTATCGTGGTCTAGTTGTCGCATGAGCGACTGCTGGGCAAGAGAGCCCGGGTGTGATTCCTAGGTTAAGCAGTGTTATTTAGTTTTTTCTGGAATTACTGGTCACTCCTGGATCACGAGGTCTGGATTTGTGCCCTGTTGACACCGAAACAGAAGCTTTAAACTTTCTGGCCACCGAGAATTAACTATACAAAAATTGTCCCAAAAAGTATTCGCTTATTTTCGTTAATTGTACCGACACTGAAATCAGTTAAAGCTATCTGGACATCTCTTTTTCACACTGGAACCAGAAACAATTAATATCATTGACACTACCTTTCACAACAGGGTCCCCCAAAAGAAAACCACTCTATTCGGTTCGGAACCATTCGTAAAGGTTCGGCTATCCGAAACAGGAGCCGATCGTAATATATCGGTCAGTTAGAAAGGTAAGTATGTAAACTACCGAACTTTCTCTATTAAGTTCGTGTGACACACGACAAAGCTGAGCTATGTGCTAATGACTCTGACAATGGAATGTGTTAACAGCCGCTTTTTTTGGTTGCAGGAGGTTCAAAGATATTGCATTTAAAACAGTATAGTTTATGGATTAGTGTCTAAAATGCTGATTACTTTGTTTCAGAATATGATGATTACATTTTGTGAAGGCAAAATGAACAGATGACATTGTGGCCATCATCTGAAAACCTTCAAAACGCGCCCAGTTTTTGAGGATAAGACCAGGGAATCCGAGATTCGTAACTCACTAAAACCAACCTGGTGATACCATCAGCACATGAAGGAGGGAACCGGGATCTTTTTAAAGGCTAATTCTACAGCCCCCTGTGCAACGCCTGTTAAGGCACATCTCTGGGAAAGCAAAGACAGGCTTGGTATAACAATCAGTAGATAAGGTTAGGCTGTGGATAATGATGATTCATTAGAAATACAGGATGCTGATTGAAGCATTTTGGGTGGTTCGTATACAGCAACACAAGATTTGTTCATCCAACCTTCAGCGCGGTTAATACATAAGAAAATAGAAGGTTGTTCATGGTCCTTCGAGCTGGATATTTCAACCCCCAGAATAAATCTTTATGAGGAGAGACTTTTATACATTTTAACATGATGGGTTATTCTTGATTTGATCCAAGCGTGTAAAGAGTTTTGATAACAACGCGCTTATTTTTAACTGATCCCAAAAAAGTGGTACTGGAAATAGTTGCAAATTTACACAGGCCAAAGATCTGCAGATAACTCTTGACTTGTAAGTAGCGATTTCATCTAATTTTTAAACGAAACACCAAATATTGGTTTATCTTGTGTGTGTTTTTAGCAATATTAAAGCAATATTTTAAAACGATTACGTCTAGGAGTGCAGACTTGAGTCATACTGGTGATTGTCACCTTCTGAAGGTTCTTCTGCACTCCTAAATATTATCTAGTTTACATAACTTTTAGTATGTTTCGCTTTATCGGAGGGAAAAGAGGGAGGGTATTAATATCTTCAACCAATAAGGTAACTTATTTCTATATTTACTAAGATCCAACCTACTATACTATTTCTATACAATAAGATCTAGCCTAATATACTATGTTTAAGCAAAAAACCTACGGTATGTTTGTGTTCTATTTTTAGTACACATTTATCACAGTTTTTGCAGAGTATTTTTTGTGTGACAAAAACATTACTACTAGAAAACTGGACTTTGTTGGGTTTAATGATAAAAAAAAACTTGAAGGATCATTGTACGGAGACACAATAACGGGAAATGCCGTTAATCTTCGCGATAATATGAAAAATAGGCTTTAAATCTTCGTATAAACGTCTATTAACGCGATATTAATAAACGGCATTTCTCGTTAGTGTAAAAAGAAAATAAGCTGGTTTGCAAGCAAACAGTTTAATACAGTTGAGAAGACTTGTAGTAAAAAAAACGACGGGTTGCACTCTGGGAGTGCCGGCAGAAGTGAAAACTTGAATAGTAATTGTTGGAAATATCTTGTGAACAGATTTTAGTAAAACTCGCAAAAATGGTTGACTTTTTATTTCAATAATTTCCAATGTGACGTACATCTTTTATAAACAATGTTACCTAGCAACGAATGTATCCAGCATACAAACTTCTTTAAAAGTAATAAAGTCACACGAACATTCACGCAAGCGCCCTGCGCCGTCCTACGCTTTTTCGGTCAGGGTCACGTGTCCTGACGCGAGTTTAAGATTTTATACCCATTACAGAAAAGTGCTCAACGCCGCTAAAGAAGTTTTCACTTCAAAAATGGTTTCTTTATAATCTTGTCATGTAATAATATTAAAATCTTCAATGCTTAGTATGATATCTGTTATACCCGATAATGCGTAAAAACAGGAACTATCTGCCAAGATAAAATGCGTCAAAAGTTTAACAGCATCTCCAATATGTCAAAAACATTATGCTACGAGTATTCACCGACACGATACGCAGAAATTGTCATTACAAAAAAATATTTATTATAACGTGTCAAAGTATTTTTAGAAACAAGATAACAATCAATTGCAAATTTCATCCTGCTTATCAATTTAATACATAATTGTCAGTATCACACATTTCTATTTGTGAGACGCCGGTGTTATTTTTGGAATTATTATTTCCCCTTGTATTATGTGTTTATCTGATAACGCCATGTTTCTATACGTACGTCATTGTATTGTGAAGGCGAGATCAGTTTGTGCATTTCTGTTGAGCGTTGAAGAAAATCAGTTTTTCGGTGCCTTTATGGATCATATTTGAAGAGCAAAAAAATGTTTAGTAACCCGTATGGTTATTACGGAATGTACAATCATGTAGAACCATAGACATAAGGTGGAGACGTCATAGCTCAGGAGGAAAACCGACTTAAAAAAAAATATAAAGTTGCACTACGCATTTAACATCCACTCGTTATCTGTTTCAGAAGTTGTTTTTGCCGTGGGTGAATAATATCCTGGAGCAAAAACATGGTTTCACACTAGTTACGAACAGTTGTAGAATCACCGCGCAGTGTGACGCGACTTCGATCCCCGCACGGAACAAACACTTGTTTGATCTGCAAGCAGTTGTTCCGGGTGTTTCTATGTTTGTAAATGCATCCAGGAAACATGAGATTTCCCAGGGTGGGGCAAACTTTTAGAAAAAAAGCCTTAAAATTCTTGGCGACGTCTGTGATACTTGCTTCCTCACTATGAAAGGGAGGGCTGTCCTTAGGCCCGGGCTCCACCAAAGCGGAGACGAGAGGAAATGTGTTTGAATAATTAATGAGATTGCCACTGAAGCTAATCGGAGAGATATGAATTTCTGATTGGGTATTCAAACACATCTCCTCTCGTCTCCGCTTTGGTGGAGTTCGGGCCTTATCCACCATGCAAGCCCAGTTCATGTTGATCTATGTCATACGCTAATTTGTTTCTAGGATTCCATAATGTTCCACAATTGGCCTATGAACCGTCGAAAGCGTTAAGACTTATCAACCGGAACAAAAACATCTTACAGTCACATTTGGCATAAATCCACGGCAATAAACACTGTTCAAATTGCAGAGAATGGTGCTTGACAGGGTGCCAAGCTATCGGGCAGCTATTAGTACAATTATTACGCACAAAAACCACTTCCCACGTCACACTTAAGCATGGTGGTGTAAATTGCGTTGCATTGGGTGAAAGAATATGATTTAATGTGAGATTTTCGCATAGCCTAACTCTAGTCAGGAACTGGTGGTTTGAAGTTCGTACTCTTCCGCTAATCTTTTCTGGTTAAATTCGTTGCAGGATCTAAGACAGTTACATATACATTCTCCGGGACTTTGTCAGCTTTCTAGTGGTTGCCGCTGTTAATTCTGAATTTCAGGAGTTGCAGTGGTTTGGACATAATGCAGTGGGTTATCTCAAAAAGAAACGTGAAAAGTTGTTTTTGCAAACTATCCAAGGCGAACTAAGAGATTTTGATAGAAATCATCCCCTACCCTAGGTGCAGACTAGGCGTGAAAAGCCGAGACATGATCTACCGGGTGCTCGACATTTAATACCCCGGATGTGGCCATCACATTCTCTTGCAAAAAGAGGAGTTACGTATCCCAGCAGTGAAAATCATAGGGTCATGTGTGGGAGTGTGACGCATAATCTATGTGAAGGAGAAGGTGAAGCGTTTCCTTAAGCAGGTGGCTTGTCAGTTGTTGGCAAGGATCACCAGAAGACAACCGGCTACAGATGGAGAGAGTGCCAGCCACATAATTTTGGACCGACGAGCACAATATGGGGAAAAATTTAGCCTAAAAAAGGAGATTACCGTTGAGGTAGACCCCGGCAAAGTTCTTCAAATCTTGATTGCGGAAGAACATGTACAGGGTGTCAAAAAATCGTAAATTAGTTTATTTATTGCTTGCCTAATAAGAAATAGAATATAGACCATTTAACGAATTTCAATCGCAATTAATTTGACGATTCTAGTAAATTTGCTTTTTAGACCCCCAGAAATCACAAAAAAAAGAGGTTTTGAAGAGGAAATAGAGGACCATTCCTTTGAAGTTCTTATCGTTATGAATTCCTGACTCATAGCAGGATAACGGGTAACAATACTACAGGAAATAATACTGTAAAAACATACCATTTGTAAAACGAGTTATCAGCGCTGATTTAGGGAAACTATGCGTTCAAAGGCGTCATTGATAGGCGAAAGACGGTCTGTGAGGTAACTAACCCGTCCAGTTTGCGTCTATGGATTTATATGACGATAACCATGGACGTGTGAAGGGAATATTGACGTAATAACCCGTGAATGAACGGTGTTATCTAGCTGTACGGCCGTGGCTTAGCTAAGTTGGGAGGAAAAGACTAATAGTAACAGCCTGGAATTAGAATTCGTGTCCTTTTAATGGCAATAGGCTCAGTCAAACCCTATTAAATAGACCAAATGTGTTGTGGAGGTCAGATAGGCAGATTCTATATGTAAGTTGCTGATTTTCAGCTGCACCCGGTTGGAATGGAACCCGTCCTCAAAATAGTGGGGGAAGATTCAGCAGATCTTGATAATATTGCTGGTGCAATGTGGACTCTGGCTTAATGTAAATAGCATTACAATCAGTCCATAATGTTCCCCACGCTGGAATAAATACACCTTATCTGTGAGGAGTGGAGTGTAGGTGACCATCTACATGAGCCCAGTACTGGCTGGAAGATGTCAGATGTCTCCGATTTTTTAGTTCTAGAACACGCCGGTTCCCTCACGATGTTTTCCTTCACCGTATGCAAGCAGTGTTGATGAAATAAATAACTTGACCACTTAACCACGACTACTTAGTGTCGTGGTTGTTAACCACTGGGACAATACTGCCTTGATGTAATGTTAAGTAATAGTCACAATGACTAGAAAATTGCACACGGTTTTTTTTTTAAGTAGGACAATCTTAATTTTCAGGTAATCCCCTACACTATAGCCCTCTACTAATCTTTGGTTCAGTGCACGTGTCCAGAGGTGATTCACCAGATAAGTGATAGGTGCTATAGTATGTCATGCCATCATTTTCACCGAAGAGTACGAGTCTGGCAGTCCGTTCTGCTTCAGTATGGGTGGGAGGACTCATTAATAAATGAATTAACCACATAAAAAAAATGGTTTACGCAGAGGTGGGTTCGCAAGACTCTCTAAACAGGCAACCATGACTCTAGAACGTTAAGGGAAATTGAATGAGCACCATGGATTTTAGTAAGTACGAATCTGACAGTCCTTTCCGCTCCAACCGGGGCGGGATGACTAATTTGATGACATTACCAACTAATAAAAGGGGTTACGCAGAAGCCTATGGGTGTGAGGCTGTAGCTACATTAGGCGCGACGCGATCTGCGACACATGAGCGATTAAAACAAATAAATGTATGCTCACGTATATGGCTACACCGTACATCAGCGATACCACGTGTAATCTGTTTCGCTCTTCCAGTCGCATCGCAAATCGCTGTCTAATGTAGCCTCAGCCTTATACCCACATTTTATTACCAGTTGATTTTCATTATGCTGGAGCCCCATATAATTTAGGCGTAAATATCTGGGGAACAAATTGAGACTCCAGGCTGTTCCTGAAAAATTGTAGAAATGGGCTTTGGCAGTTCTTGGTTCGACCGTTTTAGAGTCTGCTTGGAGTAGGTAAGAGATTTAATATGACCAATATGGAATTTAAAAAATCATATAAGTAAGTAAGTCTCCTGTTTTACGAAGGGTTGGACTCAGGTCACACAGGTAAAAGAGAGTCTAGTTGATCAGCCGTTTTTTTAAAGATAGCAATTATATTAATATGTTTGGCAAAATACCATAGGCTAGATGGAATTCACATAGGCTGAGCCACAGAGCAGTTCGATTTAAAATAAAATACTTTTGACCATAAATAAAAATAGCCAGAACAAACAATAACTCCTGTTATACTTAATTACTTTTCTCAAAGTCAATTATAAAGCCGTAAACAACATTCCTGAGCCAACATGTTAATTACTTTGGTTTGCAATTAACTGGTCTTCAACAAAATGACTTATTTGTTGTCAAATGTCTCACGACTTCACTTCACTCCACATATTTATAAATACGATCGAAACTTTGTTATGATGGACAGATGAACGAGGTACTCTTTCACATAAAAAACTACCCAACAGATTTATTTATTTTTTTAAATATTCCACAACTATCACACAACGCCATCTAGTCCCAAGTTAAGCAGAGCTTGTGTTATGGGTACTAGACAGCTGATAAACATACTTATATATATTTCTAAATACATACATATTATAGATAAATTACACCCAGACGCAGAACAAATGATCGTGCTCATCACACAAACATTTGTCCTGGGTGGGAATCGAACCCACGACCTCCGGCATAGCAGTCAGGGTCACTAACCACTAGACCAACAGGCCTGTCAAAGTATTTGATTATACCCCACAGATAGTTTATGAACTGTTTTGTTAGCTGTTTAAATCATTAACTGAGTCCTCCCGCCCAGGGTTGATCGGAACACACAGACTCTTACTGACTAAAATCCATCATGTTCCAATAATTACGTTCGAGGGTCCCGATAACCTGCTTCTAGACAATGCCGCGACCCTGATAGTTTTTGACCTGGTGTAACACATATGGTCCTTTTTATCCCGGTATTATGTTGTGAATGAAGCCGCTAGCAACAGCTAGTATTATAAATGCGCAAGTTTGGACGGATGGATGGACGTTGGTTACTCAATCAAGTCAGAACGCCTGATCGGATCTCGAGTCAGAGTTTGATAATTCTGGAATAACTGTTTGACTGGACTGACTAAAACTACCCTGTGTCTTCAAATACTCTTTGCGTTCCAGGCACAGGGAACTCTTGAGACATTTCGAAGACCCCAGCAGGCATTTGGCTCTACTGGTCCTCGTCAGTCTGCTGACAGCTTCTTTAGAGTGCTTTTCCACAAGATGTATGATTCGGTCGTGTTGCGATATTATAAATGCTAAGCTACGAAATTATGGTCGCGGGACTCACGAATAACTGTGACCCCGGTACGTAAAGGGCTATTGAAGGACACCGTGGATTTTAGTCAGTAAGAGTCTGACAGTCCCTCCCGCTCTGCGTGGGTGGGAGGACTCATGTGATGATTTTACCACCTTAAAAAAAAGAGCTATGAAATTATGTGACCGTTTTAACTGTTGAGTATTGTGACGGTGCGAGGGACATTATGAAGAAGCGCCGCCTCAAGGTAGCTGTGGGAGGAAGATGCGCCGCTCTAACTATGCGATGTATAGACAAACCTACATAGCTACACCACTCGCTACTATCCATAGCACATATCTAAGAAATGTGCCATGGATAGTCTATACTAATATTATAAAGAGGAAACCTTTGTATTTTTGTATGTTTGTATTGAATAGGCTCAAAAACTACTGGACCGATTTCAAAATTTCTTTTACCATTACTTAGAGGGATTCTTCCGAATCCGTATAGGCTATATTTTATCCCGGAAAAAAAAATGACTACCCGTGCGAAGCCGGGGCGGGTCGCTAGTATATATATAAAAGGAGAACTGACATATCAACGTACAGCCGAAACTACTGGGGCTAGGAATGTGAAATTTTGCACACGGCTTCCTATTGTAATGTAGGGGAGCACTAAGAAGGGGTTTTTGGAAATTTAACCTTTAAGGGGGTGAAAAGGGGGAATTAGGAAAGTACGTAACTCACGCGGACGAAGTCGCGGGCAAAGTGCTAGTAGCATATATATATCTAAGATATGTGCTATGAATAGTCGCGAGATAGGGAAGATATGATATCTTCCCTTATAAAAAACTAGCTTAATTGAACCCGTTTCCACCAGTGCTACGCTATGTGTACAAAAGAATATGTTTAGTGAATGTCAAACGCATCCATAGCAACGAAGCATAGCACATCTTAGGTGAAAAAGGGCCTTAACGTTTTAAAGACGTTTAACGTTTTTAGAAATGTTTGAAACACGTCACGAGGCGCCGCCCGTGGCGAATTCGCGTACCTTTCAAGTAATTAGCTGAGTACTCACTTAGCAATGTTGCATGTAACGTATCAGATACGGTATCAAGTGAGTACGTAGGCAGGAGCCCGCTGCGAACCGCTCGCGTGTGGAGCACTTTAGTGGCGGTATCACTGCGAATACAAAGACGGCTCGCAGTGTGCTCGGACGAGCCGTACCCACTTGCAGTTTGATACAGTATCTGATACGTTACATGCAACACTGCTAAGTGAGTACCCAGCTATTAAAGTCTTATTCGCGCCACCCGTCGCACCGCTTACCGCTTTTTTTTTTTTTTTTTTTATCGTGGTAAAATCATCAAATGAGTCCTCCCACCCAGGGCAGGGCGGGAGGGACTGTCAGACTTGTACTGACTAAAATCCACGGTGTCCTTCACTAGCCCTTTACGTACCGGGGTCACGGTAATCCCTTGGTCCCGCGACCCCGGCAGGCTTCGGCCCTCTACAACCGCTTACCGCTTAGACCAAAATCGTGAGCGGGCTGTTAGGTGGATAAGCACCCTTCTGCAGAGCCAAAAGTTATTACAACCTATTTAGTTTAGTACTTCTGATTACCTTGAGTGAGTGGATACTTTCATTTGGTTGTTGTATTGATACCGTTCTAAAAGCTATCTGATAATGTATTGTATATTTGATAATGCCTGAGTGAAATGTCTTGTTTTTGCGTGGGTATCCACCAAATTAGAAATTGGGAAAAGTTTAGGTGAAATATAGTAAAGCGTCTATCCTTAACTATTTCTTTTTTGGGGACGATCCTGTAAAACCTTGAGGTAAAGAACGCGATCCCGGCAGGGGATTCCCTGCCGGGGTCGCGGGACTAACGAATTACCGTGACCCCGGTACGAAAAGGGCTAGTGAAGGACACCGTGGATTTTAGTCAGTACGAGTCTGACAGTAATGGGTGGGAGGACTCATTTGATGATTTTACCACGATAATAAAAAAAAAGGTCTTTGGGGATGGTGGTCACTTTCAGCACATGGGAGGAGGCCCCATTTCGTCTTAAAAGACATGTCTATTTGTTGATGGCCCCAACTTTTATTGGAGTTTCCAGCAATCTATGGTCTAAAATTCTAGATTATGCCCAGTTGCCCTCACCTTGTTTTGCATGGTAAAACCCTAAAGAAGTAAGTAAATATATAAATTGCCAATAACTACACATAATATTAAGTTCAGATTTTATAAATGGCAGAAACTGTGAGATAGAAAACATCTGATATTTATTCATAGTTTAGTAGGAGCTTAATAACACCATGATTTAGTAAATAGATCACTATTTTTCTATGCAGTTTATTGGTAAAAATACACAGTTTCAACTTTTATACCTCTTATCTTGACGTTGTTTAGACAAATATAAACTGTATTCAAGTGTTAATTAAGTTAATTTTAGGATGATCTACTAATACTATTGGTTATCAATTTATTATGAAGTGACTTTTCTTTAAATGCATATTTCATTTTTACTCTCTGAAAATTAATTGCAAATGCAAGTTATAACTGCTCTACCAAAATAGCCCTTACACCTATGATATAAAGGCGCAATTAAGTGCATCCAAATCATAAACTCAATACATTCATTCATTCAGCAAGTTTGTCATGAATTGTCATCATTTGGCAGCATTTTTTTTATTAGGAGAGTCATGACTTGCAATTTTAAATAATCACTACTTCTGGACTGACATGCCTACAATATAAGGTCTATTTTGGCTTGAATCATTTGTTACAGTAAATTGGATGATGATTTTCGCCCACTGTATTGATAGTTTTACGATTTTTTTAAAGCCATACTATAACAAAATAGGTGGTTGTTATAAACAACATTTTCTACTGTTGTTTATAACAACATTTTCTACTGTTGCTAATAATATGTCAAAATTCATTTAATCGATTTTCAAATATATCACAAAAGAAGAAGATTCAATGTCAATTGAAGACACGGTTGGCGCAGTGGCCGAGCGATCAACTGCTGAGCTGCGTGTTGTGGGTTCGATTCCTGCTCAGTATAAATAACAATATGACCTACAGGTACATGATCCGGATCTGGATGTTTGTGTATGAGAGTTAAAATTTTGGTAAGAAAATGCACCCCCCATACAGACAAAATTAGTAGTGTGGGGTGGAGAAACGTTTTACAAAGAGTTTAAAAAAAAAATATTGTTTATAAGAGATTGATTGACTTTTATTGCATGGGAGTTTAAAATTACAAAACTTCCAACTAAACATTTCTTTTACAGATAAATTACTTCTGATTATGCATCAATGTCAAAACATAGTGATCATTATTCTTATCACAATAAGATTGATATTGAATAAGTGGCGGTACCACTGAAAATACTGTCAAATAATAGTGAGCTTTATTTTCTTTACAATAAGGTTGGCATTAAAGATCTATAGATGGCAATGGATAAAATATTATTTTTAAAACGAAACTGATCATCTTCTTCATTTTTTTTTTTGATTAATCTCCTTTTTAATTTGTGCCTAAAAAAATATAAACGAGAACACTTTTTGTAAATATTTATTTAGTTATTTATCGGTCGCTTTTTAACATTTTTATCAAGATAAGAAATATTTTGTGAAAAAACATAATATTGCATAATAAAATTATCTTGTTGGTTGCATATTATCCATGCTAAATATACAAACATCTAGAATGTTTGTGTGATAAATTGATAGTGTTTTTATTGATGCATTAGGTTGACATTACCATAAAGTTCAATTGATGGAAAATTCCTGTTCAAAGGAGAACATGTTACTTGTATAGATCTAACAAGAATAGACAATACGAGTTCAAAAAAAGAACTGCAACAGTTGATTAGAGATAGAACAGAACTTTAAAGTCCTTGGGGAAAGTCTTTGAGAGAAAGGGACAGAAAAAATTGGTACTGGCAACCCCAAGTGTGGCAATACTGATGATTTATTCAATGCCAGGAATTAAAGAAGAAAAGTCTTGGTTTCCATAGACATTGAGTACCTTCTGAGGTATTTTGATCTTAAAATAGCTTCATATGGCTGAAATGGGCATATATGTACCTATATTGTTATCCATTATAAGCCTTTCATAGATAAGAGACTGGTGTGCTAGCAATGGACACTGATCATGCTAGGCAAAAATATAACACAGTGAACCAAAAGTTTTAAAAAGCTAACTGACAATTTTAAAAAGGTTATCTGTCAAATAGCATAGTGATGTGCAAGATTGAAACCAAATATAAATAAGCTACACCTGTTCTACATTTAAATTCCACTTGGAAAGAATTTAAATGCACAATGGTATGCTAGTGAAATGTTTTGACTGCAATGTCAATTTGTTTGACATTAAATAAATAGTGATTGCATGTTATGTTTACATTAGAAAAGACCTTGGTGTTTAGTGGTTGGAGACATTTTTTTAACATAGGTTTTCAAAATATAAAATACAGTTCTAAAAAAAGAAATATAAAATGGGACATCCCTATTCTGCCTACATATACTAATCAGTTATTAATTTTCAAATATTAAATATTATCAGTGCAAACCAATTAATCAATAATTACCTTGTTAATTATAATGTAAATTTTTCTGTTATCCATAAATTATAACCTGAATTTAGTGTTGTGTTTTATTAAATTATTATAACATTATGTTGTTATAAAATATATTTTTGCACTTTTTCCTTTCATCGGAGCGTCTATCAAATGTAACTGTTACATCAATTAGACTTATTAAACTGTCAACTTTGCTATTTGCCTATTTATATGACTATTATAGCCTAAACGTTCGCTACAATATCAGATTCCGAGGTACCCAAACCTAGAAGAATTTCAGTGCATGAATAAGTCTTAGCCGATCTGTCAAAGATATTTTTAAATTATATAAACCTCTTTGTTTATTCTAGAATAGGTTAACGTTCTGCTAAATATGTTGTCAGCATAACAAAATGACATGGATCATTTAACATTCAAAGTACTAAATCTGATTTAAGTACTGTCTTATAGTTATTATTCATTGTCAATGTAAAGGTTATAATTTATTACAGTTAATAGAGTTGATATTTAAGACTGTGTGATTGGTTTTTCCATGAGCTCAAAGACAGTGAGATTAGGAGGAAAACTAAGCTATGAAATTCGGGAACATTTGTGGTAGAGAAGGAATTCCTATTTTGAATTTTTTCTAGAATTTGTATAGGCATATCAGTAAAAAGATTTTAAGGAAAAGACAGTGAGTGTTGAAATTAGGGAAAATTTTAGCATTTACTAATTGTGCAATGTGAGTTGCCAGTATACTATGCTATTGTTTATCTTTTCACCTCAATAATATATACAGAAGTATCTATTAAAATTTGGTGTGCTACAGAATGAATGAATGACATTAGATCACTTGACTGCCAAGGAGATGGAGTACCAAGACTCTTAGGTAAAGACCTTTTTGGTGGGACAATAGACAAGGAGGACTTACCAGCAGGTGGGTGTGGCGTTGTCCACCGTGTCTTGATTGGGCTGCGAAGGAGACTCGGCTCCCCGCGCGCCGCCCGCCACAGAAGAAGCCGTGGTGTCGCTCTGCCCCCTCACTGCGACCGCATCATCACGTCACCACGACCACAACACGCACTGCTATTATCTCGAGCTCACTGACACTAGTTGCATCTCAACCTGAAAATCACCACACCACAAACTCGTATCACAGTCTTGTAGCAAGTTCCTAGCAACCGCGGCCACCAGAACTCCACAGACGTGCACTCACACTGCCTCGGATTCGGACTCAAACCAACTCCGAGCACTGAGATCACGCCCTGATATCACCACACACGATTTATCCCACTAAAAAATGGCAACCTTTGCCACTAATAACCGAGTCGACTCACTACTTCACCATGGAATACTGTAATATTTATAAACTTTCACAAGTTAATTATAGATCAGACGTTACTATTAACGTTTGAACATAAGTAAAAGCTGAGAAAATAATATTTATAAATAGCTTCGGATTATTTTGATACAAATCTATATCGGTGTATCACTCAATACACACCCCTGATTCGGGCGGAGTGGATCCTCTTCTTTCTCTTTACGAGACGTTTAACATATGAAAATTAGCACGGATTAGTTAATATTACTACAATTATATGACCTACACCCTGATAACTACAAAGACATTTTGTAGCAATGACAGCGATCCGTATCGGCTTCACAGAACCTATAGAAAAAAATCAACATGTCGCCTCCTGTGATATTGCAAGGTGTTTTATCATTGAAACTTCACTCAAAATCGAGATAAAGGGGCGTGGTCATCGAGAATCGAGAAGATTTTCCATCCATCAACGACAGAGATAAACAATGCCATGTTGTGCAATTATACATAAAAGATATAAAAATGATTTATTTTATCGTAAAAACATGTTTTAAACAATGATTCTATAAAGATATTTACGTTTTTGATGGAAAATACGAACGAAATAAAATATGGTAATCAGAATTTATTTTATTCGACTAAAATCCATGAGTTTATTCTGCGCCTGCAGGTGAATTGAAAGCATTTGTTTTTAAACCCCAAAATTCTAATGTCAATATTTATTTTTTACTTTCATTTATTTTTTTCGCATTAAATAAAATATTCTTATTTCTTGTTGGCGATTTGAATTTATTCTTTCTTTTCTCGAAAAAATGTTCATTTCGCATAACATCACTATACCAAATTCCCTGTCCCTCCTGTTTGTCTATGTTCGGAGGGAAAGAATGAGTACATTGAATGACAAAACATGACAGCTGACTGAATGGAACGTAAACAAATGTCAAAAAATCGTTCAAATGGCGCGATTTATTTATGGATGATATTTTTATTTTTCGACGGTCTATTGTAATAAAACATACAGTTTAAGGTGTGAAAAAAAAAAACCCAAATCTATAAAATGGCAGCGAATAACAAAACTTTGCAACTGATAGCATCCAAACTGGGACTTAGAGAAGAAGATAAAGTTATAAAGTATGTAAACAAAAATCCGTTCAATAGAACCTACAATATTTCTAATTAAACAACAAGCTAATATAGTTTTTTTGACTGTACTCACTCTGTTAATTATGCTAAGAAACGTATATTACTTTTATAGTGAAAAAGTTGTTATTACAACCTATAAAACGATCACTTTTGGAATACCTTTTTGTTGCTGAATCTACAGGCAACAGCCCCCCCTAGCTCGCTTTGCAGGAGCTCTCGCTCATAGTTTGTAGACACGGTTGGAGCAGTCGCTGAGGGATCGACTGGTGCGCAGCGTGTCGCGGGTTCGACCCACTCGTAACAAATGTATGATCTCCAAGTAGTTGTTCCGGGTCTGGGTGTTTGTGTATATGAGTTTCTATGTTCGTAAACGCACCCGCGATTTGGGCGAAATTCCTCGTGTGGGGCAGTTTTATTAAAAAAAAATAGTGCTCAAGCTCACCTGCTTCCAGTTCTTCTCGCCATCTTTGTCTCTAAACCACCGTTAGCGGCGCCGCTCATCCCCCGCCACCCATTGCTTGGATACTTAGAACCATCATAGCAGCATTTATCCAACCAGAATGTTTATCTGTCATAACTCCTGCTGTTTGTAATTCCAGTAAAGCAGCAGAGCTGGAACGTTTGCTGCATACGAAGAGTATGGCGGGCAGTAACATGACTGACACCAGCAAAGTTGTCATATGCTTGGACCTGGCTGCTTCTATGTTGGGGGTAGATTTGGATGTAGTAAGTTGATTTTGTACTGACAGAGTTGATGAGGGGCGACAAGTAATGAGGAGAATGTATCATAATGTTATTTGACTTTTTATATCATAGGTGTGTAGTAAATTAATTCAAATTAATTTACATGCTACATTTAAAAACTTAAATTAAAAGTAAAATATTTACAAAAATGACTAAATTAAAATTTATATTGCACGCAAAATACGCGCATATGACATGGAGTTGCGGATACCAGCCCGTTGTACAATACAATACTTTTTATATTATATTTTTTCAACTAGCCTTTGCTCTCCCTCTGATGTGCAAAGGCTTCCCCCAATACCTTCCATCAGCTCTTATCCTGTGTCTTCTTGAAACAGCTCTCACAGTATGCGGCAACCTCCATTTTCTGGCACCCATTGTGCCATTGACTTTATATTATGTTGCAAAAAGTAAGGATGTGCTTATACCAAAGCACAAGGCACTAAGTTTAGAAACTGCCTTTTATAATGCAGTCCTTTCTCAATATCATCTCTTACAACATCAACACACCATTAACCTTATTAACCTTATTTCAATGAAAGAAATCCAAACTAATATTATAAATGCGAAAGTAACTCTGTCTGTCTGTCTTTTCTTCACGCCTAAACTACTGAACCGATTTGTGTGAAATTTGGTACACACATAATTTGGAACTTGAGAAAGGACATAGGATAGTTTTTATTACAAAAAATAAAACAAAAATCTGCCCGAAGTCACTATTCCACGCGAACGAAGCCACGGGTAAAAGCTGGTATAACTATATTTCTTTCATATATAACTCTTTTTTTCTCAGAGCTCTACATACATTCCAGCCTTACAAGTTCCCTTAATTTTTGTAGTTTTAATCAACATCTTTAGAATTTAATCTGTTCCTCATAAATTACAGAAAACAGCCATCAAATACTCCGGCCTCAAGCCCTCCGCGTACACAAACACTAAGAAGGTGGTGCAGAACCTTCTGGAACTGAACAGTGACAAGCTGACCACCGCCATGCTGTGTCTGACGCTGCAGTGTCAGGGGGTACAGGAGCTAGCTGATAGGATTCTTGAAGAGTACCAGCGGATGGCTAAAGTGGTAAGATCATGTATAAAACCATAGATGCGGACACAATTCCTTGTGATAGGCATATAATCAATTGCAAATTTTATAAGTCTGTCAGTAAGCGTTTATAAAAATAATGGATACATGTTTTTTTCTTTTGTTGAATTAAAGCCTTCTTTACAAAAATATAAGGCATTAAAATTCGAGGGGCGTTACTTCAAAAGCAAGTGAAAACTGCACTTGCTTGTGACATATTGAGTAATTAGATTTCTTTAGTCCAATACCCTATTTTCAGAGCAGAGACTGTTGATAAATCAACTACATTAATGGACAAACATAATAAATATTTATATGACTTACAAGTGAGGTTGAATGTTTTCAAACTTCCACAACAGGAGAAATTCATGTGCGAGGCAAAGTTTTTTAAAAAAAACCAAATTTCATTTCATAAAATAGAGGAGTGTAGTTCGACCGCACGTTTGGCGCAGTGGCTGAGAAATTGGACTCCTGCGCTATGTGTCGCGGGTTCGATTCCCGCACGGAACAAATATTTGTATGATCTGCAAGTAGTTGTTCCGGGTCTGGGTGTTTGTGTGTGTGAGTTTATATGTTTGTAAACACACCCACGATACAGGAGAAATTCCTAGTGTGGGGCAACAGTTTAAAAAAAAAAGACAGTGAATCTATGTTATAAATTTTTTTTGTTCCCTGAATTAAAATTTTAAGTTATTTATTTTAATAGTTAATGTTGATAATAGAAATCTGTTGATAACTGAAATCTCTCAAGTGTTTATCGTCGACTTTGTATTTGTTTTCAGGATATTGATTTGAATCTCCCTCATTATGTATGTATGGCAGTGTACCAAGCATGCAGGTAATTATAATTCTTTTTAATACTTCTATATTCAATTTATTTTGCTTGGTCTGTGATTTACTAAACTTCCTATTGCACATATTATAATTAGTTTTAAATGATCTAATAGAAGCACAATATTTTCTTATGCAGCACAAAAGTTTAGGAAGCTTCATTTGAAAATAGGGATTTCATAACTGTTTAAAAAAAAAGATAATTTAAAATAATTTCTTGTTTCTTCAGAAAAAATACACTCGCGAGCAATAGTTTATGGATCACTTACTTGGAATGGATCCAGTATAACTCCTTAAATAATGGCTTGATTTGAATGAATTTGATATCAATTTATAAGTTAAACCTTAAAAACCATTTTTTATTATTCTTCATTAGTTATTAAGTACTCAACTCAACATCGTGCGGAATCGGAGTAGGGGAATAGTGTATAAGAAGGGGACGCGAGGTATGATGTGAAATCACACACGGCAAACTTAACACAATATTCACGTAGCGCAAGCGCCAACAGGACGCCATTTCTTAATGACCGCTTGCAAATGACGTCCTGATGGCGCTTGCGCTACGTTAGTGTTGTGTTAAGTATGCCTAAAGAGTGTATGTCCCCATTATACTTCGCGTCCCCGTCTTATACACGAGTGTAGTTACTCTAACAATATAGCCTATAGTCTTCAATTCCTATTGAATTTAATAAAGAAAATCTTTCAAAATTAAAAACTAGTTTAAAAATCTCATTTCAATTCGTAATAATACTATTTTCAGGGTCAACAAAGTAAAGGTACCAAAGAGTAAGATAACAGAGAAATCAAGACTGAAGCCAGCACAGTGGACCAAACTGGACGCTGACTGGACCAAATTCACTGACCTACACTTCGCTGCTGCCAAGAAGAAGAAGGGAAGGCCACCTAAGAATGCTGTGGAGAATGGTAAATACTTTTGTCTTTGTTTAAAATACGTTGCCTCACACTAGGAATTTCTCCTGTATTGTGGGTTTGTTTACAAACATAGAAACTCACATACACAGACACCCAGACCCGGAACAACTACTTGCAGATCATACGTATGATATGTATGATCTGCACGTAGTTGTAGTGTAGTGTGGGGCAACGTTTTTCAAAAAAAAAAGAAAGAAAAAATACAAATATTTGTTCCGTGTGGGGATCGAACCCGCCACACGCTGCACAGCAGCCAATTGCTCAGCCACTGCACCAACCGTGCCGTCAATGACATATTTTTTTTTATTTTAAACTTTCCCCCTTCTTGTAATTACTCCTGTATAGTGGATCCGTTTATTTAGGCGCGCCATTCATGTGATTTACGTCTTTACTAAATACTAGCCTTTGCCAGCGGCTTCACCCGCTCCTATCCCCCCCTCCCCCTCATAGCCTATGTCACTCAGGACCAATACAGCTTTCTACCAGTGAAACAATTTTTAAAATCGGTTCATTACTTCCAGGGATTACCCCCTACATACAAACAAACAAACCTCTTTATAATATTAGTATAGATTACTAGCTTTACCCGCGGTTTTACCCGCTGCTCGGCTTCTTTTGGTCATAGGGTGATGTTATATAGCCTATAGCCTTCTTCAATAAATGGTCTATCAAAAAAATCCGTTCAAACCAGTAGTTCTTGAGATTAGCATGTTCAAACAAACAAACTCTTTAGCTTTATAATATTAGTATAAGTCGGTATTGTTTTGGGATAGTTTAGTTCTATAATGTGGTTATGAAATTAGAAATAGACTGCAGTCAATCTAAAAAGTACAAAGAAAAAAATAATAATTTTCATTGATAAGGTGGTATGAAAATAATTAGTTTTTTTTTTTGTTTAATTTGTGGTTAATTAAATAGTTACACAATTATTTTCTAGTAATTATATCTACTTAGAAAATATCGACCTATTTCGACGCACGATCATGTAGGCAGCGTGGCCGAGTGGTCTAAGGCGCTGGTTTTAGGCACCAGTCCGAAAGGGCGTGGGTTCGAATCCCACCGCTGTCAAAACTTTTTATAATCACTCTCTCTAAAAATTCAATAAAAATATTTATTACTCGACCCCTGTTCCAAATTCGACGAAAAATAGTCAAAATTGTATTTTTTTAAACATTTTTTTTTCAGTTCAAAATGAAGAAAACATGGATGTTGATATGCCAAAGCAAGAAGAACCTCAACAGGAAGAAATAGAGTCGTATATAGATTGGAAGAAACGTATGCTTGAAATGGCTTATAAGGAGTTGAAGGAGTTGGAAAAAATCGAGGCGAGGAAGAGTATAACTCCTAGGAAATCTCCTAGAAAGACGACACAGAAGTTCTCGCCTTACAAAAGTCCTACGAAACCAAATGGTGTGAGACTTTTATTTCCTATAGATTTATGATTGTAGTTTTTTTTTATTTATTTATTTGGCAATGTAATTTTAGTTTTATTTTAATTATTATGGATTTGACAATTTTTTTTTCAGTTTTGTATTTTAAGATTTATTTTTATTGTTTTAGTAATTAAAGTTGGACTTTTGAGTTTTTTTGTGTTTATTTTTTTTAAGTAGTATTAAAATGCTTATGAAATATTGCAATCTACATTTTTAAATACACAGTGACTAAGTATACTAAATATATTTTTTTAAGTTCAAAACGTAAGGCATTTGATAGGCCTAAATCAGGACGATTCGGTAAAACCAGACAGCATTACATTCGAATTTGCCAAATATGGGTCGACCTGAATCGCGAGTCCCTCGTAACAGAATTCGCCTTAAGTCTTCACTTTAAAAACGAAAATAACTAAAACCATTAGGCCATGAAAGGCGACTCACAACATTTATAATACTTCTCGAAATGTCAAAAGAAATTGTGTACCCTAGTCTACTAATAAACACAACAAATGAAACGATTGAGTTCGACGACCCCAGCAGGCCTTCGATAGCTTACCCAACGTCTTTGGGGTTCCTCTTCATCTTCTCAACACTCCTAATAGGCGTGATCGTAAGGGCGATAATGCTATGGATCGGAATGTGCATTCCTTACCGAGTTGTCATGTTTACGCTTGGTGGCTTCGCGGGATTTTGTGCCAATCGGTTTCCTTCCATAAAGCCGATTGTTCATATATGTTTTATGGATGTAGATGTGTTGCTTATAACTTTTCTTCCGCTGTTGATATTTCGGACGTCGTACAATGTTGATTATCATTCGTTTTGGAGGAGTTTTCCTCAAATTTTATTAGTTGGCGTACCAGGTGCTTTGTTAACGGCTTTGATGGCAGCTTTTATGGCGTTTTACCTTATTGAAAACACATGGGATTTCTCTACAGCTCTACTCTTTGGGATTGTGTGTTCGCCCATATACCCTTTGGAAGTCGTAAAGCAATTGAAGTCGATGTCCAAAGGCAAATACATAAGTGTCCTCTTACTTGGTGAAGGATTGCTGGGAGATGTGACTGTCATGATAGAATTTACAGCAGTTTTCGGATACATAGCCGGAGCGTTAACGAAAGCTTCCGAAATAACGTTATTTTTAATCCGTTACGCTGGAGGAGGCCTCCTACTTGGCATAGTGATGGGAAAGATTACTGGCACTTTATTATCGATAACTTATTACGATCTACTTTGTGCTGTAACTGTTACATTAGCTGGGACGTATTTAACATATTATATCGGTGAAAAGTTTTTATACGTCTCTGGTTTGTTAGGTACAGTGATTATTGGGGTTTTAGTCAGTAATAAGAAGTCTACCATTGCTGGGGATGTGGAGCAAGTGGTGTCCCATTTCTGGACGATACTGGGCCATGCTGCTAATACACTGGTCTTCACTATGGTTGGTGTCGTGATCTTTGAGAGAGTGAGCGATGTAATCAGTGTTCGGCAAGTTTCGTTGATTTTCGTGACTTATACTACGGTTTATTGTTCGAGGTGAGTTGTATTTTCAATTCTATTGTAATGCTCTAAGATTGAAGTTGAGAACAGCAATATATTTTAATATGACCCACTTCTACTGTCCAGATTTTGTCATTGCATGAAATGATTCTTAGAAGATACAGAGTCAAACAGAATAAAATAATGGAACGTTGTCCATAAAAATGAGCGAAATTAGGTACTCAATTTTATGGACAATTAACACACATGAAAAAAAAGTTAAGCATGCAAAATTGTTATGATCAAAAAGAGGTTTTGGTTTCCCAAAGCAAAATTTTTCTAAGATAGTCTACACCACTGCTACGTTACATCGGGTATGGCATGACGTGGCAGCACTGTATGGCATGTGTATGACACAGTCTCTCATATAATAATGTTGTAAGGTTGATGGTATACGCCGCAATGACGCCGCTGCTGCGTCACATCGGGTATGGCATGACGTGGCAGCACTGTATGGCATGTGTGTGGGGCGGGCTCAGAGGACCGCTGTCGCTCTGTTTGGCGTTGATCGTGCTGCAGACGCCGACGGTTTCTAATGCTGGCGAGGTAAGTGCCTTACTAGGTACCTTTTTTTTTTCTATCGTGGTAAAATCATCAAATGAGTCCTCCCACCCAGGGCAGGGCGGGAGGGACTGTCAGACTTGTACTGACCAAAATCCACGGTGTCCTTCAATAGCCCTTTACGTACCGGGGTCACGGTAATCCGTTAGTCCCGCGACCCCGGCAGGCTTTGGCCCTCTACAGGCCCCGTCACTATGCTGACACTCTTTGAGGCGCGCGTGGAACACAACGCGCCGTCGACCCGGGCATGGTCCTTGGTCGGACAGCGAGTCGCCCATTACTCGTCGCCCGCATGCCCGCGCCTACGGTGGCCGGAGATCGTCTACCACTGCGGCTGGGTCGGAGGGAGGACGCTGTCCTCTCCCTCACGCGGCCCGCCTTCTCCTTCGCGAGCATGACTGCTTCGCAGAAGGAGGCGACCGCTTCCCACTCCGTCTCGCCCCGCAGCATGGCCTCGACCAATGCTGGGTTACTAAGTACCTAGTAAAATCTTTATGTTATTGTACCTTTAATCAAGAGTACAAGTCTTTAATTGTTTCTAAGTTTTTCGAAGTAATTTTAGCACGAGAAAAATAAATTAAAAATCTCATACGTCTCGCCCCAAGCTGATAGTTTTTTGTTGGTATCATACTGCGAAACTGCTTCATACCTACCTGCTTATATCCTTTTCGCTTTCACGAAAATCGATTTTTGAGGAAGTTATTAAAGATATTCCGTTTTTTCCGGAACCAATGAAATCTGTATGAACCCATGACAAGATAGGCTCATCAATTACCCTGACTTTTTTTCATGCGAGGCAGCCACCTCTAGGACCAGAGTTTATTTGCAGTCTCTGGGACTCTTCAGGCCTCTGT
This sequence comes from Agrotis puta, assembly GCA_943136025.2. Taxonomy (NCBI): domain Eukaryota; kingdom Metazoa; phylum Arthropoda; class Insecta; order Lepidoptera; family Noctuidae; genus Agrotis; species Agrotis puta. The sequence goes on along the minus strand of OW964188.2, from coordinate 8,905,986 downwards.
CATGGTACTCGTATGCGGCGCACATTGAAGTGACAATAAAAACATTTGATTTTATACTTTTCCTCTTTTCTAGATCTTCATCATCCAAACAGCAGGTCTAGTGATCCTCTCCCTCCTAATAAACGCGACCACTATGACGAAGGTCCTGAAGATACTGGGTCTAGCAGAGATTTCCCTCGCCAAGAAGGCGAACATGACGAACTGCGTCAAACGCATCATGATGACCAGGGACCGCTGCATCTCCATGCTGAAGATGGACAAGTTCCTTGCTGATGCTAACTGGGATTTGGTGACAGCTGGTGGGTAGACCCCAGTAGATCCGCGTTCAAAGCGTGGAGATCTGATAGGCAGTCGCTCCTAGTACGTAGACGCTTTTCGGTCCGTTCTCGCTTAACCTAGCCGCTGTGAACGGTGGCTTAGCGAGGACCGCGAGCGGTTTGATCAAATGTATGCAAATGTGATGAATGCGGGCGGCGAGTAATGGGCGACTCGCTGTCTGACCATGGACCATGCCTGGGTCGACGGCGCGTTGTGTTAAACGTGCGCCTCAAGGAGTGTCAGTATAGTGACGGCGCCCTCTGTAGAGGGCCAAAGCCTGCCGGCGTCGCGGGACTCATCGAATTACTGTGACCCCGGTACGTAAAGGGCCGTCACCGTGGATTTTAGTCAGTACGAGTCTGACAGGACTCATGTGATGATTTTACCACGTGAAAGAAAAAGGAGGTGCCGCTAGTCGCGAATTCGCGTACTTACAAAATAATCAATGTCTTATTTGCGCAGCCTGTCACAGCTCTCATCGCTTAGACCAAAATTGTGAAGGGGCCGTTAGAATTTCTTTTTCCTAACAGCATTGGAACATGAAAACAAAATATACCTACCAATGTAAAATGTATGTACTGTTGGTGTACCTATTCTAAATAAATAAATAAACGAGTATCAAAACTTTTTTTTTTTATCATGGTAAAATCATCAAATGAGTCCTGCCACCCAGGGCAGGGCGGGAGGGACTGTCAGACTTGTACCGACTAAAATCCACGGTGTCCTTCAATAGCACTTTACGTACCGGGGTCACGGTAATCCGTTGGTCCCGCGACTCCGGCAGGCGAGTATCAATACTTTTGGAAAAACATACGGACTACAAACGTGGTTGTTACATACGGACGGTCAGACAGACAGACATGACGAATCCATAAGAGTGCCGTTTTTTTGCCATTTGGCTACGGAACCCTAAAAATTAAGATGAAAATCAACTGGGCAAAAGCTCAGACAAAAGGCATTTATCGGGCTTTTATTCAATATGTCCAGGACGTGAACCCATCTCTAATCATGACAGACATTTTTTTATTATGATAAAATCATCAATTGAGTCCTCCCACCCAGGGCAGAGCGGGAGGGACTGCCAGACTCGTACTGACTGCAATAGCCCTTTACGATCCGGGGTCACGGTAATTCGAACAGTCCTGCGACCAATGACAGACATTATAGCAAAACTTTTGCGTAATGAACTTGATCCTGAATTTCCGTCCCAATCTCCTCTTTTTCCTATAAGGCACACAAATAAAACATCCGTACCAGCTGCAAATGTCAGGTCGTGATGAGGACGATGAGGACGACACGTACATGGGGTACCACTACACCACCTGTCCTGACTGCGAGAGGGAGATACCAAACGAACCCACCAAGAAGGAGTTCGCTGAGATGACCAAGTAACTGTTCTTTCCTGTCTTAATTTTCTTTATTCTAAAAAGTGCATTCAAAACAAACCCCTTCCTTTCCGTTGACATCATGTCAATATCCATAGAAATTCGTGGACGTAATTCACACACCATAGAAAAGGGATGCAGAGCCATTTTCGAATGAGTATTTGTATAAAAGAATGTGAGCCGTCACGGGACGCCTTTTTTTTTTTTTATCGTGGTAAAATCATCAAATGAGTCCTCCCACCCAGGGCAGAGCGGGAGGGACTGTCAGACTTGTACTGACTAAAATCCACGGTGTCCTTCAATAGCCCTTTACGTACCGGGGTCACGGTAATCCCTAGGTCCCGCGATCCCGGCAGGCTTTGGCCCTCTACAGGCCCCGTCAATATGCTGACACTCTTTGAGGTGCGCGTGGAACACAACGCGTCGTCGACCCGGGCATGGTCCATGGTCGGACAGCGAGTCGCCCATTACTCGCTGCCCGCATGCCCGCGCCTACGGTGGCCGGAGATCGTCTTGCGACGTCCGACGCCGTGGGCGTCTACCACTGCGGCTGGGGTGGAGGGAGGACGCTGTCCTCTCCCTCAGGCGGCCCGCCTCCTCCTTCACGAGCATGACTGCTTCGCAGAAGGAGGCGACCGCTTCCCACTCCGTCTCGCCCCGCAGCATGGCCTCGACCAATGCCGGGCGCGAGAGGTCTCCGCCTATCGCCGTCGTGAGGACACGGCGGTGATCTGCCCAAGCGGGGCAGTCCTGCACCGTATTCTCCACCGTGTCTTCCGGACGATCCTCGCAGTGGTGACACCCAGGCGTTTCTTCCCTCCCTATCAAGTCACGGGACGCCTGGCAGATGTGAAACATCGACATTATTTTGTAAAAGTAATATGCAGAAAAGAACAGATTACGATAGGAACTAAAGATGGCATAATGATAAAATGAAATATTACGATTATTTTCCAGAAAATGATGACTATTTAATAAACATTTATTTTCATTAAATACAAAAATTTAAGAATTTATTTCAAATGTCAGAATCGCAGTCGATTGCGCATGGCGACGCGTCGCCACACCGTACACACTACTGCATAAAGACTGTATAAATATACCATCATATAGCGTGGCGACGCGTCGCCACGCCAGAAATCGGTTTTACGTGCGGCTATAGATGTTTCACATCAAAACTTGGACTTAACCATGTCTACAACAGCAGTTCCGAGTCCTTTGCATTGTCCTGTCTGAAGAAAATCGCCAATATGTTCAGTGTATGACCTTCTGGGGCTTCTCTTCCTTGCGATATCACTCATATCTGTCTTATGATGGTCGCACATTTATCCGCGCCGTAGGATCCCCATGCGCTGCTTTATATGTCGTCATCAGCATACGTCCTTTAAAAGGCTATGGCATATTTTTTTTTTCTTTCGCCAGTAATGAAATGTTGGTCATTAGTAGACCGCAACCTAAGAACTTCGTAAAAAATAATAAAAAAATTCTAAACCGTAACCAACCAGAGATATAACGGATTTTATTTTGTTCTAATCAGGAGTAAATCAATCCTATAAAAAATAACTCCTGCTGTTACGGTTTAGAAACTTATTTTTTTTTTCTATGGACTTCATAGGTGGTAGTCTAATTGTGCCCAAAATTTAATCACTGGCGAAAGAAAAAAAAAAGGCGTGTGTGGCGTGGATAAATGTGAAAAGTATTGTATGATTTCATACAACGAATTTTAAACTGTGCTAACATTTTTATAATATCCTGTTCATACGTTGCCTTATAATAAACGCCTGTAAAACTAACTCCAGAATATTCATCCACCCAGGGAAGCAAACCAACGCGTTTTAAAAGCGCTGAAAATATCGTACTGGCGCCAGTACGAACACGGCAAAATCAGTAAGGATGGGGTCAGAATGTTGGTTCAGGCAGTGGAGGTAGCTGCCGACTCTGATGATGGCAGAGTCAATTTAGACCAGCTGGGGACGCTGTGGAAGCCTAAGGTAAGGTTCCAAGTAGATAGCGACTTCGGGAAGGTGGATAGGTAGCGAGAGTAATTCCAGTGTGGGAACGAGGTGGCGATAGACGACTTGTATAGCTCTGTCTCTTTCCCACACTGGAATTAATCTGGCTTTAAGACGTCAGGGTAGGCCACCTGGTGGAACTTTGGTAAGACCCAATGTGGTTGTAGATTAAGGCAAGGCCTTTTATTATAGCTGGGACCTTGGGAAGGGTTTATGCATGTTACGTCCTATCTAGCTTGGTCTTTGGTGAGGTCTAATGTAGTGAAGGTCACATGTAAGTTGGTGAGCAGGCACTGAAATTATCTTAAACTAGCTGCTGCCCGCGACGTCGTCTGCGTGAATGCGTTGAAGATTAATAAAGGTGCTCTTGACTAAAAAAAGAAAGGTGGTTGACTTTCCTACCATTTTATTATTACATATATATAGATAGATTACTTCCCGTTAACCTAGAATCGTAAAACGCAAGAATTATGAACACAATAAAATCACAGTACTAATAAAGGGGAAAGACTGCCAATTAAACAACCTTATATTTGTAGTTAATTTCATTAAAGTTTGTCAACTTTACAAGGTTGTACGGTGCGCGAGTCCAACTTGCAATTAACTGGTTCTTTTTTCTTTCATAGACGCATGCAGTATGGCTACGCCGCAAACTAGTAAACATGATGACTCCCGAAGCTGCCAATGCACAAGTACCTCGACAAAAATGGCGACAGCACTGCTACCGAATAGTAACCAACGTCTGGTTCGACGGATTCATCTACTTCATGATACTGTGTAACACTCCCGTGATACTGTGCGAGGTGGCGCTGCCGATACCAGTGTCGAATAGCGTTATGCTTACTATTAGGGGGCTTAACTTGTGAGTATTATCTACTTCATGTTACTAGGCTACCAGCCCTTGTACGTTATGCTACTGTGATACTAACCCATAATACCGTGCGCGACCGATACGCGTCTTGAATATTATATGCTTATTATTTGGAGGCTTAACTTGTAAGTATTATCTACTACATGCTACTATACTACCATCCCTTGTACTTTAAAATACTGAGAAAAAGCGCTGCAGAAACCTGTCGAATAGCGTCATGCGTACTATTAGGGAGCTTAATTTGTGAGTATTATCTAGTTTATGCTACTATGATACTAGCCCGTCTATGCTACTGTGATACCAACCCATGTTCGTAATGCTACCACAGTAGCATGTAGTAGTAGCTAGCCTGTGTCACAATACTAGCCCGTATACAATCAACTGCATGCTACTATCATACTAGCCCGTGTAACTTATGCTACTGTGATACCAGCCTGTGATACTGTACCTAGTTATCACGATCATCATTAAAACTGGCAATTTCAGTTTCTTCTTCATAATCTACGTAATGGAGATGATAATAAAGATGTGCGCGCTCGGGTTTTGTGGCTACTTCAAGTCACACTGGAATAAGCTGGACTTCTTCATTATTGTTATGGCTACTAGCGGTAAGTACAACTTATATATCCCGTTATTTTTCCACAGGGGCTAACAGAGGTGTCATAGGAAATCTTTATATTTTTAGGGTAGTTAAATCATCAAATTAGTGCTTCCGTCGGGAAATAGTTTCACTAGTAAAAGTTGATCTCTTATTAAAGAAACTTACCCATGCATAGAGATTCTTTTCAGGCATTTATCACTGGGATATTCTTATTAGTTTTAAAAATAACAGTCTTACTACAAAAAAAGTTTAACATCGGTTGAACAGTTTTCTAAAAAAGTGTCAAATATAAACGGCATTTGACGTTGATATAAGGGTCATTTTACAGTTACACTTTTTTGAGACAATTGTACAACAAATGTTTAATTAATTTTTTGTAGTAAGTAAGGCTGACAATATTTAAATGCAATCTTTAGGCATTGGTTGTAAGTATCTGAATAAAAATTAGAATACGAAGACGTCCGACGCCGTGGGCGTCTACCACTGCGGCCGGGGTGGAGGGAGGTTGCTGTTCTCTTCCTCACGCGGCCCGCCTCCTCCTTCGCGAGCATGACTGCTTCGCAGAAGGAGGATCACGATCCTCGCAGTGGTGACACCCAGGCGTTTCTTCCCTCCTTATCAGACACAGGAACCTCCCGAAACTTCCGTGTCCGGTGAGGACCTGCGTCATGCGGTAGGTCAGGACGCCGTGACGCCTATCCAGCAAAGAAAGTGGTCATACCTTACCGTAAAAAATGGCACCAACCTACTCAAATGTTAATACGTTGCAAATGTATACAGGGTAAATTTTCCAACTGGGTTTGGATGGATGAAAAATACTAAAAGTAGTCTCGAGGCCGATTTTGACGAAAACTGAAAGTGCACCATAGGATTTTAGAATAATCGAGTCGAGACTTTTTTCAGTATTTTTCGATATTCCTCATAGTTTCGGATATAGCCATCTACGTCTTGTTGGAAATACACTCATTTTCAGTCCACAATAATTCGAAACCGGAACAAACAGGAAGGCTTCAACTTCATTAATTTCTCCCCTTTTAGACTTAGTACTAGACGTGATAGATGCCCTCACTCCTTGGGACAAGTGGAACAGCGTCAATTCCAGCTTCATCACAGCTACCAAGTTATTGAGAATGCTTCGATTCCTGAGATTATGCAAGCTGGCGAGGTAACATATTTTTTCTTTAGGCTGGTTTAAGCGGGTCGCGGGACTGTACGAATTACCGTGACTCCGGAACGTAAGGGCTATTGAAGGACACCGTGGATTTTAGTCAGTACGAGTCTGACAGTCCCTGCCCTGGGTGGGAGGACTCATTTGATGATTTTACCACGATAAAAAAAGGCTGGTTTAAGCAAACTAAATTAGAAGAATTTTTGAACTAGTTGAATCTTTATCACCATTTTTCTACAAAAATCGGGTGTAAAACGAGTTATTTCAAATTATACTGTAGCAACGTTGTTAATATCAATGTTTAAAAAAATGTTCCTTATCAATCATGTACTCTATTGATTGAGCAATAGAATATAACATTTACATGTTACCACAGAATATATAATAGTACCTAAAGGTACAGAAGTGTTACTCCCAAAAAGAAAACAAACAAATGTAAAATCTATGCACGAAAGAATAGAGTCCATTTTTACTTGCACCCGCATCACCCACCTACTTTTATAATAGCCTAAACTTCCCGTGCGCAAGCAAAAATGAACTGAATAGTGACGCGCGAGAGTTCATTTTAGTTTATCTGACACCAACGACATTAAAAGGTTACTGTCGGTCAAGCTCAATAGGGTTGCGACTCGCGAGTTTGGGCACAGTTAGGTAGGAATACGTATTTTATGCATTGTTTAATTACATTATTATATAACATAAATATATATCACTCCTCATTACCTCCTTATTTTTTTTTCTCTTATTACGTTAGTTTTGTGGCACAATAATAAATCTAACAAACCTGCGGTCTTTGTTTACATCAAATATCAAAGATTTTAAAACGTTGTCAGAAACAAAAAGATTAGTTCCGTTTCAATCCGTTCTGGCCAAGTTGTAGTCATAACTCTAAAGATTGATTGTTATCGTTTACGGCAAAATAGGTAACTAGTCCTTATCATTTCATTCATTTCATTGTCACAGGCCCCGTGTTGCGTGTCTTTGTAGGTAAGTAGGTAAAAAAGTCGCGAAGAGAAATACGATCGCTGACCTTAAATGCGTAGTGTAGCCATTTTCTGAGTTTGAACGTGTCTAAACAATAACGTAAACAGCTTCCTACTTTCTACCGATCATAATTCGACCTACCTACGTATTTAGCTTAGGTGAGTGAGAGTGATGTCAGGTTTGATATTCGTCTATTTTATTTATCTTGGTCGTCTTGTAGGCCAAATTTGTAACCTACCTAATCATACTGATCATGATTACTAGCCGGTACTTGAATGACATTAATAAGCACACCACAAGCAGGTAGATAGTTTTTGATCATTATTAAATATGTACTACATAGATAAATATTCACTTTTTTCCTTACCTTTCGAAATCACGCGGTAGTGTGTGAAAGGTGAGGCTCCTATCACTGTCATTATTTAAACAACCAAACGTTATGCAGTATTTTCTTTTCTTCATCATATATATATATTTTTTAAACTTATGCGTAAATACAACCAAACACCAAACTTAAATATTATTTAAGTAAGCGCGTGCGTAGTGGGCGGCGCGCGGCAACCGACTAAATGGCCACTACGAAGTGGCCCCCGCCAGTACTTGCAGTTTTATACCTACACCGCGGAGTGAGCCAGGCCTGATGTTACGAATTTTGTATTAATTGCAATAAAATTCGCAACGCTCCGATTGATTTTTATAACACTGCTAAAGTGGTCATTTTAGAACCCCAGCTTTTGATAATTATGTTAATTTTTTAATGCAAGTATTACATAATACTAAACGATTTTTTTTCAGGGTTTCAGTACCGAAAATTATGGCTTATATAGACCGTATGATTGATATACAATTGGCGTTCGGTTATGATGTTGGAAAGGTAACTATAAGCTCAATCAAATCTGAAACCTTATCACAAGATTTCTGTATTTTATTTACATCGTAATTTACTGCGTTTAAAAAATGAAAAAGCGCCTCTGGTGTACAAACGAAGAATTATTTTTTTCCATCAAATTAACGTCAAATTTCCCGTTTAATTTACGTCACAAAAACGGGTAAAGTTGTGGTCTCTGAACTACGAAACTTTTAAGCCTTTGTCAAACAGACTGGCGTGACGAATGCGAAGTGAGGCGTTTTTATTTGTAATGTATGGAATTGTTTGAATCCAGTCACATAGAAAAGCGAAAGCGATCCGATAGCGTGTCAGAACTATCGGACTGACGTCTCGCTTCGGTTCGGTATCGCTTCCGAAATGCTTCGCTTTCGCCTGTCTGTTTGACAAAGGCATTAGGACAGTGCGTTGCTCTTCAATCTCCAAAGTCAGGACACACATTTTATTTGTTTTTTGTTGGTAAATACATCAAATTAGCTTTCTTTGTTTCTTCGACTGGCTTTTAGGCAATCCTACGCACCCATGAAAAGTAGAGCGACGTGGCTTTGTTATTTTTGAGAAAAACTTCTGGTGATGTTGCTGATTTTTGACAATCTGACCAGTAACAGGGACGAAAAACAAAAGCAGTAGCGTGTGACGTTCTTTGACTTTGGTTTAGCCTACTAAAATTGTTAAGAGCGTTTTTTTTGCAGGGATTCGTCACCGGTGCCCAAGAAGTATGCACTTTACTGCCACAGTTGGTTGACAACAAGCAGATACATGACAATCTCACTACAAAACTGGACAGCGACAGGTAAAATTTGATTATATTCCCAAAAAGTGGCAAGAAGTGTATGACAAACGCCATTAAGACCTCATTCGCACGAGCGCTTTTTTTACGGGCGTTAAAAAAGCGTTAAGCGTGTTCGAACAAAAAGTTAAATTGAAATTTAATGTCACTGCCTAGCACTTAAAATCAAAAACAGGCTTATTCGCTGTGTGCGATGACAACGCCTCCTAACAACCACATTTTTCGGGACCTATAACATCTGTCAGTTCTTGGCAAATAAACTCGCGAGCAAAATTAGGAAATCACTTACTCTGACTCAACGCGATCTTGAGTACTTAATAACTAGTTAAGAATAATAAAAATGGTACCATTTTAAAGGTTTAAGTGTTAACTTTAAACAGATACAATTTTTTTCAAACGTTACCCCGCACTAGGAATTTCTCCTGTGTCTTGGGTGCATTTTACAAAAATAGAACTCACATACACAAACACCCAGAGCCGAAATAACTACTTGTAGGTCATACAAATATTTGTTCCGTGCGGGAATCGAACCACCGACCACGACACGCTGCACAGCAGTCCAATCGCTCAGCCACTGCGCTAACCGTGCCGTCACGAAATTCATTCATTGAAATCACGCCATTATATATGGAGCTATCCCAGGTCTATTCCATGTAAGTGATTCCATATTTTTGCTCGCTAGTGTAGATCGATCTTTTGATAAAAAAATTCAGCTTGCTTTTCGCTAAAAATATAATAAAACCCAAAAATACTAAAAAAAGCCTTGTGGTTCATAAACTTGACACGTCGCTCGCGAGTTACTTCACATTTTTTCCACATCGTGCGCTGCGATCGAAATGCGGATAAAATCAGTTTTATTAAGGGCCTACCAGTGTTAATCAGTCCCTGCTTGCTATAGGCTGGCGGTGACTCGTCAGCTAGGGCTCCTCCAACGTGACAGACCCTGGACTGCCATCACGGTGAAGACCAGGCAAGCGACAACATCCACTCTGAATATCATGATCTTGGATGCTATGCAGTTGAAGGAAGAAGGTATTTGAAGTTTGGTAGATTTCAACTTTGATATCGGCACCAATTTTTTAAACTTTTCCCCAAATTAGGATTGTCAGGGTCGTCGGCGCGTTGTTTTCCACGCGCGCCTCGAGGAGTGTCAGCATAGTGACGGGGCCCCTCTGTAGAGGGCCAAAACCTGCCGTAAAGGGCTATTAACGGTCACCGTGGATTTTAGTCAAGTTAGGAAGCACAGACTCCGGCAGGGAATTTCAAGATTATAAGTCTGAATATACCCATGATGCAGGCAGATAATCGTGTTTTTTTTAAACGTGCTAAAATCCCCAAATGAGTTCTCCCACCCTGGGCAGAGCGGGAGGGACTGTCAGACTCGTACTGACTAAAATCCGCGGTGTCTTTCAATATCCCTTTACGTTGCGGGGTCACAGGAACTTGTTAGTCCCGCGACCCCGGCAATTATGATTTTAGTTAGATGAGATTTTGAACGTCGATGACACCCTATAAACATAAATATAAACTTTGAAACTTCTTGTACACTTGTGCCCTTAACTATACTCAGGGTTCCTTGATGAGATGGAGTATAAACTACTGCTACATGCCATTCAAGAGAAAATACAGCTGTGTCGCCATAAAGGTAGCTTGGTGGCGCCGTCATCACCCGAGGTGATTTATTTTCTTATAAATTAATAGCCCGTACTCCAAACGGCATTACAAAAAAACTTCCAAGTCCTTATAAACACTAATGAAAACAATGAAGCTACTATTCAGTAGGTGCTGGTTTTCGACCCCTTACGCAGAATAATTTAAGCGACCTCGAGTCTCTGACTCAAGGAACCGGCACAAATGATTGACGTCGCTCAAAAAGCTGCCCAACTTAAATGGACATGTCTGTCGCATACCGAAGGATAATTGATCTATTATATTTGTAAATATTTTCAGACGCAACTCCGGGCCGTTTCTTGGCTTCAAGGAAATGAGAGGATAGCCGATTACTTTTTAGAACATTCGGAAATTTTGAACTTCAATATCAACGATATTTTAATATCTAGAGGTACTGTGTTGTATGAAATATTAATGAGGCATTACAGAATGCTCTTTTTACACAAACACTTTTCTGTTAATTACTATTAACTTCTTAAACCCTCTTAAAAGTTACTTGTATTCATTTTGTATCGCTCTGGTTACTAGTTACTTTAAAGACTGATATCGCCGACTACTTTTTTTTAATTTTGCCCCACACTAAAAATTTCTCATGTATCGTGGATGCGTTTACAAACATAGAAACTCACAAACACAAAAACCCAGACCTGAAACAAATACTTGCAGATCATACAGTTAAAGCAGGAAAATTCACCAACCGTCTCGAAATTGGGGCCATGCCCGGGTCGACGGCGCGTCGTTGTGTTCCACGCGCGTCTCAAAGAGTGTGAGCAAAAATGACGGGGCCCCCCTTCTAGAGGGTCAAAACCTGTCGGGGTCGCGGGACTTATGATTTACCGTGACCCCGGTACGTAAAGGGCTATTGAAGGAAACCGTGGATTTTAGTCAGTACGAGTCTGACAGTCCCTCCCGCCCTGCCCTGGGTAGGAGGACTCATTTGATGATTTTACCACGTAAAAAAAAAAACCGTCTCGAACTTGCGATCCTTCTGGAGTATTCTAGTGATACGGTCGACATAACAATACAAAACTTATTTCTTAAGAGCCAATATATTTTTAGGTCTCCCTTCTTACTATTGCCTAAACCTGAAACTACATAATGTTAAGTAACGCTTTTTTTTCACCTTTTTGTGTAGAATTGCTTAACCTAATTTCAACCGTAGGACATGTAGAAGAGATTCCAAATACAATATCTCCTCTTTCGACAGGCGATGAGCCCAAAGGCATGTACATACTAGTATCAGGTCTTCTAGAAGCGACATACACGCCCCCTGACGACGAGATCGACGAGGCTATACCCAACTACGAGTTCATGACTGATCTGAAGTTTGGGGAACCTTGCCAGGATTATATCGTGTCGGGAAATGCTGTGGGCGTGTTGGGTGTGAGTTGTACCACTGATAGTGTTTTAAGATAAATCTGGACTTTTTTGGACAATCCCATCGTGCAACTGAGGCGATCGCCAGAAAATGCCGAGATAATGAACATTATATTTCGTCCAACGGCAAAGTACTATGGGAAGGCCCCTAAACATTTTCTGTTCTTGCCTTTTTTTCTTTGATGATGTTAGTATGGTATTTGGGCATAGATTTAATTTGTTCCCAACATATGAAATCATAAACAAAAGAAGAGAATGATAAAATTCTGGTCGCAGCATAGCATTGTTTGGAGGATTTTTGGTATTTAGCTTATTCGTAATAAACAGCACTAAAGAGTACGGGAACGAACATAATACCGGTTTTTGGAGCACACCTACACAGTTTTTAAAATCCACGGTGTCCGTCAATAGCCCTTTACGTTCCGGGGCCACGGTTACCTGATAAGACAGTCACGACCCCGGCAGGGTTTGGCCCTCTAAGGGCCCTCCCTTCATACTGCTGACAGCTCTTTGAGGCGCCGTCGGCCACGCATGGTCTATAATCGGACTGTGAGTCGCATCGTCGTTCGGACGGCGAGTAATGGGCAACTCACAGTGCCGCGCTTACTTTGGCCGGAAATCACCTCGCGAATTCCGATGCCGTGGGCGTCTCCCGCGGACCTACACAGTCCACAGTCAATTTTCTCCTTGGTATATGTTGCAGGTGTTAACAAATCGTCCATATAGCTACACGGTCCGTTGCGATTCTGCGGTTCAAGCGTACTACATCACGATGCCGGTCATCAAGGAGGCTTTCAACTTAGCGCCACATCCTATCATGGGGTACAAAATAACAACACGTTTCTAAATTTGCTAGTACACATTTTCCCGTAATATTTTAACTGGCCTATGTTCTTTTCCACTCCGTTCCCTCTCTTTCAGTTGCGTAGTGGCTAATATAGAGGGGGGGCAAGACGCTTCAGCGAGGACCTTTTTTTCTTTTTTTTTTGCACATTTGTGTCTATTAATACTAAATAAAAATTGCTGGCCATTTTTAGACGCCATATATCCATGTGGTCTTCGTTTTTTAACTGACTTCAAAGAAAGGAGGAAGTTCTCAATTCAACTGTATTTTATTTATTTTATCTTCATAACTTACGACTAGGTGAACCGATTTTGATGATAATTTTTTGTTCGATACAGTTTATCTTTGTCTTTTGATCCTATAAAAATTTTGAATATCAGATCAGTTTGGTTCAGTACTTTTTATTTTATGAGCATTTTTTCGCTTATTGTGTAAGTCTAAATTAACCTACGGAATACGTATCTGACAAGAATTTGGGTTGAATATTGATCTAAGAAGTGTAAAATAACTTATCTTTCGGAAGCTGGTCGCAAAAATGAATTAAAAAAACAAAGCCACCGACTTCCGAAAGATACGTTATTTTACACTTTTTTGTGGTGGATTTTGAAGGCGTTGTTGTGTTTTTTTATAAAATAAAACGTCAACGAGTTATCTGACATCAAGGGAGGCTCGCGCGAGATGGAGGCCCCAGACCAAATGTGATCATCATATGGCTAGCTCACGAGACACGACCAAAGAGCATTGCCAAGCCTTCAAAGAAGACTCGGCCGAGAACCCAACAAAGATGAACTATATATCAGTAAAAAGGAAAACAATAATAGAATTTAATAGTATAATTAGTTTTCCGTAAGAAACACCGAAAAAAAAATGATTGTGTAGTGATGACCACTCAATACATCTAACTTTAACCTTAACATAAAAAAAATTGAAATGTTTTTTTTTTATTATTTTTTTTTTTATGTTCGATGGGTTTGCTCTTGACCTTAGTCTACGTCAGGAGTGACTAAGACAAGGTCGACGATGGAGCGAGCTTACCCAGAAGAAGCCTGTTCACTCTAGCTTTGAAGAGATTGGGGTTGTATGCGTTCGGAAACACAGTCGCAGGCAGAGAGTTCCACTCCTTCGCTGTCCGCATTATAAAAGACGTTTGGAAGCGCTTAGTGCGAATTGGTGGAATAGCAACAAGGTAAGGATGGTAATTTGCCGTGCGTCTGGATGTACGATGATAGAAGGGGGCTGGTGGGATGAGGTCGTGGAGTTCTTGGGCACACTCTCCGAAGTACAATCTGTAAAAGACCGACAGGCAGGCAACCTTGCGGCGATGAGTCAAGCTATGGAGCTTGTCATTCACCATTTTTACGTCGCCAACGACTCTCTTAGCTCTGCGCTCAACTGAGTCAAGAGCAGCGAGTTGGTATTTAGCTGAGCCATCCCAAAGGTGGCTACAATACTCCATGCAGGATCGGACTTGTGCTTTGTACAGAGTTAAAAGCTGTCCAGGCGTGAAGTACCGCCTCACTCTATTTAGGATGCCCAGCTTTTTGGCCGCAAGTTGGGCTTTGATCTCAATGGTGGCGCCAAAGTTGAGACTAGGAGTCAACTCCATGCCCAGGAGCTCGAGTCGGTCATTCACAGGCACAGATACACCCCGAAAAGTAGGAGTTTGTTCCAAACAACTCTTTTTTGCGGTAAAAAGACAAGCCTGCGTTTTGGTGGCGTTAAAAGAAACCAGATTGTCATCACCCCACTGGGAGACAAGGTTTAAGGCACAATTTAGCCGCAACAGTTTTGATTAACAAAATGATTTCTTTCATATTATTCTCTAATTATTATATGTTTTATGTTATGAATTATCTTTAATATAGAAATTTTGTTGGACACAACATGAATCGGGCCTATTCTTGTTACTCCCCTTTTCTGAAAAACGTGTCAAGCAACAACCTTTATCCTTTTTCTTTCCAGTCTCGAATCCTCAATGTGGCGTGAGATAGGCATAAAGTTGTGTATGATGGTTCTCCCTACGGTGCCAGCCTACCATGGCTGGCCTATCGAGAGACTCAGCATGAGGCTGGAACACGCCTTCGTGCCTTGCCTTAAGGCTTTCAAAGTAAGCTGATAAGGCATCAGGGGCCGTATTATGACTTCTTAAAATCAGGTCTGTTCCAGTGAGTGAACGAGGTGGAGCTAGACGCCTTGTATAGCTCTGTCTCTTTCACTCACTGGAACAAGCCTGGTTATAAGACGTCGTAATACGGCCGCAGGTAGCATTATCTGCCTGTTTTTTACCAAATGTAGTTGTTCCCCGCGGTTTCACCCCCGCTGCTCGGCTCCTGTTGGTCGGCGCGTGATGTTATATAGCCTATAGCCTTCCTCGATAAATGAACTATCCAACACATAAATATTTTTTAATTCGAACCAGTAGTTCCTGAGATAAGCGCGTTCAAACAAACAAACAGTTTTGGTCGAAACATATTTTAAGGAATCATCGACACGATGAAGAAGAAGTCTCTGAATTCGGAACTAAATTGACAGTCGGTCCATGTAATAACTGGTATTAAGCCAGCCCAAAAATCTTTACTTAATAATATTAAGTACAGATTTTTACTTACCAGTTCAACAAGTTTCTGTAACCTATTATGTCAATAAAAATGATTAAATTGAAAATGTCACTTACTAGAGTTCCACCGTGATTCAATATTTCTTTGAGTTCCCGATGTTTCGACGCTGTTGCAAGCGCCATGTTCGCGAGTTGACTGGAGAATGCGGGTGGATGGCTCATAAAAAATATTTTCATCCACCCGCATTCTCCTTCGACACTAATATAAAAAAATACATTAAAAAAATTGTACCTAGTAGTCAACCAGCATCAGGAATAGATACCGGTGGTTAAGATTTCAGAGAGAGGAATCTCCTCAAGACTTTTGCTTGTAGGTGTTTGTGGTGAATGAACTGATGGAAGATATCGTACTGCTGGACGGAATCTGTCAGGATATGGCCACCAGAGAGGTGTTCCAGCCACCGTCTTATATTCCCAGGTAAGTGGTAATAGCTGGTGATCTTTTTGTTAGCGTGTCAATGACTTTCTAAATTCCCAAAGTTTGGGTCACGAGTTTAGCGCTCTCTGAGACGTCCATCAATTCCTTTTTCATTGGTAGGTAAAATCATCGAAAGAGTTATCCCATTCTGGATATACCCAGAAGGGACAGAAAGGGCAGAAGGGACTGTCAGACTATTTTTTTTTTGTTTAGCTGATGGTAAGCGATGATGTACTCATCGCTGAAGTACGCTTGCCTAGAAGAAACCTATTCACTTAAAGACACCAAAGTTGTAGCTATAAAGAAACACAGACTCCGAAGCGGAATTCTCACACTTCCAGAACTGCCCACCGCATCATCTTCCCCAAGTCCTCACAGCTGATGGTGTCTGGCAGCTGTCCGGAGACGAAGCTGATGATCGTGCCTGCCAAGGACACCGACGAGCTGGACATCATGGAGGACGAGTTGGATGATCTGCAGTGTGAACTGGTAAGACTTTTTTTTACGTGGTAAAATCATCAAATGTGTCCTCCCACCCAGGGCAGGGCGGGAGGGACTGTCAGACTTGACTGACTAAAATCCACGGTGTCCTTCAATAGCCCTTTACGTACCGCGGTCAGGATATTCGTTAGTCCTGCGACCCAATATTGATTGCTTAATATTCCCAGGTGTCCAACGTGTCGTCCCGGTGCCTGTACCACCGCGTGGCGCGGCGTGTGTCTGCGGAGTCCCGCGTGCCCACCGCCCGGCGCGGCCGGGGCAAGCGGCGCCGCGCGGGGAAGCGGGTCAACTACAGAGAGTCCGTCTGGGGGAAGCAGATCTGTTAGTGGGACTAACTTTACATGTATACCCGGCAGTAAATTGTCGGGCAGTTAACTCATTAAACCAACCTGATTGGTCGGAGTTTTGCATCAAAGCAAAGAGGAACTTAATACACAGCTCATCGTACTTCTATACATCTGCCTAGCCTTTTCCCAACTATATTGGGGTCGGCTTCCAGTCAAACTAGATGCAGCTGGATATCAGTATTTTACATGGAGCGACTGCCTGTCGGACCTCCACAACCCAGTAACTGGGTAATACGATACCCCACGGTAAGACTGGTTGTCAGACTTTAGAGCTTCTGACTAACAGTAACGACTGTCAAAGATCTACAAATGACAGCTGGGACCAACGGCTTTACGTGCTTTCCGAGGCACGGAGGAAACTCGCTATGACAGATGGTCACCCATCCACAGAACAACCTCGGCAAGCGCGACTTAACCCGGCAGATCGGCCTGTGCGGCTGTATTTATTCAGCCACGAGCTCCTCATCGTACTTCTATAGCAAACTGAAATTTCGCCATATCTGCTTATCTGCGTGACCCTATTATCATCAAACGCAGAAATCCAGACTCCAGACAATTTTTTTTTGTTTTTAGGTTGGCAAAATCATCAAATGAGTCCTCCCGCCCGGGGTGGGGCGGAAGGGACTGTCAGACTCTTACTGACTAAAATCCACCCGTGTTTCTTCGGATGCCCTTTACGTCCCGGGGCCGCGGTATCCGGGATTAAGAAAAAATCCGCGACCCCAGCAGGCATTTAACCCCGTCGGTGACGCGTGAAACACGACGCGCCACCGACCCGGGCTTGCTACTTGGTCGGACGGCGAGCTTACCCATTACTCACCGTCCGCAAGCCCGCTCCGCCACTGTGCCCTCTGCTATTCAGATTCAGAGGGACACGAGTTGGAGCGTCCACCCGACAGGCTATTCGTAACGGGCAAAGAGACTCCTCAGGCACACAGTGCCTAAGGAAGAGTTTTGCACGCATCCCAGGGTGCACCGGACCGAAAAACTGGTCTTCTCCCCGGACGTATCCGAGAGGGAACTCCAGCCCACGGGCGCACGTGGAGGTTTCCTGTCTTAGCACCCCGACTCCAGACTACTGAGAAAATTAATGCTATACTCTGACTTATAGTAGCACGAAGTGTTAGTAATACTAATAAAGATGTAATAATTAACAGCCTCGCAGTTAATGGGCGGCAGTGAAAGAGAAATGGGGTCAAAGTACTACAAGCCGAGCGTCACTGAAATTGTGGGTACCCTTTATTCTATTAAGTGATACTGTGTTTTTTAACCGACTTCAGAAAAAGGAGGAGGTTCCCAATTCGACTGTATTCTTTTTTATGTCTGTGTCCTTATAAGTTATGTTTGGATGAACCGAATTTGATAATCTTTTCTTTTTGTTCGTTGCAATATATCTGTCATTTTTTGGTTCCATAAAAACATTTCAGTTTAGTTCACCAGTTTTTATTTTATGAGCATTTCTGCAAGATGCAAGAGCAAGCGAAATTAAATTTTCGGAATTCTAATCATCGGAATTCGTATTTATTCGATTTATTGAAACTCGTTATATAACTCCTCAAAAGGAGTGTAATTTTAAACGTTAGGAATATTAAAATTTCGGAATTATGAAAATAAGAATTATGATCAATCGGAATTGGTATATTAGGCATTTTGAATTGTTTAGGTATTTGTGAATTTAGGAATACATTTTTTCGTATTATCGTAGTGTACCCAGTTTTTGAGTTATATTTTGGTTGCAATTGGCCCAGTGACTGAGTCAACTGTTGTGCAGCGTGTCGCGGGTTCGATTGTAAAGGAAAAAATAATTGTATGATCTACAAATATTTATTTCGGGTGGTTTGTGTGTGTGAGTTTCTATGTAAACGCACTCACGATACAGGAGAAATTCGTTAGGCAATGTTAAGAAAAAAAAACTATTTTTTATTAGGTACCAAAAAGCACGTATAAACTTTGGTTTCGCTTGTTAAGTTAATAATATGCATGTCTTACTTTTCATCCATACTGACTAAAATTTACAAAATCCATCATCGTGCATGGTCCATGGACAGATGCTTGCGTTTTTGAACTTGAATGTCTTCTCTTGTCTGACAAAAAGTAAATGGTAATTTTCCGTTACAGCCTGAAAAACTGGAATCTACAAAGCCGAAAGGTGAGTTTTTACTCTAGCTATACGCAGGTCGCAGGACTTATGAATTACCGTGACCTCGGAACGTAAAGGGCTAATGAAGGACACCGTGGATTTGTCAGTACGAGTCTGACAGTCCCTCCCGCTCTGCCCTGGGTGGGAGGATAAAGCTATACAATATAGCACAACATATATTTTGTATTTCTATAGATATCACACACCTACCGTTGATAAGCATTTTACGAGTCGAGTTCAAAAACAGGGTCGCGGCACTGTCGTATCAGGTAACCGCAACCCTGGAACGTCAAGAGCTAATTGAAGGAACACCGTGGACTTAGTACCTGACCGTCGCTCCCGTCCCGCCCTGGTCGGGAGGACTCATTTGATGATTTTAAAACGCTGGGCAAAGATCTCCACACAATGGGTGCGGAGATGGAAGACGCCGCCGAGAAAAAGGTGGAGAGACGACCTAGACGCGTACCATGAGGGCTGGTTCGAAGTGGCCCAGGAAAAGAGTACCTGGAAGGAATTGGGGGAAGCCTTTTCTCAGCAGAGCGACAGTGTAGGTTAATTTAAAAAAAAAGGTTCAAAAACTAAAAGTAATGTTAAGTTTCAACATCTTTTTGTCAGTAAGAGGGCCAATTCCGCTCCGCCCAAGGCTCATTTGATGATTTTGCCACCCCCAAAAAAGGCGTTATGTTATGTAGGTGCAAATTTCAAAAATGCGCGGATAATAGAATGTAATTATTTCGTACAGAGGCAGCATACGTGCCGCCGTTCTCAACGACGATGACACAGCCGCACGGCACGGCCAGCTCGTCGGGACAGAACTCGGAAGAAGAGGCGAGTATTTAGCATCCTACTCTTACATGCACAAACTACTGGACGGATATGGATTAAAGAAAAATGGGCAAATGGTCCTTGTAACACTTTCAACTATACAGGGTGTAAGAGACATCGACGCACAAACGGATACCATGGGTTCAGGATATGATTCTGGACCCCCCATGTTGGAATTTTTCGTCGGTTTTTCCCAAATTTTCTCTTTTTTTTGAGATTTTTTTTTACTTAAGACTGTTCATAGTCGTTATTCTTACTTAACCCCATGATATTATTGTATAAAGTAGCAATGTAAATATTACTAGAAATGGGTGTTTTCGTGTAAAGTTCAAATAATCGTATACCTAAATACTGTGTCCGGTACCGCAGTACCTGTAGTACCTAATGCGCGGCACAATATTTAAAAAAAAAAACAAATAAAAATTCCAACACGGCGTCCAGAATCATGCCCTGGACCCATGGTAACCGTTTGTGCGTCGATGTCTCTTACACCCTGTATATCAAATGAACGTACTTGAAAAGTGTATAATTTCATTGTATGACGGCAAACCTGTAAACCATGGGTGAAAAAAGTTATTGGTTAAGGAAAGGGACGGGCTCCATAAATTTCTGCCCATTCTTCTTTGGTACACAGATAGTTTATAAAGCGAACTACAGCGACATCCATTTGTAAATAGCTTAAATCTGAATCTTGCAGTTTTGCCAGTACTTTCATTGTGCACACAGCTTAGGAGTGGAATTCCCTACCTGGGATCATTATTTCTGATAGTTACAACCTTGCGGTTTTAAAGTCAAGAGTGAGTAGGTTACTTGTAGGCAAGCGTGCTGCATCGTCGACCACATCATTGCTTACCATCAGGCGAGATAGTGATAAAATTCGAAATAGGCTATTTTGTTCAAAAATAATTATTACATAGTCCGAAATATAGATTATTATTAAATAATATTAGAACCGTATTTTTTCTTTTGTTTCGTAAACCAAAATTGACGAACATACAACGCTTCTAAAAATCACAAAACTTCACTCGGTCGGTACAATTTTACAAGCTTTATGACGTCACAAGCCCGCACTCCCGAATTTGGAAGCGTTTTATCTCTGGCAATATTCATTGATTTAGAAAAACAAAAAATACGTATCGATTTTTTTTCAATATTCTTTTAATGATTTTCAATTTATTTGTGCAGTAAAATAACCTATTATCGCAATGTTTAAAAATAATATTGACTGGCCTTTAAGCTTAACTTCTTCAGTTTCATTTTGATACAGGTCATGTTTCAAACTTCTTCTCTATTTCTCTTCTCCAGATATACAATACGTTGCTGTCGAAACGGAAAAGATCATCGACAGCAGGGAATAGAAATGCGAAATGATGAAACCTGACAGAATTTTTCAAAATGTATTTTTATCATAGTACGATGTATGTTATTTTAAGTTTGTTAATGTTTAATACATATCTATTGAAGTATTGATTCATTTTATTTGTCTACCTACTTAAATGGCTTGCATGATTAGATGATGTTAGTGAACAGAAGCTAACATTCACACTTATATGCTTTTAACGTTAATAGCATCCTTTATGCTAACCGGAAAAAAATTAGCGCACTTTTTTGATGTCATTGAATAAAGAACTGTATTATTATAACCAACCTCGTGAAGACAGAAAAAGATAAACAATTCAAGTATCTTGATCTGGCTCGCGAGGTTGTTGACATGTGGGACGTGAATACGGCAGTCATTGTGCCATCGTGTCTGCCAATGATTTAATTGCCAAGAGCCTCGAACAACATCTGAGGAGGCTGTCGCTTGGCAGTTGGATCAGGCGCCTGATTCAGAAGCCAGTAATTCTGGACACGGCGCGTGTTGTTAGGAGGTTCCTCTCTCAGGAGCCCTGACCACCGGTAGCCTGGACCCTGTTCCCGATGTTGGTAGACTGCTATTTTTAAATGTTTTTTATTGCTTTTTTGTAAAAATATTTAAAAATGTAATTTATAAGTGAAAAAATGTAAAAAGACTTAAAAGTTTTTAGACTGGCATGGTCACTAATACTATATATATTTATTGATATTTACCTGTTTATTATTTGAGTACCTATCCGACATTTCGGCACTGTTGCAATGACCACGGATGAACTGAAGTTATTGCGGGTAGATTTTTATGAGCAGACAAATCGTTCTACCCTCCTTTTCGTTCGTTTTTTGTGCACCACTACCATTGTCACTCGTCTTACTCACAATACGATATTGTTCCCGACACTTAAAACTCACCGTATCCGCTCGCGAAGTAGTTACCGTGTTTGTTCGGCTTTAACATATTTTTTGTTGTAAAATTTTGTATTAATATTGCTTTTAAGTACAAAACTGGGCTTCTGGGCTGGGAGACGGTTAATGTTTGCATTCAATTTTATACTTTAAAACTTTTCAATACAGTTATTTATTGAGTGACATTTAAAACAGGCTGAGCATTTTTCCACATGGTGAAAACTGTCCCATACTGCATACTTCATCATTCATAGTCTTCGAAATAAAAACACATTTTGGCTTACAAACCATTTTATTTTAAACCTAATAAAATAAAAAATAAACATTACTTAAATACATGACCCAAATGCAACATTTGGACCAAAAGTAATAGAGAAAGAAAAATATAGTAAACTATGTTTTTTTTGTTTATTTTTTTTCATCTGTATTACAATCGTAAACTTAATGTTTAGGAATGTGGAGAAATGCTTTATTTTATTCATTTATATAACAATGGCTTGGCACCATATAAGAATAATATTATAAGAAACTGCACTATCTAATTTTATTTATTTATTATAATTATGATTTTATCCACTTTAATTATTGCTTGGGAAACGTATCCCTTGATAAAATTTAAATAAAAACATTAAAACTTGTGTAAAATAAATGCAATTTTGTCGCAAATTAAGCAGAATTTAACAATTTTTATTCCCTGTAATATTTTAGGAATTTAATCTTTAAAATTTTACTCTGGAGTTTCGTAATTTGTTTAAAAAAATATATTACTAAGACTATTCACCAAAAAGCTTTTAAATAAAATACAATTAAAATATACCTGTTCTTGAACATAAAACTTGTGCAGCACTACTTGTACGGACATAAAAAATATTTATATTATAATTATTGTATACAACACTGGATATCATTAATGTATAATGCGTTTCAACTAAGAAGGATAGTTAATGACGCCATATTGTGACTTCATGCAACACTTAAACCCATACACGGTTTTAAATAAACAATTATCAAGTGTAACAAGATAATAAAGATAATATTCACTATTAAAAATAATAAGCACAAAGCATTTATTGCTAAACGTTATTTTCAAATGATTGTTGACCATAAACTATTCTTCTTAGTTGAATTGCACTATACTGAATTACCTACACATAATATTATTATACTAATCTGCTCTTATTGTCTTACCACAAAAAGATAAACATCTAATTAACTCTTATCTAAAAAAAGTGTAACTGCAAAACGACCCTTATATTAACGTGAAATGTCGTTTTACATTAACACTTTATTTTGACAAGTGTTTAACAGATGTTTAACTTTTTTGTGGTGAGACGGTTTATATTTAAAAATTAACATTCTAAGGAAATAGTTTGTGCTCACACTGATTAAAATAAAAAGCAGATAAGACACCTAAAAGTCAACACTGCATTGACATTTGTATTAACAGACATTGACTTGCCACAGAAATATGGGAGATTGGGCACAAATTAAAGAGAGATAGCGAGTGATTAAATCACTATTAGACGAGAAGAGACAATAATATCATAAACATTTTAGTGTAGCATTTGTGGTGTGAGCAGCAACTTATTTATATCGAAGTACAATAACAAACTTTTAAACAGTCAACGCGTTTTTACACACATAAACAATTATTACCTTTAATTAATTCAAAGCAACAAATATATGGAAAATTTGCGATGGATTTATTTAGTTTAGATATAGTTTAGTAACCTGTAGTTGCAGTGCTATTCTCTAGGCCTTGTGTGCAGCGCTGCCTCAGCGTCGAAACCACAGTTTGGTATTCACTGAGCTACTGACAGCGACGTATCGCGACACTATCTCAAGGCTGTCTCGACGACGACCTTGTTGTAACATACAGCCTATATTTTAATCTTTTAGTTTGTCATGCTATTTCATTAATAAGTCAGTAGTTACAGTGAATGCCTTCACTGTACACATTTTTTGTTGGAATAAAATGTTGTTATTTCCATGGTTACATCCACTGCATGAAACTTTATCTATAAACCATAGATTTGTTCAAGGCATTTCTTTATTGAATATTTGTCTATGATAAATGTTCTAGTATTTATAACTCTGAAATTTAGTAGTGCCTTTTTATAATTATTCATTAACATTTTTAGGATTAACTAGTCTATTGAAATAAGCTCATTTTTAATTACTAGTTATTCCTATAAATGCCAGAATTTTACCTACACAAAAAGGTTGTTTAAAAAAAGCCTGGAACTGATTAGGTTGCTATAACAAGACACAAATGAATACGAGAACACATTATAAAGTGCTTATTTATAATACAAAATATTCTTAATTTACCAATCTAATCACTAGGCTGAATACATGTTTCTAACTTGGCAAAATTTAGAAAGGAAATGGTTTTATTTTATATGCTGGCCAAACTTGTGTAAGAAGTTGTTATTTGAAAATTGTGCCAAGTCAGAACCTTGTTTATTTTGGTCTTGTTTACATAAGATATTAGAACACAAGTAAAAAATTGTCAATTGTATATGCTTATGGAATGTTTTATTTGTTCAAATGTTCTGTTGTTGCTAAATGTAATAGTTTAACTTGGTAAATATGGAAATATAAAAATATTATCTAGAACAAATTTACTTATCTGGCGAAATGTCAGTGTAATGTTGGTACAAATAAATAAATGCAATGGGTCTTACATTAATTTTTGTTGACCCTAATAATCTTTCTTGCAACATTAATGTCAAATTAAGTTGCCATCCAGAAAAATGTAGGTTACCAAACTTATCAAAAAAAAGATTACTTTATCAATACCAAAACTTATTTACAAGTTGCTACAAAATTAAATGTTTGTGTTCAAAATGCCTAATGTAAACAAGTTTTTAAGATACAAGTTATCAAGGTAGGTAGATAAACTATCAGAAACCATCCGATTGCATAACACTAATTTTTAGATATGGTATCACCATTTGATATTGGCAGTTTTGATGTTATTGCATAGATGTTGATGATGGCGAGACCGATAAGGCTGTGTGAATATTAAAAAACATGACTTTTTCACACCATAAAAATGCTTCTGTTTTCGCGAGTTTTTACAATATTGAGTTTAATTTCTGAGTTTTTGCTTACAAATAACATGCTATTAGCTTCTTTTTTCTTTTTGTAATTTAGGTCATACCATCATCATAAGGCATTATGGTATTATTTTGAGGACAATGTGATTTAAAATAAACTCCTACTATAACATTGTTTTAAATCTGATAATATTTTCTGTAGATCAACCTAACAACCTTAATATCTTCCAACGA
The DNA here is from genome assembly GCA_943136025.2 of Agrotis puta. Lineage (NCBI taxonomy): Eukaryota > Metazoa > Arthropoda > Insecta > Lepidoptera > Noctuidae > Agrotis > Agrotis puta. Next base: position 8,880,676 of record OW964188.2, on the reverse strand, counting down.
TATGTGTCCTACTTCCGGGGCTGCTGAATATTTGTTTGGGGCTTAACATTGATGTGCACTGGGGGCTTAGGGCTATGCGCCACCTGAGCGGCTTCTGGAGTGAAGTCCGCGTTACCTCGGTTTGGTGCTCCTGAGATTGAGACGGGGTTTGAAGGCACAGGTGATGGTCCGGAGAGACCGGTTAAGTCTTCATTTGCTGGCTCTTTTCCAGTTTCTTTTGAGTGGGGCGTTTTGTGTTGTGTGATTCTCATGCCGCCGGCTTTTACTGTAATTATAAATTTGAACAATATGTAGTGAATGTTTAAATAACAATTAAAATTAATATTATGTATTTATCAGACTGTGAAAATTGAATTTTTAATGCTATTGAATCAGGCATGGTGGAGTAGCAATGTGTTACTCAGATTTGATTAGATTAGATTATTTTAGTTTCAAATATACAAGTTATTTTCTACTGTATACACCCAGATATTTGAGATTACAGAAAAAAAAATTGATAAAAACTTGCACAATATTACATGCATAAATTCAAGGTTATGACAAAGTATGATGCCTATGAAAAACAAAACACTAATAAGATTCTAACTAGGAATAATTACTGTCCATATGTAACAGGAAAAATATTTCTTTTTTTTGGCACAGTTTTCATATAAAAAGTAGGTATTTCATGGGCGTTACGCTGACCGCCCGGCGACCTTGGAGGTAAGACTCTTTGTTTAACAACATGCAATCAATCGTAACATAGAACACACTTGACATGACGTCATGCTCAAATTCAAGGCTTAAACTTGATAGCATTGCGGTTTATAAATAAATCGACTTGTTTACATCAAAATTCCGTAATTTTCCGCTACATATTGCGAGTCATTTGGTTGTCAGAAGTCTATTTAGGCTAATCGAAGTATTTTTGCCGCCATGAGGATGTACATGTTTTTGTTTAAGACAAATATTTTATTTTGCGCCTGAAAAAGTAAACAAAGGCTTAGAAAACTAAGTTATACCTGCCGGGGGATGACCAGCCTTAAGTTGAGAAGTCTCTTCAGTAGACGACATGATCTAAACAAAATTAATTGATTATAAGTATTTAAAAATGCCAACGTTGCACTACACAGTTTCAGGTATTGTAAATCGTACTTCGTATTCGACGTGTAATTACGATTCGATGACACGGCAGCGGTCTTCGATACCGATTGGCGTATTGTCAAAATTTTAGCGATGTACAGTGCTAGCTTAAAAAGTTTTTAGGCGATGTATAGATTTGTTACTAAATCAATTTAATTTGGTCTTAAAACTACAATCCTTAATGGTGATGGTCGGTGAACGGTTTGAAAAAATTGACTATTTTAATTTTTCGGGTAATCGAAAAATAACATAATACTGAGACGGTTTAGGCACAAAATGTTAGAAACTCAAAATGACAGATTCGCAAAATAACAGAATCAAAAATTGGTGAGACAAATTCATTCAGCCAATAAAACTGTTTTAATTTTAATGTGTTGATCGCACAATGACGACATAAACGTGAAGACGTTACTTCAATGATATTCTAGAAAATATACTATTTCAACAATAATAAACTTAGTCGATTTTATGAATTTGTAAATGTAGCAATGTCCGTCCCTATTGCCATACAAACATCACATTTTGCACAAAATATCGATAGATGGCGTTGTTTCTATAAATAAAATGACTATGACCTGCTTTTGTCCCAATTGTCCTGCACATGGGCCATGGGTCCCGCCCGGAATGCAAAGGGCAACTGAAGGAACAGAGTAAATTTTTAACCGACTTCAAAAAAGGTGGAGGTTCTCAAATCGACTGTATTTTTTTTCATTCATGTTACAACCGTACCTCATAACTTACGACTGGGTGAACCGAATTTGATGTTTCTTTTTTGTTCGGTGCAGTATACCTGTGGGTCCCTTAAGGATGAAATATGTCCCATAATATGATGATGTAAATCGGTGGCAAAAATGAATTTAAAAAAAAAAACAAGTGTGGTGGTTTTAAGTCGGTACGACTCATTTAATGAGTTTGCCACCCAAAAAAGAAGGTACTTTGGATGATAATACCACACCAATAGGACAATCAATAAAACGCCAACAATTTATTTCCAAGCCTTTATTCTGAACCTCCTCTGAGGCACCACTACGTCGGCGTCATCTCTGCCAGGCTTCATCATATCCTTCTGCAGTTCCACTATCATCCGCAGCATGAAGTTTATCACCTGGCTACAGGTGCCGTCTCGCAGTCTTTGGAAGTCCTGGGAAGGAAAGGAAAATTATTAAATATGAAAGGATATTTTTTTTATGACGGGCATAGCCCCTTCATCTCTCTCAGGGCCTGTAGAAAACGCTGAGTAGTGTTTAATAGACTTTCGACTTTATATGCTTTTTTTTTCGCGGTAAAATCATCAAATGAGTCCTCCCACCCAGGGCAGGGCGGCTGTCAGACTTGACTGACTAAAATCCACGGTGTCCTTCAATAGCCCTTTCTTTACGTACCGGGGTCACGGTAATTCGTAAGTCCCGCGACCCCGGGTTTATATGTTTGGGTATAAAGTTGAAGATCTAGTGAAGATTGCACAGCGTTTTCGTTCTTTACAGTCGCTAACGATTAGAGAGAGAAAAAAGTTTAAAGAGTATAAAGTTGAAAATCTATTGGGGAGTACTGAGCGGTTACGATTACTGTTTGCGACTGGGCTAGGGGGGCTGGTCATTTGGATTGCGGTCGCATTGGACAGTACATAATGTAAGAAACTTTACAAAACGCACTTTATTTTGTTTCTTTTGCATATGATTCTTGCGGTTTATCGACATAAACGCGCTGATTCATCGCTACAAGCGCGCGTATCAGTAACGCGTGTCATTATCGCATATAATCAACTTAGAATACTTATAATTTTAGTAGTAACACTAGTTTATAATATTTTGCAACAAGTATGAAAGTGATTCTGATTTTTTTTTTATAAAATGCTCTAATCAAACAGGTAGAGCGCCTGTATGCCTGTGCACACACACCCATTGCACTATACCTATAATGTCTATGGTATGTCTATGTCGATCAGGAGGACTATAGAATTTTTTGTGTATTGTATGTTTGACACCTATATTAGGCTATTTTACTCAAAAATGTATTAGTAAGAGTTGAAAAAAAAATTAAACCAGTATTTTTTCTTTTGTTAGGTACGTAAACCAAAATTGACGAAGATAGCTTTTTAAATCACAAAACGTCACTCGGTCGGTATAATTTTACAAGCGTTATGACGTCACAAGCCCCCACTCTCGAATTTGGAAGCGTTTTATCTTTGTCAATATTCATTGATTAAAAAAAAAACACAAATAATACGTGTCCATTATTTTTCAATATTGTAACTGACGGACTAAACAGATTTTTAATTTTTTTATGCAGTAAAATACAATATTGCGCTTACCTTGTGTGTAGGAAGACATCGTCCATTGACACCAACAGTCTGATGCGTCAGGGAGGCGAGCAGACGCTTCAGAATGTCCACTTTCTTGTTGGCAGCGAGGGGACGCAGGCGGGTCACGAAACGTAGGAGATATTCTAGGAGCATTATGTCTTCCTAGAAATAAATAAATGAGATTTAGACGGATAAAATTAGGACAGGACGGACGATCCGTACTGGCAGCTAAAAAATGGATGTTGAGAGGTTACCAAATACAAAAGTAAAGTACTTGTAACGGCCCAGCCGGTCATGAGCAGTGAATTAGCGTGAAGCGGCTAGCGGTAGGATCAAATATATAGAAATGTTTGAAACACTCCACGAGGCGCCGCCAGTGGCCAATTCGCGTACCGCTTAGACTTAAGTCGTGAACATGCCGTTAGTACTTTGTGGTACTAAGAAAATTTGCCCTTTACTACATTGTTAATTAAATGTAATGGGTTGATTTTACTATGACACTTTTTTCAGATTCTCACCCACTCATTCGGCCGAGTTTTTCACTACAGGTGGCCCTACCATGACGTCTTCCGGGGTCGCGGGACTAACGAATTACCGTGACCCCGGTACGTAAAGGGCTATTTAAGGACACCGTGAATTTTAGTCAGTACAGCTCTGACAGTCCCTCCCGCCCTGCCCTGGAAAGACTCATTTGATGATTTAACCACGCAAAAAAAAAACCATGACGTCTTAAAGCGTGAGTCTTTAGGCTGTGGGAAAGAGACAGAGCTATACAAGTCGTCTAGCGCCATCTCGTTCCCTGAGCGGAAGCACTCACGCTCGGCCGCGGATCAGAGGCGAGTTTCCCCCTAAGCCTACCACTGCGTAACTTTTTCCGCAGTGGTAGACGCCCACGGCGACCGACGTCGGCAGACGATCTCCGGCCACAGTAGGCGCGGGCATGCGGGCAGCGAGTAATGGGCAACTCGCTGTCCGACCATGGATCATGCCCGGGTCGACGGCGCGTTGTGTTCCATGCGCGCCTCAAAGAGTGTTAGCAGAAATGACGGGGCCCCTAGAGGGCCAAAGCCTGTCGGGGTCGCGGGACTTATGATTTACCGTGACCCCGATACGTAAATGGCTATTGAAGGACACTGTGGATTTTAGTCAGTACGAGTCTGACAGTCCCTCCCGCTCTGCCCTGGGTGGGAGGACTCATGTGATGATTTTACCACGTTAAAACAAAAGCCTAAAAAGTTGCAAGTTCGGCAATGCGCAAGTAATAACTTTAGTATTGCAGACGTCCGATTGCGTGACCGCTTTCCATCAGGCGGGCCTGCATGTTTGACTTATAAAATATTGAAAAAAAACCCTCGTATATTTATGGTAGACTAGCACTTTGCCCGCGACTTCGTCCGCGTGGGATACGTACTTTCCTAATTCCCCCTTTTCACCCCCCTTAAAGGTTAAATTTCCAAAAACCCCTTCTTAGTGCTCCCCTACATTATAATAGGAAGCCGTGTGCAAAATTTCACATTCCTAGCCCCAGTAGTTTCGGCTGTACGTTGATATGTCAGTCAGTCAGTTCTCCTTTTATATATATAGATAATTATGATAACCTACGAAAGTCATAACCTTGCGTCATCTGAAGTTGCATTCAATAAAAATACAATACATTGAATACAATGTAACAGATGGGGTCAAGTAATGCTGGGCACCTCATTAGTAAGTACAATGAATAATATTACCGCAGATAATGCTAGCCTATAATTACCACGTACGCTTAAATCCCTAATGGGTTATGTTAGGTTAGGTACTAATGGTAGGTACAGACGCCAGCAAATCAAGCTACCACAATCTGTAAAATTTCTGTAATACATTTTCAACTTAATCACAAAACAAGAAGGATCACGTTCGGTTGGCTAATTTTGACAGATCCGGGAGATTGATGTGATGGTGGCGTCTGTAGATCCATCTACTGTACTATCTGTACTGATGTTTAGTCTGGAAGTCGAACCCAGGATCTTAAACATGCATCTTAGTCGCGGGACTGTACGAATTACCGTGACCCCGGATATTAAATGGCTATTGAAGGACACCGTGGATTTTAGTTAGTACGGGTCTGACAGTCCGTCCCGCTCTGCCCTGGGTGGGAGGACTCATATGATGATTTCACCACGTAAACAAAAAAAAAGTCATACATCTTTTATCACTAAAAATAAGGCCAGTGCTCCTGGGCATTGAAAAACAAAAACAGTAAAAAAAAACGAACAATTTTTGAATGTTACCATCGTCAAGGCCAACACACAAGACTCCACATTGTATGCTCTCCCGACGATGAGAGATAGATCCTCTCGATCCAGCACCGGCTGCTTCAGACCTTCCAGCCATTCGAACAGTAGCCCTGTCAGAATTGTTGGGTCGTTCTGCAAAAAGAACTTTAATTTATGTGTATATGTTTTCTCGGTAGGTAGGTCATTACATCAACTACTTAGACTCTTATGCCTTTGTCAAACAGACAGGCGAAGGCGAAGCGTTTCCGAGGCGATACCGAACCGAAGCGAGACGTCAGTCCGATAGTTCTGTCACGCTATCGGATCACTTTCGCTGTAGTATGTGATTGGATTCAAACAATTTCATACATTACAAATAAAAACGTCACGCTTCGCATTCGCCACGCCAGTCTGTTTGACAAAGGCTTTAGAGAGAACAAAAGAAAAAAGATTTATTGATACAAACTGGACAGAACAACTGAACTATAGGTACAGAAGAAAAATAAATACAAAGGAAAAAACAAAATTACATAAACGAAAGAACAAACGGAACAAAAATAAATAGTCCTTTGCGAGGCCAAAAGGTTCCTATCTCAGCACGTGCTGCGACATTTTTAAAATGTTACAGCGCTGGTTATCAAGTGATGTCACGGCCTTACAACTAGGGATGTTGGGATCGGCTTCCAGTCAATCCAGATGCTGTAGAAAACGAATGTATAACAGTATTCTATTTCTTCCCAAACAGAGCAAATGTTGGCATGGCCTACAAAAAGATGTTCCGGATCTAGCTGTTTGGGTATGATGTGAGTTTAAACATCAGTGGAAGTCTGATTAGATCCCGTTAAAGCCGCCGCTATCTCGTTGGCGTACCGGGGTCGCGGGACTTTCCCATTACCGTAACCCCGGTACGTAAAGGGCTAGTGAAGGACACCGTGGATTTTAGTCAGTACAAGTCTGACAGTCCCTCCCGTCCTGCCCTGGGTGGGAGGACTCATTTGAAGATTTTACCACGATAAAAAAAAAAAAAAACTCGTTGGCGTTCTACGAGCGTTGGCGTCTCTCCAAGGTCTGCGCAGCGCCAGCGTCGTATCGTCGCGTGACAAGCGTTAACGTTCGCTAAACGCGACGTTAACGTCACGTACACAATACTATGGCCAACAACGTTGCGAGGTTGCAAGGCGAACGCTTGCCACTAGAGAATCGCGAGGACAGCGTCGCGTCTGCTCAGCGTCGGCGTGAGAGGTTAATCCCTGGTGTGCGAGGGAAATGGCAGAGGATATCCATTGAAACTTTACATTTCCAAATAGAAAAAAATACCCAGAGTGTGCTGAACTTTTTGCTGTTCGCGAGGATGTTGAGCACATTCACAAAGATTCGGAGACTTGAGTAGCAGCGGTGAGGACAGGTATTATAGTTAATAGGCTAACTAAACCTAGGTATGTTGGAAGCAATGATGTATGTATAATGAAGCCTCATATTCGTACAGTACAGTGTTGACAAGCCGGCAAGACAGGGGTGCTAAGACAGGAAACCTCCACGTGCGCCCGTGGACTGGAGTTCCCCTTCGGATACGTCCGGGGGGAAGACCAGTTTTTCGGGCCGGTACACCCTGGGATGCGGGCAAAAACACTTAGGCACACAGTGCCTAAGGGGTCTCTTTGCCCGTATGCGAATAGCCTGTCGGGTGGACGCTCCAACACGTGTCCCTCTGAACAGCAGAGGGCACAGTGGTGGAGCGGGCTTGCGGACGGTGAGTAATGGGTAAGCTCGCCGTCCGACCAAGGACCAAGCCCGGGTCGGTGGCGCGTCGTGTTTCACGCGTCACCGACGGGGCCCCTTACGGGGCCAAATGCCTGCTGGGGTCGCGGATTTTTTTCTTAATCCAGGATACCGCGGCCCCGGAACGTAAAGGGCATCCGAAGAAACACGGGTGGATTTTAGTCAGTGAGAGTCTGACAGTCCCTTCCGCCCCACCCAGGGCGGGAGGACTCATTTGATGATTTAGCCACCCTAAAAAAAAAAACAACCTGTTAGGTAGGTTTGGTGTGTAGGCTTTATGAACATGATAACTTACCTCAGTATTTATTTTGTCAAACGCTTCTCTTTGCTGGTTGATTTCGTTGCGAAGTGTCCTCAAGTATTTTTGCCTTTCATCTGGAAGACTGTGGTGGTCTACTGTGAATGCCTGAAAGATGGCAAAGTCAGTTGAAAAATCTAACCTTCGTATTTTAGAAGGAGACGAAAAACTTTAATATCACTAATAGAAACTTCTTTTTTATGATTCTAGAAAACAGCTGAGAAATCCAGAATTATTATTCTTCTCTTTTTTTAGCTTTTATTGGTATTTATCGTTATGTCGTTGAGCTCCCAGAGTTAAGAGTGCTTGCACTGACTGGATCGGTCCACTCTCTTTCTGCGTATTTCTTCCTTTAAAAGACAATCTTACTCATGGTCCTGAATTACAACCAAGATAATGTCTGGACTTTAAAAGAGAATAAGACCTCTGATTTTGTTTCGCCTGATTCTGTTCAAAGCAGTCAGGTATAAAATGAAACACTGGCTTCTAATAGATTTAATTTAATATTTGTCTTGTGAATGACTATATTTATGAAATCAAGCTAATTTACAATACTACGAATTGCTTACACCTTAAATCACGCGAAGTGGAGTTCAAGAAAGCACCTGATTGCTTTTTAAATATACTGTAATAGACTCTCGTCTACTCTTTAATGCAATTTAAATGCGTACCGTGTGACGATCGTAGTATGCGCCGTTTTTGCCTACGAGAAATACGTGATCTTAGAGAAATTACCTCATATATCTGAATAGCAGGTATGCTGGCATTGTTGGCCGTGCCTGTGATCTTGCTAACTGACTCCAGGTTACGCTCGATGTCCTCCTCAACTGGGTCACGCCATTCTACCATTGGTAGGGGGGGAATATTGCGATCTGTAATCATTGGAAAGGAAGGACCTCCTCAGTGCTGCAAAGTTCTTGTGGCGCGTGACTAGAGAAAGTCACGTGCAATGGCATATGACGTGTAATTTTCTCTGTTATCGGCAATTTTTAGGCTTAACGTCGGGATTAATAATTTATCTCGGTCACAAAGATACCATGTCTATAATGAATCAACGCCCAGATTTGCAAATACGCGGCTTTGTCCATTTGTCCAACCACAAGCTAGCCGTCAATTAATTTGATTTTAATGCTTGCTTTTCAAGTGGTCGCTAGGTCCGTAGGTAGGGTTCAAGTTCAGGGCTCAATTTCTTGTAAAATACACTCTTGCTGGATAAAAGACACCACAAATGTTTAGATATCATCGCTACTACAGTATTCTTTTTTCATCATCATTAGCTCCAAGATGCCTCCCGTAGCAACGGCCATGGTGATCGCTAATTTTCTATTTGGTATTCGGGAGATGGCGTGTCTAAGAAAGTCACAATTACCGAGATCAGTAGCAGCTTCCTCAGGAGTTGTAGGATCGGGAGGCTTGCTCTTCCTGAGTTTATAGACCATGAAGGATTTGTAGAAAGGCTTGTTCTTGATGCGGAAGTCCACGCCGGCGCTCTGGTGACACCCACACAGCTTCAAGAGTCGCTCACAGAGGCAGTATACTATCTGAAAATGATGTAAGAAGTGTTACCATTGATAAGCAAAAAGGAGTTCAGAACGTCCTTATTTTAGCAAATGAGCTTTAAAACATCCACCTACAAGGTGACCCTGATGTCGGATGGATCTGATGAGGACCACAGGATCGCGCTGGATGTAGGCCGCTCCTAGCCGATCCCATTGGAAATCTAGAGGCCTGTTTAGCAGTGGGCGTCCTACTACGGCTGATATGATCATGACAAGTTTTAAAAAGAAGCTCTCCCTTTTTTTTTTTTTTTTTTTTTTTTTTTTTGCGTGGTAAAATCATCAAATGAGTCCTCCCACCCAGGGCAGGGCGGGAGGGACTGTCAGACTTGTACTGACTAAAATCCACGGTGTCCTTCACTAGCCCTTTACGTGCCGGGGTCACGGTAATCAAGAAGCTCTCCCTAACATAATTAATAATAATCAGCCTAATAGGTCCCTTTTTTTTTTTTTTTTTTTTTTTATCGTGGTAAAATCATCAAATGAGTCCTCCCACCCAGGGCAGGGCGGGAGGGACTGTCAGACTTGTACTGACTAAAATCCACGGTGTCCTTCACTAGCCCTTTATGTACCGGGGTTACGGTAATTTACGAGTCCCGCGACCCCGGCAGGCTTTGGCCCTCTACAGGCCCCGTCACTATGCTGACACTCTTTGAGGCGCGCGTGGAACACAACGCGCCGTCGACCCGGGCATGGTCCATGGTCGGACAGCGAGTCGCCCATTACTCGCCGCCCGCATGCCCGCGCCTACGGTGGCCGGAGATCGTCTTGCGACGTCCGACGCCGTGGGCGTCTACCACTGCGGCTGGGGTGGAGGGAGGTCGCTGTTCTCTCCCTCACGCGGCCCGCCTCCTCCTTCGCGAGCATGACTGCTTCGCAGAAGGAGGCGACCGCTTCCCACTCCGTCTCGCCCCGCAGCATGGCCTCGACCAATGCCGGGCGCGAGAGGTCTCCGCCTATCGCCGTCGTGAGGACACGGCGGTGCTCTGCCCAAGCGGGGCAGTCCTGCACCGTATGCTCCACCTTGTAGCCTAATAGGTCCCTACTGCTGGAATGTAAGCCTCTCCAAATTATAGAGGGAGTGAACTTTATTGCACATCATGGTCCAATGGTGGGTTGCTTGGTAGATGTCGTTATTCCTTCTAATGTTTGAGTCTAGATCATGCAGCAGGATGTTTTCTTTCATAAAAGCAGTGGAGATGAAATAAATGGGACAAAAAGGACGCGCCTGTCTTAATCAACTTTCAACTCATTAGTTGCTGCCATGTCAGAGACCTTAAGGGTTATGAAATGCGGCTTAATTAATTTTGATGAGACCAGAGAGTAACCACACCCTCACACAGTTTTGGTTGCAACTTTTTTCCGGGGTTGTTATCACCATCAATAACGTTTGAATGATGCTTTATAGTGACGGAGAATAATAACCATTATATAATATGCACTCATGGCGATGACCTTACCTTTGGCAGTTCCCTAAAAGCTCTTTCTTCTAATCCATGTAGAGTAGCTCTTTGTCGGTACAGGTGCTGCTTCAAAGTGAACTCTGAGGTTTTTCTATCTTTCGTCAAGTTTATGGTTTCCCTGGAATAAGTAATGAGAGAATATGGTTAATCAGATGTTACGGCAAGTACACCAAAGACAACAGAAGAATGGTGACATATCTGAACATGGATTTGGCAAAAGAATTTCTTTGGTATGTAATTTTAATGTTCTGTTATGAAAACCAGTAAATAAGGAACGAAGAAGACCCCAGAATTTGTGTTTTTTCTTACTTTTAGTTTAATTCGTTTTGATTCATCATTTTGCCTTTATGTAGTTTCGTCTGTCCCGTTGTTTGTTTAAGTAATCTTTTGCAAGATGACAAACTTCTCGTTTTCAATTGACCTTAATTTGTCCACGCATATATAACATTACGTGACAATGCAATATTATGATGCCATGGAGCTGATCAGATGACGGGGCTAGGATGTACTGGTAGGACTATAGGTATTGAAACGACGCTACCCCATCGAGTTTCGCGGGCATGCGGGCGGCGAGTAATGGGCGACTCGCTGTCCGACCAAGGACCATGCCCGGGTCGACGGCGCGTTGTGTTCCACGCGCGCCTCAAGGAGTGTCAGCATAATGACGGGGCCTGTAGAGGGCCATAGCCTGCCGGGGTTGCGGGACTTTCCCATTACCGTAACCCCGGTACGTAAAGGGCTAGTGAAGGACATCGTGGATTTTAGTCAGTACAAGTCTGACAGTCCCTCCCGCCCTGCCCTGGGTGGGAGGACTCATTTGATGATTTTACCACGATAAAAAAAAAAAACCGGCCAAGTGCGAGTCGGACTCGCGCACCGAGGGTTCCGTACAAACCTGCAAGGTTTACAAAGTTCGTTCATTACGACAATCGAGTCATAACTATGGTATTTTTATTGCAAAATGAAATTCATAACATTACAATGGGGAAAGATGGAGGAGCATAAATTTAAGACAAAGATCTCTTTATCGTTAACTGTCATTCTAGTCCAGGTAATTACTGCGCCGACAATTAGATCTAAGTATTTGATATGAATTTCAACTTGATAGCTCTACGCGTTCATGAGGAAAAAAGTAATAAGTTTATATATTTTGTAATGTAACTAAAAATTTAAGGTTTTCGGAATTTTTCCTTTATGTGTGCTATAAAACGTTGCTTCATGCCAAATTTCAAGATTCTAGGTCGACTGGAAGTACCCTTTAGGTTTTGATTCCCTTGCGAGTACTTGCGAGTTTCAAAATATGCAGCTTAAATTGCTGTTTCTTTTGATTGCGTTGACATAGAAGTTTGATTTTGTTACAGCTTAAAGATATTATAGACCTAAGTATTTGGTATGAATTTCAATTTAATACCTCTACGCGTTTATGAGGAAATGGGTAGTAAGTTTAAAATTATTAAAAAATATATATTATGTAATGTAACTAAAAATTTATGGTTTTCGTAATTTTTTCTTTATCTATGCTATAAGACGTTGCTTCGTACCAAATTTCAAGATTCTGAGTTCACGGGAAGCACCCTGTAGGTTTTGATTCCCTTGCAAGTGTCGAAAATTTGCGGCATAAACGGCTGTATCTTTTGATTGCGTTGGCTTAGAAGTTTGATTTTTTCACAGCTTCAAGGGACAGTAGACCTGAGTAATTGATATAAATTTCAGCTTCATACCTCCACGCGTTCCTGAGAAAAAGGGTCTTGACAGACGGACGGACAGACAGACGGACAGACGGACAACAAAGTGATCCTATAAGGGTTCCGTTTTTTTCCTTTTGAGGTACGGAACCCTAAAAAAACATGTTTGTCTAAATAGATACATTTCTAACTTACTTAGAACTAAACACAATCGTCTGCGGCAGCATATAATGCTCGAACTGCTGTACACAGAGGATCTGGCCAGACGTCTGCACGGACTTGGGCCTCTTCTTGCGAACCAGGCGGATGGCATCGTTGGCTCTGATGCGTAAGGAGTAGACTAGGTAGCATGCTATCAGGACACCTGTCCGGCCAAGACCTGGAATATGGAAATAAATTAGAATCTAATAAAAAGTACGAATTGTCGAGTCTCAAAGACTCTATTCTTAGTCACTGACTTAGCTTAAGTCAAGAAAGCAAGGGCTATGTGAGTACCATGTACTTCAGAGCTTTCATTGACTACTATACCTACGCTTTTTATTGGCTTGAATGACCCTGACAGTTGAGAATACGTCATGCTCACTCAAATGTCTCGCTGATGGTGGCGCGTGCGTCAGATCATATAGTTCCCTTCAAAATAGTTGAGCTTAATGGTGCTGATGCTTATATCAGTTAATATCTTTCATTTGTTTGAACGTATAGGTCTTGCCCTAGCACTCGTAGTTAGTCAGAGTACCATGCTACTGATCCTTCTCTAATTGTGTTTATTGTGTCTTTAGTTCAAGATCCTACCGATTTAGCAACGTTGATTGCTATCATAAATTTATTTATTACGTTATGTCACCAACAACTGAATACATTGGTACAAAAATATATGATGAGATACATGCAATAACATACAGACAAGTGTACCAATTTCTTATAGGTAAGCACATAATGCATTACAATATTAATGAATGCTGTTGAGGAGATAGGTTCTTATAACCGAACAAAAATGATTTATTTAACCAAGCTCATTACAGTTAATGTATTAGCAATTAATTAATTTTACGCTGTTTTTGTTTCGGTTTTTTTTTAATTTTCTGGAATGGGGACATGAATGTGCAATGGGGTTTTTCAGGTTGGAAAGTCTGACAAACAGTCGAGACATCGAGGTTCCAAAGTAGTTGGGAAAAGGCTACGGCTAGGCTGATGATAAGGTGGCAAGGCATTTTTTTTTTTACGTGGTAAAATCATCACATGAGTCCTCCCACCTCGGGCACGCCGCAATCGCGGCGGTAAGACCCCTCTTTGAGGAGTGGCTGGATAGGCGTCACGGCGTCCTTACCTTCCGCATGACGCAGGTCCTCACCGGACACGGAAGTTTCGGGAGGTTCCTGTGTCTGATAGGGAGGGAAGAAACGCCTGGGTGTCACCACTGCGAGGATCGTCCGGAGGACACGGTGGAGCATACGGTGCAGGACTGCCCCGCTTGGGCAGAGCATCGCCGTGTCCTCACGACGGCGATAGGCGGAGACCTCTCGCGCCCGGCATTGGTCGAGGCCATGCTGCGGGGCGAGACGGAGTGGGAAGCGGTCGCCTCCTTCTGCGAAGCAGTCATGCTCGTGAAGGAGGAGGCGGGCCGCCTGAGGGAGAGGACAGCGTCCTCCCTCCATCCCAGCCGCAGTGGTAGACGCCCACGGCGTCGGACGTCACAGGACGATCTCCGGCCACCGTAGGCGCGGGCATGCGGGCAGCGAGTAATGGGCGACTTGCTGTCCGACCATGGACCATGCCCGGGTCGACGGCGCGTTGTGTTCCACGCGCGCCTCAAAGAGTGTCAGCAAATTGACGGGGCCTGTAGAAGGCCAGAGCCTGCCGGGGTCGCGGGACTTACCCATCACCGTAACCCCGGTACGTAAAGGGCTCGTGAAGGACACCGTGGATTTTAGTCAGTACAAGTCTGACAGTCCCTGTCGCCCTGCCCTGGGTGGGAGGACTCATTTGATGATTTTACCACGATAAAAAAAAAAAAAAAAAAAAAAAAAATGAGTCCTCCCACCTAGGGCAGAGCGGGAGGGACTGTCAGACTCGTACTGACTAAAATCCACGGTGTCCTTTAATAGCCCTTTACGTACCGGGGTCACGGTAATTCGTGAGTCCCGCGACCCCGGCAGGCTTTGGCCCTCTACAGGGGGCCCCGTCACTATGCTGACACTCCTTGAGGCGTGCGTGGAACACAACGCGCCGTCGACCCGGACATGGTCTATAGTCGGACAGCAAGTCGCCCATTACTCGCCGCCCGCACGCCCGGGCTCGCCAGCATTAACGACATTATTGGTTGAGCCATTGCCAGCCGTCAGCGTACCAGCGGTTTTAGAATTTAATGGCTTGGTAGATATGTGACGAGGGGAAGAGACCAGACGGCATGACGTTGGTGTCTTGGAAGGCCTTTGATATGCGAAGCTACTTGTGCCATCCCACGTTGCAGGCACGGCGGGCTGTGCTGGCGCTGCTGCTGCGGCTGCTGTGACCTTAATGATTGTTACAGTTTTGAGCCGTTTGGGGAGAAGACGTTGCGCTACTTCTCTAATTCAGATTTTTTAAATACGTTGCCCTACTATATGAGGTATTTGGCCTGTATCGCAGGTGCATTTACAAACATTGAAATTCATACAAAAAACAGCTAAAGAATAGGAAATTCATTCAGGTTTAACTTTACATAAGGTCGGGTTCAGATTTCCAAATACAACGAACCGTTAACTTATTCAAATTGCATTCAGAATAAAGGTTAGTCTGAGTTTACCTGATTAAAAATCTAAATTATGTATAAAGTCTACATCTTTATTCATTTACAACGTTAATGACTGTTATAAAATCGGTCCACATGTCTCTTTTATTTTGTTGTTGTAAAGATCGTGTGCATTATTTGCGAAGATATTTTCTTTAACATGATAGCTTATCACGATAGCATTACGCTTTCCCCAAAGTGTAGGCTAATAAAGTCAGCCTATTCCGATGATTATTATGAACATTATGGTTGCACCTAACAATGGAAAACTAAAATTTAGTCATGGTGAGAACATAGACGACAACTGCCCTGAAAGCAGTTAGTAAAACTAAACGTAAAACTAAACTTTTATATGAAGAGAACTCGTTACAGGCATTACCGTCAGCTAACTTGAGCCAGTCACTTTTAAACTCTTGTTCCACACTTTTTCCACTAACTTATCATCATCAGCCAATTTATTGTACTCTGCTTCCTTACACTCCATGAAGTACTTCCCTCGCACGTTCTCCACTTCCTCAGAAACACACAGATGTATCGTCGTCTGAGCTCCCCCTTTAGGTCCTCTAAAGAATATGTTGAAGATGAAATTCTGTACCTTCCTAGCTGCAGCAGGCATCCTTCTAAATATATCTGTTTTAATAATTCCCGGATGTAAAGAATTGACTGTCACCCCTTCAGGTAATTTTGTAGCTAGAGCCTTTGCCCAAAGAACGTCGCATAATTTACTATTTGCGTAATTCAAGAACTGTCCCATCTGATCTTCTCCGGCTGGTTCTTGTAATTTGTCGACACTAAGCCTTGCCATATGGTGCAGATAGGACGAAACTATAATGATCCTGCTGGGTTTGGAGGCGATCAGTTTATCTAGCAGCAGGTTTGTGAGGAGGAATGGTCCGAAGTAGTTGACTTGCATCACTATATCTACTCCATCTTCAGTAAGCTTCGATTTGAGGCCACCGCAGCCAGCATTGTTCACTAAAATATCGAGACGGTCAAAGGTTTTGTTGAAGTCTTCAGCGAATTTCCGCACACTGCTGAATTTTGCCAGATCTAAATGTTTAAATTCAACGTGTTTGTTCCCTGTAGTAGCTGCTATATCGTCGATAGCTTCTGCAGCTTTTTTGGCATCCCGACACGCGATGATCACTTTGGCTCCTCTGGATGCGAGGTCCCGGGCTGTCTCCAGACCGATGCCTTGGTTCCCGCCTGTCACGAGCGCGATCTTTCCATCAAGCTTCACATTTGATTTACAGACACCGTGAAAGGGTTCTAGTTTAAGTTTTAAGTATATTGCTAGCAGAAACGGCAACAGAAATAATGATAACAATAAGATGAGGAGTGTTATCAGTAGGTAGTAGCAGAGAGTGAGTATCATGTTGACACGTTAGAACGGAGACTTCTACTAAAATCGACTACTGTCGTGTTGATCAGGTATATTTATGTAATCGTGTGAAACGATTAGGTACTTGGCTAAAATGCATATATGCATATTCAAAGAATGGAAGCAATGGTAGCGGTTTTACATATCTGTTTTATTTTGAATGTTATTGACATACTATGTACACACAAAGAAGTATTTAAAATAATCAGACATAACATACAGACGCTGGTAAGTGACATACGTACCTACCAACGTCTCATTAGAGATATGATACATACGCTGTATGCCTATTATTTTTCTCAAAACTAAAGTATTGCCACCCAAAGAGGAAACGCCGCCAGTCTCTTGGGCACATACCAGCTGACAGCGTTGAGGATGAATTTTTCGATGCTAATACGAGTAGTTTAGTTTAGTTTAATTTTAATTTAGTATTTTTGTATTTTTATAGTTTAACTATTATTTATGTTTTTGTAAAGATATTTTCAAATACAATACAATATTGTTCTACGAATTTTACGTTTAACCTATTATTTCAATGCAATGAATATTTTTTTATTTTCATGAAGGGTAACTTGAATTCATCAAAATCTCGCAATTCTTTTAGAGTCATGGCACACCGCGTATTTTTAAGGAGCAGACAACGCGAAAATGAAGCACGTAAACGAGATTTGAACGCAACCTTGTAACCTAAGCACACGGGGCGCTGCATCTGTGTATCGCCTGCACGTTTACATCCCTCCTCCGCCTCTTTTGTACACACTTCTTGCAAACAAGTTTCGAACACGCTTCATATGCGTTGTCTTCTGCCACTCATTAGTGACTTGCGCTAAACTTAGAGCAATGGCATAGGGCGTATTTTAACTGGTTTGTAGTGCGTACACGAAACTGGTCGGAAAAGGGGTAGAGTAATGTAGACGTGCAGGCGATGCACAGATGACTCGAGACGACCCGAGTTTTGACGCTTCGAGTACCTCGTCTAATCAGTTCTTTTTTCGACAAACCGTTCATAATGCTTCCAAACCACTGCAACTCCTGAAACCTGAAAACCGCCGAGACAATAAAGTTCGACGTGTCACGAAGAATGAATGTAGATTCCGCAACGAAATTTATCAGAAAATTATAGTGGAGGAGTAGGAACCTACCTCCATATTAATCAGGAGACAAAACAATGCCAATAAGCATAAAAGAACATTTACTTGCTGAAATAAGTCCAATTGCCTCGCACCATAGATAAAAATTGTTACAATTATTATTTACTAGCTTCCGCCCGCGACTCCGTCCGCCCGGATGTCGGTCTTCGCGTGGATGGTTTATTTCTCCATTTTGAGTAACTCTGACAATGACATCTTATAAATATTACGGCGCTGAATCTACTGCGGGTAATGCAACGTGTGTTCGCGGTTCTACAGAACAACGTCTATGAATAAAACTGAAAAATAAGATGTTTTTTTCTACGTATTTTTCCAGGATAAAAAGTATCCTATGTTATGCCCAGGATAATAAGGAATAATTATACCAAATTTCATCGAAATCGAACCGTTCGTTTTCACGTGATGCCTGCACAAACAGACAGACAGAAAGACAGACAGACAGACAAAAATTTTTTAATCACATATTTGGGTGTGGTATCGATCCAGCAACACCCCCCGCTATTTTTTTTTCAATATTTTCAATGTACAGAATTGACCTTTCTACAGATTAATTATATGTATAGATGAGTCAGTTTACCGTAATTCCCCTTTTTTCCCGCATGTTTAAAGGTCTCGAAAATCCTGATGCCTCAAATTAAACCGGCTCTCGATTCTCCCACGCGCTCTTGAGAAATTGAGTAGAGTCATCGACTAGCATGCATCATTATAATAAACACTTCATACAGTCGTTTATTAAGATATAACTCGAGAAACTATCGATGTTTGACAAGACTACTCAAGTGTAATGTCAACAAGAAATACATATTTCGAAACACTTAACAAAACTGACGCGTAGTAGCTTTTTATGCTTTTTATGATTTTTATTTGGCAGGCCTGTTGGTCTAGTGGTTAGTGACCCTGACTGCTATGCCGGAGGTCGTGGGTTCGATTCCCACCCAGGACAAATGTTTGTGTGATGAGCACGATCATTTGTTCTGTGTCTGGGTGTAATTTATCTATAATATGTATGTATTTAGAAATATATAAGTATGTTTATCAGTCGTCTAGTACCCATAACACAAGCTCTGCTTAGCTTGGGACTAGATGGCGTTTGTGTGATAGTTGTGTGGAATATTTATTTATATTTATTTTATTTATTATTTATTTATGAGGAAATAATGCCGTGACGTATGAGCTGAGAATGGAAGAAGAAAACGCGACAGTCGCGCCGACCACAAGTAGAATTTGAGAAGGGCAGGAAGATTTTGACGATAATAGTATTTGCATAGTAATACGGTAAGTGAAATCTACATAATCTATTATAGTAATCGAATCCGAAATGAGGAGATCCGTAGACGAACTAAAGTCACCGACATAGCCCACCGGATTAGCAAGCTGAAGTGGTAATGGGCAGGCCATATTGCTCGCAGAGCAGATGGCCGATGGGGTCGAAAAGTACTAGAGTGGAGACCACGGACTAACAAGCGCAGCGTAGGACGTCCACCAACAAGGTGGACAGACGACCTTATAAAGGTCGCCGGGAGACGCTGGATGCAGGTCGCTTCCAACCCTTACATGTGGAGATCTAAAGGGGAGGCCTATGTTCAGCAGTGGACGTCCTATGGCTGAGATGATGATGATGATTATAGCACAGCTGATATGCGCTTTAGTGTTACTGACAGCACACTAAATAAAACTACACGTTCCAAATCAACACATTTAATTGCAACCCTTAATTTACTATTTACAGACACATACATAAACGTACCTCAATCCGTCACTTTAATACATTTTCATCTTTGTCACAATAGTATAAAGTTAAAATTGGAATGGAAAATCCTTGGGATTTTAAAGAAAATAGATTCATCTAGACAAAATATTAAGATAATAATATAAAGATATCTAGACACGTATAATTAATTTGTTTACTAATTGACCTTTACGACTATTAAACTATTAACACTGCTAATGTTTATTATTAAATAGATATGCTATTTCCCTGATCTATCGTCTAGTTATTTCCTAGCCTTACGCTTATCTCTTATTGTGAACAGAAATAAACACAAAGACTTCAAAAACTACTCCAAACTAACTAGAACTCGTCACCTGTAAGCTCTTGTTCCACACTTGCTCCACTAACTCGTCATCATCAGCTCTACTACTGTACTCTCGTTCCTCGCACTCCATAAAATACTTCCCTTGCACATTCTCCACTTCTTCAGACACACACAGGTGTATCACCGTCTGAGCACCTTCTTTAGGAGTCCTAAACGTCATAGCCTCTGCTAGTTTAAGAAACATACCCCTTATAAAAATAGGCAACGTGTTAAATATATCAGTTTTTACAACACCAGGGTGCAAAGCATTGACAGTCACCCCGACAGGTAATCTCTTGACTAAGGCCTTCACCCATAGAAGATCACATAATTTACTATTAGAATAGTTAAATAACTGACCCATCATGCCAGATATATCATCATGCAACTCGTTTACTCGTAATTTCGCAAAGAAGTGTAACCAGGATGACACTATTATGATCCTGCTGGGTTTGGAGGCGATTAGTTTGTCCAGCAGCAAGTTGGTGAGGAGGAAGGGTCCTAAGTAGTTGACTTGCATCACCATTCCATTTCCATCTTCAGTAGGCTTCGGAAAACTACCGCTGCAGCCAGCGTTGTTCACCAAAATATCGAGACGGTCATAGGTTTTGTTGAAATCTTCAGCAAATTTCCGCACACTGCTGAATTTTGCCAGATCTAAATGTTTAAATTCAACATGTTTGTTCCCTGTAGTAGCTGCTATATCGTCGATAGCTTCTGCAGCTTTTTTGGCATTCCGACACGCGATGATCACTTTGGCTCCTCTGGATGCGAGGTCCCGGGCTGTCTCCAGACCGATGCCTTGGTTTCCGCCAGTCACGAGCGCGACTTTGCCATCTAGTCGCGCGTTAGATGTACACACTCTTCGAACGGGTTCAACTTTTACCCTAACGTATATACTCGTCGCCAGCAACAAAATAAATAGAATGAGATAAAATATGAGCGTTAGTAACAACAAGTAGTAAACTATGAAGAGTATCATGTTGTCTCGGTGGGCACGGCCGTGATACTGAGGCACCTCGGTGATATCAAACGAGTATCTCTAGTAAATTATTATCACGTAGGTCGTAATTCACGTAACAAAGTCATTAAGAGTTTGATCCACGAACCCATTGTGTCACTCACTATTCTCTCAGTAGTTTGAAGGAAAACAAGTTGTTTCCAGCGACACTGCCTGCATGCTTATTGTGTTTAAATTGTTATTATACGTCACTTTAAGTTTTAAATCCACCAAAATACACTGACATAAATGTTTATTTTCATCAAATTGTTTGCTTCAACGGGTTGAACGGCCTTCCCTTTCAAATAAGTAAGAACTGGCCAAGGATTTGTACTTTGGAAGCTGTTCCGTATTAATTTTAACGTTAAATAGTAAAATAACTTTTCCGAAAACTCAAAGGGTTTCACGACTGGTTTCGTTCCGGGCCACTCAGCATCTTTAAAAGCATACTTGATAATGTATGAGCGCTTTTTACTATGCCGGGCGGTTACCTTGCGCAGGACCTTGTAAGACCAGGCAAAGTAGACAGTTCCACGCAAATCTATGTAGGTCCTTTCTTTAAAATATCCTGCATTGCGACGTGCGCGTTTTGAAAATTAATAAGAAATTAAACAGTTGTTGGGCACTAGCCCACTGGTTTGATCGAAGCATCGTTCTTTTAACAGAGTATCTAGGAATTAGTAAAGTATTTTGACACTACTTTAATAGATGGTACCCCGTCGCTTGTAGGGCTATTGATAGTTGTTTAAGCATCTGGAGTACCTACTTATCCAGAAAGATAGAGTTCCGCTCGCAGTGAAATATCTATACAGTTCGCGACGCAGCATAAATATTTATGGGCAGCTCGCTGTCCGACCATGAACCATGCCCGGGTCGACGGCGCGTTGTGTTCCACGCGCGCCTCAAAGAGTGTCAGCAAAATGACGGGGCCCCCCTCTAGAGGGTCAAAGCCTGCCAGGGTCGCGAGACTCTCGAATTACCGAGACTCCGGAACGTAAAGGGCTGTTGAAGGACACCGTGGATTTTAGTCGGTATGAGTCTGACAGTCCCACCCGCTCTGCCCTGGGTAGGAGGACTCATTTGATGATTTTACCACGATAAAAAAAAAGCTTAAATATTTATTTATATTTTAGAAAGAATAGGAGTAAAAGATGCTGTGACGTTTGGCAGGGGAAAATGGGAGATGGAAAGGTGTTGCTCTGACCACTAGTATAATGAGATGAGGGCAGGGAGATGATGATTTGATACTCTGTTCCTCATACCGCCTGTTATTGTATCACTAATATAAAGTTACCTGCATGGCAATGTATGGCGACTCTGCCCTCCTGCAGCGCGAAAGATAAGACCTTAGCCATGTTGAGGAGACCACTTAGGCTCGCCTCCGCGTAGTCTGGCCACGCGAAGTTGTAGTAGTATACTGGAAACGGAAACAAAATATAAAATGAACGAAGAGATATAGTTAGAACCTTTATAAACATCATTCGCTAGCTATTCTCTATAAGAAATCACATCGCTGTGTTCTACGATGTTCTCTTTGACGCGGCTTTGAGATCGTTGAATCGTGCAACGCGAGCGCTAACTGCTCGCGCTACACGATTGGATAGTTGCGCTGTAGGTAGCTTTTTTTTTTTTTTTTTTTAGGGTGGCAAAATCATCAAATGAGTCCTCCCGCCCTGGGCGGGGCGGAAGGGACTGTCAGACTCTTACTGACTAAAATCCACCCGTGTTTCTTCGGATGCCCTTTACGTTCCGGGGCCGCGGTATCCTGGATTAAGAAAAAAGCCGCGACCCCAGCAGGCATTTGGCCCCGTAAGGGGCCCCGTCGGTGACGCGTGAAACACGACGCGCCACCTACCCGGGCTTGGTCCTTGGTCGGACGGCGAGCTTACCCATTACTCACCGTCCGCAAGCCCGCTCCGCCTTAGGCACTCAGTGCCTAAAAGAGTTTTTGCCCGCATCCCAGGGTGCACCGGCCCGAAAAACTGGTCTTCCCCCCGGACGTATCCGAAGGGGAACTCCAGTCCACGGGCGCACGTGGAGGTTTCCTGTCTTAGCACCCCGCGCTGTAGGTAGCTTAGTGAATCATCATCTGCCTAGCCTTTTCCCAACTATATTGGGGTCGGCTTGCAGTCAAACCAGATGCAGCTGGATATCAGTATTTTACATGGAGCGACTGCCTGTCGGACCTCCACAACCCAGTATCTGAGTAATACGATACCTCGTGGTTAAGACTGGTTGTTAGACTTTAGAGCTTCTGACTAACAGTAACGACTGTCAAAGATCTACAAATGACAGCCGGAACCAACGGCTTTACGTGCTTTTGGAGGCACGGAGGAAACTCGTTATGACAGATGGTCACCCATCCACAGACCAACCTCGGCAAGCGCGGCTTAGCCCAGAAGATCGGCCTGTGCGGCTGTAATTATTTAGCCACGAGCTCCTCTAGCTAAGGTAGCTTAGGTAGGTAGCTAAAATTCAGACAAAAAAAAATATTCTAGAAGGAAGAAAGAAAATACATTTATTCTTCACTAGCTTCCGCCCGCGACTCCGTCCGCGCGGATGTCGGTCTTTGCGTGGATGGTTTATTTCTCCATTTTGAGTAACTCTGACAATGACATCTTATAAATATCTATTGGACCCAAATACGGCTAAGCCACATAATTAAGGAGGTCCCTCTATTGAGCTACTGCTGTTGAGCTCGCGTTCTGTACTGAAAAATAAGATATTTTTTTCTACGTATTTTTCCAGGATAAAAAGTATCCTATTTTATGCCCAGGATAATAAGGTATAATTATACCAAGTTTCATCGAAATCGAACCGTTAGTTTTCACGTGATGCCTGCACATACAGACAGACAGACAAAAATTTTTTTAATCACATATTTGGGTTTGGTATCGATCCAGCAACACACCCCGCTATTAATTTTTTCAATATTTTCAATGTACAGAATTGACCCTTCTACAGATTTATTATATGTATAGATGTGGGGTCGGAACCCAATCTCCACTGAATGGTAGACATTTTAGTTTTTTCATTGCTTTTCATAAAGCGTAACTTTTGAATTGTTGATTTTTCGAAACCACAAACTTTCGTTACTGGGGTACCTAATTGATGAAGCCTAATTGTACGGAAACTCGGTCGTTGACCCAAATTCTAGCACCCGATTTTTTGTTACACTACTTACTATCATTAGCCATAAAGATGCAGGGATCATAAGTGAACCCTGACTTGGTGAGTGGGGGTCCACAGCTGGCGTGCTCCCCCGGGGTCTGTAGATTGATCACTGTTCGAATACCCCAGCTGAAACAGAACATAATGCTGGATTAATGAGTTGAAATGAGCCCGAAAGTACTTCTTTTAGATAAGTAAATAATCTTATTATTTCTGGGGACAGTTAAAGCAGGATTCCGTGGCCCTGAAACGTAAAGGGCTTTCTTTTAACCGACATATAAAAGGGGGAAGTTCTCCGTTTTTAAAACAAAATTTGGACATTTACCAACTTATATAAAATTAAAATAAATCTAGTAAATCTTAAGTCTCTAAAGTAAATCTTAGGATTTACTGGGAAATCTTAAGATTTACCGTACTTTGGGCTTTTACAGTATCATGTACACCGATTAAGTACTCGATTTTTTAGGCTGTAATGTATACAGTGAAGTTACAGAGCTATACGACCACAATAAGAACAAAATTGTCGTGGCGCCATGTTGTAACGTCTTGCACCTTTTTTTATCGTGGTAAAATCATCAAATGAGTCCTCCCACCCAGGGCAGAGCGGGAGGGACTGTCAGACTCGTACTAACTAAAATCTACGGTGTCGTTCAATAGTCCTTTTCGTTCCGGGGTGACGGTAATTCGTACAGTCCCGCGAGCCCGGCAGGCATTGTCCTTCTAGAGGGCATTTTGCTAACACATTTTGAGGCGCGCGTGGAACACAACGCGCTGTCGACGCGGGCTTCGTCCATGGTCAGACTTATTACTCGCCGCCGGCATGCCCAACACTTGCACCTTGCTCATCTTTAATAACCATTAGCCATTAAAGACCACACTATCAAGTTAATAACGCTATTTAGATAATGAAAATTACTTTGCACGTAGTATTTTTTTGCTAAACATTAATAAAATGTTATAGTTACATTAATTGACAGATGTAATCAGAGATGGGTCGAAGGCAAAAACATTTAGGAAAAAAATGGGCAAAAACTTGGCGTATTGGGCAGAAATGAGTTTACGCCCAAATCGATGCTCCATAACTGGGCATAAAAAATAATAACTTTGTAAAATTTGGCAGAGACTTAAGCCGCATTTTCACTAGGAGACAAGTCGCGGAGACATATCGCCCAACATTCATGTGGTATGTTTCTGCAACTTTATGGGACATGTCGCTCGACATTTCTCTTGTTCACATTGGCCAGTTTCTACTAGAGTCAACACAAGTTGCGCGACCCGTAAATGTCACGCGCGACGTCGGGCGACATCGTGAGGGACACGTGACTTTCGTATCAAGCGACCGAGACGCGGAATAAATGTCCCCTAGTGAAAATGCGGTTTTACTGCTGGGCAAAAAACCGGGGCAAACAGCATTTATCGGGCGTTTATTCAATGCACCAATTATGTCCAGGACATTAACCCGTCTCTATAATATATGATTGACGTTTTCTTTTTTATCGTGATCGCATAACGGCCCGATCACAACGTTGCCGCTGTGACAGTGACAGCGGGGTGGCGAGCGATAGGATCAAAATATGTATTGAAATGTTTGAAACACGCCACAGACGCCGCTACTGGCGAATTCGCGTACTTACAAAGTAATTAATGTCTAAATCGTGCCGCCCGTCGTTACGCTCACCGCTTAGACCAAATTTGTGAACGGATTGTAATATGCTTATACAACATTATTTTTTTTATGCGAAACCCGATACACCTGTCTAATATTTTTGTGTAAAGAATCTATGTACAAAATTTTAAAACTGTATCATAAAAAATCACAAGGTTATAAGTTTGTATATTACCTGGTTGTCTATTCAAAAACATGCTCATTTCGCGGTACACCCGCGTAAACCGCGTCTCCTGTGTTATACACTCGTGGTAATAGCTTGGCAATAGGTACCTAACCGCACGGTAATTGTATTGTAATTAACTGGTAATAAAATTTAATTTAATAAATAAAAACCATGTTATATTTTTTGAAAAAAAAAAAAAATAACATGGTGTAAAAATTATTGGAATGGAATCAGTTACTGATTCTGAACAAACTATATTCAGGTTTCGCATATACTAAAAATAATGTTGTATAACGGGCTACCTGTCTAACACAATAGCCATTAAATGTGTGTGATATGGTACTCAGAAGCACTTACCTATGGAACTGTTGTATAATATTCCTGGCGGCGATGCCGGCGGTGCTGGGTCGTGCCATCGCCAGAATGTCGTCTGTAACCCTGTGACAACATGACGACATCAGGTTATGTGGTGAGGCAGACTTATTGATGGGGCTGGTTTTAAAGATTTATGGGTTTTGATGACATTTTTAACTTATTTGCCATATTGCTCACTAAAGTTACTTTGGTCAAAAACTTATTTGAAGTGAAAATACATTTGGTCGCGGATCTTAAGAATGACCGTGACCCCAGAACGTAAAGGGCTATTGAAGGACACCGTTGATTTTAGTCAGTACGAATCAGTCCCTCCCGCTTTGCCCTGGGTGAAATGAGTTCTTCATTTGATGATTTTACCACGATGAAAACAAGTGAAAATACATTTAATAAAATAAGTCGAGTAAAGTTGTTCGTTATAATGAGTACAATGACGATATTTTTTGTTTTCCTAGTAAAATCATCAAACGACTCCTCCTACCTAGAGCGGGACGAGAGGGACTGTCAGACTTGTACTGTCTAAAATCCACTGATCCGGTGATCCTTCAATAGCCCATTACGTTCCAGGGTTGCCTGATGATACAGTCCCGCGAGTACAATGACCCTTTTAAACGACTTTTTAACGTTGTATATGCCTGGAGAAATTAGTGGTTCATGCATAATTTATTTATTGAAGTCCATCTAATATTACAAATGAAAAAGTTTAGATGAATGTATGGATGTATATTATTCAATTACATCAGCCAGCAGACTTGAAGAACTAAGAAAAAATGTAAAACTTGTGAATACAATAATCTGCTATAAAAGCACACAGCAAGGCCATTACAAGTGTATTAATGCTAATTAATTATTAATATATTAACACATATAATCCAGCTTATTAGCTGCTAAACATGAAAGCAATTAAAGTTATACATAAAGTACTAACGTGGTGATTTAACATTTTATTACCTATATTTTTATACGAGTACAGTCAACAACAAAAGATAATCAAAAAACCCAAGACTAATTAACGGAATTCGCGTAAGAACTGTGCAGATGAACTAGTAGTAAGTGTTTGGTAAATTATAATCACATACTTTTGAATCACTTCGACGCCACACTGTTCTGACGCGAACTGCGTTCTTTAGTATTGAATTTCTGATTTCGATCATCTACTTTTGTTATTGACTGCACCTATTGTATTTGTAATAATGAGTTCCATTATGCTTTTTTATTAGAAACTAGCTGTGCCCCCGCGGCTTCGCCCGCGTGAAGTTCCTTTATCGTTTGTTTGTAAAATAAACCTACTCTATCCTACACTACCCTAATTTTCATAAGAACCTTCTCCTCACAATGACGAAGACAACAAAAAACGAATTGGCCAAATTGGTCCAGGCGTTGTTGAGTTATGCGCTTACCAACACATTTAGCGATTCATTTTTATTATATACTAGCTTTTGCCCGCGACTTCGTTCGCGTGGAATAGTGACTTCCAGCAGATTTTTGGTTTTACCCACATAGTTCCCGATCTCGCGGGATATTCTAGGGAACTCTTCAAAAATCAACATAATGAGCTCTGCGTTTGAAATTAAGAGATGTATACTCATTTAGGGCATTAAAGCCGTTTTGCCGATCGAAAAAGGCGAAAATGTTATTTTTCCCTTATTTTCTCATCATTCTACTGATTTGACATTTCAGTCCAAAAGGAAAAAAGACATTTCAGTCCAAAGGGAGAAACATCTCCCTTGACAAATTTTCTATTATTTTAGGTTTTAGAGATTATGAAAGTTTCTTACACCAAGACATTTCTGTTTACCACGTTTTTAGTTTAGCCATCCTTTGCAAAAATATAAAGGTTTTGTGGTTTCGACACTCTTGAGTTGTCCATGGGAGAAACAGCCTAGTCTTTTTCAAGATGTACCCCCGCAACTTTTAGCGTTTGCCCTTGGGCTTTATTTATGGTCATTGCAAACGCAGTTTACAGCGGAAACTGAACTCTTTTGAATTGGAATGGCAAATCAGTTGGAATGATGGGAACACGGGGAATAATAAAAGTTTCGCCTTTTGCCATCCCAGTCATAATAACGGCTTTAATGACATTCCGTCCTAAATAGCTTATTTGTAACCGTATGCCGTTAGTTAGTTATAGTCTTGGTGGATCTAGTTATATAGTTTCTCATAAGCATCACAGGAACACCAATTATACAACGGAACAATTTAAAATTTACGAAACAGGACCAGTCCACATAAACTATCATACAACCGACAATAAGTACAATTTTGGTTCCAACGCCATCTATCAATCCATAGTGACAACTCGTGTAACGATCGACACCATTGAAGGATCACCGCCATCTATTGAGAGTTTAAGGAATTATCTATACTCCGTTAGAGCATTTCATAAATTTTATTTTTTATTTTTATTTTTTTGTAATAAAAACTATCCTATGTCCTTTCTCAAGTTCCAAACTATGTCTGTACCAAATTTCACACAAATCGGTTCAGTAGTTTAGGCGTGAAGAAAAGACAGACAGACAGACAGACAGACAGACAGACAGACAGACAGAAAGACAGACAGACAGAGTTACTTTCGCATTTATAATATTAGTTAGGATATAACTAGCTGTACCCTGCTCCGCTTCGCTGTGGCACAAAAAATTGTTTTTTCAAAAAAAAATAGATAAAAACAATCCTTGATGCGGATTACATATCATGCTAAAGTTTCAGCTCAATTAGTGCAGTACTTTTTGAGTTTTTAAAGCATACACAAACCAACATAACATTTTTATATATATAAGATAGATATATACGTATAGGTAATATAAGAAGACATAAAGCACCTATGGCATAGTGTTATCAGGAAATGATGTTTCCTCCCAATGCTGGGACAAAAGTCACCTCTTTATGAGAAGAAGTGAACTATCCACCGCGCGGGCGCAGTCCTTTTTTTATCGTGGTAAAATCATCAAATGAGTCCTCCCACTCAGGGCAGGGCGGTAGGGACTGTCAGACTTGACTGACTAAAATCCACGGTGTCCTTCAATAGCCCTTTACGTGCCGGGGTCACGGTAATTCGTGAGTCCCGTGACCGCGGTCCCAGTGCCTGGTAGATGTTACGTCTTTGGTTCTAGGACATGCCGGTTTTCTCAGGATTTTCCGTCCGTTGACACCGTTTTGAAAGCAGTGGTGATGAAATAAACTACACAATGTAATGCATGTGGCTGGGTTCAAAACCGCGACTTATAAACTCGTTAGTCGGGGCTGAAACCACAGAATCGCCATTGCTCATTTGTGACGACATCTTTTTTTTTAATAGGAAATAAAAAGCTTATAGTTCAAATGACTGATTGATCGCAAACTTGAGTTCTTGGATTAGATTCCCAGGTCGTTCAATGTTGGTTTTTCTTTTACTCTGAATTGTGCATAAATAGTTTTCAAAACTGCATGGATGAAGTTGCAGGTAATATGTAGTATATTTTACTTTAAAAATTAACTCCTTACTTTTTATTTTATGTGAACACGCATGTATGAGTTTGTTTGCCATCGTGTTCGTTTAAGTGTTCATTAGTAAGTTGTTCTTGACACAGTTTTGTATTATTGTAGAAAGTAATACACCTGAACCATGCAAGTGCGTGAGGAATATAGTCTTTCTTCATTTTAGAAAGACTATGGGTGAAGAAAAGATAAGGCTAGCAAGAGTATGACTGCTGAGATTAGTGTGATCACGGTGAAAAGAGAAGCGTGGAACCAAAAGTCATGTTGCACTGACCTTTGTAATTAACGCAGGAGAATGATGATACTCGTAACGAACATGAGAAAATGCTTAGGCTCAGCGGGTCTAGAACGTCATTTTGCAACACTATTGTGAATAGGGTATTTGGCTGAAAAATTCTATTATACTACACCTGCGTGGAAAGTACCTTGATACTTTATCAAATTTACGGTAGAAAGTACGTCATTGCATATCGAACAAATATGCGGGGAGAAAACGCTTTCTCTCCCGCTCAGATGCGTTTTCTCCCTGTATCAAGGTACTTTCCACACAGGTGTAGTATAAAGCACTATGTATCACTGGAGAGAAAGTGCGATTCCCGATCTCGGGTGTTTTAAAGCCCTCGCCTACGGCTCGGGATTCAAACGACACCCTCGACGGTAATCGGTCACTTTCTCCTCTTGGTGAACAATGTACTAATAATTCGTCAGATTAACAAAAATAAATATATATGACACGTATTTTTTTCTTTTGTTACGTAAACCAAAATTGACGAATTATAAATATGTCACAATCAAGTACAGTTTTTACTTAATTCTGACGTCACAAGCATTTTTAATTCTATAAAATAAAACGTATTTCTTATTTTTAGGGTTCCGTACGTCTGAATACAAAAACGGAACCCTTATAGGATCACTCGTGTGTCTGTCCGTCCGTCGCTTACAGTCAATTATCTCCGAATCTATTAGACCGATTAAGTTGAAATTTGGTACACATATCAACTCCTGTGACCCAAACACAGAGGTGTGACGTGAGCAGATGAAATCTGTATATGGGGGGTCATTTTTGGGGGGGAAGGGGAAAATTAAAAAAAAAATATCTGAAAACTGCATCTTGTGGCATATCAAATGAAAGGTCTTGTTGAGAAGATCTTAAATGTATTTTTTTGTAATTTTAAAATAAATAGTTTCCAAGTTATTCAAGAAAATAGACGAAAATTGACCATTCCCCCCCCTTATCTCCGAAACTACTGAACCTAAAATTTTGAAAAAAATACAGAAATTAGTTTTCTCCTTATAGATTATAGGAAAACCTATAAGAAGTCCATGATATTAAAATAACATGGTAAATCACTCAATATTGTGCGTACCAACTTACATTTTTTTTTTAATACGTCATAAATCGTAAACCGCAATTTATCTTTCAAAGTTACAACCAACTTTTATATAATGTTACTTGCTGCTACGGAACCCTTTAAAGGCGAGTCCGACTCGCACTTGGCCGGTTTTAACTCTTATGGACGGACTAATTCAATTTGCAACTAATTGATGCTACAACTTTACTTTCAAAGATTTATTTCACAACTAGCGACCCGCCCCGGCTTTGCACGGGTGCAATATCTACTATGTTATGCATGTTTTATTAATACAAACCTTCCTCTATTAAAAAAAAATCGCATCAAAATCCGTTGCGTAGTTTTAAAGATCTAAGTATGCATATGACATATGGACAGACAGGCAGACAGCGGGAAGCGACTTTGTTTTATACTAAATATGTAGTGATAGTGATGATAATTTTCGTAACAACTGCAATGAAAATAGCAAATGTTTGCAAACTATATTAACATTTTACTCTAATTAAAATCCAACGCTTTGTTATTACGAGTGACATTGAAAACAAAGCAAAGTATGTTAAAAACTTGCATGCGCCTATTTTAATAACCTAGCCATATTTTACTAATTCGCCGTACATTATTGTATAGTTTGTTTTATTAAGAAATGTCATGTTCTTTATGTATTATACGAGTACGTATATTATTACTACTGCAGTGCTGTTAGGGTTAGTATACAAGACATGGATATCTTTGAGCTACTATGAGGCAATGGTCGCTGGACTAACGAATTAGGTACCGTGACCCGGTACGTAAAGGGCTATTGAAGGACACCGTGGATTTTAGTCAGTATGAGTCTGACTGTCCCTCCCGCTCTGCCCTGGGTGGGAGGAATCATAAGATGAGTTTACCACGTTATAAAAAAAAAACTATGAGGCTACATTGAGGCCATTTATACACTACTGAGCATAAGTATAGAATCACTTAAGTACTTTGAAATAATCCGGGATAACTCCTTAAATAATGGCGTAATTTGAATGAATTTGGTATCGATTTAAAGTTTACAGTTAAACCTTTAAAATGATGATCACAAACATCCAGACCCGGAAAAACTACTTGCAGATCATACAAATATTTGTTTCGTGCGGGGATCGAACCCGCGACTCATAGCGCAGCAATCCAATTGCTCAGCCACTGCGCCAAATGTGTCGCCAAACATACATTCGAGTCGGGTTTGAAACTTTTCCAAAGGTAGCGGTAGCAGCAAAGATATGCACCGACCCTAATTTCTTAAGTTCACATTAGTTAGTAAAGAACAAAAGTATATTATTACGATAATTAACATAAAATAAAGTGGCGAGGCGGAAGTCACGCGACCAACGTATTTTATTGTATTTTATTTTTAAAACCAAGGGTAGTTACACGGTCCATATGATAATATTTCGAGGGCTGCTTAATTACTTATTATAATGATTTACGGAAGTTTTTATACCTTTTGGAGACGAAAAGGTTCAAGTGAAATTGGGCTAGTTAAATTTTTCGTGAAATTACGACAAGAGTCAATTAAGATGCTTACAGAGGGACAGTTCTCTTTCAAATTATTTACAATCAATCTTATGTCCGTAGGAAAGTCCGATGCAGAGTAGGAAAGCATGCATTCCTAGCACAGCATAATGGGGTCAAAGAGAATATAAGTAAGCCCGCAATACGCTGCGCAGCTGACGATCGCTCGACCAACGTTTGCCCTCTCCCTTATATCATTCCACTTGAGGTCGGCGTAACACGTTTCGAAGAAGAAATATTGCTAGACGTCTACGATTGGGCATGCGGACAGCGAGTAATGCCCGGGACGACGGCGCGTTGTCCCACAGCCTGCCGGGGTCGCGGGACTTACGAATTACCGTAGCTCCGGAACGTGAAGGGCTATTAAAGGACACCGGGGATTTTAGTCAGTACGAGTCTGACAGTCCCTCCCGCTCTGCCCTGGGTGGAAGAACTCATTTGATGATTTTACCAAAGACGTCTATTCTTTGGTAAAATCATCAAATGAGTTACCCGTTAGTCCCGTGACCCCGGCAGGCTTCGGGGGCCGGTGGGCGTCATTTTGCTGACACTCTGAGGAGCGCGTGGAACACAACGCGCCGTTGACCAGGGCATGATCTATGGAATCAGACACAGGATCCTCCCGAAACTTCCGTGTCCGGTGAGGACCTGTGTCAAGCGGAAAGTGAGGACGCCGTGACGCCTCTGCAGCTACTCCTCAAAAAGGAGTCTTGCCGCCGCGATCACGGCGTGCCGGAAAGTCTACGTCTTGCAATATTTTCGGTTTCCAATGTACTCAAATTCAAAAATAAACCTTGTAGGTACCTTAGGTACTGCACACGCATAAACATTAATAGAAGCACGATGTTGCCCACAAATAAAGCCAGTGACATAGTAAACACAGCTAGGTTCAACCCGGTGTCGTCGTGGTGTGGAACTAAATTATGAATGTGCTGGGCAGTTCATTACGGCTGATAGAATATGTTCGCAGTACGTGTGGGCTGTTTTTGTAAAGGTTAGTCTATCTATGAAGAAAAGGTGTTATTATTATGTTTTTTTTGGGTCGCGAGGTGTTAATTATGTTATTTTCATTGACTCATTGGCCTTTAAAGTTGGGTTGTGAAGACTTTTTGTTTAAAGGCATAAACTTTTATTATAAATACGGCTTTTAATTCATAGAAAAGTCTTGCAATCTTTAAAAATATGATTTTTAAAGTTCTACACCCTTATTAAGAAACATAAACTAAAGTTACAACCAGGATAATCTTCAGACCAGTGGCGTAGCTAGGCCAGAAGGGGCCCCGTATCAAAACTTGTTTGGGGCCCTTTTAATCTAAGTGTAGGTATAGTTTTGCAGAATAAAGACAATAGCATCTCGGCTCTTGTAACTAATGCTATTACTGATGTCATACGAAGAATTTTAAAGAAAATTGAGAATGCATTTATGACAACAAAATAATGCCTTTTGAAAATTGAGCGATGTTAAGAATTCGATAATTGGATTTAACTTTTCATTTAAGAGCAACATTTTATGTTTTTATTTTTATTCCAATCGTCGGAGGCCCATGCCACTTGGGGGCCCCGTATAATTGATACGGCTGATACGGCGGTAGCTACGCCTCTGCTTCAGACTAACTGTACATTTTTTATAGAATAACTTTGGCGTAACTTTAGTTCGTGTTTATTAATAAGGGTGATAGAGATTAATTATGATTGCAAGACAAGAGAAGAAGTGGTTAGTAGCAGAACTACAACTACAACTTAACACACATCTAAAAAGTTTATGAGCACTAGCATATAAGATGTTTTATTTGTTGTTTTTTTAATCTATATCTATATATATAAAAGGAGAACTGACTGACTGACATATCAACGTACAGCCGAAACTGCTGGGGCTAGGAATGTGAAATTTTGCACACAGCTTCCTATTATAATGTAGGGGAGCACTAAGAAGGGGTTTTTGGAAATTTAACCTTTAAGGGGGTGAAAAGGGGGAATTAGGAAAGTACGTAACCCACGCGGACGAAGTCGCGGGAAAAGTGCTAGTTTTTAAATAAATAATCCAAAAAGAAGAAGGATACTCGCCGACTGGTCGACACTTCGCGTGACCAGAGGGCTAGTCTCTTCTTTGATCAAAGAATAAGCATTGCCACCCAACGTGGCAATGCTGCCAGTCTTCTGGGCACGTTTTCGGATGACAGCGATTCAGAAGAGTTCTTTGACACCTAAGCGTCTCTTCCCCTCTTTGTGTTTTTATACATATGTAAATATTTAGATTTAGTTAGGTATGTATATGTAATTTAAGAATATTTAAGTAATTTTAGTTGTTATAATATTAATATAAAAGAAGCATATTATTCAAAGTATTAAGAGTAAGAAGAAGAAGAAATCTTAATAATAATCTACTGTAACAAAAAAGATTTCGGTTTTTAAAAGTGATCGCAATTTTTTTTTATTTGTGTAGGTGTAGCTACAATTTAGGAACATCGTCAGTCGCGAGTTACGCTGCATCGAAGTGGATTTAACAATACTATTGAAATTAAAATTACATGGCATAGCTTGACACCCGGTAACATCCGTAGGAATACCGTAAATTACAAGTAAAGCGTTTAATTTTTCAATTTCCATAAAACAATATTGTAAAATGTAGTGTGAACACCTGCTAGTGCACACTCTTACCGAGATGGGATACCCCATCTCGGTAAGAGTGTGTTGGCTATTTGACAGTATAAATAAATTATAAATCTATTTAGTCCGTCATTTAGAGTTCTGGAAAATAACGGACAAGTTTTTTTTTTTTAATCAATGAATATTAACCATGATATAAATCAATACAACGCATCAAAATTCGGGAGTGGGCTCGTGACGTCAGAATTAAATAAAAATTGTACTAAAATGTGATGTATTTCCAATTTTGAAGCATCGTATCTCCTTCAATTTTGGTTTAAGTAACAAAAGAAAAAATACGGGTCGAATATTTTTTGATAACCTAACTAACGGACTAATTAGTATTTTTCAGTCAAATAGCCCATTATGGTACCGCGAGTTTTAGTGGTCAGATAAAATATCGTTATGTAAAATACTGGCAACATAGCTAAGAAAAGACTAAGCAGAAGATGATGACTCACCAGTCAGAGTACAGTCCTTGTATCGCAGTCCCCGGCTGCGGCAGCTCGTACCTGCAACGCTGCCCGCCACAGAACAGCGCACATTGCAAGCCGCGAGGGGTGCTCACGCGCAGCTTCTCACCCACAACGCTGTACAGCGCTGACGGTGGGTGGTTGATGCGGCGACGGGATTCACGACTCCTGGAAAATGGAAAACAGTAGTTTGAATAGCATAGAAATGAGATTTGTAAGGGTTTTGACAAGGGAACGAATTTAGTGGCCTTGGAAAGCAACTGGTTGGTAAAAATTTCGGACTAGTCCCACCACACTATTCCCAAACCACTGCAACTTCAAAAAGTCAGAATCAACAGTAGCGATCAAAATCAAAAAAATCAAAATCAAAAGCATTTATTTCAAGTAGACCAGTTACAGGCACTTTTGAATTGTCAAAGACATAAAAAATATAATTAAATACTACAAAATTATGGTGCTACAGTCCCAGTCACAAGACATAAAAACTGTGAAAGTACCGTAGATGCCCGTTCCAAGAAGTAGATCTCTATGGAGAAGAATAAAGATCACCGATCACCAATAAAGGCACCAATGAAGCTCGAAGTGTCTCAGAGAATGAATTTAACTGTCTCGGATCCTGCAACGAAATTATTCAGAAAATAATAGTGGAGGAGAAGGAAAACTACGTAGTTTCTACTTCCATAAACATAGGACCAGTTGATAGAGGACGTTTCAGTTTCCATTATTGCGAGGAGATGATGCAAAAGTAGCGAAAGAGAGCGAAACAGAGCAAGCCTTTCACCCTTACCGTACCAGTAGAGAAATCCCACAGCACTATTTCCAAAACCACAACAACTCCTAAAAACCAGAATCTGAGTGGAGACCATTAGAAAAGCACCGAGACTATGGAGCTCCACGATGCCATTTAGTGATAACGTGTAGTGATAATTACACAAACAAAACCAATCAATAACAATCAGTAGAGCCTCTTTTACGTGTTAGGTATTTTTATATGTTCCACATAAAACTCTGTTAGTAACAAGCAGATTATCATAACTTACAGTGGTTATAAATGTCAGATCTTTAAGCTTTGTTCGTTCATGCTACGAGACGCATACAAGACGGCTACGAGACGGTTACAAGACGGCTACGAGACGGCTACGAGACGGTTACAAGACGGCTACGAGGTGGCTACGAGACGTCTACGAAGGGCTACGAGGCGCTACGACACGGCTACGAGTTGTTAAGAATTTGCTACGTTTCGGTTTGTCTACGGCCTGTGTAGCATAATAATTATAGTAAACGTTACGTTATTCCCTAAATCAGTTTTAAATAAATATAAGTAATTCGCTATGATGCACATATAACTTTCGCGTCTGCCACAGAATTTTATGATTGAAATACGTAGGGCTTATTTGAATCCCACTAGGTACCAAGATGACTACACATCTTCATGTTACTAACACGACTGTATTCCAACTGGTATGGATCCAAATCTTCGTCTCTTTCTCAGGAGCATCATTGGTGGCTTCGCAGAGTCACTGTGGCTGCCAGGTTCGCGGAACTGTCTTACAGAAGGAACGGGGTGGATTTTTAGTTCGTATAAGTCTGACAGTTCCTCTCGCTCTAACCAAGATGGTAGGACTTATTTGACGATTATATAGATTAAAAAATGGAGGGCACAGGTGGAATATACACGCACTATACACTGACAACCATTTAACAAAAGAAAGAACGAAAAATATATTGAGTGAGGAAAGACATGAATGTTAATGTACTAAATGAATGATACTGAACTAGCTGACGAGAGAGAAGAATGGAAGAACAAAATTATATTGCACGGACCTCAAACAATGGAACGTGAGGTGGAACAACACGCGGGCATGCGGGCCGCGAGTAATGGGCAACTCGCTGTCTGACCATGGACCATGCCCGGGTCAATGGCGCGTTGTATTCGACATGCGCCTCAAAGAGTGTCAGCATAATGACAGGGCCCCCTTTTAGAGAGCCAAAGTCTGCCGTGGTCGCGGGACTAACGAATTACTGTGACCCCGGAACGTAAAGGTCTATTGAAGAACACAGTGGATTTTAGTCAGTAAGAGTCTGACAATTCCTCCCGCTCTGCCCTGAGTGGAAGGACTCATTTGATGATTTTACCACGCAAAAAAAAAAAGGTGGATCAAAAAGAAGATGATAAAAAGAAGGTGATGATTTTACTAGAAGCTTCTATTTTCCAACCCGCAGCAGGCCCAC
This sequence comes from Agrotis puta, assembly GCA_943136025.2. Classification (NCBI taxonomy): domain Eukaryota; kingdom Metazoa; phylum Arthropoda; class Insecta; order Lepidoptera; family Noctuidae; genus Agrotis; species Agrotis puta. The sequence goes on along the minus strand of OW964188.2, from coordinate 8,842,748 downwards.
GTGGTGCATTATAGATTACAGATTATATATTAGAGATTATATTACATTATAGATTAGATTATATATTAGAGACTACATATTATAGATTACGTCCTTCACAGAGAGGAGGTCTGCGTCACAAAGCTGGGAGTATGAGTGCCGTAACTAGCTTTTTATGCAGCCAGTGCGAGCTTCTTTACTGCGCCCTGGTCTGGCAAATTGTGGTCCTGGCTGGCTATTATAGCTTGGTTACGATGAATGAGGTGGAGCAACGTTTAAAAAAAAATTGGACCTTTATAATTTTAATGGTTTTTAAGTTTTTGAAATATATTTGTTTTGATTTTGTGATATTTTGAAACACTGGTGCAAACGCCATCATCACTGATAAACCGAAGTTAATAACTTAGTTACTTATACTGAAAACAAATAAAGAAGGTCATCAAATAATAAAATATCCCGTTACAAATTCTAATGACAGTTTAATGGATTTTTAATCTACTGCTAATTTTAAAAAAAACTAGCCTTTGCCAGGGGCTTCGCCCGTTCCTAACCACCCCTCCCCCTTATAGCCTATTAGAATTTTTAAAATCGGTAGAGCAGTTCCTGAGATTATCCCCTCCATACAAACAAACAAATTTACCTCTTTATAATATTATTATAGAGTATAGATTACCTGTCTAAAAAGTGGAATCTCCGAAAATTAACAAAATTGATACTTGATTTTCTGCGTTCCTTCTCAACAATTCTGGTGGACATGTTAGTGATGATATAACGTTGTGACTTTGTGGGCTGTCAACTGTAGACTATCGTACGGCATATTATAGTCGCCCTTAGTATTGTAAAAATAAACAAACGGCCCACTGAACAATTAGGAGGGTTGGAATAAAAAGTTTTCCAACTGTTTTTTTTTTAAGTTACTTAAATACAAGTGACATGTAGCATTTGAGGCTTTGAAAATAGACTCATGTTCTCTTAAAGGCTGACAAATAGTCAAACCCGTAGTTATCAAAGCGTGTATTTTGTCAGTATCTAACGAATAGCAAAATATCGTTGAAATAGTCCGACTTTTAACAGAATCAGAAAATATTCCTGAAAGAATTCATTAAAATACATGAATCTACCTCCTCATTTCGCAATCTAGTGTGGTTATATTGGTCGCGGGACTTATGATTTATGGTGACCCCGATACGTAAAGGGCTATTGAAGGACACCGTGGATTTAGTCAGTACGAGTCTGACAGTCCCTCCCGCTCTGCCCTGGGTGGGAGGACTCATTTGATGATTTTACCACGTAAAAAAAAAGTGGTTGTAGTAGTATAACAATCCTCAAAAATGGTGAGGGTAGGATGCACAGTATCAGTAATTTGTCATAGTAGTGTGAAAAACCTCACAGCAGAATTAATCATTTTTGTCAGGTCCTCAAAAACCGAAGATAATGTGACATCTATCAACACACTGGGCCGACGCACGTGGTTGATTAGAGCCCACTCTATGAGAGTGATTACAGCATTGACTTTATGCAGGTTGCATGATGTCCATCTGCGAGGCACCATAAAGCTGTAACGATGGTGACTCATCAGTCATCGATCAATCTTTAGACCGATTCTATCCGTGCGTGCAGGTTGCAGCCGAGTTGACATTCAGAAGTCAGTCACGCATACCGTCTACCGACTCGCTATTAAATCATTCAGAAGTCTATAAATAATTTTACTGAAAATAGAAAGATATTGCTCTTTAATATTCTGACCGTACTTCGTGAAGGTCGTCGTTGTATTAGTGGTAATGGACGACCATAGGGACTATGAAATTGTAACGACAGTAAACTAAATAGATATGCTCTGTTTTTATGTTCCTATGTTTTAAGGACGAATAGTTTTAGTTACCATCTAATCTATGCTACCTATACTAGATTATGCCAGCGACTTCGCTCGCGTGTAGATCGTTAATTGTGGCTGATGATGTTGAAAATTACGGAAAATTATTATTCAACTCCGTTCAGTTACTGTTACGTGTTAGAGTAACTGAAATCCATCCGTCCTTACAAACTTTCGTATGTACACTAGCGACGTGCGGGACTCACGAATAACTGTGACCCCGGAAATTAAAGGGCTATTGAAGGACACCGTGGATTTTAGTCAGTACGAGTCTGACAATCCCTCCCGCTCTGCCCTGGGTGGGAGGACTTATTTGATGATTTTACCACGCTAAAAAAAGATGTACACTAGCGAACAAAAGTATGGAATCACTTACTTGGCATTAATCCGGGATAGCTATTTAAATAATGGCGTGATTTGAATGAATGTGGTATTTATTTCAAGTTAAGAGTTAAACCTTTAAAATGGTAAAAAAAATATTATTGTTAACTAGTTATTGAGAACTCAAGATCGCACGGAATCGGAGTAATGCCTTTGTCAAACAGACAGGCGAAAGCGAAGCGAGTCCGAGGCGATACCAAACCGAAGCGAGACGTCAGTCCGATAGTTCTGTCACTCTATCAGATCGCTTTCGCTTTTCTATGTGACTGGATTCAAATAATGCCATAAATTACAAATAAAAACGTCACGCTTCGCATTTGCCACGTCAGACTGTTTGACAAAGGCTTAAGTGATTCCATATTGCTGTTACTAACTAGTATTGTTTTCATGACGATGCTATTTAATAAGTGTAGAATAAGAACCAATCATATTTTTTGTGACAAAGGTCAAAGAACGGACACAAAACTCAGTAGTACCTACTTGAGTGTTCTAAAGATAACATAATCATTCTGATGGCTTTGTTTGATATGAACTTACTATGATTATGTTTGATCAAATTGTCGCATGTAAATTGCCCACATGAATTCAGTCACTTAAATTATCACTATTATTTCAAGTGAATACATGGAAAGTCTCATCATTATTTTATGTTATTTCGAAACACGTTTATTATAATACCTTTTATTAATAATGTTAAGATCATCTCCACAACCATTGCTTTTCTATTCGTGCATGTAAACCCACAGGACATCTAGACGTACTGCAAATTACTATATATCCACACTTAGTTGCAATTCACCAATTCGCACGGAGCTTCCTATCATTCCTTCATAATTAGCACGGTAAAATAATGGAACTCATTCACTCACTCATTCACTATATTCCTGAACGCATACAAACCTAATATCTTCAATGTGGCCATTGTTTTTGGCATTAAACCTTCATGGTGAAAGATTTTCTAGTAAAACTTTTTTCACATGATACTGAGGTTCTTATTTTATAAAACATTGCAAACCTCCGATAATAAAATGTCCAGTGTGTGTGAGCGCCACACACACATTTAAATTTTTTCCTTGGATTTGTTTTGAGGAACAGTGTATAAGCGCCAACAGGACGCCATTTGTTAATAGCCGCTTGCAAATGACGTCCTGATGGCGCTTGCTACGTTAGTGTTGTGTTAAGTATGCCTAAAGAGTGTATGTCCCCATTAAACCTCGCGTCCCCGTCTCATATACTGTTCTCCTACTTGTTTTACCTAGGAATCGAACGATGATGGGGGGTAAGGTTTTTCTTTTATTTTTCAATCTTCAATGGCCTTCTAGAAATCTGGACATTCGATAATCTAAGTTTCAAACATTCGATTTTCCACTTTTAATTGTTTTTTTTATTCAGCTTTTTGTAGTATATCAATGTCAGGTCAAAAATGAGGTCACTTCTTGTTACCAACCAAACTGCTTATCAGCCTCTAAACACTAGAACATTATAACCTATTTTATACCACCTTACCGACCTCGGCACTGGTCGGAAGTTCCCATAAAAACAAAACTAACCCATATTTGGGGGTGCGTGGCCCATGAAATATGGGGGTAGGTTGATCACGGCATGGGAAATGTCACGCGACTTCTCTCATTAGACGTGACGAGAGGAGGGGGGTAAGGGGGAAAAGTTATTAGCTTGCTTGTGAATAATTTAGGAAGGGGTAGTGGCAATTTTATTGGTTTTGGGTAGTTATTTTAGATTACTCTATTTTTTTCAGTAGGACGAAAGGTGTAACACCCGATTAAAAGAATTAAGAGCGCATACCTAGTATCTCTGCGATTTAGATCGAGTTAATGATTCTTTTTTATTTCGATAGTATTATCAAAATATTATGATGTGATTAACATAATCCGTGTGGACTCCTATTAAAAATAACGAATAAAAAAAAAACCCATTAAAGAAAATGTGGCACAAAAAGGAAGAGGGTATATAGATTGCAGCGGGTGGAACAGGGTTGATGATGATGATTTCTGTAGTATTATTTTAGGAAGACCTTTATTCAACAGGGAACAATACAGGATAGGTAGTAAAATTTTATGTAGGATATATTCTCACACAAAAAAGTTAGATATACCACGTTCTTTGGATGGTACTTTTTTTTTATCGTGGTAAAATTATCAAATGAGTCCTCCCACCCAGGGCAGGGCGGGAGGGACTGTCAGACTTGTACTGACTAAAATCCACGGTGTCCTTCAATAGCCCTTAACGTACCGGGGTCACGGTAATCCGTTAGTCCCACGACCCCGGCAGGCTTTGGCCCTCTACAGGCCCCGTCACTATGCTGACACTCTTTGAGGCGCGATGGTATTGCAAACTTTTTCAAAGGGTTTTAACTGCGGTCGCGGGACTTACGAATTACCGTGACCACGGTTCGTAAAGGGCTACCTAGTGAAGGACACCGTGGGTTTTAGTCAGTACAAGTCTGACAGTGAGGGTGGGAGGACTCATTTGATAATTTTACCACGAAAAAAAGGGTTTTAAGTGTCTCAATGTAGCTCCTTTACCACTGTTTTGCCTTGAAGATGATTCTCTTAATTATCTAATTAAATTAGCTTGAACAAAAACCAGATTAGATTCTATGGTGTGTGATGAGCATAGGTCGGAATTAAGTAGAGTTATTCATGTACTTACAATGATTTTATACAGCGAAAGAATAAAGTGGATATGCATAAGATTTTCTCTACCAAATGTCAAAAGTAATGATAGTGACATTGTATTGAATCAAGAGAAACTAGAATTCGTCGATAAAACGGTTTTCCTAGGAATCACGCTCGACTCAAGGCTACAATGGAGTCCTCATTTAACATCTCTTGCAGGACGGCTGAGTTCAGCAGCATACGCTGTTAGAAAAATCCGCCAACTTACTGATATAGATACCGCGAGGCTAGTCTATTTTAGTTATTTTCATAGTATTATGTCATACGGTATTTTGCTATGGGGACGGGCTGCAGACATCGAGTCCATATTTATTCTGCAGAAAAGAGCTGTCAGAGCCATATATAATCTATGTAGGCGCGATTCTCTCCGGGAATTGTTTAAGGATATCAACATCATGACAGTACCTTGTCAATACATATATGAAAACATCATGTACCTACGTTAGAAAAAATCTGCATCTATTCAGTAAAAGAGGTGACAGACACAACTATAATACTAGAAATAGGGACCAATTAGTTCAGCCAGGTTTCAGGCTAGCTAAAGTAGACACATCTTTCATGGGGTACTGCCTAAAATGTTACAATAAAATACCTCCTCACATAATAGAACTGAATGAAACAAAATTCAAATCATGTATAAAACGCACACTATGTAGGCAAGCATATTACAAGTTGGAGGATTATATTAATGATAAAAATGCTTGGCTCAATGCTGGTCCTGCTCCACTCCACTACAATAGGGGTAAATTAATTAATTAGGTAACTCGCATAAATATTGAGGAAGCTGCAGAAGATTGTAAGATTATCTTTGCATTGTATCGATTCAATTTCTTAGTATTATATAATATTATTGCACATGTGTGAGTACTATGTACTACTTAGTAATTATTATTGACTCAATTTTACCCTGGTGGTTGAGAGAATGTCATGTTCACTCAAATGTCTCGCTGATGGTGGCACGTGTGTCGGATCATTTAGCTCCCTCCAAAATGGTTGAGCTGAATGGTGCTGATACGTGTGTCATGTTCGTGAACGGGCGCTGTCAGTTGAGACTGGTCATCTCTTAGCTGCCACGGTTTATTTTAATTATTGATTATTTTGTTTCTGAATTGTTTTTTTTTGTATTTTACTGTGGACACTTTTAACTTGCAACATCGTTCTCACATAATGTACCATCTAAAAATGAATGATGTAACAAAGGTTTTGTAATAATTTTGGCGATCTAAAAAGAGTGTCCATGGAGTTTCTTGCCCGTTCTTCTCCATAGAGATCTACTTCTTGGAACGGGCATCTACGGTACTTTCACAGTTTTTATGTCTTGTGACTGGGACTGTAGCACCATAATTTTGTAGTATTTAATTATATTTTTTATGTCTTTGACAATTCAAAAGTGCCTGTAACTGGTCTACTTGAAATAAATGCTTTTGATTTGATTTGATTTGATTTGCCCCAAATCCCGGAATCACTTTTAAAGAGCAAAAAAAATCCGTGATTTATTAAATAAAAAAGTTATTTCTAATCTAACTCGGATGTTTTTATTATTTTTTTTTAATTTGTGATACTGTTTTGCACAAGAGATTGTCTATTTGCAATCCCGGGAAGATCCATATTAATATCAACATTTAAATGCAAGTACTAAAATAACCTAATTCCGACCTCTGGTGATGAGACGCCAGTCGCGCCGCGCCGCAAAATGCTTTTTTTCTAATTGCTGTTAAGGAGTTTCTGGTTAATATTAACTAACAATTCAGTGTTCGCAGTAAAACTAAACAGTTTTATTAAGAACTAGCTTCCGCCCGCGACTCCGTCCGCGCGGATGTCGGTCTTCGCGTGGATGGTTTATTTCCCCATTTTGAGTAACTCTGACAATGACATCTTATAAATATTACGGCGTTGAATCCACTGCGGTAAATGCAACGTGTGTTCGCGGTTCTACAGAACAACGTCTATGAATAAAACTGAAAAATAAGATTTTTTTTCTACGTATTTTTCCAGGATAAAAAGTATTCTATGTTATGCCCAGGATAATATGGACTAATTATACCAAGTTTCATCGAAATCGAACCGTTAGTTTTCACGTGATGCCTGCACAAACAGACAGACAGACAGACAAACAGACAGACAGACAGACAAACAGACAGACAGACAAAAAATTTTTTAATCATATATTTGGGTTTGGTATCGATCCAGCAACACCCCCCGCTATTTATTTTTTCAATATTTTCAATGTACAGAATTGACCCTTCTACAGATTTATTATATGTATAGATTAAAAGCTAACACGTCGTGGATTAAAAGGCTGGTTAGCAAGTAGTACATCAAAATGCACAGGGGTTAGGGTTCCGTGTGAAAATTCTTGTCATATCCGGAATTTTAAGAATGACGTTGCAATTTTTTGTTTGGTATGGCTTTATGTCGACATCATGTTCAGTATTTTTTTTTTTTTTTTTTAACGTGGTAAAATCATCAAATGAGTCCTCCCACCCAGGGCAGGGCGGGAGGGACTGTCAGACTTGTACTGACTTAAATCCACGGTGTCCTTCAATAGCCCTTTACGTACCGGGGTAACGGTAATCCCTTGGTCCCGCGACCCCGGCAGGCTTTGGCCCTCTACAGGCCCCGTCACTATGCTGACACTCTTTGAGGCGCGCGTGGAACACAATGCGCCGTCGACCCGGGCATGCTCCATGGTCGGACAGCGAGTCGCCCATTACTCGCTACCCGCATGCCCGCGCCTACGGTGGCCGGAGATCGTCTTGCGACGTCCGACGCCGTGGGCGTCTACCACTGCGGCTGGGGTTGAGGGAGGACGCTGTCCTCTCCCTCAGGCGGCCCGCCTCCTCCTTCACGAGCATGACTGCTTCGCAGAAGGAGGCGACCGCTTCCCACTCCGTCTTGCCCGCAGCATGGCCTCGACCAATGCCGGGCGCGAGAGGTCTCCGCCTACTCATGCTTAGTATTAGAGTTTAAATTGACTTTGTTAGCAGAAAATAATAATATTTCTTGTGTATGTGACCCAATTCACGAACATAATTTTTTCATTGGATATTTAGAATACAACGGCTGTTTCATTATGTAATATTGCAGTAAAGAATTTATATGTAAGGAGGTTGGGAATAATCCATTCTCGCGATAAGTGTGGCCTCTGCATTACACATTATCACATGTTTTACTAATTGTCCCGTAATAATTTCACTTTAATTACATTCCTTATATTTCAGAAAAACTCTCTTTAAGAATATTTTTTTTATGAATGGCATTTCTAAGGAGAACCTGGAGGCGGTGATGGGCTGCTTAATCGGGCAATCTTGTGGAGTGCCTTGAATCTAAAGTCTCCAGCCAGAGGCAAAATATTCTTCCCAGATTCTGGAGTTTTATTCAAGATATGTTACTCCAGGTTTAAGAAGGTGTAAGGTTTTGAACGATGGACATTACTTTTCATGGCGTTGCGGTGTTTTAGACCACCAACATACACTACATTTTACTCACTATACTTTTCTTCAACGTCACATTTTCCCGCGAACTCATATCGTACGTAAAAATTAGTTTTGTTCTCAGAAAGTGTAACAATTATGTAAAATACGATGCCGCTTCGTGCCCCGTGCGCACAGTGGGCAGGCCTCCATCCGAGTCAAAGGCTGTAATATCCGGAATTAAAACAATTTCGTCACGACAGCACTTTGCACGGCACACTGTGCAATTCTACTGTTTACGTTTGGATCTTAACACCTTGGTGTTTTTAGGTGAGCAGAGTTACACGACCCCAACTCCCCACTTACATACATAAACTCTCGGCTTTTTCACATGGCTGAAACTACAGCGTGGCACGTGCTACGATCCTGTATACTGTATACTGGTGATAAAAGAACGCCGATTGCAAGGTAATACGCACCCGACCTTACTGAAGCATATCACCAACAAGGTCCAAAAAAATGGTATAGGTATTTCAGAATGTTAAATTGGGTGAAATACACTTTTTGTTGATATTTTTTAAAAAGGGACAGGAATTTTCTATGGAAAGAAGAATTATAACGGCGAGCGGGATTTGAGCCTGCGACCTTCGGATTCTCGATACCTACTGACAAGTTCTTCCTACTGCATCAAATTCTTCAATCCTTTCCTAACGCGGTTCGATTTTTTTTCCATGGAAAATCTTTAATCTGTATAATATTTAAAAACATTTTGGAGAGGAATGTTCAGTCGAAAATATCAAGATTTCAGAGGATCGTAACTTTAGATGGTACTCCTATCAGATTTTATGGAAAAGACCGAGGCTATCTGAGTTAGACAGGAATGGAACTTTCCATGCAATAGGGAACAATTAGAGACCTGAGAACTTTTTGGCAAAATGTTATGAAAATAGTAGGAGTAACTACAATATGCGCCTACAACAACAGTTAATTTTACGATGGGCTTCATATCGCAAAGATTTATTAGTATTAGTTGTGTGGTCGCGGGACTGTACGAATTACCGTGAATCCGGAACGTAAAGGGCTATTGAAGGACACCGGGGACATTTTAGTCAGTACGTGTCTGACTGTCCCTCCCGCTCTGCCCTGGGTGGGAGGACTTAAAAGATGATTTTACCACGTAAAAAAAAAGTATTAGTTGTGTAAATAATAAATAGTGTGCTTTATTTATTACAACACAATCACAGCATAATTATTAGTAGTTCCTATATTGAATAAATAAACAGGAAAGTGGTTTAAGATGTGGAAAATAATGAGAACATATTTCACAGTATGGCAATATGTATTATTGTTTTAAAAGTAGTTATTATGGCATTTCCAAGCAATTACTTATTTATCCTGTTGTGAAATACTATGAATTATTATATTGGCATGTTATGTACATATTCATTCTTTATATAGAGTGTCTGTAACTAGAATTGTATGTTTTGAAAGTACAAAATTTTCGTACTTTAACAAATAATTAAAATTGGTACATAATAATGGTACGGTTGTAGTAAAAAGTAAGAATTAGGATATCAAAAAGTCACGAATGCGACGCTCAAAACGCATTCGCCTAAGCCAAAAACTACTGAACCAATTTTGATGAAACTTGCAGTATTCCCTATGTTGAACGATACTTAGTACAACAAAAAAAGAATTACTTAAAGCGGACTTGTATTTCCAGAGATATGCGAACGATAAATCAGTCGATGCCTATTCCTTACTGTTAAGGAGTTGTACCTTCCATCATCAGCTCAGCTACATGAGATGATGATTCCCATACGCAAGTACTTAAATTACTCCACAAGACTTGCGAAAACGATGTGTTGCCCCAGAAAATTTGAGGATTCCTCTCGATTTCTCCAGGATCCAATCATCAGATCTTGACTTGGTGACTCTGGGATCATTTCAGAAGTTTCTCCTTTCGAACAAAAAAACAATTTTGAAAATCGGTCCACTATTGGCGGAGTAATCGCGTAACAAACACATAAAAAACATACCGTCGAATTGATACCCTCCTCTTTTTTTGAAGTCGGTTAAATAGGCTACACAGTAGCGCTGCAAGTAGCAGCGAAGTTCATTTATTTTCGTGGCTGAGGCACATTTGTTTTTGACGCTTGGAGCACAAGGCGATTACGCTTGGAGCGTCACATTTTGTAACCCTGGCGTGGCAACATTACCACGTTGGATGACGTTTCCATTTTTGACAGAATGTCTCAAGTCACATGTAGATTCAACCCATTGTTTGTTAATAATACTCCGAAAGAAGAAATTCATATGCCATATAAATTTTTGATAAGACGAAAGGCTGAAGAAGAAAAAGGCCAAAACTAATAAAAAAATCAGTGTCAATCTATTTAGCAAGTGGATGAAAAATTAGATTGTTCAGACGTAATAAACTTTAAGAGACTAATAAACAAACTAACTAAAATGCAAGTCAAGCCATTGTTTTCTTTAATTACCCCTTGTTTTATTATTATTGAAAAATGCGTGTGAACTTGCTTTTTTAAAAGTCAATAAAATTACCATTACCATTAGTATGGCATGTGGCCCCGTGTACGAACGATCGAAGAAACGCAGTTAGACTTCAAAGACTAAATCGAAAATACAGAGGTCTTTTTGGCGTGTTTTAGTGACTTCTCGCAGGTCAACCTAGAGGAGGTTGTAAGACGCTTAACCGGACTTTTCTGTGGATGCCTTAAATGACTCTAAGGCCTCCAGCCAGGGGTTATTCGGTTCTGCTTTTGGATCATAATTTATTAGACGTTGCTGCTCCTTGAACTAGTAAACTCTATGCAAGGTCATGTACCCTGGACCCTAGGAACAGGGTGAAGTTTTAGTTTAAGAGTCTGACAGTACCTTCAGCTCCAATTAAAGCGGAAGGACTCGTTTGATGATTTTATCAGCCAAAAAAAGTTCTGCTACTAACAGATATAGAGACCGTCTTAAAAATGTCTTAAAGTTATGCGTGCAAAAAGTATTAAGGACAAAAATTGTGCGTTAAAAGAGTATGTCAGGACAAATGGTTAGTGTTTACATTACAGGTTTACGTCGCGCATGAAATTCTTGCTAGTATAAGCATAAAATTTACAATGCAAACACAACAGGAACACAGGCCTCCTCCTCTAAGTTGAAATGGATATTCTGCTAGCCCAGTACAGGTTGATAGATGTCACATGTCTTCGATTTTTTTACCCTGGACCGAGGAAACTTGAAATCATGGGGAGAGGCCCAGCTGTAGGATGATTCAGGCTGTATCAGGAGTAGTAAGACAAGGTTATTCCCTCACGATTAATATTGAGAGAAGTTGTGTTAGAACCCTACACTAGCCCCTTCTTACACTAGGCGATGCAAGTCTCCAATACCTTGCGACTTTGGTATCCATTGACGCGTGCCTATATACCAGGGGTGGCCAACCGGTCGATCGCGATCGACCGGTCGATCTCGACTATTGGTTCAGTCGATCGTGGCAACGCAAAAAATATAAATAATATTATGGGACTTATGTAAGTTGATTAAACATCATCAACTCAGACTTCCATTCCAAAGTATTAAGTAAATTTAAGGAAACAATCTCACATGTGATATGAAAAGGAACTTCTAAGACTGGTCAATGAAAAATACTACATGATTGTGTACTAAACTATGCTGTTTCATTTAAGATTTCAAGAAGATTGTAATTGGTAGACCGCACAGGGTTTCGTTAGTAAACAGTAGATCTTATATCTAATCAAGTTGGCCACCCCTGCTATATACGAACCTCTATGGATTTGTATTGCGATAGTCACCTGGATATAAAAGTCGTAGGGTATCCGAGACTTGCGTCGCCTCGTGTACGGAGGGTTCTAGACTTCGTAAGTCGGGTAGCCGCGACGCCCGTTCGTGCTAGGCTCACGGGCAACAGAAATAAATCGTAAAACCCATCAAGAATTATAATTAACGTTGTATTGACGGCATTGTAGCAATGTTAGACATTTATTTGACATTTTAGATCGTACGGGCGATAAAATTGTTTATTTAAAACGTATGTAGACTTGATGAAGCCAATTTTCTGTTAATGTGTTAGTAAATAGTTTTGTGAGTCACTAATTGACTTAAGGAAAAATAACAAGTAATCCTTTTAAATGACTTTCAAGAGCAGCCTCTTTCCAAAGAACAGTGGATATAGCCCTTTTGTATAATCATCAAATAAGCCCTCCCACTCAGGACGGGACGAGAGGGACTCTCAGACTTGTACTGACTAAAATCCACGGTGTTCTTCAATAGCCCTTTACGTTCAAGGGTCGAGGTTATCAGATGAGATAGGCCCGCGAGCCAGTCAGGTGCATTACTTTGTGTAATTTATTTCATCGCCACTGCTCTTAAAACGGTGAAGGAAAACATCAATCCCGTCCCGGTCCCGTGGCGAATTATGGCCCACTCATTGACATGGAGAGAAGGTATGTGTCCCAGAGGTGGGAACATTGATTATGCGTATTATACTTTGATCGATTTTAGTTCCCCGCTAAGATTAGCGAAATGCCTCGAGACATAATAATTAGGTACGAATATTATAGTGCACAACGTGTGCTATGTATAATTTCCATGACCAAGGCTTTCCTTAGTTTGTTTTTTGAACTTTATGAAACGCAGGACAAATTGATATTATTTTTAAAACACGGGAATTTCACACCGCGGACTACCAACCAACACGACAGAAATAGGATAGAAATAAGCATCCCTCAGCTTCCTACTGTCATGCGTACCTCATCCACCTGTTTTCTCATGACATTGATGTTATTTTCAACCCTGGATTAGCTAGCTGATATCTATGGCTACCAAATGCTTACTATTGCATATGCTTACTCCATCAACCATCTCTTCGTCTAGCCAGATGTCAAAAATTGAGAAGACACGCAAAAAGGGAAATTTGGAAAAGGAGAGAGGAAAAATGTAAGATTACTAACCTGTTACCATTATTCCCATTGTGCGTAGGCGCCACTCTGCTCCTCCCTCGTCTTCGGCACAGCCTGGCGCAGACGCCGCGTGCGCACCCCAGTCGCTCCCACAGTGCCCGCCGAGGAGACTCCGGTGGCACGTCACCGTTCATTATTGTTTTAATGTCTCTTCGTTTTATCTCATTTCCACTATTTATTTATTTGATTAGGTACTGTCTCAGTGACAGTTTATTTTAGCTTAAGTACAGACCCAGCTATCGGAAAATGAAGGCTTATTTAATAGTTTTTTTTTAAGATGATGGATATCTAAGGGTTATCACCATCCCGGGTCGACGGCGCGTTGTGTTCCACGCGCGCCTCAAGGAGTGTCAGCATAGTGACGGGGCCTGTAGAGGGCCAAAGCCTGCCGGGGTCGCGGGACTCACAAATTACCGTATCCCCGGTACGTAAAGGACACCGTGGATTTTAGTCAGTACAAGTCTGACAGTTGGGTGGGAGGATTCATTTGATGATTTTAACACGAAAAAAAAAGGATTCATCTCCATAAGTGAGAAATTGCCGCTTCCGCTACTCGCGCGAGCCCCCTTGTTGCATGATAATTCGTTACGTTTGATTTCTTGCTGGGAACGGAAAGAGTAAAAGAGGCCTCGCAATGCTGATGTCGCTGACAATCACATTTGTAATAGATGAATTGGTCCCCTAAGGGTCAAGACGCATTTGCGAGGATTCTTTCAGAATGAAAAATAACGCCCCGCATGACGGGATTCGAACTTTAAAATAAATTCACAAATCCACGCGAAATTTTTCATCCTGAAAGAAAAGGCAAATGTGTCTTGCCTCTCTACGATTCAGTTTCGCTATGCCACTGAATACGCTACCATCAAGAGGAGCCGAGCCGAGGAGCGAGCGTATGAAATCGCGGGTAACAGCCTGTGTGGCAAAATAAGTAAAGAAAAGCTTTTCGGCAGCTTATTTTTAAAGTATCCATCACCGTCATCCACTGTTTTTAGATTCTGCCATTTTGCCTATACAAATACTGTATTGTGCTAAAAGCTACAACTTTATAAATTACCTACATTCTGGTCAATATAATTACCAGCTTGTTTATTGTTGTTAGAGTCGTTAGCTTGGTACTGTAATAATTATAACTGAAATTAATGAAACCCCTAAGTTACAATGGCTTAATACTCGTACTTAACTTAAATATTATTTAGTAGACAGAAATATAGCAGGTTTAGCATTCAGAAACTTCCTTACGATGAACTGTAGAGCATTAGGAACTGAAATTTTCAGCGCTGGCTGGGTGTGTTTTACCCAGCAATTGCTGGATTTTTAACATAGACATTACACGGAAAAGGTTAAAATCTAGGTTTGTTCAATTTTCTTATTGTACTTGTAACAGTTCTGTTTTTTTATATAACTACTCGTATCTCTTCTTTATATATCTAAATGATTGTTGTTGTTGAATGTATCTGTACCCGAATGAACATATTTCTATTCTATTCGATTCCTAAAATTATTAAAAATCAATGCAGGTTTTCATTCAAATTTCGGAACATCGAACTCTAGCTCAATTTTGCATCTTAAAATTCGGAGTATCATTTAAAAATTGCATCTTATCATCAGGGACAAAAAAGAAATTACTGGAAATGACAAATAAAATAAATGATAACCTAATATTGCCTTAAATTTTGACAGGCATGGCCATGCCTTGAAAGTTTATGACATTGTATATTTTAATGGTGTCTACTTTGAAATTATATTGGGTCACGAAAGCCTACCAGACCCGTTTAGGCGGTGGAAATAAAAATAGAAAATGTTAGTGAATTTATTTTCACATCCCAGGTCAAATAAATAAGTTTACGGCCTTATTTTGACTCCTTAACTTAAAATATGTGTCTATAAAGTTTAAGGGAGCTTTCGTCCTTTGGCTCGTCAGCCAGAAAGTCGTAAAACTTCTCTGTCACACATTAATTTTATATTTGTAACTGATAACTTTTTTTTAAATAAAATATCGGATTACTTTTTTATTAACTACAGTTTCTTCAGTGAATGGTCTGTACGCTCTTGCACTGTCTTGTTAGGGATTTTCTTTGTGAATTTTCTAATTTCGCCTTTACGTACAAATATTCTTGTTTTTTTTCCACTGCTGTGCAAAGACCGCCATTTCTTTCTGATTCAAAATCTCTCTGTTTTTTGCTTTAAATTAAAAAAATGTGATATCTATTACGTATTTACAGTAAGAAGAAATTTCAAGAAAAACTTCGAATCTTAAATTAACCTTTAAAGTTTTTAGACAAAGATCTACGAAACCACCCATAAGTTCCCATTTAAAACTCCTCTTGTCATATTTAACGGCCTTCGAGTTCGATGACATTTAAATGCAGTGTTGCCACTGTTGTCAGTTACTAATAATAGACTACATTCTATGTCAGTGCATCAATAAAATGATGGCACACGGCTCATAGAGCAGTTGATGTGAATTATTAGTTGTGATATCGATTGGAAGCCGATGTATCTTGTAATTAGGCGTTCTTTGGCATTGGCTGTATATTGCAGAGGGGTGATTTTAAGGGAAAATATTTCAGAAAGGTAGAGTAGAGTGCATACCTGTTTTCAATTAAATTTCAAGTCCAATTTTTTCTAGATTTTAGGATTTAGCTTATAATGGCCTCGTTTCTTGCCGGGGTTGCGGGACTCACAAATTACCGTGACCCCGGTACATAAAGGGCTATTGAAGGACACCGTGGATTTTAGTCAGTCAAGTCTGACAGTAAGGGTGGGAGGACTCATTTGATGATTTTACCACGTTAAAAAAAAACCTGGTGTAAGTCCTTTACCATTTTATGATGCCATGCATGATTTCACAAGTGCAGCTGGAAAATCCTTTTGACATATTGTTTTTATTAATGATGCAACATTTCACAATATTATGTTTTTGTTGTGATAGACTATCTATGAATGAAATAACGTCATCGAGTTTCAATTGAAATAAACACATTATATTTTAGGCAAGTTAACCGTATAGTTCGGTACCGGGTCCTAAAGGACCCGAACACATAGACCTACGTCGGCTCAGTAGCGGGTCCTAAAGGGGCAGACTTTGTAGTCATACGACATCCTCATTTTAAATTAAAAAATAATAACATTCTGAGCGTTAAATCCTATGAGTGCGCATTAATTAAGAATGTTAAATAAAAATCTGATTTGTTCACGCCATTAAAACTTCTACATTTAGCGCGCATTTTCTTAATTTACCATAACAAAATCCAGAAGTCTAAATACGATCGTCGCCATTTTGATGGCAGTGCTGGGTTGGGCTAAAAATCATAAAAAATGTGGTTTCGGGACATCTAAGGGATCATTATAGGAGGGATGAATAACTCGTCATTTAGTATTGTAACGAATTCATACATAATTCAACATAAATTAGCAGTGGTAATGAAGAATTTGATATCTGAAGTCGAAGTTTCGCGCCACTCGTGTTTGTTTACTTTTTTATTTTTCACTTGGATCACACACATGCGTTTATACTCAATAACAATTACGATAAATATCACTTCAAATATTATAAATAACGTAAAAAAACCCAGATCTTAGCGTAATTCTCTAATACAGAGCTAATAACACGTATTTTTCATTACCACTACTCAATTTGTATTCATAATCGACAACCATGCTTATTTTTTTTAATCGTAATGATGTGTGAAAGCGAATATTCTAATCGATTCCATAATTGAATTTTTCGTCAACTCGAATGAAAAAAATAAGGAATTGAAGAAAACGATTAATAAAAATTAAAATAAATTTGTTTTAAGCTTAGAATACAATTATTAATTGTTATAATATTTTTTAAAGCTTTTATAATAATTTTACGTACATTATAGTTCCCAAAAAGCAATAATAGACAAAATAACAATGTCAGTAATAAATGTTTGAATGCGCGCCAATTATTAATTCCAAAAATTGAATTTGGAATGCGCTCGCTGTGGTACTCGCTATTCAAAATAATAAATTTTAATTTATTAGCTAATTTTTAATGTACATTTTGTTTTGTACAATAATATAATTAAGGTTGAATGAATATGGAATGCCTTGGATCTTGATAGGCTTATTAGAAATGAGTTTGTTTCCCACCAAATAAAAGATAGATAAGTAAATTATTATATTCTCAAAATTGTTTCGTAACATTGGTTTGGCCATGTTAAGTATATACGCCAGCACATCAATCTACCTCAATCTGTAAAATTTCTTCAATCGATTTTCAACCTTATCACAATAGTGGAAGGTTAATGTTCGATTGGTAAATTTTGACAGATTTGGGTAGGTTGATCTGCTGCCCCGCGTACAGATATTTAATCGTCAGTATTGACACCAGTATAATAATACTTTTAGTATTTGTTAAGGATACTTTAGATGTGATGCAGTTCGCGACTTAACTCCAGTAATACACACTGTTATAAGTTAAAAAACCTTTAAATGATTCTCTCCCTGGGTGGAGCGGAAGGAGATGTCAGACTATTACTTACTAAAAACCACCCTGTTCCTTCATAGGTATGCTTTTTGCGTTCTAGGACCGCAGTACCCTTTAAATGATTTGAATACAATTCCGTTAGCCCGGCACGCGTTTGGCACTATTTTGGCCTCGTCAGTTCGCTGATAGTTCCTTAAAGCCCGCTTGGAACACGACGCGCATTCGTCTCGGGTCTAGTCCTTGATCGGACGGTGAGTTACCTTATACTCGCCGTTCGCAAGCCCGCACCTACAATCGCAAAAATTAAGTCTGCGTCTTTAGATTTTTGCTGGTCAGGAATAGAGCTTGTAAATGAAAAAAAAAAGAACTTGCTATATTTTTACACTATTTCGTGTCGCTGTTAAGGATCAAATTCGTAATGATATACGACAAACTACAGTAAAGTGATATTAATTTGGTAAAATATGAACTAATAAGTATTATACAAACAATAATTTAGTCATCGTACGCAGATCAAAATCAAATTCACTCAAGGTTCAAATTTCAAAAAATTCTTTATTGTATTTGTACCGCGAAGTGATTACTTGTAAAAAAAATTGAAATGAGAACACGATGTTGTGAACATGTAGTGAGCTACGGCCATTGACTAAAGTTTGAATCGATATAATAAAAAAAACCTTTTACTTTATGTTTGTCGCATGTAATTACTTCACAGAACATTAATGGTTTGATTACTGGAAATTGATATTTCAAAAATTTAATTTTATGCAACGTAATTTACATTTTTTATCAAAATCGGCCACGAGACTACTTTCAGTATTTTTCGCTATTCCTCATAGTTTCGAATTTAGCCATCCACGGCGCGTTGGAAAAAATTGTTTATTACTGCAGGGAATCATTTGGAAGTACTCCCATATCTCTCCCTCCAGCATTTGATCCGAACACGGTGTTTGTCTTTTTTTACATTGTTTAGATTCGTTTTATAAAGTGAAATAATCAGATAAATTAAAATTAAATAAAGAAGACACAATATGGGTAAAACTATATGGTTGAATTTAAATTTTAAAGACACACGTTTGGCCTCCAATAAAACACCAATATTTATTTCTATCCCAATCATTAAATTAAAAAAATAAATTATTTATTGCATACCTAATAAAAAACTGATTTTCGAAACGAAATAATACTTGAAATATTATACCAAAGAGTCTACAGATTCCGTTCCATAGATTTATTGCATGGAGTAAACCTTCTCTAGTCAAATAAGCAGATAAATCGGTCCATGTCTTTGTACTACTTTTTTTTCCATGTTCGATTATGTTGCGAGTATCGATTAGGCTGAATGAACATTTTCAATCGTTATATGAACATTGGGATTGCGGTCAGCACTAAGAAGTGTCATGTTGCAACATAGTTTTTGGTAATTTTTATCAAGTCTTTGATCGTTATTATTTATGAAATTATGTATGCACACTGGCAAATCTAATAATGCATGTAGTAAGTTACTTCATTTATTTCACTGTTTAACCATTTTTTATCACGTGAGAAGCTTGTTTATGTACATATTTTCAGCACATCTAAATTACATAGTTTTTGGAACGACATAGCATTTTGTATGTTACACACATTTTACAGTGGAAAGACGCAGTTTTAGTGACCTCAACACGTTCTTGGAGATATTGCTCACAAACTTATCGTATGAAATAACTGTAGTAACATATTTTTGATAAAAAAATCGAATGCTGAAAATTGACAAAAATCTTCAATATTATCTCAAATTTCGAATCACCCGGTCGACTCAGCTGATGTGTCATTTGTCAAAATGTTGTCGTGCAGAGTGGTTAAAGTCGAGTAAGCTTGATGAGATAGGTATTAAATGAATGAATAAATTCGAGTTAGTACTCGTAATAACCATACATTTGTTTGTTGAAAGATTTTAAGTCATAGTTACCTAATTAAACATTAATTCTAAATTTCTTTTTGAAAACAAACTTGTTAGATGCCTAACTTTTAACCATTTTTAATTCTTACATTATTATTATCATTCAACCAGTTTTTAATTCACATAACATCAATAATTTCACATTCGCGTGCGCCAACACAGATTTTTTAATTTAAAAATGTCTACTACTTAATTTATTTTTTTAGTCATCGAAAATGTTTTTATCGCGTGTTCGCGGCATCCGAGCGTATCATGCCAGCGTGGTATTGCAAGGGTGGCAAAGGAGTTACTAGCACAGCCAACGGCCAAGAGTCAAGACGGTATCGAATAAACGCGAACTAGGAAACGGAGGGGAATATTATCGATAGTTTTTTTATGTTTTTTTTTGTTGCACTGTTGCTTAGGTCAAACATTGCAAGCTGAATTCGAGTAAATCCATTCATTTTCTGAAGTTGTTTCTCTTGTTGTTTTTGCTAGAAAATAAACTATTTTTATGATAATAAAGCGTTACATTTCCAAGATATTCATTCAAAAGTCCAATCTTATTAAATAAACATATGAAATTGTTATTTGCTTATTGATATTAATAAATAATATACTCTTATATTTCTCTCAGTATTGAAGTAAAACATATCAACCATTTCTACTTAGAAGTAGGTACCTAATGGACGAACACATTTTTTAACTATGATGCTTAATGCAAAGACTTTTTTGTATAAGAACGGTGAGCCGCGCGGAGAAGCGGTGAGCACCGCTCGTCCGCGCGGTGGAGCGGTGTAGGTACATTCATTTACTTACTCATTCATTTGCTCTAGCGGACTCGCTCATCTAATTCTTGAATACAGAACCACACAGTATACTGCGTTCTTAATGGATCCCTAAAAATAAATAATAAATTACTTTGGATTACGTTTCTGCGTGATTTGTCATGGCCGGTATCTATTTTTGTGTAATGAGTGCTGGTCAATTGAATTATGATTTTTTAATATATTTCTGATAGGAGCTCGTCGTTTTAAGCCAGAGACAGCATAAGTTATCATCACAGCAGTTTCTGACCTGCGGGTCCAAAAAATGACACATTTTGTAATATCATAGTAATTACTAAGTACTAGCATTGCGATAAAATTCATAAAATGGAATAAATAATTCGATTGGTCAAGCAATAGAGTAGATTATTGATAAAAATCTGCGTTTCAAAATTGCTAAAGTGGCGTTTTTTAAATTTCCTTGTTTTAATGCCACATTTTTGGGTTTTGCCGACACTGACCCATTGCTGGGAATAGAAGTCTCCCAATTTATGAGGTACCTATCATTTACCTCGACACGGCCATGCTTTGCCCAAGCGGGACAGTCCTGCACCGTATGCTCCACGGTGTCCTCCGGGCGATCCTCGCAGTGGTGACATCCAGACGTTTCTCCCTTCCTCATCCTTCACAGGTACCTCCCGCAACATGCGTATCCGGTGAGGACCTGCGTCATGTGGAAGGTCAGGACGCCGTGACACCTATCCAGTCACTCCTCAAAGAGGGGTCTTACCGCCGCGATTGCGGCGTGCCCGAAGTTTGTGAAGAATAGAATAGAATATTAAAGGGAGATAATATGCAAAGATGAGGAAAAAACAACAACAAAATTAATTTTATATATTAAGAGTTGGCTATGGCTAGATACCTATAAAATTGTTATGTAAATGTGTGTCAACTTTCAACTTAAATGTGAACTGCTTTTATTATAATTGTTCATTTAATACTTGGTGAATAATTTTTACTTGCCGGCAGAATTATATGGATATTTAAAGAACCAACGGGAAAATATTGGAGCAGTCTTAAATTAACTTCCATTGGGACAAGAAGGAATACTGAACATTGTTATTATTTAACGTGGTATCATAATGAGTGAGTATTTTCAAAATAATTCTTTTTTTCTATCCGTTGCGCCACACTTAGAATTTTTCCTGTATTGTGGGTGCGTTTACAAACATGGAAACTCACATACACAAACGCCCAGGCCCGAAACAACTGCGTGTAGATCATACAAATTTTGTTTCGTGCTGGTACCGAACCCGTGACACGCTGAACAGCAGAATGGGAAAGAAGATGGGATGCCATTTTTTGTCTCGTTTTCAACAATTCATAATAGTGCCAGTCACTGATGTTTGATATCTTTATATATAAATAAATGTTATGTTGGTTTGAGTACGCTTCAAAAACTCAAAAATATCTGCACCGATTGTGCTGCAATTTTAGCATGATATATAATCCGCATCAAGGATTGTTTTTATCTATTTTTTGCATCAGTCACATATCCGCGACCGTGAAAATTGTTTTGTGCCACAGCGAAGCGTGGCAGAGTCCGGCTATATAGTTGTTTATAAACATTTTTTCGAATATTTTCGTCCACTTGGGACTTTCACTTTTTGGTTACGGATCGGATGCGGTAGCGAAAACATGTTAATTAAATAGCTAATCAGAGCATAATTACGTTTGTTTTATAACGGTCATCAAAGTTAGTAATTGTGCTGGCACAAAAAGGCGTCTGAGTTCGAAGCTCGGGTTGTTCTTTTTGTTTAGTCTAGGAATTATTAATTCGCGATTTTACTACAGAGCATATAATTAACCAATTCTTGGAATGTACAATTCTATGACTGACGTTAGCCGTTTTCTGTAATTCTTTTTTTTTACGTGTTAAAATCATCAAATGAGTCCTCCCACCCAGGGCAGAGCAGAAAGGACTGTCAGACTCGTACTGACTAAAATTCACGGTGTCCTTCAATAGCCCTTTACGTTCCGGGGTCACGGTAATTCGTACAGTCCCGCGACCCCGGCAGGCTTTGGCCCTCTAGAGGGTGCTCCGTCATTTTGCTCTTTGAGGCGCGCGTGGAACACAGCGCGCCGTCGACTCAGGCCTGGTCCATGGTCGGACAGCGAGTTGCCCATTACTTGCTGCCCGCATGCCCGCGTCTACGTTTTAGGGTCAGACTAAAGGTGGACGTTTATACGAACGTTTAAATACTATAATTGCTGCATCGCATCAAAAATCAACGGGAAATACCGTTAGACTGGCCAAGTTTTAAAGCGGCTCCCGCACAGTTGAGAAAGGCAAGCTAGATGATCATTTGTAAGGTTGTGTACACACCTAACTAAATATAATTAAAAAAAAACCGTAATTTAGTAGTGTGTTTCGAGCTTTCATTAAATACGTAGTTTATATAAAAAATATACGCAAAAGAAACAAAGTTTCATAACACAATAATATGGATGCTTACTCACAATTCTCTCGTTTATCAGCCTGAGTCATGTGTGTAACTGCACCTATATAGGGTTACCACGGGTTTAAACCGAAAAGTCGCTAAAAAATTCTCACCGTTTTTTTTTACGTGGTTAAATTATCAAATGAGTCCTCCCACCCAGGGCAGAGCGGGAGGGACTGTTAGACTCGTACTGACTAAAATCCACGGTGTCCTTCAATAGCCCTTTACGTTCCGGGGTCACGGTAATTCGTACAGTCCCGCGACTCCGGCAGGCTTTGGCCCTCTAAAGGGGGTACCGCCAAAAAATCTCACTAGATTATAAATAAGTTTTACACGATTAGGTATTTATTTGAATACATTGGCATGCCGGTTTCCTAAAGATGTTTTCACCTTTTTTTGAGAGAAGCAGTGCTGAAATTATACAATGTAATGCGCCTGGTTGGGTTTGACGGCACGTTTGGCGCAGTGGCTGAGAAATTGGACTCCTGCGCTATGTGTCGTGGGTTCGATTCCCGCACGGAACAAATATTTGTATGATCTGCAAGTAGTTGTTCCAGGTCTGGGTGTTTGTGCATGTGAGTTTCTATGTTTGTAAACGCACCCACGATACAGGAGAAATTCCTAGTGTGGGGCAATGTTTTAAAAAAAAAAAAAAAAAAAAAAACCCATGACCACAACTCGTAAAGTCTGGGCCACCACGGCTCGATACTCATATAATTATGATTGTTTTAATTTGGCGTGCGGTACTAACCATCGCACCAACGCTTTTGATTCGCGCGGGTTGCACCTATTATAACCGGACCTTATTAGACGGAATTTTTGATATGCCAATAAAAAAATAAACCCGATTTCTTGTAAATTTTTGAATCAGGTTTATAATTTTTTTTTTTAATTATTTGTTCGCGTTCGACCACTATCTCGCCTGATAGTAAGCGAAGATGTGGTCGACGGTATTTCATTAAAATTCGGGGTAGACCGGGATTTATCCGGTCAGATGGCAACCCTACCTATAGAAGGTAAGCGTTGTATTCTTGTTAGCGCGGGAACATTAGTGTCATTAGTAGAGTGGTAACTGTTGAGTGGAGAACTGCTGATTCATTGATGTAAAATGAGTGAGTTTAATTATTATTTGGTTTATTCGTTTGTTTTTTGCTTTCTTCGGTTAACTTTGGCAAAAGGAGGAGGTTCACAATTCTTCAGAATCTTTTTTTTATGTATGCTTTCCATATGAGAATCATCATGTGAGTCCTCCCACCCAGGGCAGAGCGGGAGGGACTGTCAGACTCGTACTGACTAAAATCCACGGTGTCCTTCAATGGCCCTATACGTTCCGGGGCCACGGTAATTCGTGAGTTCCGAGACCCCGGCAGGGTTTGTCCTCTATAGGGGGCCCCGTCACTATGCTGAATTGCTGACACTCTTTGAGGCGCGCGTAGAACACAACGCGCCGTCGACCCGGGCATGGTCCGTGGTCGGACAGCGAGTTGCCCATTACTCGCTGCCCGCATGCCCGCGCCTACGGTGGCTGGAGAACGTCTAGCGACGTCCGTCGCCGTGGGCGTCTACCACTGCGGCTGGGGTGGAGGGAGGGCGCTGTCCTCTCCCTCACGCGGTCCGCCTCCTCCGTCGCGAGCTTGACTCCTTCGCAGAACGAGGCGACCGCTTCCCACTTCATCTCGCCCCACAGCATGGCCTCGACCAATGCCGGGCGCACCTGAAACGATCTAGAAAATCTGAACTGATCCGATTCTTATTCATACATAGCCTATAACCTAAATAGCCTTCCTCAATAATTAGACTACTCATCCAACACAAAAAGTTTTTTCAATTCGAACCAGTTGGTTCCCGCGGTTAGCGCGTTCAACCAAACAAACAAACAAACTCTTCAGGCTTTTATACTAGTAAAGATAGTATAGAAGGGTATCTTGGAAACTGAAAAACTCGATTTAGCGCCTCAAAGAGTGTTAGGATAGTGACGGGGCCCCCTTAGAGGGCCAAAGCCTGCCGGGGTCGCGGGGCTTTCGAATTACCGTGACCCCGGTACGTAAAGGGCTATTGAAGGACATCGTGGATTTTAGTCAGTATGAGTCTTACAGTCCCTCCTGCCCTGCCCTGGGTGGGAGGACTCATGTGATGATTTTACCACGTAAAAAAAAAAGTGAAGACCCTATTCCGTCAGATCCTGTAAAAGATCTGACTCGCAGTTTTTTCCCAAGGATTTCATCTCCGCGGTATTTACCGCATCCCACAGTAATTTAAATAGAGGGAATTTACCTATGTACCTTATTAAAGTTATTCGCTGTTAGGTTTACTGCACGAGGAGCACGTGGCTAAATAAATACAACCGCACAGGCCGATCTTCCAGGTTAAGCCGCGCTTGCCGAGGATGGTTTATGGATGGGTGACCATCTGTCATAGCGAGTTTCCTCCGTGCCTCGGAAAGCACGTAAAGCCGTTGGTCCCGGCTGTCATTTGTAGATCTTAGACAGTCGTTACTTTAAAGTCTGACAACCAGTCTTACCATGGGTTATCGTATTACCCTGTTACTGGGTTGTGGAGGTACGACAGGTAGTCGCTCCATGTAAAATACTGATATCCAGCTGCATCTGGTTTGACTGGAAGCCGACCCCAATATTGTTGGGAAAAGGCTAGGCAAATGATGATACTGTTATAGTTATATTACCTACCTACCGGATGTTTTCCATTTTTACGTCAATTTTATGACTCGTTGTTCTAGTTGTACTGCTGAGTATTAGATCCCGTATTCGATTCCCGAGTCGAACAATGTGTTATTGGGTTTTTCCAGTAGGAATTTTAGAAGTTGCAAAGGTTTGGGTTTGTGCCAAATAGCATTCTTACTCCCTATACACCCCCCATGTAGGGAGATAATTGACGAAATGTGGACGTACAATCGACAAAGAATCGAGACCCATTATGACAACAAATCGTTTGAATCCCGCCAAAATAACAAATATCTAAGACACGTGAATATATAAGACACGTAGGGGAACAGTGTATAAGACGGGGACGCGGGGTATCATGGGAACACATACACTTACGGCAAACTTAGCACAACGCTAACATTTGTTAATGGCCGCTTGCAAATGGCGACCTGTTAGCGCATAATTCAATTTTGTCGATTGTACTATTAGCTACTCTTCTGGGGTCGCGGGACTGTCTCATTCTAACGTGACCCTGGAACGTTAACGGCTATTGAAGGATCACCGTGGATTTTAGTCAGTACAAGTCTGACAGGCCCTCCCGCCCTGGGAGGGAGGACTCATTTGATAATTTTACCACGATAAAAAAACCCCTTCGGGGATTCCAGGTGTGATGTTACTCGTATATTATCAATTCTAATTTTAACAACTAATTTTCTTTCTTCAGGTTCTTTGAGAACTTTTGTTTTTGCTGTGGCAGCCTTGCTGATCGTCAATTACGTATCAGGTAATTTTTCCTTGCAACTATTTTTTATTTTCCCTTTAGAAAGAAAGAAATTTAATTCACTGATTCATACAGAATAGGAGAAACAATATGAATCACGACAAAACAGAAATGAAGAAAAAAAAACGGGGTCCTGCAACGCAATTCTCTTTAAGTATACGAAGACTTTACGTTGGGACTAAAGTTTGCTATTCGCTAAGCTACTGACAACGACCTCAAAGACCCTTCGTCGAAGAGCATATCGTACAGTACAGCGATGGGATTTCTTATAGAGAATAGCGTATCTGTACCAGGCTAAAAAATGTCGCTGGGACATTTAAAAAAAAGTCATAGCACAGGTTATTTCATAAGCATGATGTGATTTTTAGTCAGGTTTCAGCTCGTGGCTAAATAAATACAGCCGCACAGGCCGATCTTCCGGGTAAGCCGCGCTTGCCGTGGTTGGTCTGTGGATGGGTGAACATCTGTCATAGCGAGTTTTCTCCGTGCCTCGGAAAGCACGTAAAGCCGTTGGTCCCGGCTGTCATTTATAGATCTTTGACAGTCGTTACTGTTATTGGAATCAAATACAGCAGCTCACAATTTAGGACCCATTAATATTAGTAGTCATTTTACCCGTGGTGCTAGGCAACTGGGCTTCTCCCAGTTGTAATGTCCCTTTGTGCCTATTGGCCTTGTTTTGTTCTGTCTCCTGCTTGCATGGAGGGAAGTGGAAACATATTTTTTCCTACTCCTCCACTATTTTCTGATTAATTTCGTTGCAGGATCCAAGACAGGTAAATTCATTCTCCGGGACACGTCGAGCTTCATTGTCTCGGCGCTTTTCTGCTGGTTGCCACTGTTGATTCTGGCTTTCAGTGTTGCAGTGATTTGGCAATAGTGTGGTGGGTTTGTCCCAAAAAAAAGTCGTAACTGTTAGTCAGAAGCTCTAAAGTCTGACAACCAGTCTTACCATGGGGTATCGTATTATCCAGTTACTGGGTTGTGGAGGTCCGACAGGCAGTCGCTCCGTGTAAAATACTAATATCCAGCTGCATCTGGTTTGACTGAAAGCCGACCCCAATATAGTTGGGAAAAGGCTAGGCAGATGTTGAGTCAGGTTTACCTACTCTTAACAGGAAAATAATAAATAGAACGAATTAAGTGTTAAGTTGTTTTTGGTCGAAGGAATAATTTTCCGATGAGTCTATTGGAGTTATAATAATGTTTCCTTTAAAACTAGGTACTTACTCTTACCTATCATTACTTTAACGTTTTTTAAGGATTCCGTGCGTCTAAATTCCGTGTAATCAAAACCCATAGGAAGCATACCGTTGACCTAGAATTATGAAATTTCGCCAAAAACAAGAACTTACATTAAAAATAAAGGAATAAATCTGTTTAGTCATTTATAACCATATTACAGAAAAAAAAACCATTAAAAAAGCCAAACTTGTAGTTCATTTCGTTCGCTAGTCTAACTAAAATGCTAAGTATGCGTTTGAGATCAATCATTTTCAACTACGGAACCCTTTATCGTTATCTATAATATGTATGTATTTAGAAATATATAAGTATGTAGTTGTCTAGTACCTATAACACAAGCTCTGCTTAGCTTGGGACTAGATGGCGTTGTGTGATAGTTGTGGAATATTTATTATTATATTTATTATTTATATTTATCGTGAGTGGTCCAACACGCACTTGTTTATAGACATTAAGCATTGTCTCTTTTATTTTAACTCAATCTTGGATGACGCATCGCAAATCTGGAAATACATATTTGAGAAAAACTTAAATGTTACGCTGAACATCTGCACCTGGCCAGTGGCGTAGCTAGGCGAGGGCCAAGCGGACTCTAAACACCGGCTTCACACCTGAAGGGGAAAAATAAATAAAAAGTCTTGACAACGCCGATTACAAGTTTATAACCTGTCAGTAAAGCAGTCCATTTTAACATGACCTACAACCTACAATTATATACTTGGGTGTCCGGTGAGTGGGAACTGAAAGGTCCTAAGAGGCCTCGCAAAGCTGATGTCGCCGACGATCACCTTCAAGTCTAGCACCCCCACAGCTCGCGCGAGGCCCCCATGTTGCAAGATAACTTGGTTACGTTTTATTTGTAACTGGGAACTGAAAGAGTCAAAGAGGCCTCGCAAAGCTGTTCCTGACAACCACATTTGGTATAGGAGACTTGAAAGAAAGAAAAGGGCCTCAAAAATGCGTCTTGCCCCCTCCTAGATACGGTCTCGCTACGCCACTGCACCTGTCCATAGACAATATGACATTATTACAATATTTCTTTTAACTTTTTCAGCAATTGGCTTCGGTGGCTGCCCTGATAAACACAAGGTGTACAACAACAAACCTACCTGCTTCTCTGACGCCGACTGTCAGAAGTACGGCAAGGTCTGCTGCCCCAACCAGTTCAATACCAAGTCGTGTGTAGACCGAGCACCCTGGAAGAACAGCGAGTCCAACAAGTTTACTGGTAAGTGCAGGATTTTTGGTACAAAGGATTTTTTTAGGGTTCCATTTACATTTCATTTAATTTATTCAAGAATAATTAATATTGTGTCTGAAATAAGAATTACTCGTTTTATTTCTACTACTATAATATTACCCAAAGCAGTGCTCCCAAAGGGTAAAACGGGACCCTTTTTGTCCGTCTGTCTGTCTGTCTGTCACCAGGCTGTATCTCATAAACCGTGATAGTGTGACGAATAAAATTTATGTATTTCTGTTGCCACGAATATGAGGCCCGCTTAAAACTGTATTGTGGAGCTAAATATAAAAAATATAGACACGATCGTCCAAAAATCTTGAGAATTTTATTGACAACTCTTTGAAAGCGATTGAAAGCTACTTTTCTGGATTGTGGGTGTAAATAAATATAATTTTTCACAGGAGGAGGCGGTGGTGGCGTGTACTGCGAAGGAGTCAAATGCAGGCCATATGAGGTCTGTAAGCCAGACCCCTTCACCAAGAGGCTGAAGTGCCAGAAAGCTTAAGACTTTGTCTACTGACTCCTTAGTTATGCGCCCAGTTAAGCAAAGATACTGGAGAATTTTACTAACTTAGCTTTGTTAAATTTTCTCAAATGACTAATTATACATAGATTAAGATAATGTTTAAGTGACGATAAAATAGTTAATTTGGGAGTATTTTCAGGCATTTTTACTTGTTTGTTGAATTTACTTAAATTAGTTTTAGTAATTGTAATGAGGAGTCACACTGTCGGAAAATGCCAACATTTAATGTCTATTATCTCGATAATTAACGGAATTTCCTGTTAGCGTCAAGACCAGAATAAAAAGGATTTTTCATTACTCATACTCTTCAAAGTAGGTCATAACATGCCTGATGAGCGGGATGAAAGTTATGCATTGCAGCCCTAGGGAGAATCGCTTTCAACTGACAGCAGCCAAAATAAAAAAAATAGTTCTGTTTTGACATTTCTTTTAACCATATTCTAATTTTCTAAACAGCCACTAAATACAGCGCGCTTTAAAATTAAAATAGCATGAAGTTAAACATAAAGAATATAATACGAGTATATGATGTCCTTAATGTAATTTTGTTTCAACTATTTCACTAAAATAACATAGATTTTGGCAAACATTTTGCCATTTTGTGGCAACGGCCCTGGACCACCACAGGACAAAAATAAAAATAAAACAAAATGGGGAACACATATTTTTTTCTTTAGCTAATAATTTATACTTTCTTCACATTCGTAACGAAAAGCACAGTGTTTTTTACCTCAGGAAAATTATTTATTTATTCCCTCGAACTATTAGCGCCATCACTACGTTACGGGCGCCAAACCCCATCTCGGGACTAAATAAGTAACTTTCACCCCTTGGATAATAATATCACATGTCACATGAAACCAAAGGTTACTTCTACGCTTACCATCAGGCGAGATAGTGGTCAAAAGAGAGCCTATACTATAAAATAAACGTAAAAAAAAACTTACCGTTTTGTTTTTTAAAACCTGTCACTAAAAGAATTATTTTGGCTTTGTCTTATGCTCTCTTGCTGTTCGTATATTTGTTTAGAATACAATTGCTACCAGCTCTTAAAGCTTAAAGCTCTCTTGTCAAGAAAGCGATTGTGAGGATTGCTCATAATTATTCGGGAAGTACAACTGGGATAAAATATATTCCAGATAATGTTCAACGTAGGGCGGGCAAAAGAAAAAAGTCAATAACCTAATATGTAAAAAATGTTTAATGAATTATTAAGGGCGTATAACCATAAAGTTGCAACGTCGCAAATAGCTGTCAAATATTTACAAGTTTTAATTAATTTGGTAAATTTACTTTATGAAAATAAGGATTATGGCTCTGTAGTGCACTAAATAATAGATATAGGAATGCAACTAAAACACTGAATTTGATGTTGTGACCGTTTCAGGTGTAAAGGCATTTGGAGGGTTCCCAAGTACTTTTTTTACATCTAAAACTATACATTCGGTGTTACTGTATTAATTATTGCATTTCCTTATTTTTTAGTGCACTACAGAGCCATATTTCATATTACCATACAGTAACATTGCCAAATTAATTAAAACTTGTTAATATTTGACAACTATTTGCGACGTTGCCAACTTTCAGAAAACACGCTCTTGATGAAAGAGATGATACAACTTAGAAGCTATTTAAACTGGTTTCTTTAGGCTCGACTGCACTTGTTGCGCTTGGTCTTCGGGTCTACCTTGCACACTTCGAAGGAGTTGCATTTCACATTGTCGCAGTAGATTCCGGCGCCCGCTGGAAAGAGACAGAGATATGTGGTTAATTGTTTTAAACAATAGGCTAGTTTTCAGCATCAGTAAATTGCAAATCTCTTCAACGGTTCACGGTTGGCGCAGTGGTTGAACGATCGGCTACTGCGCAGCGTGTCGCGGGTTTAATCTCCGCACGGAACAAATAGACAGGGAGAAATGTAAACCGTCAATAAGAGTACATCAGTACCTATTGAAAATCATTGCCAAGTATTTTTTAATCAATAAAGAAAAAGATATAACGCAACATAACTCTTGAGTCTTGTGATGTCAGAACGCACCAGAAATCATACGACGCACGGTCTTTGCTTATTGCAGTACGCTGCTGGGTAAAGGCTTTTCCCGGGCTGCACCACATTACCCTGTCCTCTGCCTTCCATATCCAGTCTGTCCCATGCACGGTCCGTATAGCTTGGGGTCGTCCCACACTACGCTTGCTTTTACGCAGCCTCCAACCCAGGACTTGCGTCTGCTCCACCGGCCATCGGTCATTCGACAAATATGGCCAGCCCACTGCCACTTCAGTTTGCTAACTCTGCAGGCTACAATGGTTACTCCGGTTTTGTTCCGGATAACTTCATTCCTGATTAAAATTGCACGTTAATGACACTATTCTGTGATCACAGCGTGACGTATTGTGATTTTTAAAAGTGTCCTAGATTCGTACATTTTCGTTTACGTTACAAAAGAAAAAATACCTGCGTGTCATATATTTTTTGATAATCTAACTGAAGGAAAAATTACACGTTTTTTGTAGTCGTTCCTGTCCCACTCGTCTCTATAGAGTAAAACTAGGTAATACTAGGTAATTTGTGGTAGTTGACAAAACGACCCATCATTTTAGCAGTCAAACTTACTGCTCGGAACCACACGCGAGGATGGCCTACATCAAGCCGAGGCCGGGGGTCATGTACCAATTTTTACATTTCTTAGAAAAACATAGCCTATATGTTAAACTTACACTGGCTCTTGCTCGAGCTGCTGGATCCAGAGCCGTTAGCAGCTGGAACAGTGCAGGACTTGGCGTTGCAGGCGTTGTTGCAGCACACCTTGCCGTTGCCGCACTCGTAGTCCTGGACGCACTTGGGGCTGCAGCCGTACACCTTGGACGGCAGGGGGCAGTTGCCAGCTGGAATGGAGAATGGGGCAGATATAAGTTTAGGTGAAGATTACAGAGCGTTTTGTTCGTTCAGGTCGTTAACGCGCAACATTTCAACTTAATAATTTGTAGTATAAAGTTGAAAATGTTTTTTAACTGACTTCGAAACAGGTTATCAATTCGACGGTATGTTTTTTTTTGGTGTGTTTGTTACACGATTACTCCGCCAATTGTGGACCGATTAAGGAGATACTTGTGAATGGTCCCATAGTCACCAAGTCAGGATCTGATGATTGCATTCTGGAGAAATTGCGGGCAAATCTTATGAAGTACTTGCATATGGTAATCATCATCTCATGTAGCTGAGCTGATGATAGGAGGTACAAAATAACATTTCTTTCGGTAGTCGGTGGCAAAAAAAAACAACGGAATAAAAAAAACAAAGCCTTCCAAAAGAAAATTTATTTTGTAGGTTATTTCACCCTTTTTTGTGGTTGTTTTTGAAGGCGGTTACATTTTTATAAAGTTTTTTATTATACTGTGTGTTTACGATTAATTCATGCCGTACGAGTATAGGGGGGCTGAACGGTACGGTTTCGGTGTTCGATTTTATACAGAAAGTCGTCGACTTTCGAAAGGGGCGTTATTATTATTTTACCCTCTTAATGTTTGTTTAAGAAGTCAGTAAATTTCTTTTTGCACTGCCAACTGCCAGTGCAAATAAAAAAAAAGGATGACTTCATGTATTAGCTAACTAGGTAATACATGATAAATTCCTAGTGTAATGGTGATTAAAGTATTATAACAACCGAAGGCTTTTGAAGAGAATACATGATCTAGTTTTTGCTGTGGAGAATCATCAATTGATTCCTACCACCCTGCTAGAAGCGGTAAGTTTAATCAAAAGAGAGCGGGAAACCCAAATACATAAATCTTTCGAATGTCCTCAGCTGCTGACGAATTCCTAATGGTTATAACCCAATTCCACCTTGCCCAACTCTCAGTACAATACTTCCGGCCCATAATTTTCTTATGCAACGATACGCGTTTATTAATGGTACCTATACGGACAAAATATGCCGTTTATCTAATCTACAGTTATTCCTTAAACGGTGCTCTGATTGAATAATTTACTTATATGACTGTACCTAAGTACTGCGCATGGACTTCGTAGGTACTGCATGATCGTATGAAGCTAATGGTGACGACATACTTACAAGGAACAGACAGTAGGTAGTCTTTGTTCCTGATTCCTGTTTCTCAATTGGCAGTTGTTTTATTAAACTGTTTGCACGTGACTTCATCTACAAACGAGTTACTTGTTGCATAAAAAATGTTTAACCGATGGTTTTTAGGTATTTATTTGTAACCATCGTAAGATTAATTAAAATAATTACATAAAAACTTTATGCTAATAACTGTTCTTTCGTCCTAATTGAATAAACCATTCCGGAAAGTTCATGGCCCGTACTACTAGCAGCGCCAGCGTCCCCAGAATACTAGCAGCGTTACCACGCTGGATGGAAATTGCCAATCTGTGCACCAAAAACGATCCGGCGCAACGGTCCAAACCACTGGTCCTAAGTCGCTTGCCAATTTTCCTCACAAAAACCTCCTCTCTCCCCAAAGCATCATCATCATCTTGTCATTCGGATGATTAATTTTTTTTTTTCATTAACACATACTATTGCTATTACAGGTAATACCCAAGCTAACAAAAGTAGTCATAAATTAGTTGTCTGACCAGTCCCATGTAACTGGTCTGGGCAGAAGTACACGTTACGTAGTGGTCAACTCGCTAAGTGTCACCCTCAGGAATTCCGCCGAAGAGCAAGAAAATAAGTCTAAGCGCCGAGATACCCTATTCAGTATTCTTACTGCGCGAACCATAGGTGCGAACCTTAATAAATTTGTACGGGAAAACGAAAGTTTAAAAAGTGCCTGCCACGGTCCCAGGTTGTTTGGTTGGTTTGGTCTTTGCTGTAATCCAGCCCAGATGCCAAGATGAGACCCAAGGTGGAACGTGCCCACCCAGAAGGACCTGAAATTCCAGCGCTCGGACGGAACACAGAACTTTCTAGCACCGGTCTTCGACAGCAAAGTCAGCGAAGCCAGTCGACCTTAGTCAGGCCTACCAGCGCCTGTGGAACAGGTCAGCCCTCCCCACAGTACACAGTTACCTAAGCTGTAGTGCCATTATCAGGGGTGAATCGCTAGAAGGTGAACCATACCCATTACATTTTTACTAGTAAGATTCGTGTAAGTAATTCCACAGGATCTCGGGGCTGGATGCAGGCTGCTTCAAAATGGTCCTATTGGAAATCTATAGCGGAAGCCTATGAAATGAAATTACTGTAGATGAGTGATGAAAGGAAAACCGTAAATAAACCATGTTGACTTAGGAGTAACGTGAGTTACGCGAATTATTTTCAAGATTTTTACGATATTTCTAGTTTCTGAAACTTAAAAAAAAAACACTTTGAGCTGAGCAACGTTATAATACGTAAAATTTGATAAACGCTATTTGACACAACGTTTAATCACGTCGGTAAAAAATATGTCTTTCTTCAAAGAACGTGTATAAACGGCTGAGGCTTATACAATTCCATCAAGCTACGTCAACGCGCCGTATCACTTTAAATTTTGGGACTGCTAGCGCCACTCCAGGTTAGTTTTTTTGTGCACTTTCTAAGGCTACTTGCACACATACATTCTAATTACGCATACATTTAGAGAAAATAGTGCTCAGCTGAAAGTGTTAAAATGAAATATGTACTAATATTCAGCTGTTCAGCTTTACATATTGCTAGGTGCTATATTTTGATTGATGATTCTAGGGAGTCGTTCAAACTTCTATTAAGCCATCTCCTTTGTCAGTGTTGTCAGTTATATTCAAGTATCAGATATACTCACAAGCTTCAGAATAAGACACCATCAGCACCACGGCTACGATAGACAGCAGGATAGTAGCGGAACCTGGAAAGTTATTAAAAAATATGGTTAGTAAATATAAATAACATCCAGAACACGAATGTGAATTCCGAAGATATTGATAGAAGTCTGCCTTTTTTTTTAGCGTGGTAAAATCATCAACTGAGTCCTCCCACCCAGGGCAGGGCGGGAGGGACTATCAGACTTGACTGACTAAAATCCACGGTGTCCTTCAATAGCCCTTTATGTACCGGGGTCACGGTAATTTGTGAGTCCCGCAACCCATAAGAGTTTATAAGTTAAGCTTAAAGTTGCTTAAGACCAACTTTTCAGTAACTACATAATAATATCAACTCGTATCTGTGAACAATCGACGTCCATTCACTTGGCTACATACGTATTGTTATCAGACTTCTCATACCTACTCCTTTTTCTGCATCTATTGCCAATACAACATACTCGTACATTCTTGTCATAAATAGTCTGGGTCTTATTGGTTTTCTTATCATTAGATTCAGATAATAATTTGCCATGTCTTTCACAAAGAAATAAACATATACTCCTAAGGTCGTTGCATAATATAAGCAAACTATATTTTATTGCAAGTTATAGGTAGAAAAATACGTCATTTGTAATTCTTGTATTGATTTTATGGATAACAGGAAAATACTCGTATTATTTTCCTTATAATGCTTTTGATCTTGTAAGAAATATACGAATTATAGAATTGTTATTTTGCCACCTGATCATCAACTGTCTAGCCATATCGGATTCTGCTTCCAGTCAAACCGGTTTCAGCTGAATATCTGTATTTTATAAGGAACGATTGCCTATCTGACCTCCACAACTCAGTAACTGGGTAATAGGATACGCCTAATATGTTTTATCAGTAGACCGCAAGTCGCGGCGTTTGTGATGACTTATTGGCCTTGAGCCAGTATAGAGTTCCAGAAGATTAAAGGAGAAGCCAGTATAGAGTTCCAGAAGATTAAGATTCATATTCTGCTCTTTGACTTTTGTCATAGTGACGGAATGTAGCTTTGGACTGGCCATATTATAGTAGAGGTGGAAATCGGGTACGATGCTATTCGAACTCAGAGCCTTATTTCCGGGCTGTCGCGTTTGCCTTACAAACAAGCGAGGCAATTACAACGACACTTACAAATATTTTATTCTGTTTACGTTTTGTATACCTTGTAAGCCTTCGAAAAATTATGCAAGTAAATAAACTGTGTATCGATAAATTTTATACAACCTCAGTTTGTAAAATGTTAGTAAGTCAAGGGCGATCGGTCAGGTTCGCACGATTACCTTGTTTAATAATTAAATCAGTTGGTATGAAGATCACGTTTCAATATACGACATATAAAATCCTGTAGAAAAATCAAGAAATATTCCCCTTCATCGTTTTGAAAGCAATGTTGATGAAATCAATACCTGGAAATTCAAGTGAGCTATGGAGAGGGCTATGTTCGGAGTCTCTCTGCATGATCGTACCAGAAATAGAAAGAGTCCAAGACGAATTAAAGTTGCCGACATAACCCAGCGAATTAGAAAGTTGAAGAGGCAGTGGGCAGGACACAGCACGCAGTGCATGGCGGGATAATTTGTACAAAAGCAACGATCAGTTGGCAAATATTTAATAACTGGAAGTGATGGATTTAGTCTTTTCCCGGGTAACCCTGAGATCACTGTCATCAGATCATACGTTTGGCCTCTATTGCGCAACTCCGCGGAGCTGTCAGAGTATTTAATCCGACCCGATTTTAAATCTCCAGGAGATTCTCCACCAGACGCGCGTTTTTTTGACAGAAATCATAATAAAAATATAATATACTGTTTTGCCGTTGATAATAATGATACTGGGGATCTACTCTTTAAGCACGATACTCATAAAATCAATCGAAATCACGAGCGTTTCCTACTCCGTAACACCAACCTATAATTGTTCGGGACTCTCCGAACTAAGAACGAATACAAATACGTATTTCATTTTTGAGTTGTAAATATAATTAACTCCCAATCTGGGTGCGGAAAGGATTGTCAGACTGATTACTGACCAAAATCAGGGCCATGATATCCTGCTTAAACAGACCAGCGAAGTTGAGTCTACTTGAGGCGAGCATTAGGTTAGTAAAGGTCGTAAGTTCGATCACCAGTTATTGCACTACCAAACGTGAACTCATTCCCAACACAATAATAGGGCGATAACAGGATATACAAATTGGGGACTTTGACTCGCTCTTTTATTACTTCTTAAGTGCGCAGGTTTGTGACCCGCTGACTACAGATTTCGTGTTAAAAACTCTAGTCTTCTCTGTCTCTATTCTTAGCTCAGAGGGAACTGTGAATGTAGATGGCTAAAAGGGTAGAGGAAACCCAAAGTAAAAGATAGATAGACTGTGTGATGGATGGATGGTGTAGCAAGATGATTAAGTGCTGTTGGTTTTGGTGTGACTGCTGATATGAAAAGTAACAGAGAGTCACGGAAGAAAAAGATATCCTACAGCAAACCCCAAAGTAACTGGGAAATGGGAGAATTGTAATCTTTTCTTTGTGTTTGCTTTTGGCTCTAGATAGATAGAATACACTTTATTGTACACCAAAATTGTTACAAAAAACGGTTTTACAATATTTCTAATTCTATGGTCAACGGCGGTCTTATCGCTAACTGCTCTAGTTTAGATCAAAGGAGCGAACCTACCCAGAAGAAGCCTGTTTACTCTAACTTTGGAGATATTAGCGTTGTATGCGCGCATACAACGCGTTCGGAAGCAGTCACAGATGTTTAGAAACGTTAAGGGTGAATTGGAATCGGGCACGCCGCAATCGCGGCGGTAAGACCCCTCTTTGAGGAGTGGCTGGATAGGCGTCACGGCGTCCTGACCTACCGCATGACGCAGGTCCTCACCGGACACGGAAGTTTCGGGAGGTTCCTGTGTCTGATAAGGAGGGAAGAAACGCCTGGGTGTCACCACTGCGAGAATCGTCCGGAGGACACGGTGGAGCATACGGTGCAGGACTGCCCCGCTTGGGCAGAGCACCGCCGTGTCCTCACGACGGCGATAGGCGGAGACCTCTCGCGCCCGGCATTGGTCGAGGCCATGCTGCGGGGCGAGATGGAGTGGGAAGCGGTCGCCTCCTTCTGCGAAGCAGTCATGCTCGCGAAGGAGGAGGCGGGCCGCGTGAGGGAGAGGACAGCACCCCAGCCGCAGTGGTAGACGCCCACGGCGACGGACGTCGCAAGACGATCTCCGGCCACCGTAGGCGCGGGCATGCGGGCAGCGAGTAATGGGCGACTCGCTGTCCGACCATGGACCATGCCCGGGTCGACGGCGCGTTGTGTTCCACGCGCGCCTCAAGGAGTGTCAGCATAGTGACGGGGCCTGTAGAGGGCCAAAGCCTGCCGGGGTCGCGGGACTCACAGATTACCGTGACCCCGGTACGTAAAGGGCTACTGAAGGACACCGTGGATTTTAGTCAGTACAAGTCTGACAGTCCCTCCCGCCCTGCCCTGGGTGGGAGGACTCATTTGATGATTTTACCACGATAAAAAAAAAAAAGGGTGAATTGGAATAGCTGCAAGGTAGGAAACTTTCCGTGCGTCTAAATGTCTAATGGTAGGTAGCACATGTTTTTGTTATTTACCGATGTAATGCTCGCCTTTGACAAATATTTCGCCTGATGGTAAGCTAAGAGGTGGTCGACACTGACATACGGTTGCCTAGACCTAAAAGTAACTTGTTATTCTTGACTTAAATGCCCCAAGGTTATAGTTATCAGGAAACACAGACTTCGGCAGGGAATGCAGTTAATATGAAGTATATTAATTGCGCCAGGTATCTAAGCATACATACAAATAAATAAATAAATAAATAAATACGTAAATAAATAAATAAATAAATACATAAATAAATAAATAAATATTCCACAACTGTGTTGTGTTGAACAAAGCCAGGTACTTTTTGCTTCATAATGTGTCACTAACGTCTTTGATTTATCCTTCCTGAGGCTCGGTACTTAATACTAGACTGGATAAGGATTGTGACATGACGAATTGAGCTTGTTATGGCGGCACAAATGATTCTTACACAAGTAAAAATAAACATGTACAAGTAAAATAAACATGAAACACGAGAACGTCCAAGGAGACTTTCGGCGTTTGCATCGAATTCAGAAAACTGCACAAGATAATTAGATATATTCCCTTGAGATATAAGAGGTTTTTTGGTGCGTCAGATAATTATACTTCCTTTTTAGATGTCAATAACTCCAAAAAAACCTAAACCTACCTCAATCAATATAATTACTGTAATGACGTGTTCGATTGGTAAAATTTGACACGTTGGGTTAGGGTAGACTAACCTGCTGACGCCTGTACATAGAAAAAAAAAATAACATCCTCTGACATATGAAACTGTTTTGTTTAGGAAAATACTAATCTAGGCTTTTTCAGTGCCTACCTAAAATACAGAAAACAAACGAACGTCAATCAGTTCACAACAACAAAATCGGTGGTGAAACAGGAATATCTAACACATATATAAATAAATATCATTTAATGTCAGCCAACAGGGGCATTTGACTTCAAGATAACCTGCCAGTGCCAGAGTGAATACGAGTAGTACGAGTAATTACCAATACACAAA
Organism: Agrotis puta; assembly: GCA_943136025.2. Classification (NCBI taxonomy): domain Eukaryota; kingdom Metazoa; phylum Arthropoda; class Insecta; order Lepidoptera; family Noctuidae; genus Agrotis; species Agrotis puta. The sequence continues at coordinate 8,802,873 of OW964188.2, read as the reverse complement.
ACCTGTATTTTCCACATTATTAGTTACCACGCAAGCTTGCCTTGCCGACTAGACATTGCAATTATTTATTTTTTTAAATTAATAAATCGCCCTCAAAGCATCATTTTTGTGCGCGCACATTGTTAAACTAAGTTCAGTGAAAAAGTGAAAATGTTCGCGTAGTACGCGAACATTGAGGATGGCGGGGTCTTTCAGACCCCGCCATCCTCTTCTAACCTAACGCGTACGTACTGTGTGCGGCACTGTGCCTTGCCAGTAGACACAGAGGCTAAACGCGATACCAGCTTAGTAAGTACGCGCACGTTGAAGTGCGCGAACAAATGGACGCCAACTATTTTGATGGAATCGTGCATTCGTACCATAGAGAAAACCACTGCTAATGATAGAAAAGAACGTGGTAAGCGAGGCGGGTCGCTAGTATTTTATTATTCCTACTCTTTATTCTATCGATTTGATCATAGAGTTGAGATGACATCGACTGCCATAGTCAATGTTGACACATTGACTATGGCAGTCAACGTCGAGAGGCAAGTAAACATTGTATAGTACTGACAAATAGTTGGTGCGTATTTACATTCAAGTGAATAATGGGCCAATGGCCTCCTTGCTGTCACCTCTCTGGAATTTTCCTCTTGGCAGCTTTGTTAAAGAGTCGTAAATAAAAAAGTTAAGAACTTGTCGAGATTTTGTCAGGACTACGTACAGACGCCAGCTCATCAATCTACCTCAATCTGTCAACATGCTCTGAAGAACTAAGAAGGACAATAATGTTTAAAGGAGGTAGATTCTAATATCTTTTAAGGGTACCATACCCAAAGGATAAAACAGGACCCTATTACTCAGACTTCACTGTCTGTCCGTATGTCTGTTAACAAATACTTAAAACAAAATAAATAAAATATAAGGGGCTCCCATACAACAAACGATTGATGATTTATTTGCTTGTTTTGGCTTGATATTGATAACAGCAACAGTTACACGCTTGAAATTTTCACAAAATATTTAGCTATATTTTCACTTTAAAAATAAATCATCATCATCATCAGCCTATAATGATCCCACTGCTGGGACACAGGCTGTCTCTGTGAGAGGGAGTGGCCCATAATCGATCACGCGGGCCCAGTGCGGGTTGATTAAAAATAAATAGTTAAATTAAAATAAAACGTATATTTAAGGGTGCTAGCATATCGCTTGTTTTTTTTTTTGCTGTTTTCAAAAATAATAAATCGTGAGCGAGACCGATTCGCACTTGACTGGTTCAAATGAGTGGAGCGGAACGGAATGTCAGACTCGTACTGACTAAAACCCACTGTGTTCCTTCAATAGCCCTTCACGTTCCAGGGTCACGGTTACCTGTTTAGACAACCCTGCGAACCCGGACGATGAACCCCTACTCTAGAAATTTCTCCTGTATTGTGGGTGTGTTTACACACATTTAAACTCACATACCCAAACCCGGAACAACTACTTGTAGGCCTTACAATTTATTTTTTCCATGCGCGCATCGAACCCGCGATACGCAGCCACTGCGCCAAACAAGGAATATGTTATCTAATCCTTTCTATGTAAGTAAGTACATATAAAGTGAAGTAAGTAGTATTGTTTGAACCATGTGAACTTTCTGATTACGTATTTTATGATTTATCGATTCGCGGTTGTGTAAATACAGTATAATACTTATTATAGCTACGAGTACCTTCATGGCTATTTAGAACGGTATTGTGCGAAAACAATAAGTGATCAATGATAACGCGCATTTTATTATTGTTTGTATTGGTTTTAAGATGTTACAATAATATTCAAGGTATTTTTTGGAAACATTTTTCTTTTTGTTTTTTTTTTCGCTCCATAGACAATTTTTTTTTGCTAAACTTCTTTCCTTCACAGTTAAAGGCGAAGGGCTTAAGCCTGTCTAGTCTTATTTAAATTTACTGATATTAAATGTATTCTAGGTAGATCCGTCTTGGTCGCGGGACTGTACGAATTACCGTGACCCCGGAACGTAAAGGGCTATTGAAGGACACCGGGGATTTTAGTCAGTACGAGTCTGACAGTCCGTCCTGCTCTGCTCTGGGTGGGAGAACTCATAAGATGATAATACCACGTCAAAAAAAAGGTAGATCTGTCTTCGGTATTAAGCTTCGGTTTGGTATATTTTTTTGTTAGTAAGTATTTACTCTTAGGTAAAATAATAAACCTGTTGATGTTGTTTCAAAAATAAATAATTTGGCAAAATAGACATGAGTGTGTTAAATATTCTACTCATTTGACGAACAAATCTTAGTATTTCACACGCATACATTATGTTAATCTTAATATTTTTCTATTTACGGCTTAACTCACCCATATTTCTTGCAAAAAAATTCACTCTGCGTGCACTCACAACAAATGTTAATACGCAACTGGCCACTAGTTCCGTACTTCGTCGAGAAACCTCTCATGTTCTTAATCCAATTACGTATCTTGGCGACCGTTGGTTGGCCATCGCCAATGTTGGTTCCAATGCTGTACTTCTTTGCAATTCTAAAAAGGACTTCTTTGTGTTAGGAGTAATGCATTCGTTGACAAATGTTGGCCAATGTTTTTAGCCAATATATCGGATTTACGATAATGTATTTATTGCCAAACGTTTGATGTCAAGGTCTTAGGTTAAGCTTTCATGTGTGTGAGAGTCTTTAATGATATTAATTAATGGATAAAATGTTGCCTGATAACTTTTTAGACCTTTTGTAGGTCTAAAAAGTTATCACGTTGGGTATCTTGGTATGGAAATTAGGGCTTGCATGGCCAGCAAGAAACTAAAAAATTAAAAAACTAAATCGGTGTTAATTACACAAGTACAGCAAGTGAAAAAATGTAGATTTATACTTAACTTGCGGCGGACATTAAAGTTTAAGTTAGAAAAAAGAATTCGTCCATAAGAATCTGGTCCTGATAAACAAACAAAAAAAAGAATTATCCGAATTTTTTATTTTACGTTCCGGAGCCTCGGTATCCTGGATTAAGAAAAAATCCGCGACCCTAGCAGGCATTTGGCCCCGTAAGGGACCCGTCGGTGACGCGTGAAACACGACGCGCCACCGACCCGGGCTTGGTCCTTGGTCGGACGGCGAGCTTTCCCATTACTCATCGTCCGCAAGCCCGCTCCGCCGCTGTGCCCTCTGCTATTCAGAGGGACACGCGTTGGAGCATCCACACGACAGGCTATTCGCATACGGGCAAAGAGACCCCTTAGGCACACAGTGCCTAAGGAAGAGTTTTTGCCCGCATCCCAGGGTGCACCGGCCCGAAAAACTGGTCTTCCCCCCGACATATCCGAGTTCGAAAATCGGTTCTGTCACTTCGAAAATTAACCAAGGACTTAAATATTTGTATTCTTCTTCTTCTTTGCGTGTCGATGTAGGTACTCAAATTGCATCCGACCAATACGTAGCTACCCGCACAACCCTGTCATTTGCCTCATTCAAATCCTGGAAGGTGCAGGTGGTTGGGCAGGATGGGCACGAAAGGAGGTGGGACATATCCTGTACAGAGGCTCCGCACTGGCATTGTGTTTGGGATGAGTCTAGTATAACCCATTTGACCAGATTATTTTTACAGCGGCCAACCTGGGCTCGCAATCGATTGAGAGATTTCCAGATCGGCCACTGTAGTTCAGAACTAGGAGGGAGGTGTTCTACCGGATTGAGGAAATAAGGAGGGGTGGGGTTCTTACTCTCCATCGTTGGCTATTTGACTGAAAAATTCTTATTAATCCGTCAGTTAGATTATCAAAAAAATTATTTCGTACTAACTTCCGCCCGCGACTCCGTCCGCGCGGATGTCGGTCTTCGCGTGGATGGTTTATGTCTCCATTTTGAGTAACTCTGACAATGACATCTTATAAATATCTATTGGACCCAAATACGGCTAAGCCTATAATAATTAAGGAGATCCCTCTATTGAGCTACTGCTGTTGAGCTCGCGTTTTTTTTTTCTACGTATTTTTCTAGGATAAAAAGTATCCTATTTTATGCCCAGGATAATAAGGTATAATTATACCAAGTTTCATCGAAATCGAATCGTTAGTTTTCACGTGATGCCTGCATATACAGACAGACAAAATTTTTTTTATTCACATATTTGGGTTTGGTATCGATCTAGCAACACCCCCTGCTATTTATTTTTTAAATGTACGGAATTGACCCTTCTACAGATTTATTATATGTATAGATTTTTTCTTTTGTTACGTTAACCAAAATTGACGGAGAAACGATACTTTCAGAATTGGCAATACGTTACAATTTAGTAACGTATTGCCAATTGCTCTCGAGTTTTGGTGCGTTTTGTTATATCTTGGTAAACATTCTTTGATTTGACAAAAGAAAAAATACGCGTCTGTTGAGTACCTATGTTTTAAAACTCATAATTAGATTTGTAATTTATTGATACTGTCAAGTCGTCAATTAAGCCGCCTTCAAATGTTTTGGTAAACAAGTAATTTTAATCGGTATGTCTATATAACTTTATGAATATTGTACTTAACCTGGGACATTGATTGCCCTATATTCGTTGAGGTTATAAACAAACCTATTACGTGACGTATTATTAGACGCACTTGTAAACCTAAGGCCGTGCACACACGAACTATTTGGAGCAGTCAATATCGACTGCTTCAAGTTGCGATTGTATAGCGAACTACACAGTTTCCTACGTAGGCAGACGAAAAGACAGGAGTAGTCGAACTGCTATGATATTCTTTATAAGAAATCTCATCGCTGGCCTCTAGTGGGGCTTTGACATCGTCCGATTGTGCAGCGTGAGCGGTGAGCACTAGTGTCGCTATCAGAGCTGAATAAATAGCCTTGAGTCCTAAGGCGCTACTAGCTACTAGCGCTGCGGCCCTACACAAGCTTGTGTTTATAGCGAATAGCACTGCAGCTTCTTGCTGACGCTCGAGTAGTCCGTGCATGCGGGTCATTAGGTAACTGATACTGATCGCGCAGCTCGTGTATCGGCGGCCTAAGAATAACCAGTGCTACAAGGATCTTTTGGCGTTTGAATGACATAGTTAAAGCGTTGTTATTACGTGGTAGAAGTCGTGGAACACTACGTGTCGTACCCATTAGTCGCCGCCCGGAAGCCAGGTCCTACGACGCATACTGGGCGTCCCTACGGCTAAGTGAGATGGAGGATTTCCTCTCATTCATGTATTCTGCATTTCCTTTCCATTCCGTGACTGCATTTCTTCTCCTCTCCTAATTAATAAGTCATTTGTGAAGAAGTGAAAACATTGCACCGGTACTTATCATTCAGCTCCAGTCGTTTCTTCAAGGTATTAAGCTAATGATAGATAATAATAGCAGCTATGATTACAGTAGGTAATATTATAATAATTATGTTGATTACTATACCTTATATGATAGGTGGACTAATATACATAATATCGACATAATTAATAAGAATAAGGTAGCCTAATGACCGGTTCTAGATAGATACCTGGTTTCGACGTTATCATAAGTGGTTGTTTATTTTGAATAAATAAACTCATTAGAGTCACAAAGTACCCGAACAGAACCGCTTCGCTTCGTGTGGCTAGTATTCTTCATAACATAAATCTATTTATTTGAATGTTTTCATCTCCGTAGCTTTTTCCCAACTATGTGGGGGTCATCTATGCATCACTTATGCCATTGACAAATAAAAACGTAAACGATAAACTGAACCAGTAAAACACGACTGCTGATTAGATATTTTGTCGGGACGGTACATCTAAATCTTAATATTCTAGGTCTTACAATTATTTATTTATTGCCGTGGTAAATTCGTAATGAGTCCTCCCACCCAGGGCGGGACGCGCGGGCGGGAGAAACTGTCAGACTTGTACTACGTAGTACTATCAAGTATTCTGTGCTTGTACTTATTAAAATCTACGGTGATCCTTCAATAGCTCTTTACGTTCTAGGGTCACGGCCGAGACATTCCCGCGACCCCGGGTTTTACAATAACATGGAACAGGTTTTGTAGATGTTATAACTTCGTCTCGGTCTGTATCATAGATACAAGAAAGAAGTTTTTATTATTTCTGTGTAGGTACCTATTTAAATAAATCATTTCGGAGTCCTTCATCAAGAAAAATAATGCGACGCCATCTGTTATGTGGTGCGAGGAAAGGTATCGTCGGTGTGCTTGCCAAAGCAGATAATGATATGTGCATTTTGAATTTTTATTTCAATAGGTGGCATTAATTTTTGTTGAAACTTTGATGGCAAAAACCGGCAAAAACAGTAATTTGAAAAATAATACCACAGACTACATAGACACTAATAATACCAGAAACATTTGCAATATTTGTCATTTAAAATACAAAACATAGACATTGAAAATATAACGTTGACTTTGTTAATTTTTAAGTTATAATTAAAACTCAATATTCTCAGTGGCGTAGCTAGGCCAGAAGGGGCCCCGTATCAAAACTTGTTTGGGGCCCTTTTAATCTATGTTTAGTAGAACAAAGACAATAGCATCCTGACTCGTGTAACTAATGCTATTACTGACTGATAGTAGCTCATTTTTAGTTCATTAGCTCATTCAAAACTAGATATAGCCTTTTTGAAAATAGAGTTCAATAATTGGAGCTTTACGGCCGCGATAAGTATTCATTTAAGAGCAAAATTTTATGTTTTTATTCCAATCGTCGGGGGCCCTTGACACTTGGGGGCCCCGTATAATTGATACGGCTGATACGGCGGTAGCTACGCCTCTGAATATTCTTAACATCACTTGCAAATATGAATAAAAGCAACAACAGTCAAGAACAACAAATTTAGAATTTCCGAACGAAAATGTTCTGTGATGCGGCGCGACGCCTACCGGATACGCAGCGAACTAAATTCAAATATTTCGGTTCAAACGTCAAACTTCTAACGAACGGATGAATGTTTGTGGAAATTGTTTTTTTGTTTGAATTATTGCAAAAACTTACGTGAAATCATTAATATCGCGTAAAGTGTACACAAACTATGTCAACTGTGTGATTTGTGATATTTGAGTACTTTTTTATATTGTTTCTACCATGGATCCTTTCACTCAGGTACGACTGTGCGATAATTTATGTATCAACGGTCTCAACTTTATAAGGTCATCAAGAATCGCATGTTTTAACATCTGTAATCTTATTTCCAGCGCATGTTAGAGAGAGCACGGGCCAGACAAGAGAAGATCGATCAAAAACTTGCAAATTCCGGACAGTCTGTTCCGAAAAGGAAGCCACTATCAGAAAACATCACCATAGTGAAAAATGAGAGTTCTCCTGCAAAGTCTCCGGGTAAAATGGCTCGGGAATCGATTACGTCGCCTCGGAGACAGTCTAAGGACTCTACAAAATCTGAAACTCCTACTAAAGCTGTGACTAAACGGTCGAGTATGAAGTCTGATATTGCGTCTCCACAGCGGGGTCGTAGCGACATTGTAGTTACTAAAAAGGAGTTCAAAAGTCCAAAGAGGGGAAGTATCAACAGGAGGAACTCTGATGTTTCTGTTGAGATTAACATTAGCCATAGAAATGACATTCAGATTGAAGTTCAGGTAGAAGAGAGAGATGCTCCAATCAGTGTGGTGTATGACTCACAGGCGCGGCCTGGAGGCAACGTTATTATAAAGGAGATTACAGGTAAGATGAAACATACAGTTCTTAACACTATTTTTGTATCTATGATCAAGTTAGGGGCTCAAAATTAACCTCTGTCGAACCAATTTGTATATAATATCTTAATATCTTATTCATTTCATTTATGTTGCATTATGCAGTAAAAAACCACATTATAGTCCCTTCACAACACATTCCTTTTCCAAATATGGTCCTACCATGAAGGTATTTATCTAAATAAGGAAGAACAAGGATGACTAACAAAAAGCCAATGACATTTATTTTTTTCTAATATTAAATGTTTATTTATCCTCCACAACTTGACAAAGCTTCTTGCTTGTAACTTATTACTCACCTCAATAAGATAATGGTTCTAATAATTAGTAAATATTTCTCAAAAGTTCAACAAAGCATTAACCTAATGGATGTAAACAATTTTTGAATTTAGATTGTGTGGTCTATGGTTTGTTAAATTGTTTGTTGTTTTAAATTGTATGTGTGTTGTGCCAGTGTGGTGGTTATAATTCTTTTTTTTAATTTTGGATAAAATGGCAGGTAATGTTAGCATTTTGTTTTTCCCATTTAGCTGACGATTAATACTTACTAGTGGTTCAAAATTCAGGCATAATTAATTCATTAAAATTTTCAGTTTATGTAATTAAAAGGATTAGCTTTCTATACTCCTCCATATAAACTTCAACTGTGGCTAGTTTTATACTTCTCATTGATATAATTTTCATAAAAAGGAGTACCTACAAAATTTTTGCCAAAAGTCGTGACTGATTTGATGATTATATGACCTGAGACTGACCTGAAATGATTGTTTTTAAATAGCTTATACTGTGTCCCATTGCTGGGAAAAGGCCTTCTCTTTCAACATCCAAACCTCTGTTTTGGGTGATTTCTGACCAGGCTTCCCTGGGAACACAATCAGATCATACCACATAAAAAGTTAATCTTATTCCCTTTTTTCATTTAGTGTCATTCTTATCCATACTTACAATTACAGATGACACATCCAGTAACTTGGAGAAGGCTTTAGAAGACACAACGGAGACCAAGCGTGCAGGACTCCGGCACAATGTTAAGTCACGACTTGACCGACTCGGCAATCTGTATTCAGGTAAAATTGTTTTCTTTTTTTGCCTCCATTGTTGTGGAGTTTGTATAGGCCAGATGGGCAGTTGGTCCTTGTAAAATACTGATATTTAGCTGAACACTTCAACTGGAAATGAATCCGACCCCAACATAGTTGCGAATAGGCGAAGCAGATAGTGAATTATATCAATACTAGCTTTTGCCCGCGACTTCGTTCGCGTGGAATAGTGACTTCCGGCAGATTTTTGTTTTTTTTTTTATTTTTTGTAATAAAAACTATCCTATGTCCTTTCTCAAGTTCCAAACTATGTCTGTACCAAATTTCACACAAATCGGTTCAGTAGTTTAGGCGTGAAGAAAAGACAGACAGACAGAGAGAGTTACTTTCGCATTTATAATATTAGTTTGGATAGTCCTACAGGCTGACATAGTGCTTGAGGTAGGTCAGTTATTTGCGTGCTGACGAGTCATACTCCTTAATGCACTATCAAGTACCGAAGGAACTGACTGACTTTACAAAAAGGGTCTAGCTGTCGGCTTATATTAGCTTGCAAGGAATACATTATGGTACATAACCAATTGAACATTTATCCCAATTAATATTTTTATGATTTGACCAAATATGGAATATGCATGTTGATGCTGTCTTTGCATAAAAAGTTAGTTAAAACTTTTTACTTTTTTTTTTGTATGTAGCACTTGTATCTGACATAGCTTTGGACTTATATTTTTATTATAAAAGTCCAGGTTTCATAACAATGTTTCCTGTCACCTATATCAGTGATGTTCATTGTTCAATTTAAACTTGTTTTTGTTTAAAACTTTAAATCATAGCAGTATTTTGGTGTTACTCATAATTTTGGTTGATTCATAGTTTGACTCACTTGCTAAGAATATCCTGTATTGATAACTTATTCGGTCACTCCCTAATTCTCAACAGGATGTGATAAAAACAAGGTTCTGATAGGAAATAGATATTGTTTTAAAATAGAACAGAAAAAATTGATTACTTGAGGTTTAACTGTGCTAGTTAACATTTGATTGTAATCAATTGAATTGATAGTTTTTTAATTGCGGTTCAAAAAAGGAACATAACAATTCCTGTGGTTTTTCTTTGTGTAACTTAAAACCTGTTTTCTCAGTGTTATTTAAAGGTGCGCATATTTTTATTTCATTGTCCACAAAGCTCTGCAACACTCTCTCTTCGCAGATAATGTTGTTGAAATAGAACATTTTAGTGTACAAACTTTAATATTAAAGGGTCAATATTTTTCCTCTCTTTTCCCCTGCAAATCAAAAACTATGTTGAGCTGTTAAAGTGTGCAACTGTTATAGCAAGAATAGCTTTTAAAGCCTTTGTCAAAAAGATACGCGTGATGAATGCGATGCGAGGCGTTTATATTAGTAATGTATGGAATTGTTTGAATCCAGTCACATAGAAAAGCGAAAGCAATCTGATAGCGTGATAGAACTATCGGACTGACGTCACGTATCGGTTCGTTATCGCTTTGGACTCGCCTGTCTGTTTGACAAAGGCATAAGTCAAGCGAGGCTGCAAAGTAGAGGAATTGAAAAATATTAACCAATAGGATTGTACTAAATCTTCGCTTATGTTCAATGGTCCAATCCTATTGCTTAATATTTCTGCATTCTTCACTCCGCAGCCACGCTCCGCTCCTGTGGACATATAGCCAATTAAAAAATTTCAAGCATTTTCAGCCATTCAGCTGTTAAAACTCAAAACTGTTATATCAAATCCACCTTTTTAAATTCCAGATAAGCCAACCCTTTCATCTCCCATTCACCGTACGGAACTGGAGTTCTCCTCAGCGACTCCACCATCAGAACAAGAGCCTAAGCAACCGAAGCCGCGCCCGCAGCAGGAGGGAAAGAAGAAGTTCGGAAGACTAGCTGCTTTAGCAGACCAGATCAATAACTGGGAAGATGATTTGACGCATCATACTCATGTAAGTAGTGTATTTTGTACTTTATACCTTATTGGTATAAGGGTTTATTTTAAAAAGCTAGGTGAACATACACATCTTATGTGAGAAGTGGGTCAGAACCGGGCTCAGTTGTGAACATTGGGAGAGGCCTGTGTCCAGTGAACCGGCTCATGATGTGAGTTTTGACCTTATATAATTTGTTTAAGGTTTATTTTTGTAATGCTCTTCATTCAGATTTATACTAAATATTATAAAGCTGAAGAGAGAGTTTGTGTGAACGCGCTAATCTCAGGAACTACTGTTTCGAATTGAAAACGCGCTATGACCAATAGAAGCCGAGCAGCAGGGGTAAAACCACGGCTAATAGCTAGTATTGTATAATCTTTGTTTTGTCTGCTGTCTAATAAACATTGAGTCTGACATACTGCATGTTTAAGATAAGACAGATAAAAATCAAAAAAAAATCAGCAAAAATCCTGTGTTGTTGGCTCTGCTGCAATAAATAGAACTAATTTAAGGGAAATTTTACATAAGAAAGTCCCCTAAAGGGCCCGTCCTTCGCCACTTCCTAGTGTTTTAGTTGGACAGAATTGCATTAATACAATAAAAGTTTAGTACTTTTTTTTTAAACGTTGCTCCACACTAGTAATTTCTCCTGTGTCGTGGGTCCGTTTACAAACATATAAACTCACATACACAAACGCCCAGACCCGAAACAACTACTTGTACATCATACAAATATTTGTTCCGTGCGGGAATCGAACCTGCGACACGCAGCTCAGCAGTCCAATCGCTCAGCCACTGCACTAACCGTGCCGACAACTACTACTACAGTTTGTATACACTACTACTAGTCCTATACAGTTTGTATACATTTTTCATTTGATTTACCACTTCTCATTGTCACCGTCCACCATCCAGTTACAATTTTCCCTCCAATAAAATACAAAACAAAAGGCTAAATAAACCATTCTCATCTTTTCCAGCAACCTGAAAACGCTACAAAGAAGACTACAACTAAGCCCGAACCGAAAAACAACAGACAGACTACAGCACAGCCCAAAAACTTCAAGCAGAACAACAAAGAGACTATCGCAGAGCCCAAGAGTAAACTGCAGGAGAAACTGGAGTCATCCACATTGGATGTGTCCATACATTCCATCAAGGATATTAATAAAGTGTTAGATAATACTGGCAAGGCTAAACAGGTATGTTTATGTATTATGCAGGTGATTTTATAAATAAAAAACATGTTTTCAAATTGCCATTCTAGTATTATGTTGCAGTCATCTAATTATGTTATCTCTCTTCTTGTTTTTTTTTTTTAATTTGATATGGATGATAATTTTGAGGACTGTTACTTTGAGAAATGCTTCTGCTTCATCCCGTGACTGCATCAACCATTGACCTTACGCGTTTTGAAGGGTAGGAAGCCTACATCCTCGCCTGCTGGGTAATAGGCCTCTCAAATCGCCCGCCAATTCGATTCTTTGCTAGTTTTACACAGCAGTTACCAGGCATACTGCAAAGACCGTCGCTCTTATGAGCATCGACAGTCGACACTGCGATTTTCGAATCGTTATACGATATATTGGTACAGATTTTTAGAGATGACAGAACAATTAAATGAGTCCTTCCGCCCTGGGTAGAGCGGAAGGGACTGTCAAACTAAGGCTGAGGCTACATTAGACAGCGATGTGCGATGCGACTGGAAGAGCGAAACAGATTACACGTGGTATCGCTGATGTACGTTGTAGCCATATACGTGAGCATTCATTTATTTGTTTTAATCGCTCATGTGTCGCAGATCGCGTCGCAGCCTAATGTAGCTTCAGCCTTACGGACTATAAATCTGCACAGATTTCCTATAGACTACAGTATTTAAGATTTTTTTTTTGTGTTAGTTTTCATCAGTCAAAGACATAGATCATGTGGCCTGCCATAACGAAGCCAGAGTAGTTCCACTGAAGGAACGAGATGGCGCTAGACGACTTGTATAGCTCTGTCTCTTTCCCTCATCGGAACTACTCTCGCTTGAGGACGTCATTGTAGGCCACCTGTTCCTTCAGATGCCCTTTTCGTTTCAGAGCCACGGCGCTTTTTAAGAAAGTTCCGCGACACCAAATTACTATACACACGCCAAATTTCAAAGAGTATCCCACCGGTATCCATTTTTGTTTGCCCCATATATTATCCCATAATATTTTTATAAGTACGATAATTTCTTTCAATCGTCCACAGTCTGCCAAGCAATTCGACTCAAACACCTTCACGAAACCGTCACCGAACGAGTGTCAGCGACTCGGCAGGCAGATAGTAGCCGAATTGGTGAGTACATAGCATATAAGACTTGTATATAAAAGACTGTATATAATACTGTTTACTTTCTAGGTGATTGATTTCATATGAACTTTATTTGATCGTGTTTGTTTTGTCACTTTCCACTTTTAGGTTTTTATTTTACGATTTTGAAAGATGTGTTTTGACGAAATTCTAAAATTATTTATTAATAGAAGGTAAGTAAGTTTTGTTTTATTTTTCTTGAATAAATTAATTAAAAACTTGGCAATATACGGGCTGCTAAAGCATATTAATGTGAGTTATTTTATTTCCAAGCTTCATGCGACAGGAAATCTAGTTCTCGTTCTTACAATAGAATAAAATAGCCTTTATTGTCTTACGTTTACAGTTCATTTTAAAAAGTTAAACCACCTCAGGTTAGCTGATGACATTGTATTGTTTGCAGTTCTAATTCTTAATGAGTTCTTATAACTAAATTTGAGCAGTCGTAGTTACGTGGCTTAAATTTTAAAACCTGGTCCCTTTTTCTCAAAGAAGATGTCTGTGCTCCAATAATGGGGTACTTTAAAGCATTAGGTGATTCTGTGAGTTTTCTTGGTAAATTATTTATCAGCCAAAGAAGTCCGTGTATTGCTAAATTCCCTATTTAAAACTGATCTTTAATATAATCTGATTAAATCCCAATTTTATGTCTTATTGCTCCCAAGTATCTGTATTACATAAATACTTTTTTTTATGTAAACTACAAGGTCAAATTAAAATATCCGGCATCACTCTGGCGTGATGAATATAAATCTAAACTTTCATTAGTACCATTCATATGAGTCCTCCCAACCTGGGTGGAGCTGAAGGGACTGTCGGATTCTAATTGACTATAAATCCATTCTTTTCGTTCGTTTGCCCTTTGCGTTACAGGGCCACGTCGACCTGCTTAGACAGACTGCAGCCTTGTGACTAGTTTTAACTTTTGGAATTACAGAAATTATGAAATCATTTTATATAATTTTTGAAAATCGATCATGGCGATAAATTTTTGCGAGATAGTTTAATTTGACCTTGTACAGATATTAATTAAGTAGTAATTTATATTATTTAGTAATTTATAGTAGTTTAATTTCTTGACGTTTTTAAAATTTTGTTTTTGATTTATAATTCTGAATTCAATTTCAATTCTATTATTATTTTGTAATCTGTAATGGTATGTGACATTGTGTAAGCATGCCAGTTGTAAAATTATTATTTGTTTGATATGGGTCAAAGACCTGAAATAAATGAATTATTATTATTATTATTATTATTAAAGTCTAACATAGTTTTAGTTACTAACCAACCCTCAGTTTTCTATGATTGGTACAATGGTGGCCGGGTGCTCGTGTACGTTATAACAATGGTTTTGGGGTAAAAACGACAAAACTATCGGTCCGGTTTGTGGTGAATTCGTAGGTGATCGGCGAAGTTGCATTATAGACGCGTTTTTGTAAACATGAAGTTTTTTAAACAAGTAAAACTAAAACACACACAAAATAAACTGAACTAAAACGGAATCACCTCATTTTTACGACGGTATGAAATAGTCCATACTGACTTGTTGAATCCGATCAGTGCTTTGAATTATTAATTTATTTTACTCAGGCGCATTACCCATAATAATAACACTATATTCCTGACAAACGTTTATTTAACGATTACAATCAACGCCTGTACAATTTTATACAACACCTTTTCAACGTAATTCTAGTTTGCCTGTCATTTACTACAGGAGCTCTGAATTGAGAATCATCAGTCTAGACTTAACCAAGTTGGGGTCGGTTCCCTGTCGAACCTCTGATTCTGCTTAATATTTTATTCAGCAAAATTGGAGTGGATTGGAGGGAGAACTGCCTATCTGACCTTAATAGACCTGTTTTTTTCATTCCCTGACTCATTTGAAGAGTCAGGGAAGGATTTAAGAGACTGTCAGACTTGTGCTGCCCTCCTACAATAGCCCTTAACGTTCCTGTTGAGACAGTTCCGCGACCCCGGACAGACCAGTGATTGGATACCCTTGGTAAAACTGGTTGTCAGACTTTCGAGGTAAATATGAAGTTCTATAACTACATTGCTTTATCACAAGCAAAAAATCATTAAGGGTTTATAGCTCTGACTATGGTCATTAGCATCATCATCATCATCATCTCAGCCATAGGACGTCCACTGCTGAACATAGGCCTCCCCTTTAGATCTCCACAGGCACCGGTTGGAAGCGACCTGCATCCAGCGTCTTCCGGCGACCTTGGTCATTATATTAAACCGTAAAATCTAATATTAAACCCACTTTAATGATACTACACACAGACCTATATAAAATAGTAGGTTGTATGCTTATCCGAAAATAAATATTAAAATGACGATGATCAAACATTTGTTTACAATAGGTACCGTAATCCTATTTGATTACGATATAAAAGTCATGTGATGTGTCGCCGCGCCGTCAATGGGCAACAGATTTGCGTAGGAGGCCCGTACGACGTTTACTCTAAAAAATAAATGGAGTCGCTGTTTTGACTTAAAGATTTTAGAAAAAGTGTTATTTTCTCGTCGATTGGACGATGACAAGCACAACTGCTGATTGTAGAGTTCTGGGCTGCCTGACAATAAGAACAGTATCGCCGACTATATTACAAAACTTATAAATAACTCGTACACCCTCAAAAATGACGTGAAAAAGTTGCAAGGTCGGCAACGCGCAAGCGGGACCTCTGATGTTGCAGGCACCCATAGACTACGGCGACAGCTTCCTATCAGGCGGGCCGTAGGTTTCGTTGTCAACTTCATGGTATAAAAAGAAATCTGGATGTAACACCTTCCCTCTGCGAACTATATTAAAATAGTTAAGTTTCCTATAAAAAAAAAGAGTTACTATTAATGCGACTCCACAGTTTTCCCAGTTTGTTCCTAATCATGGATTAGAGTCACGCGTTGTATCGTCAATTTAACTTGGCGCCTGCATAGAATATTAATAGAAACTATTTTGTTATCTACCGGCCATCTACTCTTATTTGCATGTCTAGTCATGCTGTAATGAGGAGTAAATTATTACCGATTTTTATGATTGTTATTTAGAACACGACTGTTTTTTTTTCGGAGGATCAGGCAGGGTTGTTAATGTCATTCACATTTAACTTATTATTTCAAGTCTCATATACACGGTCGCGGGACTCACGAATTACCGTGACCCCGGTACGTAAAGGGCTATTGAAGGACACCGTGGATTTTAGTCAGTACGAGTCTGACAGTCCCTTCCGCTCTGCCCTGGGTCATGTGATGATTTTACCACGTAAAAAAAGTCTCATATACCTCATAGAGGTTAAAAGATGTAACAATTAGCACTACATGACTTTGGGGTCGAACCTACGTTTAAACGCGAATTTAACAGCTATTAGAGTTTGTCGTAGAAGTCGAGATCAATGAGGTTGAAGAATATTTTCTGCATGTGCGATGTACTGCTTGATCTGCAATCAACTCTGAAAAGTGAATTCCCTAGGGTCTAAAAAACGCCACTTTAGCAGACTCATAATATTTATTCAATAAAATCTCTTTCTAGAGCAAATCCTCTGGTCCTTCGCTATTCTTTTCTGATTAATTTCGTTGCACTATCCAACACAGTTAAATTCATACTCCTGGACAAGTCGAGCTTCATTGTCTCAGCGTTTTTCTGGTGTTCGCCACTGTTGATTCTGGCTTGCAGTCTTTTGGGAATTGTGCGGTGGGAATCCCTAGTCATGACAGGAAAATATAAACTGATTCTTTTTAGCTTCACTTTTGTCTCAAAGCTTTTTGTCCTAATTTCGAGGTCCTAACCCCTTGATTTTTGCCATTTAAATGTCATACAAACGTGATAATTCTCTTCAATGCTGTCTTATCTAAAAGGTTTTTATTATTACTGTCTGTAAACGCCTTCGAATCAAGAGAAATTCTGAGCGTGGGCTTGCTCGGATAAGACAATACTAAACCAGTCACTATAAGCCTGGAAAGTTCAATTTCCTCGACATCCGTAGCTGTTGCTGGATGGTTTTCCAAAATGTTTTTGAATCGTGGTTTAATTTTGTATGTAAAACGTGTAGCGAATACTTTTTATTGATTACTCTTTGTTTTTAATGCTGTTAGGTTTTTTCTTATGCATTTCCTCAATAGCAGCCACGGGGTCTGGATTTGTGCCTGGATGGCAATAGGTTCGCCCCTTATTCCATGGCATTTGTAAATAACTGGCAAAATATTATGTGTAGGGAAGGTTTACTGCTGTGTCACCCTATAAAAAGTGAAGGTTTTTTATAATTGCAGTTTTTATTATCAGAAGTATTAAATATGTATTGCAAAATTTTATATTTTTAATAGTCTACGAGTCCGTGTACTTCTTTAATGACCTACGTTTAAGTGTTGTAGTTTAAAAGTTAAAGCTTTCTTAGTCTTAAAAAAAGCTTTCTTGTAATATTAAAACATGTGTGTGTCATATTATTTTAAAATAATGTTATAAACAAATACAGACATAATAATTTAATTTCATTTACGTCTTGCTAACAAATCGTCTTTTCATATTTATAGCTTGTGAATAATAACTTTTTCTATCTTCTGTCATTATTGTTAGTAAACAGATTTTTAATCCTAATAATTACTAAAAACCTTTTTCCACAAAACAGCCAGTTTTTGAAACTACCATTAACTTAATCAAAACACAGTTCAAACCCCCAACCAACTGCACAGACATACACGGCTTCATATATCTATAAATAAACCTCCACCATATCTAAGCCGGGCAGCCCTTTGTCCCTGATACAGCCCCGGCGAGTTTACGACTTATTTTGATCTTTTACGGCTATATTTAAAGCTTTCGTTGTTTCATTACTACGGTTATATGGGTGGGCTTTCATGACAATAGAGATTCTGGAGTTCATGCCGAATTTGTGGTTTAAGGGCTGTGTTGGATAAAGAAAAGGTATTGTAATAAAAAATAATGATAGATAATGATTGAGGAATTTTAATTTTTCCGCCAATTGCTATTTTAATTCTACGTTCCTCCTTCGTACTCTTCGCAGGAGTGTCTTAAAAGTAGCAACTGCACTGAAGCAACAGGGTTGGTTTAGGTCAGTTAGAATGTGACAGTACCCTCTATTCCAGCTGGGGCTGGGAGGACTCATCTGATGATTTCATCACACCAAGAAAATAATTGTATTGCGGAAGGTTCTTCCGAAACTTGGTTTACCACTCCTGGACACAGGCCTTAGCTGATTTTAATAATCTAGATGTTACAATATGTTTTCGAATTTTTAGTTCTTGAACGTGACGGTGAAAGCTCGGTTTATTTATCGTATTGTGAGCAGCGGTGATGCAATAAATTATATTATGGAAATACCTGTCCAGAATGTATACTCCTTTGCCACTAGATCACCTCTACGAAACTCTTAAGCAAAACAGAAAATTATAATATTCACCAATTCTTGGCAGCCCTAAACCCAAGGCCAGCGCATAAAATCGGCGCAGGAGCATTCTTTCACCACTCCTTCGCATTTCAGCGCGCATACGGCATAATGTGCGTCGTAATATTATGCACTCAAGTGTTCCCTATTCTTTTCTTTTACACAAATCATATTATTATTTTCAAAAGACCTTTCGACGAATGGGTTTCTGAACTTCTTTTGTTTATTGTCTTTTTTTTTTTCGAGGCAACCCTGAATGCGTTGACCGCGAAAGCTTTTGTATATGCGTTTTTAGTGCCTCATAAAAATGTTGTGTAATACGTTCTGGGGAATTTGCATATGTTTTTTTTTTGCTGTTACATGAGCAAGTTTCTCAAAAATATTAAATTAAGTGAAATGAATTGTACAAAATAATTTAAAAAATAAAATATGTTTCACTCCATGTTCCAGCGAAAATCCCGATAATCTTTGACTTATGACATAGTTTTAATAAACCCAAGTTTATTGAAAGAAAATCTTTGTATTACCTCTAAAGACACAAAGACTATAATTACGTGAAGATTACCTGTACCTGTACCCTTACAGAAATCGGAATCCAATCTATTAAATATAACGCACCGACCAAACATTTCATCATGCGCCCGTATTTGACTTAAATCAAACAATACCTCGACAGTCATTTGCATTGTATGATGATTTTATTTTCACAGGCCATTCATGGTAGCAGTCGAACGGACTGGCCGACATAATAGATCGTTTGTTTACTTTGTAACACATTGGACCCTTGAATTGTGATGTTGCCATTGTACAGGTGATAATCTCACGGCATAGGGGTCCATTTGAGATAAAGGTTTAGTAAAAATAGGTAAAACAAAAACAAACATAGTTACCTTTTTTTATCTTGGTAAAATCATCAAATGAATCCTCCCACCCAGGGCAGGGCGGGAGGGACTGTCAGACTTGTACTGACCAAAATCCACGGTGTCCTTCAATAGCCCTTTACGTACCGGGGTTACAGTAATTTGTGAGTCCCGCGACCCCGGTAAGTTACCCGCTAATATAAATTTACAATATCGGTAAAATTTTCAAGTAGAATAAGAAGGAGAGGAATGCCAGCAAAATATGTCACTTAAATCCCGCAAATTACGCGGGGTTCCCAACTTAAATAACTCTGACCCTAGAAGTTGGCCACACCCTCATAAGATAAAGAAAGAAATCGTACGATATCAGACTTATTCTGTAGTCTTTTTTATTATTTTTCTAACTAAACCAACTCCCATAAGATACACACTATCTTCGTTGCAACACAACATCACCCAAATAAGTTTCTTCATTCACGGAAACAGTTCTATTTGTGAACTACCTGCATATCAGTGCGGTGCGCAGGAGTTGCGTGTGCAATCTAAATACGCATCTCGCATGGTGTTGGTCGCTTAAAATGTCATCATGATCATCGGTTCACGTTTCCGTGTTTACTTGTTTATGGGTCGATGGTGTACTGTGTGTATGTCTGTGTGTTGTGTTTACGTAAATGATCGGTTGTGAAAGATAGAATTGTTTGGCTTAGGGAGTTTGGTTTTCTGGTGATCTGTTCATGTGAGACCGTTATTCGGTTTTAGGCTGTTTTTTCTTCCATAAAAAAACTTTCTACAGTCATTGCCCTACACGATATCTTCCTTTACTTCTGTCTATGATGATCTATCAACTAAAGTATTCAGTTGTCATGAGCATGTCCTGTGACTGGGACTGTAGCTCTATTATTTATTTTTGATTTGAAGTAAGTACTACAGTTAGTTTCTTTTTATGACTCCTATAATCCTATTTAATCATTATAGTTGGGCAAGTAAAGCTATCCATTCTCTGAAATAGTTTGTCTTCAATTTCTTAATATCTTCAAGACTTTGGGTGGTAAAATCATCAAATCAGTTCTCACCCACTGGGTGAAGCTGAAAGGACTGTCAAACTATCTACAGGCCAGCCTTTTGCTTCGGTTGCTCTTAGTGTTCAAGGGCCACGATATCCTGAGACAGTACCGCGACTCATGCTCTGCAAGACTGGATAGACTTGCAAAAGACAAAAAAGTATTTAAGTACACTTCTGTTTTCAATGCAATTGAATTGTGAAACACATTTCATGAACACGTGTTAATTATTCGGAACTCAAAGCCAGCACAAGCTTATCAGTGCAACGTAACTCAATACTCATAATTCTGAGATTTATATTCACTTTCCATATCGGAGTCAGCGTTACGCTTTGTAAGCATGGTTGATGCTTCTAGTGCTTATTTTATTATGGTTATATATTTCAGAGGTCTTGTAACTAAATAATTACAGCCGCACAGGCCGATCTTCCGGGTTAAGCCGCGCTTGCCGAGGTTGGTCTGTGGATGGGTTACCATCTGTCATAGCGAGTTTCCTCTGTGCCTCGGAAAGCACGTAAAGCTGTTGGTACCTGCTGTCATTTGTAGATCTTTGAAAGCCGTTACTATTAGTTAAAAACTCAAGTTTGAGAACCAGTCTTACCATGGGGTATCGTATCACCCAGTTACTGGGTTGTGGAGGTCGATAGGCAGTCTGTCCATGTAAAATACTGATATTCAGCTGAATCTGGCTCGACTGGAAGCCGACCCCAATATAGTTGGGAAAAGGCTAGGCTGATGATGATACATTCAGAGGTCATATGTATAACGTTGATAGATCGTTTACCCCTTTACTTAATACTATGTAGAATTATAGCAAAATCTGAATTACACAATTAATTTTTTTGATATAATTAGCATAATCAGTCTGTCATGACTCCACGAATAAGGTTTTCTTCTCATGATATCTAAAGAACCTTTTTCCTAACGTAAATTTTATCAAAAACGTAATATTAAAGACGAAATTATTAAAAACGTACAATCCACACGCTATTAGGTAGGTCCCTGTTTGCAATGATATAGCCAAACTGCTAAATTCATTCTTAGTAGCTGAATAGCTTTAATTGAAATGCAAGACTCCTAAAGCGCAGTCGTTATATTAAGTTTGAATTAATCAAGCATGTGAAAAAAGCTTTAGCAAGTAAATCTACATACTCTTCGAAATAAACAGAACGTACTTTTCACAACAGATATTGCACAACACATAAAGCACTGGCTATCGAAACAAAGATGGCCTTTTAATGCAACAGGGAACGATTTACCAAACTTTCCCGAAACCCAGCCATGTGCTGTCTTTCATAAACATTAAAAGACCCACACACTATAAATCTTAGACCTATTTAACGGTGTGAATTTACTGCCTTTTTACACCCTGATTCAGATTAATCACCCACAACTTTTATGTCGCAACACCTTTTTTTTTCATCAATTTGCATCATTGTTACGACAGCCTCACTTCCCTACAAACAGCCAGAATGAAGACCCATGTTTTAGTTAAAACACCATAGAATAATAGGTCTTATGAAATGGTCATGGTATAGTTTGTTGAACTAACTTTTTGCGTACAATTTACCGGTCGGTTCGTATCGGGGAGTTTTTCTGTAAATGCTTTTATGAGACTGATTACTTGGGTGCATCGAACTTCGACAAGACAAGACAGGATTATAGACTATATTATTTAAAGGTCTAGACTTGAATTTTGGTCCAAGACCGAACCGGTTACTACAGAATATATTAAAATACCAAAGGAAATGATTAAGTATTAGTTATTTTGCCACGCTAATGTGATGTAAATTCGTAGTAAATTAAATGTAAAAAGTGTTTCAGGTGCTACAAAAACAATTAATTGTAAAATCATGTTAAGTATTGAGCATAAATTATGTAGTAACAATGATTTGGCGTTCTAGTAGGTAGGTTTAAAATTAGTGCTTAATAATGAAATTACACATTCAATCAGTTTCAAATTTTAGATAAACCAACAAGATTTTTGATTCCTCATTCATTTAGTTGCATTAATTTTTACGTTTAGTTTCGCTTGCGTGGAATCTTAAAACTAGTAGAGAGAAACAAAGTTCTAATCTGTCTGATCTCATCACAACGCTCCTTCCTACTTTTTGCAAACTCTGAAAAAGGGCTAAAGTTGCAAGGTCGACAATGCGCATGCGGTACTTCTGATGTTGCAGACATCCATAGACTATTGTAAACGCTTACCAACAAGTGGGCTATTAAAAATAACTATGGCCATACTCCACCAACGTAATTTTACCGTTCAATATCTAAAAAGGATCCCCCAAAACCGGTCCCTAAGTTTACACAAACAGTTAAATAGTCCTAAATTAGAGTAACACGACCCTCGTCCATTCAACTAAACAGCATTAGCTAGCTGGAGCCATTGACCGTAAGGGGAACGTCTATCACAATTCGGCAGACACCCGAACTTAAGTGTGAGAATTGGTTAAATGGCTTCTGTCAATTTGGGTGTGTAGGTTATTGAAATTTTTGGATAGAGCCCCATGCTTGGACCGTATGAGGGACTTCTTTCTTGGAAAAGGGAGATTTTTTTGTCAGCGAAGTGTTTTTTTTTTTCGGGACTCACAGAGTTGCGGGACACTCAAATTACCGCGACCCCGGAACGTAAAGGGCTATTGAAGGACACCGTTGATTTTAGTCAGTCAAGTCTGACAGTTCCTACCGCCCTGCTCTGGGTGGGAGGACTCATTTGATGATTATACCACGATAAGAAAAAACAAAAAGCCAAGTGTTTTTTTTTTTTCTTCCAATACACGTGTCTCCTTGTTAGATTTTTTTTGCTCACATTCAAGCGTTTAAAGACTTAATACACTGTCCCTTGAATGTTGCGAAAATATTTTTGAAATTGTGATCAGTCATCTATATATATTACTAGCGACCGGCCCCGGCTTCGCACGGGTGGACATTTATTTTTTAAGCTCTCTGAAAAAAAAAAATCCGGGATAAAATATAGCCTATACGGATTCGGAAGAATCCCTCTAAGTAATGGTAAAAGAAATTTTGAAATCGGTCCAGTAGTTTTTGAGCCTATTCAATACAAACATACAAAAATACAAAGGTTTCCTCTTTATAATATTATTAGTATAGATATATATATTATATATATACAGGGTGTCCCAAAACTCAACGTCAAGCCGAAACGGGGTGACAGGATTGATCATAACCATCACGAGAAAAATCTGAAAAAAAATCTATCCCATGCAGTTTGAAAATTATGGGCATTTTAAGAAAAACCTAGAAATTTGATCAAACTGTACCATTTTTCGGTTATTGTGGTTATTCTTTTTTATTTTTGTTCATTTGAACTTTGGAAACGTAATCCTTAATAACATTTCTAGAATCCCAATAAAAAATAATGACACAATTGCCTCAAGTTTCCGAGAATTGAGACTATTTGTTAAACTACGAATTTAAAATTTTCAAGATTCGTCGACTTTGACAGGCCCTCCTATAAAAAAAATGTACTAGAGTGCCTTGGCAAGTGGCATTAAAAGTTGGCGTATTTAATCAGAATTCTAAAATGGTACAATACTTGTTAGTTCCATACAATAGAAAAGAGAGAAAAAATTAAAACCTCAAGTAACCCGATTTTTGCTATCACGTTTTACTCAGTTAAAATGTTTTTAATTCGCACAAGCTCTAGGTAGGTTCTTAATTTTAAGACAAAATGATGAGAGAGATGGATAATGGGTATGTATGGGTACGCATTTCGCAGTGCAAGTAAGAGATTTCCTTGACCAGGAATATCCGGGAAGGTGGATTGGACGTTCAGGCACTATCTTGTGGCCCGCCCGTTCACCAGATTTAAATCCCCTGGATTTTTTCTATTGGGGAGTTCTCAAAGAAAAAGTTTACTCAAAGCCCATTGATCACGTAGCCGACCTGCGTGAACGCATTTCTCAAGCAGCTGAGGCGATCAACTCTCGAAGATATGCCCGACTTATAAGTAGATCTTTTTTAAGAAGATGTAGGGCTTGTATTGAGGCTGATGGTAAACAATTTGAACATTTATTGTAATAAAAATGTTTTTTCTCTATCTGACTTTTAGTCCAACAAACCTAATTATTTTACTAACTTTTTTTCACTTTGGTAAAAGTGGCGTCACTATCTGTCTCGCTCACTCATGACAAACATACCCATTATCCATCTCTCTCATCATTTTGTCTTAAAATTAAGAACCTACCTACAGCTTGTGCGAATTAAAAACATTTTAACTGAGTAAAATGTGATAGCAAAATTCGGGTTACTTGAGGTTTTAATTTTTTACTCTTTTCTATTGTATGGAACTAACAAGTATTGTACCATTTTAGAATTCTGATTAAATGCGCCAACTTTTAATGCCACTTGCCAAGGCACTCTAGTACATTTTTTTTATAGGAGGGGTCTGTCAAAGTCGACGAATCTAGAAAATTTTAAATTCGTAGTTTAACAAATAGTCTCAATTCTCGGAAACTTGAGGCAATTGTGTCATTATTTTTTATTGGGATTCTAGAAATGTTATTAAGGATTACGTTTCCAAAGTTCAAATGAACAAAAATAAAAAAGAATAACCACAATAACCGAAAAATGGTACAGTTTGATCACATTTCTAGGTTTTTCTTAAAATGCCCATAATTTTCAAACTGCATGGGATAGATTTTTTTTCAGATTTTTCTCGTGATGGTTATGATCAATCCTGTCACCCCGTTTCGGCTTGACGTTGAGTTTTGGGACACCCTGTATATATCTATACTAATATTATAAAGAGGAAACCTTTGTATTTTTGTATGTTTGTATTGAATAGGCTCAAAAACTACTGGACCGATTTCAAAATTTCTTTTACCATTACTTAGAGGGATTCTTCCGAATCCGTATAGGCTTTATTTTATCCCGGATTTTTTTTTTTTCAGAGAGCTTAAAAATTAATGTCCACCCGTGCGAAGCCGGGGCCGGTCGCTAGTATATATATAAAAGGAGAACTGACTGACTGACATATCAACGTACAGCCGAAACTACTGGGGCTAGGAATGTGAAATTTTGCACAAGGCTTCCTATTATAATGTAGGGGAGCACTAAGAAGGGGTTTTTGGAAATTTTACCTTTAAGCGGGTGAAAAGGGGGAATTAGGAAAGTACGTAACCCACGCGGACGAAGTCGCGGGCAAAGTGCTAGTTCAAAATATTAATCTAAGCTGAAGCCTGACTTTTCACTTTTTTGAGTCGGGAAACTTTGACGTTAATTTGATAACAAAAATTAGTCCCTCGTGCGTGCACTAGGGGCGCTTTTGCATTTTTCCATACAATAAACGCAGTAGATACTATTTTTTTTTTATCGTGGTAAAATCATCAAATGACTCCTCCCACCCAAGGCAGGGCGGGAGGGACTGTCAGACTTGTACTGACTAAAATCCACGGTGTCCTTCACTAGCCCTTTACGTACCGGGGTCACGGTAATCCCTTGGTCCCGCGACCCCGGCAGGCTTTGGCCCTCTACAGGCCCCGTCACGCAGTAGATACTAAAACAAATACAGAAATTTTGTGATCAGGCCTCTGGCCTGTGATTTTGATGTGTCGTGCAGATCGTAGACTTTAGCGTTAGGTCTTTTGTCACCTACTAGATACGGTCGCGGAGCTGTCCCTTCCAGTTGAATTTTAGTCAGTACATTTTTTTGTAATGATAGTTTCGCGTTTGACCACTATCTCGCCTGATGGCTGATGGTAAGCGAAGATGTGGACGATGGTGAAGCACGCTTGCCTAGAAGTAACCTATTCACTCTTGACTTAAAGACCCCAAGACCCCCATTCCATTTATTTTTTTGCGTTCACTTTTTCTTCACCTAAGCTTCTTCAAGTAATATATGAAACGTCATCGGCATCAAATTAAAATCCTCCTTTGCAGTTTTTTGGTTGCCTCGCGTACTGTATATTTTGCATTATAATTTTGCCTATTTTAGTCAGTACTAATTATGTAGTTCAGTTTTAATTAAATGTAGCTACATGTGTTTTTTTAGCCATACTTACTATCTGATTTTTTGATTTTCCGCGTTGAACTGAACTTTTTTTGTCGGAAATGATATGGAATAACCCGTTTTATTTTGAGCATTAATCTGATCTGGGGGTTTACCAGCTCCCATTTTGAAACGAAATCTCCAAGATTAATAATAAAATTAACCTTTCCTTAAAGTTGGTACTTGAACTCGATTACAAATCGCCAAGTTCAATTCTAATGATTGATCGGCAATCTAATGGATCTTAATCACGTTATGATACACGATTCACTTACGTATATACGATGACTTAGTTTTTACACGCTTATATTTTTTTGTCTAAGTTTATTTATAGTTCTTATAGTATGGACTTCGACCAGTCATTATTCCTTAGTACCAATCCTTTCCTGTATCAACGTAGTACATATTGTACACAAGACCAATAATAGGGTTTGTTTTTTTTACGTGGTAAAATCTTCACATGTGCCCTCCCACCCAGGGCAGAGCGGGAGGGACTGTTAGACTCGTACTGATTAAAATCCACGGTGTCCTTCAATAGCCCTTTACGTACCGGGGTCACGGTAATTCGTTAGCCCCGCGACATTCGTGAGTCCCGCCACACCAATAATAGGTTTAGATTATCAAAAAACATTTGACACGTATTTTTTCTTTTGTTGCGTTAACCTAAATTGAAGAAGATATGACACTTAAGGCGAGGTTTTCCTGAGCACCGCAGGCATTCAACGCTTACCGCAGCGCCCGCAAGGACTAGCGGATACGTAATGAATTACGATGCGCGATGACACGCGCGCCAAAACTTGCGAAGTCTAGGTAGTAGTTACAGAGTAGAGCAAAGCAGTAAATCAACTTGAATTGATTACTATAGGCACGTTTGTATGTATAATTTTTTTTTGTTGCGGTATTATTTTGGCAATTTTGTTCAAAATGAAATACTTATGACGATTAACGTATTTATTTGGAAATATGGATTAATATAATGTAAAACTACCTTCGCATATATTGCATTATTTTTGAACATACGTAAATATAAAAATACATATGTAAACATACATACATAAAATATAAAAAATCTAGGTAATTTTAAAGCGTGGAGGTGAATCAGGGGTCACGGCAGTTAATAACTAATATTTTTGTAGGAAATGATCATACTGTGTACACTTCCACACTATGACCACTACCTATTTCACATTTGGAGACAGTAAACCATTATAATAAGTGCGTTCACGGTGGCTTTATGAACTCTGACATAGGGTCTAAATTTAACTGTCTTAAATATTTGATGCGGTTGGTAAATCCGCTAGAAAAATAAACCATTATATTATATTCTGTGGTTATAGTCTAGGAGCCACTGAAACATCCCACCCGTTCTCCACAAAGCTAGATTTTTTTAAATTGTATTATTGAAAAGTAACGTTGTAGCAGGCATCTATGTGGTTGCATTATCATTCCTCAAAACGGAGACAAAGTTATTTTGTTTTTGCTCTCACAGTATGACTATAATTTTTTAATTCTAACTTTGTGGAAAACAGGTAAGTCGGATGGTTCAGTAGCTCCCCTACTATTAGTAAAGAGAAATAAATATGCAAAGGAGGTTTTAATAATTTTTCCAATGCATCCTTACCTTTTTTGTTTATTCAGCCTTCAAAGAGCCAGCGATGACAACTTCTTACTTTTTCTGCCCATTTGTTTACAAAATTATAACCTTATAAAATGAACAATATTACAAGTATTTTGAAAATTAATATATATACAGGTATTATTATTTAAAATAAATGTTTGTCTCTGTCAGTAATAGAACTAAGCGTGGTGGTGGGTTTGCAAAAAAATTGACGTACATCCGACCTCCGACACGGTCCAAGACCGACTAAATGCCACGGGTCGAGTGTATGAAAAGATGAAATCACCTAATTCTGGACTTACTGGTATGGTTTCTCATCCTTTCACAATAATACTGCTAAATTCTATCTCATTTTTTATGCTCTTTAAGATGGTATAAGTTTTATTATTCAAAGCCTAGTATAACTCAAATAAAATGGTATCCAAACCATGAGTTAGACCTGTTTTTGCGATTTAATTGAATGCAGTAAAGTGCAAGCAATCGTGTATCGAAGAGCAGAAACCTGTAGACCGAAGACTGAAATATGTACTATGTTTTTTTCAAAATTTAAATCCCTTTTATTAAGGAATAATACACAATACAAAATGACGGTTTTGCGTCTCACATCGCCTTAAAATGTCCGATATGCCACACGCAAGTATAGTATTTCCTTGTTTCCGAGTTTCTGACGCGTTATATCTTTGTAAATCTGCATTGATTTAACAAAAGGAAAAATGTGTATCCGATCCATTGATTTTCTATTCTCTAACTGACGGACATGGACATGATGTACTTCAATTTTCATCTTTTCGATGCTTTCAACATGCTTATTAGGTAACGATTATGAAATTAATGAACAGTTAAAATAATTGCTTGCTATTTCGGACCACTCAGTGGTCCTTTCTTCCGGCTCTTGCATTTTAGGCTAGGCTTGTTATGTTCCATCTTTGTCATCTTATCATCTTCGTCCTCTAACTCGCCCAGTATCTCCTTCATTGTTGTCAAACTTGATATTACTCTTGAGGAGGCCACCGGTTTCTGTGAACGCCCAACAGTTACCAGCTGTTGCAGCAGTGTCCAGCTCTTCAAAGTTAGGGAACTTACCCAGGACGCGATTCGTGCGATTTGCAATTTCTACTAATTAAAAATGAAAATCGTCCTTGACACTACGATATAATGATGCAATTTGAGTGACTTGACGTCGTCGTGGCGAGAGTGATTTGTTTTTCATCTACCCGTAGACAACCGCACGTTTTATTTTTATGTAGTTAGTAACAATAGGTTAAGATTTTACTGACACTGTATGGATCAATGGTCTGAAATAAATAAATAATTAAATTATTTATGTCATATGTCGTAGTGGTAAGGATGATTTTCACTTGTAGTTGAAATCGGTCGAATTGCGGGGAAGTTCCCATAGAGTGAACAGGCTTCTTCACGGTAAGCTCCATCGTAGATTTTGTCTCTGTGTCGTGTGAGCTAGAACAAAGTCAAGATCAACCCCATCTCAAATACAAAAGGGCAACGGGTGATAGGATTAAAACGATATCAGTAACAATTTTACCAAAAGATTTTGTAAATGCCCCCATTTACACTTGTCATTTTTCATCTTACGATTTGCCTGCCGACAAGCCATGAGCTAAGCCGCGCCACTATAATTAAAATTCTAAACATTTTAAACATTTCTTAAAAAAATCATTGAACAAATACTTTGATTAAGTACAGATTTTTTTTTTTTTTTTATAAATATTCCACAACTGTCGTATTTTTTCCGGTCATGCCGATATTTTAACTAAATTGTCTTGTCATTAAGGCTTCCGGTACGAACTGGTCTTTGGGGCGCCTCGGCAGAACTGCTGCGGTAAAAACTTCAAAGAATAAATATTTTGTGTTTTAACATACGATTTAATAGAACCAAATTACTTTTAAATGATCGAAAAAGAAAATAATTAAAAAAAAAATTGAGCTAGTCCCAGTCACAAGATATAGTAACTTAGAATGTAGGTACTGCAGTTGCTAAACTTATTTTTTTTCGTATGTTGTTGTTGTTTTCTCGTTACAGAGAATTCTGAAGCATATTTATTAGCACTTCGCCCGCAACTCCATTCGAGTGGATTTCATAGGCCCAAAAATGTTTCAATCTTAAAACAAACATGACACATTGTGTTTTGTGTGTTTTCTAATTTAGTGAATTTTATAACTGAAATATCTAATAACCAAATCTTGTTTTCCTGAAATCCTGTAATTGTATGCTACATGGTCGCTCTGATGAGCACAGTTCACAGATCAGACGCGATTATCAACGCGTACAACAAAGGTAATATTATAATAAATCATTTCATAACACAGGCGTGTCGTTTACCCGAAATAATGATACATAGTTCCTCAATAATTATTACAATAACACAAAGCGTTGCATCAAACAACGCGATGCGTCAAAATATAATTATCAGCTGGGTTAACGTGTGCGGCCCTCCGCAGACAGCTAGTGGCAGTCAGTTGGAGCTCGCCTCACGGGACTCACGCGCGCACACACGACCCCGCGCTAACGGACACCACACACACGTTCATTCAACTCCCCAAACTATTTATTTTTTATCATCAACAATTATACACCACAGTTACACAACCCACCGCCACATGTGATGCAACTTCGCCGCGAGCCCTCTAACGCTAACCTAACCCAGTTTAACTAACCGCGCGAACTCAGCACTCGCTGTAAAACGTATCAATAAACGAAATGCAAGCACGTGCTCACCCCTCGCGTTACGCGGCCGTTGTCCAATCGTAGGAGGGCGAGGGCTACCGGCGTGTTTCGGCCAGCCAATCGCGGCTCGTCTACGAATTCACCACGAAAACCGCCGATCCCGACCGACAGGAGCCGAAGTGCGCATCGACAACCCCCAGTGCCGCTTCAGCCCCCAACATGGCGACAATGGTGGCCTCGCCCGCCAACCCGGCCGTTACCAAAAAACCCTCTATCAAGAAGTACAAAGCGCCCACGCCGCCGCGGAATATTATCACGGAAGACGAATGTGAAAGTGAAAAAGACAAAGAGAATGCAGTGCAACCCGACGAAAATGACGCAAGTGATGATTGTAAACAAACAAAACTGGAACCGGCGGACGACAAGCCGGCGCCGGAGAAGGGATCGCCGCTAGTGAAAAAGTTGGGTCCAAAAATAAACGGGAGTGTTGACAGGAGTTCTGTGTTGTCTAAGGCGGCGATGTTCGAGGCAGGCAGCCCGAAGGCGAAGGACCCGGCCGAAATGTCTCTGAGGGAACGCAAAGCGCTCTTTGAGAAAAACAAGGGCGCAGCGATCGTTCCCAAAGCCCCCTTCGGTCAAGCACCCTCTGCCAAGTCCCTGCATGGGGACAACAAAGGTAAGTTCAAGTTTTAATATTTACTGCCAACAATGAAGAACACGCTAACTCCTTGACACACAATTATTTCGAATTTATGGTCTGTAACCATTATAAACAGTGTTTGTTTTTTCGCTCCGGTGTTACGCAGTTGCCGAGGTTTTTCTGTATCTGTTGTTTTAATTGCTCTCTGACGTTTACACGCAGCTTAGCAAATGATGATTATGTATTGTGCAGTTAATTTGTAGATAAAGAACACACTAGAATATAAATATTAATGAGTCAATAAACGCTTGTCACAGATCAAAATTAGAGCGAAACTGCTTGATGACAAAAAAACACCGATATGTGCCCTTATTGATAAACAACTCACTTGACAAATTTCTTATGGGGGTATTATGAAAGTTGGCAACGTCGCAAATAGCTGTCACAATGCAACGCAGCCTCTTAATCTCTCAATCTCAATCTTACACTCTATTAATTATGATTTCATCACCATCATCACACTTGTTGCATATTGAATGAAGAAAAGAATAAAATTAAATTTTAATGTCAGATCGTCCTGCATGCAGATTCTACCTTCGTTTTTTTGTGCAATCAAGAACCGGATTTTTTATTTGATGCCCGATTTAAGATAAAGGCTTTGTCTTGGTTTTTCGTCAGTATTGGTACTAAGATGTTAGTGATAATCGCCGAAACTTTTTAATTGGGTTAAATTAACTGCCCCAGGGTAAATGGAATCTTATTTATTTGACGTATTTGGCGATGTAAAGTCACGCGTTTTTATAAGTTTTTCGTCAAATTGATTGTAGTAGTGATCCCCACTATTTTTTTAAATGTAACTGCCTACTTACTAAAATGTATTTTTTTAATGGTGAGAAATAAATTATTTTATTTTTAATTAACCTCTCGGGCGATTTATAATTGAAAATGATAAAAATCAACGTCCAATGAGCGACTGTCTGTTATGTACAGACGTGTGTACGTAAGTTGCTGGGGCGTTTTCGCTTATGTACACCCGGGTGTACGTAACGCGCCCGAGAGGTTAACTGCTGGGGTACAGGTCTGCTTTTTGTGAAAAGGTTGTAATTTACCACATAAACCTACTTGGTTAAAACTATCTATGGTCCTGCCTTTTTTTAGGGCGATGTTATCCTACAACAGTTTTAAAAATAACAAAAAATATCATTAATTTATGCGTAATTATTCGGATTTCACGGAAGCGGCTAATTATAATAAACGTTAAACAATATTATGTATTTGTAACAGTAAAGTCTATTTTTCCACGACTCAAATAGATTGCCTGCTGTGCTGAAGGTCACTGGGCCGATTCCCGTATCGGGACGAAATAATCTAAACTAATATTATAAATGCGAAAGTAACTCTGTCTGTCTGTCTGTCTTTTCTTCACGCCTAAACTGCTCAACCGATTTGTGTGAAATTTGGTACAGACATAGTTTGGAACTTGAGAAAGTACAAAGGATAGTTTTTATTACAAAAAAATAAGAATAAAAAATAAAATTTATGAAATGCTCTAATGGAGTATAGATAATTCCTTAAATGACATAGGATAGTTTTCACTATTCCACGCGAACGAAGTCGCGGGCAAAAGCTAGTTTACTATAAATGGCTGTTTATTTAGGACATTGAACGAATAACACGTGTTGTGTTATGCCAAACATCTATCGCGTCCCTTAAAAAAAAATGGGAAACGATATGGCCATCTGTTTGTTTTTTTCTTGTCATATAAAATTCAACTGACAACTGACTCTTTTGATTACTGCGTTAAAGTATTTTTCTTCGATATAACCGAATCTACAATGCGAGATACTTTTTGCAAATATAATTGTAAGGGATATTACAAATTATTTTATAGTTCTCTCAAAGCAAGAATGGGTGCACATTTTTTAACATTAACAATGCTACATAATTATTATATTCTAGCGATAGGTTTCCGTTGTTTCGATCCGACCAATCGCCAATTAAAATAATTTTCAAAATCGGTTTAGTAGTTCCAGAGATAACTTACTACAAACAAACAAACCAACTACATCTTTATAATATTAATGATCTGCAGCACTGCACCCAAGGTTCATTACCTCAGGTCATGTCAAAGACCTTTGTGTCAGTCATACAGGTTCTGTGACGTCACACGGTCACAGTATTAATATGATCTAGCCTTCACTTGCAAAGGAAAAATTTGAAGGGTGCCTGAAATGTAGAACTTTGCAATTTAATCCGTAGTTATTGCAAGACTAGTCTTTTATTGCGACATTAAGCTCATCTATAATATTACTAAATTAGCAGAATATTAAATATTTACCTGCGGATACGAAAAATAACTAAAGCTAATCGTCTCTTAAAGATATTCATTGCAAAAAAAAAAGTTCTATTTATTTAAGCTTACATATAATTTGTTAGGCTAGAACGGCTTCGCTACAACCATGTATATTTTGGGGACATAATGTCTGTAAATAAAAATACCAATATTTGAATATCTCCTTCTGAATATAATGAATTATGTCGAGACAAAAACCACTCGTAAAGAGGTCAGTAGCCTTCAGCCACAAAATATCTAGACAAAACTAAATCCAGACTGACTACTTGGTCGTGGGACTCGCGAATTACCGTGACCCCCGTACGTAAAGGGCTATTGAAGGACACCGTGGATTTTAGTCGGTACGAGTCTGACAGTCCCTCCCGCTCTGCCCTGGGTGGGAGGACTCATGTGATGATTTTACCACGAAAAAAAAAAGGATGTTCAGTAGGGTTTTCTAACTCAGCTGACGAGTTCTCTTGCTCATTTCTGATACACTGTATGTATAACGGTGTCGATTTATTCGGTCACTATACAAAGCCATATTTTTTTGTTGCCATTTTTAAATCGATTTGTCTCGATAACTAGGTACGTAATCGACTAAGTAATAAGTGAGAAGCGATACAAGTGATATCAGTTTTTTATGTTGAATACTTTAAAGTGCATTCACCTTTAATTTTATGGAACTATTAAAAAATTTTGCCAATAAATTATGCACTACCTGTTATTTGTCTTATCGTAAAAATTAGTTTTGAATAAATGTGAATATATTTGTTGTAAATGCCTAACCAGTTTTGATTTTTATTATATTCTTACACATCGAAGCAGTTGTATGTACTGGTAAGGTAAAATATGCAATAGAGTTCTTAGTAGAACCCATGATTAAATTAAGGTTAGCTCTTCATAACTCCCATGATATATTTACTTTTAGGTGGCAAATAAAAAAAAAAGAAATAACCAAACACCAATAATAATATTTGATGATACTGTTTGATTTTTGGCATCTTTGTAACGTATGACATGTAGTACTGATGTGCGATTTCCATACACATAGAATCTGTTTTGTTTTTATGAAAAAATAACTTTTCCAGCGAATTCTCCCGCTTAACCTCCCCCTTATTGCCTGTCACTTCGGGACCAAAACACCTTTCGACTGGTGAAAGAATTTTTGAAATTAGTCCAGTAGTTTCGGAGCCAATTCAATGCAAACAAACAATCAAATCTTTCCTCTTTATAATAATAGTGTAGACAATTTTATTTTATGCACATGTCGTTTAATGTGTGTTTTTAGTGGTTAACTTTTACAAAAATACGAGACATTTCTTAATCCTAATAATACTTGTAATAGCAATTTAATTCGTACATCCCGTGGAAGTGGCCAAAGCGTATCGTTAACATGAAATTAAAACCACAGGGAACCCAACACAAATTTTATAGTGTGTAAACCACCTGCAGCATTACCATTTAAGTTCAAAATCGCCATTTTTATTTAAAAATATAGAAGGCTTCTTCATAATAATAGTTTAATCAACTTAATTCATATTTCCTGAGGAAGTTCCTGTCCCTTTCAATTGAAATTGTTAAATGTTCGTCACCTGCTGTGTTGCCATTTACGTGCATAAGGTTATACTTAGCTTTTTCCCGTGGCTTCGCTCTAGTGGGTCTCTCTTTTATCGTAAGAACGTTATTCTTGTTTTGTACCAGTATTTTTTCCCGGATTTTCCGTACACCTGACAACGCAGATGCAAAATTTCAGGATGACCGTGTCAGTGGTTTAGATGTGAAAAGATATGAAATAAACTTGTTTCCCATTTATAATCAGCATTAGCGAGTCTAAAACAGCAATTTAGCAATATTCAAAATGATTCGCTTCGTGAATTTGGAGCAAACGTGATTGGCTACTCTTCTCTTCTTCATTGACCGAAGTGAATCATTTGGAATATTGCTAACTAGCCGTTATAGACCCGTAGGTTGCGATGCCCGCTGGACTGTCTCATCCGATAACAGTGATGCTGGAACGTAAAGGGCTATTGAAGGACACTAGATTTTAGTCAGTACGATTCTGACAGTCCCTCTCTCCCTGCCCTGGGTGGGATAAAAATAAAAAAAAACGGTTATAATGCCAAAAAAAAACCCAATTACTTGTTGAAAGTAATTATAGTATCTTATTGCAAAATAATGTTTAATTTTGCAATAGCTTTCACTATTAGACCCTTTCGTTATAAATGTTACCATTATTTCACAATTAAAAAATAATAATTAAGGCTTGTTTAGTCAAGTGAGTCCTACGTGAATTCAATTAGAACATGATGTGTCATGCAATTTTCCATGAAAAACATTATGCATTGCTAAAATAAATAATTGTGCGTAATCCTCGAAACATCCTTTTACGTTTAATCCAATAAGTATTCTACCTGGCCACAAAAACTTTTGCATAACAGGAAAACAATAAAATATACTAATCAGGTGTTTTAGCAGGAAAATAATGTGGTTAACCAAATATGGCACATAAAAATGCTTTAACTAATTAATTAGTGTCTGAATTAATTGAAGTATAGTACCGGATAACGTTCATACACAAACAAGTTTAATAGGGTAAATTGTCGCCCTTAATTTTAAGCCATAATTATGTACATTCATTTATTCATTCCATCATGGGGCCCTATAATGACGTCTTAAAACCAGGCTTGTTCCAGTGAGTGAACAAGGTGGCGCTAGACGACTTGTACAGCTCTGTCTCTTTCACTCACTGGAACAAGCCTGGTTTTAAGACGCCATAATACGGCCCCTGGTCCCGCATAGTTCCTGAGTGGAGACCGCGACTAGGCAAGTCAGGACGACCGCTGGTGAAGAAGATGTCGGTGAAGCACGCTTGCCTATGTCTTGACTTGAAGACCCCAATGTTGTAGGTATCAGGAAATACAGACTCCTGGCAGGGGCGATCCACTCCTTAGCTGTGCATACAGTAGAAGTATTGTCAAAAAGCTTTGTACCTAATAATAAATAATAATAATAATAAATAAATATTCCACAACTATCACACAACGCCATCTAGTCCCAAGCTAAGCAAAGCTTGTGTTATGGGTACTAGACAACTGATAAACATACTTATATATTTCTAAACACATACATATTATAGATAAATTACACCCAGACACAGAACAAATGATCGTGCTCATCACACAAACATTTGTCCTGGGTGGGAATCGAACCCACGACCTCCGGTATAGCAGTCAGGGTCACTAACCACTAGACCATCAGGCCTGTCGAAAGGCCTGTTGGCCTGACCTAAGGATGGGATGTCTATCATATACCGATGGCGCTTTGCCGTGCACATGAGTCTTTTCAGTTGTTTTCAAAGGCAGTAATGACGATGATGTACGATAATTTTCTCTGTTTTCGTGAACCTATTGAAAACATTGTTTCTTTACTAAACTACCACTATTAACCTCTACGGTATGACCATTGTCACTATTCAAAACCCAACACACTTTCATTTTTCTGTCTTTCTCAATAGAAAATACAGAAGAATTAGGACCACCCAAATATGGGTCTCTCCGAAAGTCTTTCAGCACACTTTTAGCACTTCCTAACTACGTCTGGACATTTAACGGTAATAAGTATTACTGTTTCAAACTAGCACTTAGTATTTGAACAAATAATCGTGTTACACGGTTTCACAACAAATATTTAAAATACTGATTCTTGAATTGTACGAGTTTGACCCGGTCAATTAATTAGCAAGTCTATGTATATCGAAAATTGTAATAAAAAGGCCCATTGAGTAAAAATATTTGACTGTAGAGTCATCAACATAAAAGTAAGACCAGGTAAAGGGTGCGATAGAGGAAACCAGCCAGCAACCCCAGCATTTGGTGGATACGGGTTAAAAAGAAAAGAGAAAGAGATAATCGGAGGATCTATCTTCGAAAACTGCGGGGCGGTCAAAACTGCGTTGCCCGTGACGCAAGACACACAGTCTTGACCTGCCCGTGACGCCGCTGCCGTTCGCCGCATAATTTGAGGTAGAGGCCTTACATCTGTGTAATAAACATCTTATAAATAGTTCATGTCCATAATTTTAGCATATTTCATAATAAAGGGAACACGTGGTCATCGATTGTGGGAATTATCGATCCAACAGCTGTCTTTTCAAGAATATCAGAGTAAACTTGAATCTGGACTTTAACTTCTCATAAAATGAGGTGATTTTCGCCTACACAATGACATGTGGTATACTGTAATCACATAGTTAACTTATAATGATAGACAATTAGTTGCTACGCTCAACCGCGAGATATCAAGTAGCTTGTAATCTCAGGTGTAAAAGGCTGAAAATTAGTGACAATGTGAAAATCAAGAAATTTGACGGCACGTTTGGCGCAGTGGCTGAGCGATCGACTGCTGCGCTGCGTGTCGCGGGTTCGATCCTCGCATGGAACAAATATTTGAAATGGCTTTCCGCTAGCAATTTTTTAGCCTCGTATATTGACAAGCTCGAAACTGCTTGAACAGGGTACTTGCCGTGGCCCTAAAACGCAAATGGGAACCAATGGAAGAAGGTGGTTATTAGTCAGTACGAGTCTGATGTTCTCTTCCACCAGTCTGGCCAGATCTGGATGACTCCTCTTTATTGATTTTACACCCAAAATTTAGTTAAAGAAAAACAGATCAATGGATAATGAAACTAGCGAAGACATTTGTGATATCCGATGATCAGCTCTGAACCCCTGTGGTGGATTACCCCAGTAGTGAGATTAATTTAGGGTTATTCTGGGTCAAATAAGAAAGATTAAGGGCGCTTTTATACGTCTTTTTTTTAACCGGACAACGGACTGCTGGATTTGTGGTGGTGTATGGTTTATAATGGAAGTGTGTACATGCACCGGACATCGGTCCGGCGTTTTGTTCGCGTTGTTAAAAAACGGCCCGTTGTCCGGTGAAAAAAAAACAGACGTATACAAGCGGCCTAAGGCTAAGCTTGCGACCGCGACAGTAAGAAGTCATTTCTATGATTTGCAAGAAGCTTACTTTTAACCGCAATGTTGTTTCATGGTAACCGCACTTGTGGTTTGAACCAGGGCAGCTCTTACTAGAAGACTCGGTGATTCAGAACACAGTACAAAAAGATGTACCTACAGTAGGATAGGTACTATTTATGAAAGACTAGTGTCCTGTCCCGGCTTTAAAGTTGTATTGATTAAAACCTTGAATCGCCCAATCTATTTACGAAAACGGCTTAAAAATTGATGCATTATTTGAAAGATATAAGTGTATAGGCATGGGAAGCTACTTTGTATGTAAAAATGGCTTGAAGCGGGGTTGTAATACTTTTTTAAGATTTTCAAACGTCTGAAAATCTTATGACATGTGAGATTTTAATATATAAAATCATTATATTACTTCAACATATTTTCAAATGAATACTAAAGAAATAGGATCGCGATTTGGACTGATCGGCTCGACAAAAAAAAAATCGAACATGGCACTAAATCACAATTTTTTAAACGCGCACTGTTAAGAGATTTCATCATGGATTTATATGCAAGTTATAATAATAGATACTTTTTTGACTTTTTATTTTGAAGTCAATTGGTGAAAACATGATATTTTTTAATGTGGGTTATTTCGCTCGCATTTTGGCGGGGATGAGGTTGTACGCTCATACATTTAAACACTGTACTGCAACCTCACCTTATGGGATCTCCTTATATTTCGCTACTGAACTTTATGATACATTTTAAGGCGCTGATCACTGGAGCATTTACTTAATAAATCTAAGGTGCAACAAACTACGCAGACTAATAGCCTCATCGATTCGAATGCTGGCTGGATGGATAAATGATCAGTTTCAAAAGTAATGACGACGGAGCCTTTGATTCACGTCCTATTTACCAGAATCTGGCTACATCAAGATGCTGAAGTGAGGTTAACTATTTATTTAATTGTCTTATTCACATAGTAAATACTATCGGAGAAACCGTACATAAAGTGCGATTGTCGGTACAAATCTGTCGACCCGACGCCTTAACCGACTAATTTGAAAGACAATAACTCCTAATTACAGTAACTGTTAAGTCGTTTCACATTATTGGCTCGTAAAGACATATTGGCTATTACTACGGCATTCCCTTGTGCCAGATGACGGCTTAAGGAATTGTATGGCTCACTTGTTCGACAAATCACTAATACATTATCTATGTATAATGAATATAATACCTGAAATTCGTTACCACTATTTGTTATTAAGTTTAAAAAAATGTAGTGAAAAACTGTTTGTTGTTACAAAAATCGAAAAACCTAATGCACTTTCTAGCGCAGTCGGAAAATCACATAAATATTACTATTAAAAGCAAAAGAATCGGCTCTAAAAAACTTTCAATTTGTTCAAATGTTACCAAACAGATGTCGCTACTATTCCGTGATCTCACGTTACGCGCGTGAGTTTCCGCACGTAACCGTTTTCGGCATTTTAAACGAGTAAATAAATAGTAAGCGTTTTTTTGCGTTTTAGGTAGATTTTTTGTGCGAAAAAATAACAACAAAGTTTTCACTTCTTCAGCAGAAGCCTTACAAATATTGCAGTTTTCATTAATACGACACTTAAAAAAAAAAACTTGCAATTTTTTTTCTTTCTCTTTTACTTACAAAAAATCTACAGTCTTACCTTTTAGTAGTTAAACAATTCATCAACATTTTAAATGGCTTGTAAATTTACTGAGGACTGAGGAGTATAACTTTATACATATAAAATCTACAGAAAGAACTATCTTGCAAAAAAAGCTGTATATTTAAAATACTGCAAAAATCTAAATGAAAAACATAACTCTTCCTTGCAATGGGGAAAAAATCACGACTCCCACCTATACAAACTTTTTACGGCCCATAATATCCCGGTCGCTGCCTGTTCCGACAGTTGCATAATGGCGTATCGACAATAGTCTATTGAGTATTGAGCTCGGCCCAGCTAACTAACGGAACGAATCTGAGCGTAGGGCTGCTAACTTGGAGCCCTGTTGCCATACGTATAAACTAAACTAGAGAACCTGAAAAGAGATGCGTGTATCCGTCATTTTTTTTCTCTTTTGGCTACATGTCCATCCTTAGCTTACAGACTGCGTCACAATGTGGTTTCCCCCTTTTTTATAAAGTAGTGAAGCGAAAGGGATGATCAGACTCGGGCTGACTAAAATTCATTTTGTTCCTTCAATTGCACTTTATGATCCAGGGTCACAGTAACCCGCTCATATAGTCCCCTTAAGTGTTGACAAAATAAAATATGGAATGTAGAATCCGGCAAACTTCCATATTACCCTGGTCTTCCCTAAATGGCATACCTACCCTGGTTCCGAAAGTTGTTTAACCCTATAAACTGGTCTGTTGGAGCTAGACTTTGCTGTGTATCGGAACGAAATCCAGTAGGGCTGCTAAATAAAAAGTTAATATGCATTAACATAATCACAATTTGTAAAGAATTCGATAGCTGTACGAGTGGTACCAAAACTAATACATGCAGAGTCCTGTATCTTTGTGGCACAGTCACCCAGTTACTAAATACGAACATCATTCTTCAACAGTGTAATTTTTCATGATATGATTCAAAATTTTAAACTTATTAATAAAATACCGGCCAAGTGCGAGTCGGACTCGCGCACCGAGGGTTCCGTACAAACCTGCAAGGTTTACAAAGTTCGTTCATTACGACAATCGAGTCATAACTATGGTATTTTTATTGCAAAATGAAATTCATAACATTACAATGGGGAAAGATGGAGGAGCATAAATTTAAGACAAAGATCTCTTTATCGTTAACTGTCATTCTAGTCCAGGTAATTACTGCGCCGACAATTAGATCTAAGTATTTGATATGAATTTCAACTTGATAGCTCTACGCGTTCATGAGGAAAAAAGTAATAAGTTTATATATTTTGTAATGTAACTAAAAATTTAAGGTTTTCGGAATTTTTCCTTTATGTGTGCTATAAAACGTTGCTTCATGCCAAATTTCAAGATTCTAGGTCGACTGGAAGTACCCTTTAGGTTTTGATTCCCTTGCGAGTACTTGCGAGTTTCAAAATATGCAGCTTAAATTGCTGTTTCTTTTGATTGCGTTGACATAGAAGTTTGATTTTGTTACAGCTTAAAGGTATTATAGACCTGAGTATTTGGTATGAATTTCAATTTAATACCTCTACGCGTTTATGAGGAAATGGGTAGTAAGTTTAAAATTATTAAAAAATATATATTATGTGATGTAACTAAAAATGTATGGTATTCGTAATTTTTTCTTTATCTATGCTATAAGACGTTGCTTCGTACCAAATTTCAAGATTCTGAGTTCACGGGAAGCACCCTGTAGGTTTTGATTCCCTTGCAAGTGTCGAAAATTTGCGGCATAAACGGCTGTATCTTTTGATTACGTTGGCTTAGAAGCTTGATTTTTTCACAGCTTCAAGGGACAGTAGACCTGAGTAATTGATATAAATTTCAGCTTCATACCTCCACGCGTTCCTGAGAAAAAGGGTCTTGACAGACGGACGGACAGACGGACAACAAAGTGATCCTATAAGGGTTCCGTTTTTTTCCTTTTGAGGTACGGAACCCTAAAAATAATAAAATTGAAAACACCGCTTACTCAACTATCTTGAGTAGATATTGAAAAAGTAGTTATGTTAGATGGGGGCCATGTATTTTTGGCAGCCCTGACCGTAACACTTGAATGACCCCAGACTGCCGATCCGTCGATTCTAGTGGCGACAAGAGAGAAAGTCGAGATGACGCGAAAAACTGTTCGTCAAATTTATTTATAAGATACTCGTGTTTCGATGTTCTTGTATGCTACTGAAGTAGAACATGCCTTTACTCGCTTGGTAGTAATTTTAGAGCAAATATTTAGAAAACATTTACATAAAAGCTAAGCAAAGCTTAGAGTGGATTTCCCCCTTATACCTGGCGGCCTACCTTGACGTTTTAAAGCGTGAGTAGTTAGGCTGTGGGAAAGAGACAGAGCTATACAAGTCGTCTAGCGCCATCTCATTCCCTGGTCGGAACAGTAGGCCACCTCAACGCAATCACTAAATCTTAAGAGCTGTCACAGTGACAGTTCTCAGTTCAGCTCAGTTTCAACAGGTCATTGTTAAAAACAGTCAGTCATAATAATTGTTGAAATTGGCCCTAAGTTATGATCAAGTCCAAGATTTTGTCTATGGTCTCCATAGCATGTCTGATTACCAGTCAATGGCAAAAAATAACTGACTAAAAATATCAAAAACCACTCACTATAATTAGCACAAGATCAAGCTTAAAAACTGCCTGTATGACTAAGCAAATTGTACCAAAAATATCCGAACGCTCACATAAGTGTCAATTGTTTATCCAATCTTAAAAGTAAGGTCGTCAAAACATCAATTTGTCTACTGGTCTTAAAATGACGCAGTGGTAAGCTAATACGAAACTAATGTAGTCGAAGTAACCTTGCTTATTATTATGTCATCATTACGGATGTAATCGGCGCCTGCTAGCACGCACAAACAGTCATACAACTCATACAAGATGCTATTAAACCTAAGTTTGGGATGTTGTCGGGTTTTGCGATGTAAATCTTGCAGGGTTAAACTTTGGCCGGATGAATCCAGTTTCTCAAATAGGAAGCGTTTACTGTGTTCAGGTTAGGCCGGATAATATTATCATCATCGTCAAAGGATAAGTAGCCTTTTTTTCGACTATGTTGGGTCGGCTTCCAGTCGAACCTGATACAGCTGAAATCAGTATTTCACATGGAGCGACTTCGAAACTGGGCCCAAGGACCAGTTGCCTCCTAACCTGACCTCCACAAACCAGTAACTGGCTAAGTTATACAATTTGTTGAGAGTGGTTATCCGACAGTTATATATACACGGGTATAGCAACAGGCCTTGATACAGTTAAGATGTTACTGTCATTATACTCCTGACAACGATACTAATGGCTTCTTCTCAGAATAATTTCGTCTTATAAATACCCAACTTCCAATATCAGGCAGAACAGCAGTGGTAGCGTGGGTGGTGGTCGTGGGTTCAAACCTAGCCAGGCGGATTACTTTGTGTAATTTATTTAATTACTACTACTCTTAAATCGGTGAAGGAAAACATTGTGAGGAAACCGTTTTAAATGTTTTAGAGCCAAAAAATCGAAGACATTTGACATCCACCAACCCGTACTGGGTCCGCGTGGTGGATTGCGGCCTACTAGATTTAAATTTTGTTGGTACGAAATCGTGCGGCAAATTCTATCTCTTTTACACACAGCGTAGGACCGGCTCACGCGCACCTGGAATCTTATTTCTTTCTTACGCAGTTCAGTGGAGCGAACAGAGAGGACGCCTAATATATATTGATATAACATCTTAAGATAAAACATTATAGTATCGTATCGTCGTCGTCTGGGATGGCCTAATATATATTAATATAACATCTTAGATACAATATAGCCGTGTGTAGTGCCCTTTAAAGGCTGATAACGATTATGATGAAATAAATGTGTATTCGTATTCCATTTCAACTCATTCAGAACAAAATTGTCAAACAACTTTCCCCAAATCACTTATGCCATTGTCATTCGGTTTCTTACGGAAAATATATGTCAATGATATGTTAACGTGTATGAAGTATGCAATCAGTTTGCATCATTAGAGGCAGAGTCCACAAAATGATGTATTATTACTTTATTAGTTTTACTATTACCGAAACTGCTACCGTTACGGTGTCATTACGGGCGGGCTTATTCTGATAATGCTGTGTATGAATTTAATTTACTAGCAGGAAATCTTTTTATCTTGTCCTATTTAAACGTAGTTATGGTAATAGCTAAATGTACGTATTTTTTTTCTACGCCATCGCTATTCTTTTTTGATAAATTTCGTTGCACAGTGATATTCATTCTCCGGGCTTTTGTCGAGCGCGGTAGTTTTCTGATGGTCGCCACTGATGATTCTGGCTCTCAGAAATTGCAGTGGTTTGAGAATAGTGCGGCGAGATTGTCCCCTAAAAATAACTAAATGTAATTTAATTGCTTTTACCCTAATTTATTACGATGGTGTCGCAAAATTTGCTTAGCATGTAAGAAAAAGATAGAAAAAACCAGCAGTAATCAAAAAAATAGCAACAGGTTTCGTACCGCATTTGGAATAGCTTAACATCATCTTGGTGAATCCTATAATAAAATATGCGTCACGTATATTAAAATTATAAGTACAACAAATTAAATATCAGTGCATTG
This sequence comes from Agrotis puta, assembly GCA_943136025.2. Taxonomy (NCBI): domain Eukaryota; kingdom Metazoa; phylum Arthropoda; class Insecta; order Lepidoptera; family Noctuidae; genus Agrotis; species Agrotis puta. The sequence goes on along the minus strand of OW964188.2, from coordinate 8,757,982 downwards.
AATCCCGAATCACGAACGCCCAGCCGCATGACAAAGCACATTCTTTCTAACAGAATTACGCCAAAATTAATATTCTATCGTAATCCAAATTCAGTCGTGGATTGGTTACAAAAATCGGGATCAAGATTGCAACCATAGCTTATTAATTTCCAGTGATAAGCTGTAAGCTGCTAAATGGATAAACAAAAACCGTTTGATAAATCTATCGCCAAGTACGTGAGCTTAAAGCACTCAGGGTAAAGAACTGCTTAAAGTTTTTGCTCGAGTTTAAAGCAGGTTTCAGACCGGTTCTTATTATTACTATGGAGTTCTTACATCCTAATGTTCCAGGTTTCTACGACACAAAAGGCGTTGTGCCAAAATATACACTTGCCCCTGTGTTCTTAGAATTTTGCTGCTGTGATACTTTCTTGAAGGTATTACTCATGTTGAGCTGTACTCTATGGTTCGTTTAGAGCTTGAATTTTATTATAAGTAGACGTCGATTCATCATCTAGTACCCATAACACAAGCTCTGCTTAGCTTGGGACTAGATGGCGTTGTGTGATAGTTGTGGAATATTTATTTATTATTTATTATCTCTTACCACCAGGCGAGATAGTTGTGAAACGCAAGCCCATCGCTAGATAAAAATAAAAATACAGTTATGGGGTTAGGCGTTACTGTGCGGATGTCCATGACATTAAATGTTATGCGAAATATTAAGTTTTCAAAAATCTAGGCTTAGTGGTAGGATGGAGTCATTAGGAAAAATTACAAAAAAAATAGCATGACATGCAACCAAACCGCGAACCGATCTCTTTATCTACGGTACCTTTACTTGACACCATGTTGAATTAATTACAGGAAAAAAAACAAAACAATTGCTGCGTAAAGTTCTAAATAAGACAACACAAGTAAAAATCCATATCCAACCTATACACTTTCTTGTTCCTGGTCAGTTTTCCAAGAACTGTTCGACTGCTGGAATGCTTTCTTAAAGATATTACTCATACATGGTCCTTTATTTATTTCCTGCAGTTTTGTGGTCAGGGCCAACAGCTATAAGCCTTTGTCCTGGTAGCGCGAGGTTGAAGATTCTAGATCAATTAGTCATTGAATGACTTTGCATTTGAATCAGGTGTTATCATCTTCAAGTTCTATAGTGATAATCAATCTTTATCTATTATTTGTGTCCGTCGATGCATTATACGGGGGAAAAATCATCAAATGAGTCCTACTTGTCTGGGAAGAAATTGTCAGACTTGTACTGACTACAAAACACCCTGTCCCATCAGTTGCCCTGTGTTTCAGGGCCGCGGTACCGTTTACACAGTCCCGCGCATTCATGCCTCATGACACCTCCACCTTACTGTCCAAAAATAAAAGCTGTGATAAAGTGCTAATTCATTTTCTGAACTTTCTTTTTCACCTAATCCTTTTACATAGAAATCACTAATACAATAACCAAACAAACCAGAATACTACTCTAAATAGGGCTGTCGAAACTCGAAAGTGCTGTGTATTGTCGAAATTAAGTGATGTCGCATCACCTAATAGCAGGTGAACAAGGCTAGCAGGCGCCGTCAACCTTGAAACCACAGATGGTTTAACGGGGAAAGAGGCCCTTTTTGAACGCTGTTGACTTTGTTATTTTATTTTATGGATTTTTAACAAAAGGTATTCAAAAGTTTTTTGTGGAAAGGAAAATTCGACCGCGAACAGGATGATTTTGAATCCGAGATCTCCGGATTCGTATCGGATTGTGGGCTGGATCGTTGCCTACTGGCGTCGAATTTTTTAATATCTACATTCCTGAAATCCTAAAAGAATGTTTTTAGTGTACCGTATAAATTATTGATGAAATAGACACCCAAAACAAATTCTAAAAAAAATACAAAATTGAATTATGAATTTCTAATTGAAGCATTTGCCTTCTAACAACGAACGGTACCCTTTTTCAGCCCATTTCTTGTCATAGGATGAAAGCTTATGTCCTAACTAAAACTGATTTTACTTAAACTAATCAGAAAATATTGTACAGACCGGAAATTAAAAACCGCAGTTGCAAAAACAGTTATAAAACGAGCAGCTGTCTCTATCACAGTTACAACATTGCAAACATTAATTGCATTGATAATGAAAACGACACGCTATCACACAATTTTCTAGTGAAATTAATAGCTCGTTAACACGACAAATCGGTCATCCGAACCGAACAGATACGAAGCAGTGACGCGTAAAAATACTACAATAGGTCTTTTATGTCGATGTCAGACGCTTCATTCGAGTGAACTGTTCACTTGAGTGACTGTATTTAAGAGTTGACTCCTTAATATTCAATACTTATATTTTTATTGTATCCCATATAATAAGTAGGTACACATGACAGGAGTAAATATTCATAATATTATGCTATTCATTGAATTGGTACACTAATTAATTTACACTAGTAATTTATTGAAAGGCTCGTAATTAAAGCAAAATATGAACTAAGTGTAACCATTAATTTGTAGGCATTAAATTACAACTGTTTGGAACGAGTTGATTGTACTAACTCGTCCTAAGAGCCTCGCAGTTACATATGAAAAAAAAAAGAAAATGAAAAGTGAAGCGTCTAACATCGGTTTAAGTTACAAAAGGTTTAGTGCCACTGTTTTGAGCGTGGGATTCGGAAGCGCACCTCACTAGTTCGGAGTAGTGGTGGACCAACGGTTGGTGATCCGCGTCGCCCATTCTGTTGTGCGCACGCGCCGACTATCGAACTTAGAAAAATATTATTTAGATTTTTTTCTCGATGTGTTCAGTCGTGTTTAGTGATTGAAGATTTTTTTTTGTGATCACAGCTTCGTTGGATTTTTGTGACAAAAATTGCCAGTCGATAGTGGTGATTGATTTTGTGTTGGTTTTTAAATTGATAAGGTAAAAATAAATTTTTGGTTATTTTTATAATAATACCTATGTACAATGTTTTGAAACTAAACCATACTGTAAATAAATTACAAAATATTTCCCGTTGGATGAGTTTCTAAAGTCCACGCAGGTAAAGCCACTGGCAAGTATTAGTTACTTATCCACCTAACGATTCCAACATTTATATTATCAATTTTAATTTTTATTGAACTTAAATTCATATTAATTAAAAAAAAAGTGATTGGTTTCACAAAATAAAAAATACTTTACCTACTATACCCAATAGGTGCGAACATTTCCGAACGACGCTAAAAGCTTGACAAACAATGTAGCAATCATTTCGCGGTTTCCGCCATTATAATAATTCTGAGATAATAACATCCATCGAGTTTTCTTGACCTCGATGTTTTTTGTACTAAAAACACCTTTGAATTGTTCTGTGACGCAAAATGTTATTCACCTCTGAAAGATTTTCCGTTATCAAACATTGATAGACATCAACATAAAGGTTATCGTAAAGTAAACCCCTTTTTTGGAAGTAAATATCATCAAATAAGTCCTCCCATTTTGGGTGGAGCAGAAGAGACTATAACTCTTTTTTTTAACCTGTGTTGTCCCACTGCTGGCCATAAATTTACTGACAAAAAATTACATTATTCCTTCACATGCCCTTTTGTGTTCTAGAGCCACGGTGTGACAGAAACCTTGAGGGTTAGTGTCCAATAAGTACACCGATTAAGAGAAAGTATTAATAACTTCAGGAAACATTAAAATTCAAAGTGCCAGTGAAAAACCAGTAAACGATTTATAAGAATCACAAGTTTTATGTAAACGTAGTAAATGTCGAGATCATAGATATAAGAGCATTTTCGCCTTATTTCCGTGGCTCGGATAGCACATAAAGCCTTTGGTCCCAGCTGTCATTAGCTGTCAGTTGTTAGTCAGAAGCTCGAAAGTCCGATAGCTAGTCTTCCCAAGGGATATAGTATTACTCAGTTAGTGGGTCGTGGAGGTCAGATAGTCGCCCCACGTAAAATACTGATATTCAGCTGCATCCGATTCGACTAGAAACCGACACCAACATTGTTTTTTTTTACGTGTTAAAATCATCAAACGAGTCCTCCCACCCAGGGCAGAGCGGGAGGGACTGTCAGACTCGTACTGACTAAAATCAACGGTGTCCTTCAATAGCCATTTCCGTACCGGGGTCACGGTAATTCGTGAGTCCCGCGACCGACACCAACATTATTGGCAAAATAATAAGCAGATGGTGATGAAGAATCTCCTTTAATTATAATAACTTAAAATACTGTAACATCACCTGTGTAATCAACAGCTAATACAAAACAGAAGCTATTGCCAATTGAATAGAGTTTACAATCACTACCTTGTTGACTGGATCAGTTTACTTGACCCGTATCGGCGACAGATGTTTCGCCAAGGTTCAACTCGTTAATCCGAACAATCAAACCACTTCTGTTGACAGTTAACTGTAAACTTATTTTCACGATTTTACTTAATTGAGAGTTGATTCGGCAAGAAAAACCGTCCATTTTTAATTTAAATGTTTGGGTGTGTTAGCTTCGAGTAATGAAAAAGTAAACTAAGTTATTACAATGGTTGAAAATATCTTAGACATAACATACTGGGTCGCTGGACAGTCAAAATAGGATACCGTGGTCTTGGAACGCAAAGGGCAACCGAAGGAATAGGGTGGACTTGTAGTCAGTAAGAGTCTGACAGTCTTTTCCGCTCCACCACGGTGGGAGGACTCTTTTGATGACCAAGACAAAAAAAGGCGTAAGTTACCGCTACGTTAGGATTATTCTACAATGATGGATTAGGCCGATATGTACACCGCTATTCACTCACATTCTAACAGTTTTTAAGTGTCGTGGTATAGAGGGTTATATTAATATTTGAGGAAGAGTGTAAAAAGGACGAAAAATCATTCACGGGGTCATTGATTGAACTTCTACAGTTTGAACAAAGTATGACATCATCTAAGTAACATTTACATACCAAACATAGAGTTCAAATCAAAAGTCATTATTTAAATTAGACTGAGAATCAACACATAAGCCGGTCCTCCAAAATATAACCTCTCTTCTCAAGACACGAAATCTTATCTACATAACTGCTGCATTAATACATAATATCTATTAATTCTTATTACTAAAATTCTCAACTATTTATCAATCACGAATCATCGAACCAAACGTGACGTATCTAACTTTTTGCTGCTTGAACAGCACTACACATATACATTGTATTTTACCTAACATACTTAGAGCAAAAAAAAACCTCATTGTTGGCAGTTACGTTGAACTTTACACCTTTAAAAATAACCTTGAGTTAATTTTCACTTGCTTTTTTTTCTTTCAGTTGACAAGAAACCTTTGGTTCAAAAAACGACGCCGACTAAACCTGTTTCTTTGGCTAATTCGAGAACGAATTCTAAAGACGATATTCCTGATGATAATATAAGCCAGAGTTCTTTAGGAGGTGGGATTAAAGGGAAGCTGGCGGCTCTGTTTAATAAGGAGCAGACGATCAGTGAATCTACCATCGCCAATAAGTTTAAACTGGAGAGGGAGAAGGAAATGGAAATGCTGCAGAACAGATTTCATTATAAGGTGAGAAGATCTTTATTTTTGTAATACATGTTGACAGCGGCTCCGGTCGCGTGTAAGTCGGAAATTATCCCACAGGGAACTTAATACGGGTATAAAAAGTATCCCATGTGTTAATCAAGGTTATAAACTATCTATGTATCAAGTCTCATCCAAATCCGGTCAGTAGTTTTTGTGTAAAAGAGTAACAAACATCTATACTTTTAGTCACAAACTTTACATGTTAAGCTGGAAAACCTACTTAAAAAAAAAACTTACATTAGATTTTCAGTAGTTCTGAAATCGATAAATAGTAAAATCATCATCATTGAGTTATCTAGTTAGTGACATCACAGTTTGCTATTACCAAAAGTAATTTATGGCGCTTTAGAATGCTCAAAAAATTATGTCAATTGATTTACAAATACCCTATTACAATTAACATTTAACCTAACTACGATGAAATACCCGTAACCAGTGTAAAGTGTAACAAAACTCATCAGAAATTCTCTTAGTGAAGCAAAAACTAGCTTTGAAGTAACTATTCCATAACTCCTGACAGAACGCGACGTCTCCTCGCTTCAACTCCTCACTTATTAAGCTCCTGAGCTATTCCCGTCGGGAGCAACAAACCAGAGCTATTTATTTCCTGTTGCTTCTCTCCCTGGATAGGAAATTAAGAACTGTACTCACAAGTTATGTCTGAGAAATGCGAGGAGATTTAATGAGAAATGTGAGGAGTAAATCGTTGTAATTTTTGCGTTTCCGCTTATGTCATTTCTGAGGCATTACTGCTTCGAGAAAAGTCATTATATCAGGAAAGCTCAAAGAATGTTGTTTTGATTCAAATAGGCTTAAACATAAGCAATTTTTTAAACTTTATATTTTGCAAAGGATAATGCCCAATTCTCTTACTTTCGACTACAATATGAGAGTTGGCCTGTCCGAGTTATAGTGCTATGCATTTCCTTTAAAAATATTGGACCATACCATAAAAAAGCTAGTGAAAACTAAACCTGCCTAAATAACTAAGACCTTTTTTGTTTTGTTTTGACTTTTTCATATATCAAACCAAAAATATAAGTCTACATTCTTTTCCTTCCACTCCATAGCACACCGACAATCTGGTGACGCAATCACAACAAAGTAACGAAAGTGTAAAGCAAATACACAATACATGATAATTGACAATGCCTTAAAACCAGTACGTCCACGCCCTTATCCCTAAAAGAGGCCATATTGCGAAACGTGGCGTAAGAAGTACTAATGACTTGTATTGCATGTACTAAGTGAAGTTTTAACGATGGCTGAAGGCTGAGAAAAAGAATAGAACATTAATAATGTGGTACTGTTGTGGGCTATTTGCAGATTGTGTTGTGAGGAAACTGTTTATTGATTTGCAAACTGTAAGAAGATGAAGAAATTTGCAAAATGGTTCATTTAAAATTGAAAAATTTAATTGTAAATTCGGAGTGTCATTTTTGTGATCAAATCAGCCATCTAAAATTGCCACATTCCTCTCGTGTCTTTGTTTCTAAGGTCATCAGTTAAGTCAACTATTAGTTAACATTGAATTATATCATGTCTCAAGCGGTGCCAATTAAAACCCTTTTCATAAATCAATATTAAAATATAACTATCATAATAAGTACGCAATCAATAACAATCACTGTTACTTATTTATGATTCTTAATTACGGCTTCATCATTCATCTCTCCATTGGAGAAAATAAGTTATTTAAGCACCATCATTGAAATCTATAAAAGGTATTGTGTTACAAGTTTTCACAGGTGACAAGCCTCGATTAGGAAACTTGCTTACCTTACAACTTGACGTTTCTATCTTGCCCTTTTAAAGACAGTCAGAATAAGGCTATCGGTACGTATAGTATGTTGCCGTTGTCTTTTATATCGGCACGAACCAAACACGGTACAGATGACAAACAAGAGAAATATGCAAATACTTGGTGTCAGTAGTAAAGTGATTATTTTCTTTTTCGTGGTAAAATCATCAAATGAGTCCTCCCACCCAGGGCAGGGCGGGAGGGACTGTCAGTCTTGTACTGACTAAAATCCACGGTGTCCTTCAATAGCCCTTTACGTACCGGGGTCACGGTAATGGGAAAGTCCCGCGACTGTCCCGCTCTGCCCTGTGAGGGAGGACTCATTTGATGATTTTACCACATAAAAAGAAAAAAAAAACGACGGGTTGCACTCTGGGAGTGCCGGCAGAAATGAAAACTTGAATAGTAATTGTTGGAAATATCTTGTGAACAGATTTTAGTAAAACTCGCAAAAATGGTTGACTTTTTATTTCAATAATTTTCCAATGTGACGTACATCTTTTATAAACAATGTTACCTAGCAACGAATGTATCCAGCATACAAACTTCTTTAAAAGTAATAAAGTCACACGAACATTCACGCAAGCGCCCTGCGCCGTCCTACGCTTTTTCGATCAGGGTCACGTGTCCTGACGCGAGTGTCCTGACGCGAGTTTAAGATTTTATACCCATTACAGAAAAAGTGCTCAACGCCGCTAAAGAAGTTTTCACTTCAAAAATTGTGTTAATCCAGGTTATAACCTATCTGTGTATCTTTTATCCAAATCCGTTCAGTACATTTTGCGTGAAAGAGTAACAAACACCTATCCATTCTTCCATACATCGTCAGAAACTGTCACATTTATAATATTAGTAAGAAATAGCAGCTGGTCCTTAATTTTGTTTACAAACTTCGATGCTAGATAGGGGAACAGTGTATAAGACGGGACGCGAGATATAATGGGGACATACAATCTTAAGGCATACTTAACACAATACTAACGTAGCGCAAGCGATATCAGGACGTCATTTGCAAGCGGCCCTTAACAAATGGTGTCCTGTTGGCGCTTGCGCTACGTTAGTATTGCCTTAAGTGTGTGATTTCCCATCTTACCTCGCGTCCCCGTCTTATAAACTGTTTCCCTACTTCTAAATGTACTGAATTCATACCAATAAACGATCACAGCGAGTACAATTTGAGAATAGCTCGTAGTAAATTAATTTGGCGGCTACGTGGAAGCGAGGCCAACAACCCAGGATGCAACAGTCGTACATTTAATGCAACTGCTCGTGAAGATATTTCCTTTTCTATTTTATAAAAAAATGGGTCATGTATCCTCCTATCTTTGTTAGCGCTTTTCTGGATGCCCGCCAATTGGCAGTGTCCATATTGGGTCATGTTTCAGAGCTTTCAAGTTTGATCTATCTCGACAGTTTTGGCTAAAGCTTGGACAATGTAGATTTTGGCAAGGTCTGCAAACTTCGGCAACCGATCTCCGGCCACCGTAGGCGCGGGCATGCGGGCGGCGAGTAATGGGCGACTCGCTGTCCGACCATGGACCATGCCCGGGTCGACGCGGCCCGCGTTTTGTTCCACGCGCCCCACAAGGAGTGTCAGCATAGTGACGGGGCCCCCTGTAGAGGGCCAAAGCCTGCCGGGGTCGCGGGACTGTACGAATCACCGTGACCCCGGAACGTAAAGGGCTATTGAAGGACACCGTGGATTTTAGTCAGTACGAGTCTGACAGTCCCTCCCGCTTTGCCCTGGGTGGGAGGACTCATGTGATGATTTAACACGTAAAAAAAAGAAAAGGTCCGCAAAGTTGGGCAATGTCCTTTCTTTTCAATATTATTTGAACCGTAACTTTGTAGTACAGTTGACCTTTATTCTCTTTGATTTAAAGTTTATATCAGGGTAAAATAACTAAAAGGTAACAGGGGTAGCATAGACCACCGGGCGACAAAATTGTGTTGCGGTCTTTATTGATAAAAATCTCTGAATGATCATAGAATCTTGCGTTGAATATAAATTAGATGTTTTTTGTTTACCACAATAATATGCAAATACAAATACAGACACTGTAGTAGAATTCAGAATAGGTGGTCTCCAAAACCGGACATATAGTATAATCCTTATGATGTAGGTATGCTAATATATTTGATGTAACGTTATTCGCATACAAACCAACTTCAACCCCCTTTTGACCCGCTCCGGCAATTATTTTTTTCACTTTCACCATATCCATACTAGTAATATAAATTCAGAAGTTACTCTGTTGGTCTATTACCTTCTCGCGGCCAAACTGATTTAAGTAAATTTTTTTATTCGGGTGATCTATTTTTTTTTTAAATTTTACTTACTAATATTATAAATGGGGAAGTTGGTAAGGATGGTTGGATGTTTGTAACTCTCACGCAAAAACGAACGGATTTAGATGACGTTTGGTACCTAGATAGTTTATATCCTAGTTTAACACATATGGTTTATCCTGACTTTATGTTCCCGTGGAGTAATCTCGTCACATTATTGGGGATTTCTTCCGTTCGCTATTTTTCTTTTTATGCAAATATTAAGCCAGTCAATTTGATGTTCACGAAACGGTACAATGAATCATCTAGGTGTGTAAATTGCGAAAAAGTTTCTCCAATTTCGACATTTCCGCACCTCATGTAGACATGGTACCTTCATAACGCACTGATGCAATATGTTTTAGGTTAACATGTACGGTTTACAATTTTTTTATTTTATTTATTCCACAACTATCACACAACGCCATCTAGTACCAAGCTAAGCAGAGCTTGTGTTATGGGTACTAGACAACTGATAAACTTACTTATATATTTCTAAATACATACATATCATAGATAAATTACACCCAGACACAGAACAAATGATAGTGCTCATCACACAGACATTTGTCCTGGGTGGAATCGAACCCACGACCTCCGGCATAGCAGTCAGGGTCACTAACCACTAGACCAACAGGCCTGTCGCAATGTTCTTTATCTCTAAAACCTTGAACTTACTGATAATCAACACACTATTATTAGGCATAAGAATGAGACGTTTTGTATAGATAGGTAATATTTTTCTAGATTCGTAGTCATATCTGTGTTATTTACTTAATACTTGTGCTAAACCATAAGGACATTAATTGCAAGTCGAAGTAACTAAGTCGATTCCCACCTACATCATCATCATCATTTCAAACCGTAATCACCAACTTCTGGATATAAATAAACCACATCAAACCGCGTATCTTTATATCGCCGTCAAGTTAAATCGTTTAGTTTTCCTCATTAAATAAATATTATCTTCCTAGAGAAACCCAATAAGTTGGTTTCAAAATGAGTTACTCCTAGTTTATTTAATAGCCAGCATACTTATTATGCCGTATCTATGGAAAATACTAACAAAGATTTAAATTATAGTTTTAAACCACGAATGACATTTGAGCGTGAAGTTATGAACTTTTTTCATTTACACGGAAATACTCTTACTAAATAAATACTCTTTTTTACTTCGTCAACGTTCAAGCATCTGGTGATACACGCGAGCCAGTCTGGGTTTCCACCCAGGGCAGAGCGGGAGGAATTGTCAGACTCTTACTGACTAAAATCCACGGTGTCTTGCAATAGACCTTTACGTTCCGGGTTCACGGCACTTCGTTAGTCCCGAGCCCTCTAAAGCTGGGCCCCGTTATTATGCTGACACTCTTTAGGCGCGCGTGGAACAACGCGCCATCGATCCGGGCATGGTCCATAGTCGGACAGCAAGTCGCCCATTACTCGCCGCTCTTCACTTTTCCATTAAAAATAAATGTACAAAACAACTCACGTATCAAATTCTACCAATAACAAAGTCCACTTATTTAAAGTTAGAGAATAAAATAATAGTAACCAGAAGGCAGTACTTCTGGACACGGCACGTATTGTTAGGAGGTTCCTCTCTCAGGAGCCGTGACCACCGGCGGCCCGGACCCTGTTCCCGGCTCTGGTGGACTGCTATTTTTTATATTTTGAAAGGTTTTTTTTTTGTAAAAATATTCAAAAATGTAATTAATAAGTGAAAAAATGAATAAAGGATATCTTCTCAATTCCAGCCCAAACAACAAAAGGCAGAAAGTCCAAATGACTCAGACGATGACGCAAGCGAACAAGATCCGTCAGAAAAGGCACCTCTCATGGGCTCTACCACCAGCCTAGCACAAAGTACCAAGAAGCCGGAGATCATTGCCAATATACCCAAGGTCACTTTCGATGAGAAGAAGGAACAGCCGAGTGATAAGGAAAAAGAGGTTGAGAAAGAAGATAGAGTTATTGGATCACAGCCTGTGAAAAGACGAAGTGAGTATGGTCTATTCAGTTACTGTTTTTACTTTTACTATAAAATCTTCCTCCCCTATAGCATTCTACTTGGGGTCTGCGCGACACATATTTTTCTTCAATTCTCTCCTGTCAGATGTCACATCAACAATTACTCCTTTCTTTATTTGAAATGGGTTTGCTGTTAAATCAAGTCTATGTCAGAAGTGACAGAGACAAAGTGTACGAAAGAGTGAGCTTTTCAAGAAGAAAACTTTTAACTCTAATTGTACTATACTACTAGTATTTCCTTGAAAGACTCAAAGATTTTTGCTGTCACTAGGGTTCCAGAAGTCAGATGCATTAACTTGTATATCCAATAACTGGTATTCAGTACGCATTCGGGAGGATTTGGAACTGATTTCAATATCACTGAGAAAAGGCTAGACTGATGTTGACACTAAGGCCCAAATAAAGGCGCTTCTTCAAAAATAAACATTACCTGCTTTCGATTTACGTTCTTATTCGTGTGATAAGCTTGGTCACAGTCTTCTGTAGGAATGTTTTATTCAACTTTTAACCACAATGTTTGTATTCGAATTAAGAGTAACTCTGCTAATCTTGAGCTAAGACTATGTTCTCTCTATAGATTTGAGTCTTAGATTTAAATCTTGATTGAAATTACAGGCACAAATATCTTGACTGTTATTTATTCATCTAATGCCATCCGCAATATTATGTAACCATGCTGGGTAGCCTGTTGCAATCGTGTTGAAATGTTGTTAAACCAGTAATGTACCACATTGAATCAATTGCATATAATATAGTGTACAACTAATCATTTTAATAAAATACTCACGGTTATTCATAGATAACAAAGTGAAGGAGATGTTCTAGGGGATATTCTGTGTCTTCCAGGGAATAAATAAATTAGATTTTGACAGATGAAATTATGAGTGGAAGGACGATAAAATAAACAATATTATAGTTACAGTCCAAATACCATTTTCTTTTCTACAAGCTAAAATATATATAATTCTTGTTCCAGGTTCGCAAGACTCGCCCGTAGTCCTATCAGTATTAGACGACGTAAAAAGAATAAAAGTAAACAATAATAAAAAGGATCCTCAGACTAACGGAGCGATCTTACAACAGCCAGCAAGCTTATACCCACATCTGTCAGACATTGAGACAGATACCTCACATACCCAGGAGGAATACTCAGACTGCGGCGGATCAAGGTGTGGACACTACACTCTCGAATGCGTCTTCTTCTTTCTATGTATTTAAGTTTCAGGACGAAAGTTGCTTGGGATTTAAAACTAGATGGCGTTGTACTCAATTTTACATGTACAAGATGGCGGAGTTACAGCAACTGTTGTGCGAACGGTTGCTATTTAGTTTTAGATGATGTTCCTATTAATTTAGGATAGCTGTTTTTATTAAGTTTACGTTGAAATTAGTTTTTTAACATTAACTAATAAAATAATTACAAAAAGCTTGAAATAGCCAATCGTATGACGTTGCTGTAACAAAAAACTTGACTTCCACGTATCGACACATATTAATTAATATTCCTATTAATTCGCTATTTATTATACATACTTCTAGATATAGGCAGGCGGTAGCCAGTTGTATAGGTACTAGGTCGTAACTCAGATAAGGACACATTACCGGATGGCATTGAGCTGATTCTTAAATAGGTACATAGGATTGAAATCATTAAAATCCAATTAGGTATTTTATCAAAACTAAGGTAAAATACCCATTATAAATAATTACTGTTGTTAGTATGTCGATCGTTTATCGATGTCAATCACTGAAATGACAATATAAATATACAGAACTGCAGAACATTTAAATCAAGTAATTAGTCGACCATTTTTAAATCGTTATTATAACCTTTTTACTGTTTAAGCATTAGATCGCATTTTTCGGACTAACTCCAATAAATTTTCAATTAGTCTACAATTGAATTTGACTTAAACTTGTGCCTAAATTATAATGGACTGTTTTTACAAATGTTTTTTGATACTTAGCTATTAATTTGTCATTACTTTATCAGTAATGTTTCAAATTGAATGCTTCCGGTAGTAAAACTGGAATGTTAACTCGGGTGAATGCAGTAATTATTAGATCGCTGTTAATTATTGACCTCTTTTAACAAAAATTAACTAGCACAGAAGTTGACGCTGATCTAAATGACAGTACGGTTGACGCAGTGACCGAGCTATCGACTGCTGTTGACCGTGTCGCGGGCTCGATTCTCGCACGGAACAAATATTTGTATAATCGAAATATGGTTGTGTATGTGAGTTTAAATGTTTGTGAACGTACCCACGATACAGAAGAAATTCCTAGTGAGGGTAAACTTTTTTTTAAGAAAAGCAACATGAAAATGCGATATAAAAAGATAGATCTGGTTGTTTCATGTTATCAAGCAAACCTCGATGGCTACCTACAAAATATCATAGACTAGACACGTCTTTTTTTTTTTTTTTTTTTTTATCGTGGTAAAATCATCAAATGAGTCCTCCCACCCAGGGCAGGGCGGGAGGGACTGTCAGACTTGTACTGACTAAAATCCACGGTGTCCTTCACTAGCCCTTTTTGTACCGGGGTTACGGTAATTTACGAGTCCCGCGACCCCGGCAGGCTTTGGCCCTCTACAGGCCCCGTCACTATGCTGACACTCTTTGAGGCGCGCGTGGAACACAACGCGCCGTCGACCCGGGCATGGTCCATGGTCGGACAGCGAGTCGCCCATTACTCGCCGCCCGCATGCCCGCGCCTACGGTGGCCGGAGATCGTCTTGCGACGTCCGACGCCGTGGGCGTCTACCACTGCGGCTGGGGTGGAGGGAGGTCGCTGTTCTCTCCCTCACGCGGCCCGCCTCCTCCTTCGCGAGCATGACTGCTTCGCAGAAGGAGGCGACCGCTTCCCACTCCGTCTCGCCCCGCAGCATGGCTTCGACCAATGCCGGGCGCGAGAGGTCTCCGCCTATCGCCGTCGTGAGGACACGGCGGTGCTCTGCCCAAGCGGGGCAGTCCTGCACCGTATGCTCCACCGTGTCCTCCGGACGATCCTCGCAGTGGTGACACCCAGGCGTTTCTTCCCTCCTTATCAGACACAGGTACCTCCCGAAACTTCCGTGTCCGGTGAGGACCTGCGTCATGCGGTAGGTAAGGACGCCGTGACGCCTATCCAGCCACTCCTCAAAGAGGGGTCTTACCGAGACTAGACACGTCTTAGTAGGAAATTAACTGGCATAAAATATACCCACATAAGCAATACTTATCCTTTGTAAATACTAACAATAAGGCTGATTTTCGAAGTTAAATAACTATTTGCTTGTGATATTGAGAAACGACATCCATAAAAAAATATAAATATGACAAAAAATTACTTTGTACAGAAATACAGATACACAAGAACGCTCAAAAATATTTTCCTTCACAGTAAATATAATAAAAGTTAACGTTTTTATTTGAGCTTGACCAAAGTACTTGCATTCCTTACCTATTGCTAAGTTACTCTTTTGTCCCAAAGTTCAGTCACACCGTCATTTCCAAGTGTCAAGTAATTCGATACAATGTCGGAGGCACGGCTGTTTCACAATATTCCGTTACTTTACACGCTGTTCGTTGCGAAACCGTCACGTTCGCGATAACCTCTCGAATTACCCAGAACAAATCTTTGCTGAACTTGGGTCTCCGATGAAACCTGGTAGTAATTTATTTAAGCATTTATTTTCGTATCAAATTAATTGTTCAGCATATTTTGCTGCCTTTTGTATATAATGTATCCAAAGTTAAGGAATTTTCTTTATTTTGTATTCACATATTCGAGACTTGAAAACATTCCCTTTCCAAAAATTGTCTTTAGACTCAAAACAGAATTTGTCAAGGAAGAATCTTGAGCTAAACTACTTTCCTCTGTAATCATCTGCCTAGCTTTTTAACCAACTACCTAGGGGCCAGAAACCAGTCTTAACTAAGGAGTTATAACCTAATTGAACTAACTTTTAAACCTAGTTCAGTAAAGAGGTAGTACAAAACTCCTTTTAAAACACTTTAGAGTCAAATGCTAGCAAGCAGAGTGAACTGGCTTCTTCTGGGTAAGCTTACTCTATCGTAGGCTTTGTCTCGAGTCACTTTTGACCTGGACTAAAGTAAAAAACAATTATTTAAAAATAAAAGTCAAGACGCATTTACATCGTGCAAAACTAAGTAGGTACTACACTTCATTAGGTATTCCGCTAATGTTCTTCGTTATTGGGTCAGGTTGATTTGCATGGTGGCCGGTCATTGCGTCGAAAAAAACGTTGATTATCTAGCGTACATATCTAAGCAGCCTGCGATACCCTTTTATTGAAAATCGTGGACCTTTGTGAATACAATTTGTACCTTAATATTTCTTCAAACAACGTTTTAATGTATCTGCGTCGTGGAAGACAATGATAAATAATTACTCATTGACAGCTGTATCAACTCATTCATAAATTAATTACATAGTGACTTAAATACTTGTTTTAACAAAAAGTCAGTTCAAATATATAAAAAAATCATTAAAGTTAAGTTATTCGAGTAAAACCTACGTGTCGAAAAAATCATCGTCCTTCGACCCGGATCCCAATGCATTTATAAACGAACCATCGTATTATCTTACTCTTGAAATTAATAACCTATCTCTGTTGCAATTTGCCTATCCAAGTTTTAAAGATATGCAATCAGAAGCAGCTGTCAAAAACAAAAGAACGGGATATGGATTGATATAGAAAATTTAATTTTGGGCGTTATTCGCGTGTTTTCTTACCATATCATTTCATGCAGCTTCTCTAGCTATTCAATAAAATACTAAATTATAAAAATCAATCAATAAAAAGTTAAATCTAAGACTGTATGTTGCCTATTAGTGTGTAGTGGTTTTACTACATTCTTTATATAACGTAGGTTAAATATACACGGTTCTACTTAAATGACGTATATGCACAATTATTACAACTACTACTTATTATTCAAGCATAATAATAATGCAGTACAATTCCATGTTAATATCTTCCATCTAATTTGTACAGGTCGGATATGAACCATAGTTACAGATAGTTAAAAAATAAACTAAGCTTATTTGTTGAAATATTCCCTATTGAATAATTTTTAGAAATGAGTGACTCAAATTATTCAATAGGGAATATGTATGTCATTATTTATGTAAATGAAAATTGACGAAGATGCGACGGTTTTGAAATGCTCAATACGTCACGTATAATTTTTAGTACGTTTTCATGCGTATTATCTCTGTACTCTAATAAAAAAAAAAAAAAACAAATCATACGCGTCCGTCATTTATCAATACTCCGACGGGCTTAATAGATTTGCATTTTATTGATACTGGCAACTAGACAATATATAGGTAAAAACTCATAATGAAATAGGTGCAGTTAAGCCTAAACAAATACAATTACAAAATCTAGTGACGACGGCTTATCTATAACAGAATAATTTATAAATACTAGGTTAAAATATATGGGCTAATGCTTAGGCATTTACGGAATAGATACATACATAATCAAGTTGTGCTGAGCGATGTAAATTTGCCTCTATTGCAGTGTTCATACAGTTGAAATTATTATCAATATTTAATTAGTTGGTCTTTGCAATAGATTTACAGTCGAAGGTTTAGATTATATGAATGCGATTATACGATTTGTTGCACGTTACTGTCACATTTTGAAGCAATCACACTTGTCGACGCGTAATATACTTAAACTGGACGGAAAAGCTACATATCCATGCAATAAAAACTTTATAACCGACTTAAATATGACAAAAGATCAGCTCGTCGAGTCGTTGTCGATAAGTATGATTACAATTTTATGTGAAACTAAAGGAACGTTTTCATTTAAGCAAGTTTTGCATACAAGTATGACGTCACATAGGTATACAAGTAGCCTAAATTTAAAAAAAAACGACGGATCGCACTCTGGGAGTGCCGGCAGTAGTGAAAACTAAAATAGTAATAAACACACACGAACATTCGCGCAAGCGCCCTGCGCCGTCTTACGAATTTTCGATCAGGTCACGTGTCCTGACGCGAGTTTAACATTTTTTTACCATTCCAAAAAAAGTGCACAACGCCGCTAAAGAAGTTTTCACTTCAAAAAGTAAATCTACGGTTTAAACTTCGTACTTGTAACTTGTATGCAGGTTCGTTCAAGTTGCATACAATTTGGATCTTGAATAATGGAAATACGGGCTAAAGCCTTTGTCAAACAGACAGGCGTGGCGAATACGAAGCGAGGCGTTTTTATTTGTAATGTATGGAACTGTTTGAATCCAGTCGCGTAGAAAAGCGAAAGCGATCCGATAGCGTGACCGAACAGATGCGAAGTCGTGGCGAAGACCTATTTGCTCTGTTTGACGTCGTTCATAAAAAGCCAGCTAATACAACTCCTCGGTTCGCTGCACCCAGTTTGACGTCTCGTATCGGTTCGTTATCGCTTCGGACTCGGTCCGGTTCGCTATCGCCTGTCTGTTTGACACTGGCTTAACAGAAAGGCTGGGGCTACATTAGACAACGATTTGCGATGCGATTGGAAGAGCGAAACAGGTTATATGTGATATCGCTGATGTACGGTGTAGCTGTATACGTGAGCATTAATTTCTTTGTTTTAATCGCTCATGTGATCGCAGATCGCGTCGCGGCCTACTGTAGCTTCAGCCTAAGAACAAATATATAAAGAAAACATCAACTAATCGTATGTCTGCATTCATATAACAACAAAATGCCATATTTCAACAACTAGCATTTTCAAAAACGCCATTTCCTTTTTCGATGATAATAGATTTAGTTTAAAATAATTTAATTTCGACTAATCTTATAATTATAAGACTCCTTTTCAGGTATTTTATAAATTATGTTGTCTGTGATAATATTAAACTTAATTAGTATGTTTTTTTTTTTGTAAAATAAAGCTACTGAAACACATGTTTGGTTATTTTATTCCTTTAGTTTTGCTGTGATCCCTTTTGTGCACCTATTTTGAAACTCCATTGAATGATTTCTCAGTATGTTGTTTGGTTTATTTTTTAAATCTATTTTTTTCTAGCTACATACCATTATTATTAATGACCTCACCTGACGCCCTGTGAATTTTGAACGAGACCGTTCGGGGAAGAAATAAACTAAACTACAGATAAGAGATACCTTACTTCTTGTTTTTTTTTGTACGTCAGAATCGCTACGGTCATCAATCAAGGTTTCTCCTGACCAGGCATAGTTCACCATCTTTCGGCTCCCAGCATTTATGCTCAGAGCGCGCCTGCATTCACGGATTGGAAACGAGACGCCTCGGGAGTGCGGGATAAGAGATACATAGCTAAAGCCAGCATCAAGTTATCCCAATCTTCTTTTTAATAGATTCAACTTTATCACAGAAGAAGAAGCTTCATTTTCAATTGGGAATAAAGTTTGCATTAAGTTGAAGTTCTGGCGTCTGTCCTAAGAAGTGTAGTGGCCAACGAAAACGTTTTAGGATACGGTTCTTGTATATTTTTTCTCACTCTGGGCTAATTTAAAATCATTTAGATGCCTTCAGGTTTTGATTAATTTTAATTTTACGGCTTTCAATTTTCATTATAGGACTTAATTCATTCGTGCTTTTTTTTGTCGCGGTAAAATCATCAAATGAGTCTTCCCACCCAGGGCAGGACGGGAGGGACTGTCAGACTTGACTGACTAAAATCCAAGGTGTCCTTCAATAGCACTTTACGTACCGGGGTCACGGTTAATCGTGAGGCCCGCGACTGAATTCATTAGTGCTAGGATAGTATTAGTATAGTCTAATTTTCCTAGTCGCTGCCTGAACACTTATTGCTATTATAATTTCAAAGGGCTCTATTAAATGCAAAATATGACATCAAGTAGAACAAAATCAAAAATGTGATATCTCGACTTATGTGCATCATTAGTTCCGAAGATTACCCCTGCGGTCGCGACACTGTCTGTAACGGTAACCGTGACCCTGGGACGTAAAGGGCAATTGAAAGAACAGGGTGAATTTTTAGTCAGTAAGAGTTTGAAAAACTAGTCCGCTCCTCCGGACTCATTAGGCAGACAAACTACGGCCCCTTCTAGTAAGCATTAAAAGTAGATAACGAGTACTATAACGCTTTTTTTTATTTTCGTGGTATAATCATCAAATGAGTCCTCCCACTCAGGGCAGGGCGGGAGGGACTGTCAGACTTGTACTGACTAAAATCCACGGTGTCCTTCAATAGCCCTTTACGTATCGGGATTACGGTAATTTGTGAGTCCAGCGACCCCGGAGTATATAACGCTTTCATCAGATTAACGATAAATAAAGTAAGAACTGGCTACGAATCCTTGTAACAAAAATACGGCACAGATGTTTAAAGTAGTAACAAAAACATCTGCTTGTTCCGTAGTCAGGGGAGGCAACCAGATGTGTGCTGGCCTTTCATTGAAAACCAACCGTCAAGCAGACACGCGCGGCAGATGGTCCGTGTCCTTTATAGTAGTTTCATCTGATTATTTTGTGTTGAGGGACTTACGGGAGTATTATAAAGACTAGCTGTCTCCCGCGGTTTCACCTCAGCTGCTTGGCTCCTATCTGTGGCAGCGTGATGTTATATAGCATATAGCCATTCTCAATATGTGGAATTTCTAAGACAAAAAGATTTTTTGAATTCGAACCGAAAGTAGTGCCTGAGATTAGCGCGTTCAAGCAAACAAACAACCTCTTCAGCTTTATTTGTATATTTATAGAATGCTCCAATGTATTCATTATACTTAGTTCTTATCGTAGGGGTTGGAAATTTTTTTTTTAACGTGGTAAAATCATCAAATGGGGCTCCCACCCAGGGCAGAGCGAGAGGGACTGTCAGACTCGTACTGACTAAAATTCACGGTGTCCTTCAATAGGCCTTTACGTTCCGGGGTCACGGTTAATTTAGTGTTGTTTTGTAGCTAAACTGACAGCTTTGTTACAGCTGTTAGCTACAGCTACTCTAACAACAAGTTACAAGGTTTCTGCTACACAGGCCTCAAAAAAAATGCCTCATCATACAGATAACTTGCATAATAAAAACTACTTTTTTTGTGTGCCAGTGTCTTTGACCATCACCACCATGGTCACAAGCAACGACGTGATTCAAATCTTACATCAAGTATTGTCAACTTATCTTAAAATCTTCCATGAAGTAACTACAAGGTTGAATATTCTAAACATCACTACATAGTATAAAACAAAGTCGCTTACCGCTGTCTGTCTGTCTGTCCCTATGTATACTTAGATCTTTAAGACTACGCAACGGATTTTGATGCTTTTTTTTAATACATAGAGTGATTCAAGAGGAAGGTTTATATGTATAAAACATGCACAATATAGTAGACATTGCACCCGTGCGGAGCCGGGCGAGTCGCTAGTAGTTAAATAAAGTACACAAGAGGTCCATAAAAAACCACGGTCACTTGTTACTCATTAACAAAAAATTAAAGGACCTAAGCATGTTTGATAAATGGGTTTACTCAAGTGAATCGAGACCTTGGCCTGTCAAAGTATCAATGAACTTTAAGTCAATAAAAAAAGCTAACTTAATAACGTAATAGATACCATAGTAGCTGTTTGTGGTGTCGCGGGACTGTCAAAACATATAACCGTGACCCTGGAACGTAAATAGTAATTGACATCTTAGGAGGCTCTCGTTAGGCAGCTGGATCAAGGGCCTGATTCAGAAAGCAGTTCTTCTGGACACGGCGCGCTTTGTTAGGAGGTTCCTTTCTTTAAGCCCTGACCGGCGGTAGCTTGGACCCTGTTCCCGATACCGGTAGGCCACTATTATTAGCTATTATTATTAAATGTTTTTTAGACTTTTTTGTTTTTGTAAATATATTTAAATAAATAAATATTCCACAACTATCACACAACGCCGTCTAGTCCCAAGCTAAGCAGAGCTTGTGTTATGGGTACTAGACAACTGATAAACATACTTATATATTACTAAATACATACATATTATAGATAAATTACACCTAGACACAGAACAAATGATCGTGCTCATCACACAAACATTTGTCCTGGGTGGGAATCGAACCCACGACCTCCGGCATAGCAGTCAGGGTCACTAACCACTAGACCAACAGGCCTGTCAAAAAAATTTAAAAATATACTTAGTGAAAGTAGTAAATAAAGGACAATTGAAGGAACACGGTGGATTTAAGTCAGTACGAGTCTGACAGTCCCCATTCCGCTCGAACTAGTGATATCATCATTTGATGATGATGCAAAATAAAAAGTTGCTGATTGTATGAAACTAGAAAATTACATGAAAATATTTGCTTAACGTAGTATGCAAGTGTGGTACAGATAATTAAATTGGACAACTGCCGCTTCCCGCTGTCTATCTGTCTGTCCCTATGTATGCCCTATGTATCTTTAAAACTACGCAACGGATTTTGATGCGGTTTTTTTAATAGATAGAGTGATTCAAGAGGAAGGGTTATATGTATATACCATGCATAATATAGTAGACATTGCACCCATGTGGAGCCGGGGCGGATCGCTACTGATTAATAAAGTGACTTCTTTTAGGTTTTAAGTAAACAAAATACAATACTTAACCCCTGACTCCAAGACGGTCTTAAAACAGCGCGCTTTTGATAAAGCATTACGTCAGTAAAATAAAACCTAGATTAAATAAAACGGCTTTGAAAACCTCGTAGATAGCGGACGTCGAGCGTAAAAATGACATAATTATAAGTTTTCTAGCATTTTCCTTACAACTTAGTAATCGAGTTACAGTCTATCCAGAAATAGCCGAATACAAGTATTGCACATGAAACACTATTGTTTCAAAAATACTATTCTTTCTGAACTTCACAAACTGAAACAAAATGTCTGATTCTATTCATTCATCATTTATTAAAGCCAATTTATAAGATGAGCTAAGTAGCTTAAGAACTAATGAAATGAAATTATGTTTATTTATGCAAGTAGGTTATATCAACACTTTTACACGTCTTTTTATAAAACTAGGAGGGGCCGGTGTTTCGTACCTGACTACTCTGAAAAGAAACAGCTGAAACAAACTCAGAGGTCACAGTCTCTTTTAAAGTTCAGACATTATATGTAGATCAGGCTATACGAGGACCATTCAGGTCAATGTCTGAAATGGTATTTTGAAAAAACCACACAAATTCGAGTGGACCTGCCCAGTCAGTGCAAGCATTTGTCAGTTATCGTATATTAGGGGAACAGTGTATTAGACGGGGACGCGAGCGGTAGCGCAAGCGCCAATAGGACGCCATTTGTTAACGGCCGCTTGCAAATGACGTCCTTATGGCGCTTGCGCTACGTTAGTGTTGTGTTAAGTATGCCTAAAGAGTGTATGTCCGCATTATACCTCGCGTCCCCGTCTTATACACTATTCCCCTACTACTTATTATAAACCAAACATATACTGAGAATCATAATCTACCTCACAGCATAACAAAGGAATAAAATAATGAATATTATATGTTTTCTTAAATCAAGTGCTGTTCTCATTTACTGACATCCATTTATTTTTATTCCAGTTCTGAAGACTGTCTCTCGGAAAATGTGAAAGATAAAATGAATAAATCTGACAACTGGGCTGAAACATCGTTTGGACGTGAAGTTATGAACGTAAGTCTTTATTTATCATCATCTGCCTAGCCTTTTCCCAACTATATTGGGGTCGGCTTCCAGTCAAACCAGATGCAGCTGGATATCAGTATTTTACATGGAGCGACTGCCTATCGGACCTCCACAACCCAGTAACTGGGTAATACGATACCCCATGGTAAAACTGGTTGTCAGAAGTAAGTCTTTATTTGTATATGTATATATATATTAAGGCCACCTTCCACTCCTTATGTAATCTATACATATAATAAATCTGTAGAAGGGTCAATTCTGTACATTGAAAATATTGAAAAAATGAATAGCGGGGGGTGTTGCTGGATCGATATCAAACCCAAATATATGATTAAAAAAATTTTTGTCTGTCTGTCTGCCTGTCTGTCTGTCTGTCTGTTTGTGCAGGCATCACGTGAAAACTAACGGTTCGATTTCGATGAAACTTGGTATAATTATTCCTTATTATCCTGGGCATAACATAGGATTCTTTTTATCCTGGAAAAATACGTAGAAAAAAATCTTATTTTTCAGTTTTATTCATAGACGTTGTTCTGTAGAACCGCGAACACACGTTGCATTACCCGCAGTGGATTCAGCGCCGTAATATTTATAAGATGTCATTGTCAGAGTTACTCAAAATGGGGAAATAAACCATCCACGCGAAGACCGACATCCGCGCGGACGGAGTCGCGGGCGGAAGCTAGTACCTTAATATATTTGTGCAACTTATGTTTTGGACATCTAAATGATCTTCTAAAGTTCTTATAGCGTAATCCGCTAAAATACACAATCTTTTTAAAGTGATTGGTAAAGACGCCAGCAGGTCAACCTACCCGAATTTGTCAAATGTTATCAATCGAATATAACCCTTCCGCTATTGTGATAAGGTTGGAAATCTATTAAAGACATTTGACGGATTGAAGTAGGTTGATGTGCTGGCTGTCTGTACTTATCTAAGTCTACCATTACCACTGGGCCACCACAAAGTCTAAAACGGCCACTTTAAGCAATATTTCTAATGGTTCACTTCGTGCATTTTCAGCAACGTCATTGTCTATTGGTGTGAATCATTTGGAATATTGCTAAGTGGCCATTTTAGACCCTGTGCTATCCCTCCCTTCACTTCAAAGGCATTTTGTATTTCCACAACGGGTTTTGATAAGATTAGTAAGCTTTTCGGTATTTGTCTGTATTTATTAAACCATAAGAGATTTCATCAATAGAATGCCACTTTGTCCAGGCCTTCGTTTTTATTGCATGTTAGAATCGATTAAAGTAAACAATGAAGGAAAATTGTGAGGAAAATCACACAATAATACAATACATAGTCTTTATACAATGTCGCTTTTATTGTAACAAAACCTGTTAAGATACAACATTCAAACATTATTTTATTTATTACCGAGCAATAGCCTTTTAATCAGTCGTGTTACATACAAAAGAATAACAAAGTTACTGTGTGTTTTAGGTCTAAAAGTTTATTAATATTAATTCGTAATATTTCTATAGTAACGTTATAAACTAACGGGCACGCCGCAATCGCGGCGGTAAGACCCCTCTTTGAGGAGTGGCTGGATAGGCGTTACGGCGTCCTTACCTACCGCATGACGCAGGTCCTCACCGGACACGGAAGTTTCGGGAGGTTCCTGTGTCTGATAGGGAGGGAAGAAACGCCTGGGTGTCACCACTGCGAGGATCGTCCGGAGGACACGGTGGAGCATACGGTGCAGGACTGCCCCGCTTGGGCAGAGCACCGCCGTGTCCTCACGACGGCGATAGGCGGAGACCTCTCGCGCCCGGCATTGGTCGAGGCCATGCTGCGGGGCGAGACGGAGTGGGAAGCGGTCGCCTCCTTCTGCGAAGCAGTAATGCTCGTGAAGGAGGAGGCGGGCCGCCTGAGGGAGAGGACAGCGTCCTCCCTCCACCCCAGCCGCAGTGGTAGACGCCCACGGCGTCGGACGTCGCAGGACGATCTCCGGCCACCGTAGGCGCGGGCATGCGGGCAGCGAGTAATGGGCGACTTGCTGTCCGACCATGGACCATGCCCGGGTCGACGGCGCGTTGTGTTCCACGCGCGCCTCAAAGAGTGTCAGCATATTGACGGGGCCTGTAGAGGGCCAAAGCCTGCCGGGGTCGCGGGACCAAGGGATTACCGTGACCCCGGTACGTAAAGGGCTAGTGAAGGACACCGTGGATTTTAGTCAGTACAAGTCTGACAGTCCCTCCCGCCCTGCCCTGGGTGGGAGGACTCATTTGATGATTTTACCACGCAAAAAAAAAAAAAAAAAACGTTATAAACTAAAATAAAATTCAGTGGTTAAAAAAATATACTTTAAAGAAGTTACTATAGAATTGTCCACCGAAATTCTGCTGAGAATTCCATGGTAGATCCATTTATGATAGCTTCATTGTTGATTTATAAAAGTGTCTTAAAGAAAGTGGCTAGGACTGACTGAAAGCGGAAAGCGGAGAACAGAATAATGTGGCGCTAGAACGGAATATAAGGTGTGCCACGGCCTGGCACATGGCTCAGACCCTGGAGGGACGTACAAATGGCTACACCTGGACCATAATTAGCCTAACCAGGATGCAGTTAAAGAAGCTCGCACTGGGCGCATATAAGGCTAGTTACAACTGTGAGGTGCAATCTGGGAGAGGCCTATATCCAGCAGTAGACTGTAAGGCTGTGTTGATTGATTGATTGATTGTGACGTTTATCATCAGGTGGTGAAGAAAAACAACACGAGTTACAAGAAGGCAGTCCGCGAGAGCGACTCAGATAGCGACCTGGACAGCGAGCTTGACGATATTCTGGATGAGGCCATCAATGAGCAGAGCGAAGGACCCACGCCGCCTAAAGTTAACAAGGTATGCATCATTATGTAATGAGCTTTAACTCACACTAATGAAGGGTTATAATAGCATGGACGGCCAGCGTTTGGTTGCATTTTCGGCTCATTTCAAAAATAACAAAAGGGTTTGCTTAGATAAAGTGCAGACTTGTTGACGTTTTAGGACTCTTAGTTCTCAAAGTTAGGACTTATCCGACAAACTTCAGCTGCCATTGACCAGACAGTGTAAATTAAAAAAGCGATCTCTGAATTACTTCGGTTCAGAGATGTTTAAATCTGTAGCTTCACAAATTTATTAAAGATATCTAGATATCGAGACACGTAATAATCAAACGCATCTCCATCACCTTCCCACCCAGACTGTCCCCTCTGACCTAAACGGAACTTAACAAACAGTGGATTCTTGGAGTCAGATTGGCAGTAATATCCATGTAAAATAATGCCACGATGAGGTCAGACTGTAAGGCGACCACAAATTAGTCGGAAAAAGATAGCCTTTTGCAGATGACGCGAAATAAAAACAAAACAGCTATTCGACCTGTTACTAAATAATCTCGTGTTAATTATTCTCAGTAAATAATGACAAATTACCGACAGATTCTAATGAAACGTTGATCAACACAATAAACTAGACAGTGTTGTACAAATATCTACCTATTGTTGTTACTTCAGTATAGGCAAGGTCCTACTGTTGTACGCAACTGCGGTTGAGTGAATAAGTGTTTATGTATGTGGGTGCCGGTTTATTTTGTGTATTGTGGACTCAAATGATGTCGAGTTTTATGAAAAATCTTCTGCCTGTTAAACAGGTGAAAAATGTAAACGTAGAATGTTCTTTAGATCAAAATACTGAGGACATTATAGCATAATGACTAATAATTCAATTAACAACTGGTTTTTATTTTTGAGTGTAAGAAACATCAAATGACTCCTCCCGCCGGGGTTTAACCGGCTGTAGGCACCCTGTAACTTCACATGCCCTTCACTTTCCAAGACCACGGTAAGCTGGTGAGACAGGTTACCTCAGGCAAGGGTGCTTCACAGTCGACCACATCATTACTTACCATCAAGCGAGATGGCGGTTAAACGCGAGCTCTTAATAAATAAAATAAAACATGAAAACAAAAAGGATGAATATTTTAAATCATTTAATTATGGTGAGAGGGCATGATCAAAGAGAGAGAGAATTAAGTTTTAATTAGCGTTCATTAATTAATAATAGACAGTCTTACTTAGTTGATCAAATTAACTAGTATACCTATTTTTTTTTTCTTTTTAAGTGGTGGTAATCCACAAAAAGTTGAAAATCTATGGTTAACGCTTTTGCAAGTAATATTTGGTGGTCCCGGGTACTTCCTGCTTTTTAGCCATATATTTCGCTTGACCAACCACTCCCGGTTGGTTGCAGCATTCCGTGGAGTCCTCAACAAGTTTCGTGTATCAGGAGCGCACCTTCAAGTCCCCGCTGAAGGTGCAGCCGGCCACGCCGCGCCAGGACAAGGGCAGCGAGTTGGTGCACAGTGTCAGCTTCTACAGGCGTATGCAGAACGCGGTGAGTGGGATTCATTATGTATAATAAATAAAATAAGCCTTTATTGCTGTTACATACTTTACAATATCATACATTTATATCCGACTATCGGTTTTCTTAGCAACAGCTTGTCCGTCGACCTAGGCCTCCTCCAAAGACTCATCCATCTCTGTCTCTTGAAGTTCTGGTCCATTCTGGACCGGCAACTTTTTTGAGGTCATCCTCCCACCGTTTCACTTGTCGTCCTTTACTCCTTTTGTCATCTCTGGGGTACCACTCTGATGTTAATCTACTAATCAACTCTCATCTATACAAATAATAAATCTGTAGAAGGGTCAATTCTGTACATTGAAAATATTGAAAAAATAAATAGCGGGGGGTGTTGCTGGATCGATACCAAACCCAAATATGTGATTCAAAAAATTTTTGTCTGTCTGTCTGTCTGTATATGCAGGCATCACGTCAAAACTAACGGTTCGATTTCGATGAAACTTGGTATAATTATACCTTATTATCCTGGGCATAAAATGGGATACTTTTTATCCTGGAAAAATACGTAGAAAAAAAATCTACTATCCACGCGAAGACCGACATCCGCGCGGACGGAGTCGCGGGCGGAAGCTAGTTATGTATATTTTTGTGTGAATCATGAGATAACCGCGGTACATCATTGGTTAGTTTATTCTCCTGAACTCCATGTTCTGACCCACAAGAATAAAGACTGCACAGTTGGCGCAGTGGCTGAGTGACTGACTGCAGCGGTACGTGACGCGGGTCTGTTTCCCGCCAGGAACAAAAATTTGTATGATCTAGAAGTGGTTGTTAGGACTTTGATTGTCTGTGTATGGGAGTTTAAAAGTTTGTAAACGCACCATAACACAGGAGAAACAACGAGGGAGAAATGCTTGTTTTACGTAATTTCTTTTTACTTGCTTTTAACGCCACGAACCCCTCACTCTTAGAGTGTTGATGCGTCTTATCTTTGAAAATTATTTTTTTAAACTCTAACAGATACTTATTTGATTTGAAATTTATTGATACAGTCAACATTCCTGTTAAGTCTTACCACCATTGCGAGGACCGTCCTGAGGACACGGTGGAGCATACGGTGCAGAACTGCCCCGCTTGGGCAGAGCACCGCCGTGTCCTCACGACGGCGATAGGCGGAGACCTCTCGCGCCCGGCATTGGTCGAGGCCATGTTGCGGGGCGAGACGGAGTGGGAAGCGGTCCCTTCGCCTCCTTCTGCGAAGCAGTCATGCTCGCGAAGGAGGAGGCGTGCCGCGTGAGGGAGAGAACAGTGTCCTCCCTCCGACCCACCCGCAGTGGTAGACGCCCACGGCGACACGCAAAAAAAAAAAAAAGTCTTACCACCATATCTTTCTGCAATAACATTATTACTGTCCGCAGTCGTCCACCCCGTCCACTCCGATGCGTGTGATCCGCCACGTGTCCCCGGACCGCGAGCCGCCCGCCACCCCGGACGAGCCGGCCGCCAGCGTCACCACCGTGCGGGAGAGGATCAAGGAGCTGCAGAACGAGATCGTTAAACAGCAGACTGTTATATCACAGGTATGATCTTTTAGGACCTATTATAGCCATGGCGCGTGAATGTCTTAAGAGGTTAGCACGTCCTGGAACGCAAGAGGCAACTGAACGAACAGGGTGGTTTTTAGCCTAGTCAAGTCTATATCTTCAAGTTCACCCAAAGCGATAGGACAAAGTCATAATTACCCATAACAATAAAAAATATGTCTGTAGTCGCTCGGCTGTAGTGGTTATTCGAACAACTAAAACAGACTTTAAAGCTGAGTCTCTTGCTCTTCCTACGTTCGTCTAAATATGTAAGCTGCGCCCCCTATATGTTAGCTAACAATGTTTTGTGATAGTAAAACACGATAAAGTGGTGCAGAATAACTCAGATTTAGGCAAGTTAGTCATGACAGGAAGGATTCCTACTCTTGTTAAACTAGTTTTCTGAATTGTGGTAGTCATATTATAAAGGCAGCAAAGTCGCTCTTCAGAAACAGTATTCCATCCAGTTAAACTGGTAACTGACGCCAAAATGGATGGGATAAGTTTTTTCTTAGCCACTGCACCAACCGTGCCGTCAAAAAGCTACAAGACGGATGAAGATCAGCCCACTTTTCTGTAAATGGTAGCAAGCAAATTTACATTCGCGCCCGGCATTGGTCGAGGACCTGCTGCGGGGCGAGACGGAGTGGGAAGCGGTCGCCTTCTGCAAAGCAGTCATTATCGTGAAGGAGGAGGAGGGCCGCGTGAGGGTGAGGACGGCGTCCTCCCTCGACCCCAGCCGCAGTGGTAGACGCCCACGGCGAGGGACGTCGCAAGACGATCTCCGTACGTAAAGGGCTATTGAGGGACACCGTGGATTTTAGTCAGTCAAGTCAAGACAGTCCCTCCTGCCCTGCTCTGGGTGGGAGGACTCATGCGATGATTTTACCACGCTAAAAAAAAACAGATTTAGGTTGTGGTGAACTTTACGTCTAATACTTAGTGTCTTATATTTCAGGCCAGTCAAGCGTTGAATCTGTGCGCAGCTACCATCGAATTCAGCGGCTCCACGGAACAGGCGGAGGGCGAAAGGCTACTGTTGTTAGCGAGTAAGTTTATACCTAATTCTTTGCCATGATCTGATGTGCTATTTGAGCTATTTCCATCGAAATGTCTGACATTACAGCCAAATGAATATTGTATTAGATAGCAACTACAAAATTAAAGTCGGTCTACGTGTTTTGCCGATTGTGGCGTACAATACTAACATGTTTTTTTTGGTTTAGAGCAGACCAAAAATTTGAATTTTAAGATTACACTCCATTTTTTTTTTAACCTGTGTTGTCCCACTGCTGGACAAAGGTCTCCCCCATAACTTTCCACTCTTCCCTGTGTGCGGCTTTCTCCGGCCAATTTCTCATGAAGGTTTCTAGGTCGTTACGCCAGTGTTTCCTAAGCCTCCCTCGGCAACGACGTCCGTCTGGCACCCACTGCGTAACAACCCTAGCCCAACGATCCTGATGCATTCTATAGACATGGCCCACACAATCCCACTTCAACCTGGCAGTCTTGTTGCCCACATCGGTGATTCCAGTTTTGGAGCGTATTGCGGTATTTTGAATACAATCGCTCAGCTTGATACCCAAATACGTTACGCTCCATAGCTCTTTGGCAAACCTTGAGTTTGGACTTTTGCGACTCAGTCAGGGACCAGGTTTGAGCACCGTAGGTAAGAATGGGAAGAATGCACATGTAAAAATTAAAACAATAAATAATATTGATGTTATCGTTTTTCCCAGCCCACCGTCGCCAGGCCTGCGTGCACGAGCTGCAGCGGCTGCAGGTGGAGGGCGCGGGTCCCGCCGCCACGGCCGGCCGGGCCACGCTGCACATCAACGCACTCAACGTGCCGCTCAGGAGGGAGTACGTGCGACAACTTAATGCTGGTATGACAACTGTGGGGACGTAGATCTCTGCGAGACATTACGAAGGGCAATGTCTAAATTAGTATGGAGTTCTGCCCCCGAAACACCCATAATCCATATTAGTATTATACAATACCTTATTAATTTAAAGTATTTAAATTGTTGTTTTATTTGAAATTTAACTTAGAAGTACTGTTAAAGTGGTATGGTTTGATATAGATCTGCAGTCTGGGCACTCTTGGGGCAGAGATGGGCAGTGTTATTGGTTAATGACAACAAAAATAAACAATCCAACACAAACGGCGCAAGCCATTTTTTTATGGAACTGTTTTAAAATTTAGAACAGTTAATGATTTCAAAAAGATTTAGTTACTTTTTAGTGTAATGAATGTTCATAAAACAGCCATAAAAAATCTCTATTTGAGTTAGAAAAGCCCATAGTTTTTGAATGGTGTATATATTCTTTTAAAAATGCGTATAAAAAATGCAATAAGCTCGCACGAAATAAATTGCGTATTTTCTTCTTAACGTTTCGACGATTCGTTTAGTCATATTTTTACTTTCCGGTTCAATCTTTTAATGACTGTACCGCACAGACAGCCCACGACTCCTATCCCTGCACGTTCCAGACGGTGCCGTGGGCCACCACGCGGTGTGCCTGGTGAAGTGCCGCGACCGAGTGCTGGCCAGCAGCATGCAGCAGACCAAGCCCACCTCCAACATACTGCACTTCCCCGACAACATCACCATGCTGGGACTAGCTAGCGACTTCAAGGTTTGTGTTACGATCACGGCTCTACAAAGTCAATTCTCAAACAAAAAATGCTGTTAGTTGGTTACTAACAGAGGCTCCAGCACTACTTTTCTTGTTTTTGTGACGAAAACGGGAATTTTGACGTTAAATTCATGGAAAAATTAATACCTTGGACGTACGCTAGAGGCAGTTTCTCGTTTTCTCATGATATAATAAACGCTGCACATACTTAAAATACACTGTGCGGTAGTTTTTTTTTTATCATGGTAAAATAACCAAATAAGTTTATGAAGCTTTTTTTTTCTCTGCGTGGTAATATCATCAAATGAGTCCTCCCACCCAGGGCAGAGCGGGTGAGACTGTCAGACTCGTATTGACTAAAAACCACGGCGTCCTTCAATAGCCCTTTACGTTCCGACCTGTACGGTAAAATAGGGTAATTGTGATAAGGCCGTTGTCGCCATCTACGGAAGCGTTTTCTTAGTTTAACATGGATACTAGGAATAAATCTATGTAAAGTAAAAAAGTCGGTTAAAAAAATGTTACCGCACACTAGGAATTTCTCCTGTGTCGGGGTTTAAATTTTCATAGACAAATAGCCGGATTATGAATGAAACTGATAATTTTGTTATGTTTTTCAGGTAACAGTAGAAGTTTATCTGCTGCAAGCGTCAAAAGAAGTGCTATCACATGAGATGAAATATCACATCTCAAGCAAAAAGGTACACATAAAATATTATTTATTAACATTATGAATACCTGACACTTCACACTATTATTGCATCAAATTAAAAGGGGCATATCTTCACTTTTCTTCTTCAGAACCTCGCTTTAAAAAAATTGGCTATCAAAAACAGTCGCTTAACCCTACTTTAAAATATGAATTAAAAAAAATAGATATAATTAATTTATTAAAGTTATTGTGGCACAAATATTTTAAATAATTAATTGGAAATTATGTTGGTCTGTTAAATGATTTTCCTTCTTTTTATTCTCAGTCAAGCTCCAAGCTCCTCACTCCAAAATCCAAGATATCGGAGTTAAAAGCCCCGCGAGTACAGAGTCCTGCAGGCCCGCTGGCAGTGCGCTCTCCTCAGTTCTCACTGCACGGGTACTGCATCTTCGCGCTGCAGCAAGCTAACAGGAACAACTTTACTCTCAACAAGGTAAGAGAAATAAATTAACTCGCATTGGTCTCATTATTAACATATAATTATTGTATTTAATCACAGCCCGTTCTCTCTCGACGAGAACCCTCAACATCAGTTGAAACACAGACTAGGACAAGTCTGTTTATTTTATTGTTCCATATAATTCAACTGTGTCAACATTTTCAGGTGTCTATTCAGCTACTAATATTCTTCAAATATTAATTAATAAGTAGTAATCATCAGTGCTTGGCACATGAAAAAATCTTTAATCGACCTCCTAAATCTACCTGACGAATAAATAATGTTTTCATTGAAAAATTCTTGCTTACCTTTTTTGACAGGATTGACCAGATGACCATGACTATACCAGACTGACAATATGATGAAATGAAATGATATTAATTTTTGCAAGTAGTTTATTATAAACACTTTTGCACGTCGTCTTTTTACAAACTAGATGGCCAGTGTTTCGCTGACTTCTCTGAGAAGAAACAGCCGAAACAAAATCAGAGGTATCTTTTATATTCCAGACATTATATTGGTCAAGTCATACGAGGACCACTTGGATTAGTGTATGAGATGGTGTTTTGAGGAAAGAACGTATGTGGTCTTATCACTAAAACGCCATGATTGAACACCTATCACTATTATTTGCAGGTCCCATGCGGCAGTCCCCTGGAAGGCTCCGTAAACCTGGAGATCAAGGCGAAGGTCCAGCTGACCCCGCCGGCCGCGCACGCCGCCTTCCTCACCGCCTTCGACGACGTGTCGGGGCTGGGCGCCTGGCACAGGAGGTGGTTCAAGCTGCAGCCGCCGCGCCTGGCCTACTGGAAGTACCCTGATGATGTGCAGCGGAAGGTAGGAATCGGGGATAGAGTCTAATAAAAAAAAACAAATGGCCTAGTATAGAATGTATTGTGTCAATTTATGTTTTTGTTGTCGACTCGAGCCTGTCCCTTGATTGTCCGGTGAACTGCCCCATACACATCGTCCGCAAGTCCATGCAAACAGTGGCGGAGACCTTAAAGACATGAGACATACCGGTGTAATTCATGCGACGTCCGACGCTTTCAGCGTCTCCCGCGGTGTCTGGAGTGTGAGGAAGTCCTCTCCCTCATGCGTTCCAACTCCTTAATTTTTAACAGTAATCGCAGTATAAGGTGACTGCTTCCCATTCCCCCTCACTTCTTAACAAGTCTTGAAACAGTGCCGACTGCATACCTGATCTCCACAACCCAATAATTTGGTAATACACTAGTTTCTATAGTACTCCTTGTTAAGACTGGTTGTCAGACTTGTCAGCTTCTGACCAACATTAACAACTGTCAAACATCTACAAAAGACAGCCGGTACCATCGGCTTTACACTGTACTATTTTACACGCCTTACACTAAATTGTCTCTTTCAGATGCCAATCGGCGACATCGACCTGTCCACGGTCATATCGGAGCGCGTGGTGCGAGCTCCGCGCGACCTGTGCGCTCGTCCCAACACTCTCCTGCTGGAGTCCGCGGTCCCGGCCGGCCTCATCGTGCCGGACTCCGGCTCGCTCGTGTACGTGCGCAGACCGGACGGGTCTGTGGTGAGGAGACATCTCCTGGCTGCAGACACTCCTCAGGACAGGGATATGTGGCTCGATTGTCTGAACAAGGCGCTGGAGTACGTCCGGTGCTGTGGCACTGATGATGATTAGCAGGAGACTTGAATATTATTGGTATGTGATATGTGGAATCATGTGAAAGACATATGCTGTGATTTATGATGTTTTTCGGTTATTCAATAGTTTTAATACTGTTTTTGGTTGGATGGTAGCTAGTACTACCCTCACAGTTTCTCGTCGGGGCTGTCCGTACTTGGTCGATTAACGATCAGTAGTTTAGGGCTGGAAATTAATAATCGATTTCAGTTGAATCTTTGTCTGTTATCAATTAAAAATCGAATTTATTTAACGGAGTCTTTAAAATGTCGAATCACAAACAGCCGTCAAAAACAAAAGAAAGTGATTTGGATTGACATTGAATATTAATTTCCGGCCATAGAACATCCTTCTGCATGGAATTTATTTAAAATGTATTTTTCATCGGTTTCCTATACTCAGAATTGGGTCCAGAAGACCCCCAGTTAGTTTTTGTACAGATAAACATCTAAATGTTTCTAAATACGAGGAGAATGGGGGAAAAAAACGTGTTGCGCCGACCCCAAGTAAAATGGGATAAGAGCAGGAAGATGATGATGTTTCTAAATACGAGTAGTTAGATACTGACCATCCATTCAAGTCATTACATAAGGCTGCGTTTCTATCATACATATTTTAAATTGTATGCAACTTGAACAAACCTGCACACAAGTTTCAAGTAAGTAATTTGAACCGTAGATTGTGTTTTTTTGTTCTATTCAAGCTACTTGTATACCAATATGACATCATTCTTGTATGCAAGACTTGCTTAATGGAAACGAGCCTTACCTATCCGCCTTACAGTCCAGTATTCCTTTGGCAGGGCCAAGTAATATCTGTTTGGGACCAATTTTCATAATTATTATGTATTGTTTAATAAATAGGAATGGAAAGACATTACGTAGCATGATTTATATGTACTTTAAGACGAAGTCACTCGTTTATGGAACAAGTGAAGAATTTTTTTTTTTTTTTTTTTTCATTTTCTTTTAAACTGATATCATCAGCCCAACTCCGACTGTTGTTTGGAATTGCGATTACTGGCTGAAAACGTTAAAAAAATAACACTTAAATTAGTATATGTGGTCTTAGGTACGACCTCGGGCAGTACAAATACAAATATTTGCCATGACAAAATAGATCATAACTTCTAGGTAATAAGTACGATAGCACCGTATTTTCATAATTTCGTAGTGTGTATATTGTAGTTTGACTGAATGTAGCTTTAATTACTAACAAAGTAACTGCTAGGTTATTTTATAATATTGACTTTGATTTAAACATTTTGTTGTGAAATAGTGTATGAAAGATAATAAAAAACTTATTCTAGATATACATTGAAGGTACATTTTCGCAAAGCGCAATCTGCTATTACAGAGTTTTTCTTTTAGGAGATCTTGTCCGTGTTTAGAGACATTTTTAGCATCACAAACAAAAATTGTACACACCGTACATGTTAGTTTTATTAGCATTGTTAAAACTACAATGCCAAATTTCATGTTTTCCATATTCCTTACATCCTTTTTGGTAAATTAAATTGAAATCGTATTTGTACTTATAACTCTTGCAGTTAATGTTTTCTACTAACTATAACTTTAGTTTAATAATCATCATTTCATCTTCCATTATACTGTATAATCACAAAATATATTACACTCGACATCATATTATTGTATGCTTTGCATTAAAACAAAGCTTAATTATGTGTTAAGTCATTTTTAATCCACCTATTATAATTTTTAGCTGATAATTTTATTGATTTTTCTGACAGGTTTGAGACATGATAAACAGATTTTTCATTATAATTTCGAATTATGTGTTATAATGTTGGCTTTAAATCAGTTCTAGAAGACAGACTCAAAACACGATAATAATTTCTGTTTTATAAATACAACGTTGGATACAACTCTACCCTTATTTTTATAGTTAGGGCGACATCTTAATCTTCTATAATTCTATATATATAAAAAATGTTATGTTGGTTTGTGTACGCTTCAAAAACTCAAAAAGTTCTGCACCGATTGAGCTGAAATTTTAGCATGATATACAATCCGCATCAAGGATTGTTTTTATTTTTTGTATCAGTCACATATCCGCGACCGCGAAAAAACTGTTTTTTGTGCCACAGCGAAGCGTGGCAGGGTACAGCTAGTGTGTTATAATTTTGGCTTTAGTTCAGTTCTAGAAGACAAATTCAAAGCAGTATAATTTATGTTGTATAAATACAACGTTGGATACAACTCTACCCTTATTTTTATAGTTAGGGCGACATCTTAATATGTACAACAGATTTTTTTTTGAAAATTCGTAATTAATTTTGAATATTAGTACCCTGGGTAGCCAGGCACACCAACTATCAGAGCTGTAATGAAACATTTCATTACTTTTTTTTATATAATTTAATTTTAATGTTATGAGGTGGTGTTTCAAAAGACATTATTGAAATAACTTTGATACAAACGTGAACTACACGCAATTTTCTTAAATTTAATTTTAATGTGCACCAATAATTGGAATTGATTGTATTTGCAATAATTATGTGTGTGTAGTTTGTAATTATATTTTATATGTAAATAAAATCAATTTATTACAATAATATAAATATTTTAAGTATATTTTGGTGTTTCTCTTTGCTACATCCTATTTAGATCTTTATCATTGATAGAACTGATCATCTTCCTGACAAGTTATCAGCAAGGTTAGATTCTATCAGCAAATGTGAATTTTTAAACGTCTTCGAAACAGTCGATAACTGTTTCATCACATAACATGATACAAAACTCAAATAACATGACAACTGTTTTACAGTTACACTTTGCGACTCACTGTCCGATCACGGACCATGCTCGGGTTGACGGCGCGTCGTGTTTCACGTGCGCCTCAAAGATCTGGCAGCAATATGACGGGGTCTCCCTTAGAGGGCCAAAGCCTGCCGGGGTCGTGGGTTCTATCTATTCGTGGCCGAAACATAAAGGGCTATTGAAGGATACCGTGGATTTTAGTCAGTACAAGTCTGACAGTCCCTGCCGTCTCTGTTTGGGAGGACTCATTTAACGTTTTTACCACGTGAAAAAAGGGCAATTTTAATGACAACGCTTACACGCATAAACCGACCCGCGGAGCCACCGTACAGCTACCACGCAGAAAAGAGATAAAGAAATACTCAACAAAATTTTGCGCACATTGAGCTCCTCAAGAAAAGTATTTCACAATTTTAACAGTAACAGACGGCAAGTGCATTCGAAAAACAGCGATATAAATGAAAAAAAAAACTTCTGAAATACGCAACAAAATCGGTTAAGCCAATCGCGGACAAACATACGGGTCAAACTGAAAAGCTCATTCTTTTTTCAAGTCGGGTAAAAAATGGAGTTTTCAGTAGCACATAATCATTTTTTTCTTACTATGAGATAAGATGAAGCCGCTGAGGATTCAACTAATAGACTTGACCAATAAAACACAAAAAACAAGATTTGAATCTCCTTTATTTATAATACAGTATAATATACAGAGATTTTCATTGCTATACAATAATGATATGCCTATCAAAATATCGATCATCGCCTAATTATCATGTCGTGCATTTATTCGCATAATTTGATACCTAAACATACCTAACTACTTATTTACGAGTATTACTTATTTAGTAAAGCATATTTGACTAGAGTTGATAGAAAAAGTTGACTTGAGTACAAGGTGGAGACGATACAATAATAAATTAATAATATTGAATTTATAATATTGGCCATAGATTCAGCATTGCCATTCAACGTGGAAAACTGGCAATGCTGCCAGCCTTCTTGGCACTTTTTGATGCTTTATGACTATTTTCCTTAATTTGTACACATTCGTTAATATGCAATTTATTTGTTTCAATCAATATTTTAAAAATGTATAAAATAGTAGTCCATCGATATCAGAAATAGGTTCAGTTCTATTATTGTTATTACTTTGTCTGTAGTTAGTAAATAATTAAGTTAATATTTTTAATTAATATTAGTAATTATGGCATAAAACTTTTTAGAAACCATTAAAGCATTTTCATATTAGCTATATTCGAATTTTTATTTAAAATAATTAAATTTTATGAATGAAAACAGGAAACGTCATGAAATATAGAAAGTTTTAATTTATTATCGTATTATCATTTCCACCTTGTTTATATAACAAAAAAATAAGGTTTTAGGAACAATATAGTCATACTTAGATCTGGAACAGATTATGAAAGTTTCTATGGCGAATTTACATAAAATTAGATTGCTCAATGTTCTCTTCATGAAAATAACACTGTAACAAGCATAGGAAAAAATAAGTCCATTCGAAACTATACAAAATGTTGATGTATAACCGCCAGGACAAGAAAAAAACTGATCTAAATCTTCCACAAAAAATAGAATTTCACCGGCTAATGGCTTACATTACACACCGGGGCAGATTTCTACTATGATATTAAGTTTACGTAAATAAATAAATCACCTTAATAAATAAATAAAATTAATAAGTAAATAAATAACAATTGTATGCAACCGAACGTCTAAAGTAATTAACTAATCAACAGTTGCGCCCCTAAATATGAAAACATTTTCTTGTAAAAGTTGTAGCTGTCAAATTTTAACATCATTATTATTCAATTATTAGCCACGCTAAATTAAATT
The DNA here is from genome assembly GCA_943136025.2 of Agrotis puta. Taxonomy (NCBI): domain Eukaryota; kingdom Metazoa; phylum Arthropoda; class Insecta; order Lepidoptera; family Noctuidae; genus Agrotis; species Agrotis puta. The sequence continues at coordinate 8,718,614 of OW964188.2, read as the reverse complement.
TAAATTTTTTGTTATCAACTTTTACTTAATGTTTGTTATGACAGAAGTTTTGTAGCAGCACGCGTGGTATGACTAGTAACAGTAATGCCTATATTCTACCGAGTTATTTCTATACAATTTGTTTTTTTTTCCCAGATGTCATTTTTGTTTTCTACATTACAAACATCGCCATTTTTAGGACAGTATTTCATTGTTTCATTATGTCTATTCTTCCGTCAACAAAACCCGTTTCTTTTCATGTTACACGTGAATAGTTTTCTGTACTTTTTGCCTATGGGCAAAAGCTTGTAAAAAATCTTAGAAACTAACGGAAATTTTCAGCTAAAATATGAACAAAATCCATGAATCATTGTGAAATTGGTAAAAACGAAAATCATTACTTAATTGTCCCAAAACCAGAAGGAATAGATAAAGAAACACAGAATTAAAAACTCCACTTAAACTCTATCCAACCGTTAAGGATTCTCTTCATCATCAGTAAGATCCGGCCGTCTATTCTCTTGTCTATCTACCTATGAAGTACAGGGGACCTATTCTTCGTCGTATAGAGGAGGTTTGTCCAGGTCGCTGTGGTGTTTGCTGGCCATCTCCGATGTCAGGGCTGCTTTCAACTCGTGCTGCCAATATGGGAGAAGATATTTTAGATTAGTACGTCGCTACTGGATTGAGTTTTGGTTTCAACACCGTAGTTACCTTGCTTGCTTACCAAACAGTAGTTACATTGCGCTTAGGTGACTCACGAAACTTAAGGTACCAAGGTGCTTGAAGATACCTCCTAAAATTATTCCCTGTGGAACTATTTTCTAGATACTATAAACTAGATATTGACCTCAGGTTCGCGGGACTTTCTCAGTACTTTAAGGAACCCTGGAACGTGGATTTTAGTCAGTCTGGTAGTCCCTCCCGTCCGCCCTGGGTGGGACAACTTGTTTGATGATTTTACCACGTAAAAAAGGTGTGTACCTCAAGAAACTACCAAATTTTTGCAGACCGTTATGACATCTTCATATTAAGATTTAATTCATTCTGCCTTCCCCGAGATATTCAAGATAACGGTGTTGTCTCTATTTCCATTATTTATTTAATATTAATATAATCTGCTCTTTCTTGTAAATATTTAGTTTGTGTAAAATGCTAAGTTATATTGTTGTAGCACATGAAATTAAATGAAAAGGAAAACTAATAATCGGCTAAGCTTCAAAGCTTATGCTCCGCTTTGCGAACCTTTGTCCAAAATGCGGACGTTTACATTAAAGCGAATCTGACCTTAAATATAGTATAATAGAAAATCGGGCTAAAAATAAAGCTTTGGTTCAAAGACAGGGTTCGATCAACATTTGCATGCCGATTAAGTGACCTTAGAATATGTGTTATTTCCGATATTGACGAGCCAATCACTTTCATTTTTTCCAATAGGCATGTTGATAGTATTAAAAAAATCTAATCAGTCCGTCACTTAGAATTTTGAAAAATAATGGATAGTTCGATACGTATTTTTTATTTTGTTAATCAATTCATATTTGTAAAGATACACGCATCAAAATTTGAGAGTTCGCTTGTGGCGTCAAAAGCAAGTCATAATTTCGTCAATTTTTGTTTACGTGACAATAGAAAAAATACATGTCAATTTTTTTGGATAATCTGACTGACGGATTAATTAGTTTTTTTTTTCAGTAGAATATAATTAGATAGATTGGCATCTCTGAGACACTGTCCGTAACTTCCCGGGTAACGCTAATGTGAACTAAAAGTACTTAAATGTCAACCGAAGACTTAAGTCGAAACTAACCGCTGAAAGATAATAACTCAAAACTGGCTTAAGCAAAGCTTCTGTGTGTCCAGCGTAAGTCCACATGCCCAGTCCAAAGCACGTAATAAATATCACATGGTTATAATAATGCCAAGTTATAACTGGAGCCATGCTTTTTTAAAAAAAGTTAAATAAAACAGCGAGAAAATAACAATCAATCCAATTCTGGAGACTACCAAAACAGTCGCCTTTTATCACGTTTTAGTTTTTTGGAGAAGTGGCGGTTCCAACACCCAGCAAATTGCTACATTATAGAAAACGCCGTACAACCAACATAGTCACCTAATAAATGTTTGAGTCCTCCCACCCAGGGCAGGGCATCTATATATTGACTAAAATCCTCAGTATCCTTCAATAGCCTTTCGGGGTCACGGTATTCGTTAGTCACGCGACTCCGGCAGGCTTTGGCCCTCTAAGGGGAATTTTAAAGATCTAGTTATTGATCAGGAGTGCTATTTTCTGACCTAAGAATACAGTCTTATCAGCGTTGCTCTAGTGTTTGTCGCCCTGTAGTTGAAACTGTAGATTCGTTGACGATGACTCAAAGAATAGCATAACGGATCACCAACACATCTCTCTCTGTTCTTTTTTATGAGAGGATGTGGAGTCGGACACCAGAGGGTGACCCTCTGGTGTCCGACTTAATTAAGCCGCGTCTGGGAACACTACAGGCGCCTGACCATCTCTAGTAACTAGCTGTCTATAAATCAACCTTAATTATATACTAACTACGAAGTGGCGACATAGCCTGGTGAACTGTCCGCAGTCGAGCGCAAGCTGGGGCGCTGCCCGCTTGCCGCCGGTCCAGTCACGACTGAAGGTGATCTGCGCGGAGACCAGCGCCGCCGCCAACACGCAGGCCGCTATCACCGCTACACACCTGCTGGAGAAGGAAGACTATTCATTAGCCTTTAGATCCTAATAGCTCAAATCGAAACGCGGGTCCTGACTGGTCTTACGGGGCGTGATGTAATCCGTGTTCGTGCTAGCTATCCGTACAGTTAGTACGGGTACGGGGAAACAAGCACCCGTTGCTCGCGAATACGGCTCGTAACACCAGTCAATAACTAGCCTAATATTATTCATAATTATTTTTGATAGCCAGAAACAACGTGCAGCATGTTTTAAATACGTTTATTAGTTTGTTATGTTGGTGTTAAAGCTAGCATGGCTCATTTAGAAGTCGAGAAAATGTTACCCCCAAATACATAATTATATGGGTTGACTATGTCGAAATGTTGTTTTCGATGGCGATATTGATATTATCACCGAGAAAGTAGTTCAATTAGACACAACTTGATAGTTATAGTACAACCAAAAGCTGTAAAAGAAAAACAGAAATTAATTATCTATGGTAGGTTAATATCTTACAAACTCCTGACATAAAAAAAAAACTGAATCTCAATGCTTGCAGTTTTCGCATGAAATGTGCCTTTCTTCATATCTCCACTGTCGAAATGTATTCAAACAATTTCAAAGCGCCTTCTGAGTGAAACATGAATAAAATTGAATGGTAAACATCTGTGGCACGATATCCCTTTCCATCGTTTATCAACATCTTTTACCACAATCATAACTATTTTCTATTAATTTTGAATAACAATAAATAACCCGGAAAATATCGTGCTGCCCTCTCCTAGCCATATTAGAAACTATTCGGTGTAACCACAGAAATCTTAAGTGGGTGTAACGTTTCGTTATCTACCCACACTTTCAAGAACTTTTTTTTTTATTTATTAATACTATTTGTGGGTAATATTTCGGAACGCGTTTTATTTTAGTTGTAAACTTTAACAGATTCTGACAGACGAGTTCTTGGTAGACACGTGTGTTTAGGATTTTTCTGTGAATTTTAAGTCATTTCGAGTGATTGTTGACTCTTCTGTGTCTTGTTATTGTTTAAGTGTGTTGTCCTTGTGTTTGTAAACAGGTTTGTACTGTGTTTGTTTAGCTTTTAAGTCCGAAGTCCACGATGGATAAAAATAAACCCCCGGATCCCGACCCTCCAGATATTCCAGTCCCATCATCTCCTCTGTCTCCGAACCCGCTATCTCAATTCGCGGATGTTGTATGTAGCGTAGCAGAGATGGATGTTTCCGCACCCCAAAGTTCCCGCAAACGTCTCGGAGACGATGACATTTTAACACAGTCCCTTCCTACCAAGCAACTGAAAACTCAAATTGGACGTTCCAAGTATTCAGTGTTAGATAAGGCTCCTTATGTTGTGCACGTTTCTCGTATAGAGAACCAACCAAATGCTGGCACCACCCTTCACCCAGTTATCTTTGGTAAATTACTTCTTAATAATAACGTAGCGAACGTTGTTCGCGGTGGTGTTACCAAAGTTGGCAGAAACCGCGTTTCAGTAGAGTTTGCTTCCCCTCAGGATGCAAACTCCTTCCTAGTTAATAACCTGTTGTCTAAACATGGGTACTCGGCAACAATTCCAACATTCAATATAACCAGGATGGGTGTTGTAACTGGTGTTCCTACTGATATTTCGGAAGAAGAAGCCCTCACATATTTAACTGTACCCTCAGGTTGTGGGCGAATACTCAAAGTACGACGTATTAATAGGAAAATACAAAAAGACGGTACGAATGAGTGGAAACCGACTGAAACATGTGTCCTGACCTTTGATGGACAAGTTCTGCCTAAACGGGTTTACTGTTGCTATACTTCTCTCCCTGTTGAGCAATACATATACCCGACAATCCAATGCCGCAAATGTTGCAGATTTGGTCATGTAGCGAATGTGTGCCGGTCTAAACCTCGCTGCAGTAAGTGCGGCCATGATCACTCAGGTGATGTGTGCAGTATTTCTGAGGGTGAGGCTTTCTGTGTGCTGTGCTCGGGTAATCACTATGCCAATAGCAGGTCATGCCCTGAGTATGGCAGGCAGAGGGCAATTAAGACTGTCATGGCGGAAAAAAACATTCCTTATGCTGAGGCTAACAAGTCTATTCCATCAGTCTCCCGCAACTATGCTACTGCAGCAAAAACCCCGACTTCTCCAATTTCTCAATCCTATCGCAAAACCGTGACTCTTAAACCTAAGACTCATGGCCCCCTTTCCCCATCCTATGATAAAGCTTCTCACCAACAGATAGTTAGTTCTCCCCAACCCACTCAGCCCAATGGCTGTTCTCTTCAAAATAATGTTTCTTCCAATAATAGTTCTATTATTGACTTACTAATTAAACTCATCCCCATAATTATTTCTTCTACTTCTAACAACCATTTACCGTCCAACGTTGCCGACCAAATTGTAACTTTACTTTTAAATATTAAAAATGGCGTCTCGCCAAACATTTCTACAGTGGAATGTGAGGAGCGTGTGGCATAAAAAGCACGACCTCATATTCCTATTAAACAAGTACAAGCCATTGGCTTGTTCAATAGCTGAGACTTGGCTGACCCCAAGTCTTAGTTTCCGTATGCCACACTTTAACATTCTCAGATGTGACAGATCTGATGGCTATGGAGGTTCGGCTCTCCTAGTCAACAATCGGGTACCTCTTTCCCCTTTCCCCTTACCTTCGCTCACAGGTGATATGAGTATTGTAGCAGGAAGGGTCGAAGGTATCACAGTGTTTTCAGTTTACATTGCTCACCCTAAGCATGAATTTTTAACTTTTTTGAGAAACATGCTTTCCAACGTTGTAGGACCAATTCTGGTTATGGGTGACTTTAATTGTCACCATTACAGATGGGGATCTGAGCGCTGTGATGCCTTTGGTGTGGCTTTGGTTGATATCTTGGATGATCTGGACCTATGCATCCTCAATAATGGTTGCCCAACACGCAGATCTTCTCCCGGTCAACAAAAAAGTTGTGTTGACTTAACATTCTGCTCGGTTGAGTTGGCGTCTTCAACCAATTGGGAATGTACGTCCCTGTCGCATGGTAGTGACCATTACCCTATTGTTATATCCTTGGTTAATAAGACATATTTAGAAAAAAATTCTCCTCCACTCCTGAAGTATAACTTGTCCAAACCAGATTGGGATAGGTTTGCTTCACTATTGGAGGACAAGATTGACGTAATTCCAAATTTAAATTCAGTTTTTGTAGATCATACTGGTCACCACCATGCCAAGATTTGTTATGAGGAATTTGTAACAGCTGTAACCTCCAGTGCGGATGCCTGCTTCCCTCTGAAGAACAGTGCCCGCAACAAGATTCCCTCCCCTCCTTGGTGGGATCCAGAGTGCACTTCTGCAATCAGAGAAAGGAAAGACGCAGAGCGATGCTATAATAGAGATATGAGTACTGAGAATCTCCTCACATATTTACAAATTAATGCCAAAACAAAACGTTTCCTCCGCAAAAAGAAACGCATGGGTTGGATTAACTTCTGTACCTCCTTATCTCCTGCTACTCCAGCATCATTGGTCTGGAAACAAATTAATAGGTACAGACGAGGGTGCTCGCCATCAATCTCCTCACCAATGACTAGGGAAACAGCTGAACTTTTTTTTGACAGAATTGCTCCCCAGTACGTACCACAGTCATCTGAATTATTCAATTTACCCATACAAATCGCCTCAGAGGACCCGTTAGATGTACCATTTACTTTGGGAGAACTGAGTGTGGTGCTCGGGCATGTCCGGGACTCAGCCCCCGGAGCTGACGGAGTACCATACTCTTTTCTTGTTAATTCTGGAGAGAAGGCTAAACTGTACTTCCTGAATATCATTAATTTTTGTTTCAATCATGGATGGGTTCCTGACCAATGGAAACTCCAAATCATCATTCCCTTACTGAAGCCAGGCAAACACGTCGATGACCCGAATGGCTTTAGACCAATCGCTCTGTCCTCAGTCTTGGTTAAACTAATGGAACACCTGATTAAAAACCGACTGGAATGGGCAATCGAATCGCGAAATTTACTGCCGAACTGTCAATTTGGCTTTAGGAAAGGCCTCGGCACAATGGATAGCGTTGGCGTTTTAGTAACGGATATCCGTCTAGCGTTCTCAAAGAACGAATCCGTTGTTGCCGCTTTCCTCGACATCTCCTCTGCATATGACAATGTCCTTCTTCCCGTACTCAGGCAGAAACTGCATCAGCTGAGACTTCCGGTCAAGATGATTGAATTCATATGTGGACTGCTCTCGTCACGCTCTTTGGTCCTGAGAGTCCAGGGAGAACATTTTGAGAAAAGGCAGTCATGGAAGGGACTTCCTCAAGGCTCCGTCCTCAGTCCCCTTCTTTATAATTTGTACACTGTGGATATTGGCTCCTGCCTTAACAATAACTGTCACATTTTACAGTATGCAGATGACCTAGCTCTGTATGTGTCAAATTCCTCCATTAAAGACGCAGCGTCATCTCTTTGCCTCTCCCTGGACTCTTTGAATCAATGGCTTTTAAATCACGGTCTGACCTTATCAGCACCTAAAAGTTCGGCAGTGATTTTCTCCCGCAAAAGACTGATCCCACAAGTATCAGTGGATATTTCAGGCAATGTTATCCCTTTAGTTAATAAAGTAAAATTCTTAGGCGTTTTCCTTGACTCAAAATTAAAAGGTACTCAGCATATAAATTTATTAATTCAAAAATGTGAAAAAATAGTTTCGATTTTAAAGGTTCTTGCGGGTGTCTGGTGGGGTGCTCACCCTTATACAATGAAATTGGTTTATAACGCTTTAATTCGCAGCATTTTAGATTATGGAACGTTCCATTTAGTCCCTTGCAACAAGGGTGCCTTGGCTGGGTTAGACAGGATTCAGTCAAAATGTCTTCGGGTCATCACTGGTTGTATGAAGTCTTCTCCCATTAACGCGTTGCAGGTCGAGTGTGCTGAACCACCCCTGGCCTTGAGACGGCAGTATTTAGCTTCCCGTTTTCTGGCTAGGGTAATACCTAGAACCTCACATCCCCTTTTAGAACGATTGACTGAACTTGATGCTCTATGCAGAAACTCAAGCTATTGGAAAAATAAAGAACTTCCCCTCATTATTAAAGAATTCCGCCAAATTCAAAATTTAGGAAATCCCATAGACCAGTATTCCACATTACCTCTCTTTAACTTCCCATATGATGTCCTATGTTTTATTCCGAAAATCCTTTTCAACATTGGTATCTTCAAAAACTCGCCTTCGGCGAACTCGAGATTCAACGCGGTGGTGGGAGAACGATGGACTGGTTTCCAAAGGTTTTTCACTGATGCTTCAAAAGTTAGTGATATCGACTACACTGGTGCTGCAGTTTATTATCAAAACTCCAGAATTATTCTGCAATATAGGTGCCCTAAGGAGTCATCTGTGTTTACTGGCGAGTGTGTGGCTCTATTAGAGGCTTGCCTTTTTATAGAGTCACACCACAACATCGAAAAAGCAGTTATTTTCACAGACTCTCTTAGCTGTCTGCAGGCCTTAGTTCAGAATCCCTTCAAAAGTAAATTGCACAGCTCTTTAGTTTTAAAAATTAAAAAATCTTTATTTTCATGTGCTAGCAATCAAAAGGAGGTTCAGTTAGTTTGGATACCTGGTCATTGTGGTATCAAGGGAAATGAGTGCGCTGATGCTTTGGCTAAAGATGCCTGCTCTTCAGCGGTAGCTGATCTCACCCACAATACCCATCAGAGCTATGACCTGCTCAACCTTCCTAAAGTCAGACTTCAATCTGCATGGCAAGAGGAATGGAACATCTCTGGAAGACATAAAGGAAGGTTTTATTATGCAGTCCAACCAGCCATAAAACCTAAACCTTGGTTCTTTCCCCATAAAAAAGTCTCCAAAACGGTTATCTCAGTCCTCTGTCGTATCCGACTAGGTTTTTGTTGCACCCCTGTTTTTCTGCACAAAATTCGCGTTCGTGATTCCTCTCTCTGCGAGTGTGGTTTGGACGAAGGCACTCTGGACCACATTTTCTTTGAATGTAGTAACAACCTCCCTTCTTTGGATTTATATAGTCGCCTCCCCAAATTTAAGATCCCTCTCCCAACTAATTTCCCCTCTCTATTGACTTATTCCTCCCCAGAACTACTGCTGGCGTTGATGATTTTCATCCGCCACAACAACATTAAACTCTAAGCTGTCATGTCTGACTGTGGCATATATATTTTATGTTCTAACAATTATAATGTATATATTTATTTTATCTTTTTGTTTGTTTCAGTCCTATACTAACCCAACAAGATCTACGTCGTGTTCGACCATATCAATCGAGGATCCGACTTTTTTTCTTTATTTTTTTTTTCTAAACTTTTACGTTTTATTTATGCACACTTGTCTTTCTAAGTCACTCTTGACACTGGCAGAATAGTCGACATCGTCTTGACTTGCCATAAGAGAAAAATAGAATAGAATAGAATAAACTTTAACAGCGACTGTTTTGCGAAGTTTGTTAATAGTGATGTTCATATAAAGACTTTTTAATATCAAATGGACATGGATGGTAAATACTGAAGTCAGCGCAAGGTATGTTTTTAAAGATTTACATAATTAAAGTACAATATGTACCCCACATGTTTTGTCAACAGGTTAAGCCAGGCAGACTTTGTATCATGAGATCTGGGGGCACGGCAGTGCCCCAGCCAAGTCTCGAGCAAAACGGGCACGGCCGTACCATCTTTTCTCGATGCGATTCGCGGCTGTTTCGCCCCCCCTATATCTTCGACGTGGACAAAGCTAGGAGTTTAGGTTTTCGGTGAATAATAGTAGGCATTAGAACAAGCTTAAGTTCGAAATTACATGCCAATTGAATTAATAGTTTAGGAGTTACGGTCGATCAAAGTTACACCATTTTGTCACTCACTCACTGACTCACTGACTCACTGACCGATCATCAAAAATCTAAGGTACTTCTAGCAGACTTAGAAACTTCAAATTTTGCACCAAGATAGGTCATTAGCCACATATAAAGGAAAAATTATAAAAACATTAAAAAATAATATACCATAGAAAACAATTTTATATTTGCGGTTTGGCAAGAACATTATGTATGGATTTTGACTGCATTGTTAACTTTGTTCGTTGTTTAAGTATTCAATTGGATGAATAAATACATGGAATAGAAAAGAATAATAAAAATGTAATACATAGACTATAATTAATTGATACATAAAGTTCATAATTCATTAAATTAATAAAGCTAAAACTCCATTGTATTGCGATAAATTTCGATTGTATGCGCGCTCGATAGATGGCGTTGTACCTGTCTGAATCGCGCTATGGTTTCGTTACCGAGCGCAGTATAAGTAGTACTTTAAAATAATTCGATAATTTTCATTTGATAGCGCCACCTACCTATGAAAAACCATTTCGAAACTAAAAAAATATTGTAGCTATATTCGGAGAACTTAAGTTAGCCGGATTAGATAGTAGATTTATTATTGTTACTGAAACAGTTATTTAGGCGAATAGTTTATTAATATAACATAGACATAGGTAGTTACAATATCTAGTTGTTTACGTGTTATTTAGTTTAGTTATATTTATTTTGTAAGTTAGTAGATTTATGTTTATTTAGCTCGTTGAAAAGAAACAAAAGAGATAGAGAATGGGTTCTAAGCAAAGCAGTAGCTGAAGTCCAAGAAATTATGAGGTCACCTAAAAAAAAAGAAAGAAATACACTTACAAAAAATAAATGAGATCCCACCAAAAACATTAAAATAATGTAAAAAAATGCCAAGTCTCTCGATGCAGTCTTTCCATCGTAAAAAGTTTTGAGATCTCATAGAAGCCAAGTCCTATTCAAATTATTTTGTAGTTATAAATCAACATTTAGTAATTGTATCAATAGTTTTCTTTATATTATAATTATAGTGACTTGGCAATGAGCACAAGAAGAAACAAAACGGCATTTATTTGGAGTTGAAAGTCACACACCGCATGCGTAAACATTAATATCACAAAATTAATTTTCTTTTGGTTTATCCGTGTCGTCCCAACCGAATTTCGGCAACGGCAGTCAGTCTCATCCAAGACTAGTAAACTGCGCAGGACATAAATTATAATGCACAATTGCACAAGTGTGTACGCAAACACTAGTGTTAGTGTACTCTCGGTTCATTTACTTTCATAAAGCGATGGCCCGTAAGGTACTTATTTTTTATTATTGCATTGGAGCATGTAGTCGGTAGTGATCTGATCACAGGTCTCGTCAGTAACATTTGCACATAATTCCAGGCAGCAAGCAGCTTTTAATTGGTGCTCATTGCCAAGTCACTATAATTATAATATAAAGAAAACTATTGATACAATTACTAAATGTTGATTTATAACTACAAAATAATTTGAATAGGACTTGGCTTCTATGAGATCTCAAAACTTTTTACGATGGAAAGACTGCATCGAGAGACTTGGCATTTTTTTACATTATTTTCATTAATTTCATTTCACTCAGATTTTTCTTTCTTATGTCGTGGAACAAGCCATCCACCGCAAGCACAATTCCAGATAAAGTGTTGTCACAATTTGTAATGGAAAAACACAATAACACTGCTCGATCTTGGAATCTAACCCAAGTTCTCAAGCAAAGAGGCTTTTGTACTTTACTTGAGGTCAAAGTTTTCAGAGCTATACCAAATATCAGAGAATTGATAGTGATCAGCCTGCAGCTTCGCACGGGAGCATATTTTTTCACATTTTGCAGGATTCGAAGCGGGACGTGTTGCCCCCTAACCCTTTCAAACGCTCATCCTTCACCACTAGGTCCCTAGCAGTGACGCAGCTAGGCCAGAATGGGCCCCGTGTCAAAACTTGTTTGGCGATCTTTTATTGTATCCGGTATATTGTGTCGAGTTGGTAAATAACCCTTCTAATGTAAGTGTATAGTTTTACAGAATAACGACAATAGCATTCTGATTCGTGTAACTAGCGCTATTACTGATGTCATTAAGAGAACTTTTAAGAGCGATTAGACTGCTGCGCTGCGTGTCGCGGGTTCGAGTCCCGCACGGAACAAATATTTGGATGATCTACAAGTAGTTGTTCCGGGTCTGGGTGTTTGTGTATGTGAGTTTCTATGTTTGTAACCCACCAACCCACGACACAGGAGAAGATCCTAGTGTGGGACAATGTTTAAAAAAAAATTGAGAATGCTGATCGACTGATCGTAGCTCATTTATGACAACTACATAGCGTTTTTGAAAACTTATCGCAGCCATACAGGCCGCGATAAGTTTTTATTTAAGAGCAACATTAGATGTTTTTATTTTATACCAATCATCGAATACACACTTGGGAACCCCGTAATTGATACGGCTGAAACAGCGGTAGCCACGCCTCTGGTCCCTAGTATCTCAACTGCGATAAAATCTTTTCAAAATTATAAATAATATTAAACTAGAATGATCCCAACATAATTACTTGTTATGTGACAGCACACGCCGGCAGTTTTAGTCACGGGATCAGCACAACTCGTGACATTTGCTCGCAAACTATAATAATGGCGGCTTACAATGATAAGTTGGTGAGCAACGCGCTGCTCTTATATCTTCGCGAGTTACGACTACTTGTTGCTGTGTTTTACACGTGGTAAAATCATTAAATGTGTCCTCCCACCCAGGGCAGAGCGGGAGGGACAGTCAGACTCGTACTGACTAAAATCTACGGTGTCCTTTATTAGCTCTTTACGTTCCGGGGTCACGGTAATTCGTGAGTCCCGCGACCTCGGATCTTGTTGCTGTTTTAATAAACTAGCCTTCGCCTTCGCGACTTCGTCTGCTATTACTCTAAAATAATCTCGAACATAAAATCAAGATAAAACTATCTATAAACTGCCTGTGTACCGTACATAAAATTCTTTAAGTAGTTTTTGCGTAAAAGTGCAACAAAAATCCATCCATACATGCTCACAAAATTACGCAATTATAATATTAATAAGTTTTTTTTTTACGTGGTAAAATCATCAAATGAGTCTTTCCACCCAGGGCAGAGCGGGAGGGACTGTCAGACTCGTACTGACTAAAATCCACGGTGTCCTTCAATAGCCTTTTACGTTCCGGGGTCACGGTAATTTGTACAGTCCCGCGACACCGGGACATTAGTGAGATAAGATTATAATCTAAGTAGTTCTTCTTTATATTATAGAAAAAGGCAAAAGAATTGGAAGAAGTGTTTGAATCAAAATGTTTTTTTTAATCATTAATTGAGTCTGTCTTGGTATGGACATGTGATGAGGAGGGATGACACTCATGTGACTAAGAGAGTGATGAGTATGAATGTTGATGGATGGAGAGGAAGAGGAAGGCCAAAGAAGAGATGGATGGATTGTATAAGGAATGATATGGAAGAAAGAGGAGTGAATGATACTGTGACGTTTGATAGAGGAGAATGGAAGAAAAAAACGTGTTGCGCCGACCCCAATTAAAATGGGATAAGGGCAGGAAGATGATGATGAATTGAGTCTCTCCACTCAGGGCGGGATGGGGGGACTGTCAGACTTGTACTGACTAAAATCCTTCCATCTTGGTGATCCTTCAATAGCCCTTTACGTTCCAGGATCACTTTTACCTGATTAGACAGTCCTGTGACCGAATGAAAATATTGGAATGTGTATTTTGAGAGAGTGAAAGTAATTCAATTGATTTTTTAAATATTTTTAAGTCTTAGGTACTTTTACCCAGCAATGTTGGGGTCGGCTTCCAGCCTAACAGTATGCAGCTGAATACTATTACTTAGTACTTGTACATTTCATGAAATAACTGCCTGTTTGATTTCTATAACCAAGTAATTGAAATGTAATTCTTTCGGAGAACCGAGACTTGCGATTCAACGGGAAATAGCCTAGACTCGTCGTGTGTCCTAGGCCATAACTCTGTTTTTATTCAGTTATCACTGAAAAAAAACATTTACTACATTATTTAATGCCTTTTTGTACGTGGTAAAATCATCAAATGAGTCCTCCCACCCTGGGCAGAGCGGGAGAGACTGTCAGACTCGTACTGACTAAAATCTACTGTGTCCTTCAATATCCCTTTACGTTCCGAGGTCACGGTAATTCGTGAGTCCCGCGACCTATTATTTAATGCCTAATTTTTTTTTACTTTTCACTCAGGGAATTTCTCCTGTATTGTGAGTGCGTACACAAAGACCCAGACTCGGAACATAGAAATATCGTTCAATTATTTGTATTATTTGTTCTATGGAGGAATCGAATTCCAATAATTTTAAAACATTTGACACATTTACACATATTCCAAAACCCGTCATAACTATTTATATACAGCCTGAATAACGTCCATCCGTCACATGAGTAGATAATATTGAAGTTTTCTTAAAACTTTAAGCCTATAAACATATTGTTTTTATCTATTCACAATTTGTTATTTCACACGTATCTGTCAATCATCGTTAGTATGTAAACATCTTTCTCTGAAGGTATATTGTTAGATAAGGCTTATCATTCGAAGTTATCGTATTGGCCCCCCATGAGGTGAACTGAATGATCATGGTTACTTTATGTGGCGGAAAAAGAAATGGCTATTTGACTGAAAAATTCTAATAAGTCCGTCAATTTCGTCCGTAATTTTTGTTTTGTTACCTAAGTAAAACAAAACTTGCCTGCCGGGGTCGCGGGACTCATGAATGACCGTGACCTCGGAACGTAACAGGCTATTGAAGGGCACCGTGGATTTTAGTCAGTACAAGTCTGACAGTCCCTCCCGCTCTGCCCTGGGTGGGAGGACTCACTTGATGATTTTACCAAGATAAAAAAAAAGTATTATATATAGCGATACGGCCGCTTACATAATTTCTATTGAGCAATTCACAACTTAATACAATTTCTATTGAGTTTTGGTGCCTCGAATTTTGTTGCGTCATATCTTTGTAAATATTCATTTATTTGAAAATAAGAAAAAAAACGTTTCCGTTTATTTTTCAAAACTCTAAATGATGGACTTATTAGATTTACAATTTAATGATGCTGTCAAATTACCAATTACGTGTAATTTTAAGTTATTGTGGTCGTTGTTTCCTATTCAAGGTTCAGAGGAACGTCGACGGCGCGTCGTGTTCCACGCGCGCCAAAAAGAGCTGTTAGCAAACTGACGGGGCCCCTTTAGAGGGCCAAAGCCTGCTGGGGTCGCGGAACTATCTCATGAGATAACCGTGGCCCAGAGACGTAAAGGGCTATTGAAGGATCACCGTGGATTTTAGTCAGTACAAGTCAAGTCTGACTGTCTCTCCTGCCCCGCTCCGGGTCAGAGTATTCATTTGATGATTTTACCACGAATAAGAAAAAAAAAGTAGTTCAGAGGAATCAGCATCATCTGCCAGCCTTTGCCCAACTATTTTGGGATCGACTGCCAGTTTTACCAGATACAAAATGTATGTCTGTATCGATACCACATGGTAAGAATGATTGTTGGACTTTCAAGTTTCTGACAAACGACTGTCAAAGACCTACAAATGACAGCCGGGACCAATCGGCTTGTATTGTGTTTTAGGAGACACGGAGGAAACTCGCTGGTATGTTGGTCACCCATCTATAGAAGTGACGGGGCCCCCTGTAGAGGGCCAAAGCCTGCCGGGGTCGCGAGACTCACGAATTACCGTGACCCCGGGACGTAAAGGGCTATTGAAGGACACCGTGGATTTTAATCAGTACGAGTCTGACAGTCCCTCCTGCTCTGCCCTGGGTGGGAGGACTCAAGTGATGATTTTACCACTTAAAAAAAAAACTATAGGCTAACTCGACAAGCGCGGCTCACACATTTATAAATAAGTTGCTGTTTTGAACACGGAAACTGGACATTTTATAATCTAACGGGTCAACCTTTAAATATATTGAAAATCAATCAACCCTTAAGGTATTATAAACCCTTTAATATTCTAAAAATCCTTAACTAAAACTTTCAGAATAAGTTTTCAAACACTTTAAATACGAGAATTTCCAAACTTCAATGTTCACCATAGACAAACCAAAAAAACTTTTTTAAACTCACCTACAGCGCACTGGCGTCATGTCACTGGACTCACTGGCTACGGATCACAGGACACAATAGTGACCTGCAACTCGGGCGGCCATCTTTATATACTATCCCGGATTCCCGCGCATTCGTACCACGCATCGCTACGAGAACGTGGGGAAGGATTAAGGAAATCTCTTGCGGATAATATGAAATATTTTAAAAAGAACATTCTCCATATTTTTCAATTTCCTTTCTACTTATTAAGGGGAAGTTTTTTCTAACAGAGGTTCTATGCTGGCGTTTTTTTTTTTATTACCTTTTGCATAAGATAAGATGCATCGAATAATTTTAAGGTAGCATATTATAAGTTTACCTATAAATTTTCTTTGCCAATTTTACAACTTTCTTTTTCTAAAACCTTTTTTTTATCATTGTAAAATCATCAAATGAGCCCACCCAAAGCGGGATGGGAGGGACTGCCAGACTTGTACTGACTAAAATCCACGGTAATCTTCCGATAGCCCTTTACGTTCCAGGGTCACGTTTAACTGATGAGACAGTCTCTTGCCTTTCTAAATCCATGAGAAACCTTCGTTGAAATTATGGCTTTTTTTATCGTGGTAAAATCATCAAATGAGTCCTCCCACCCAGGGCAGGGCGGGAGGGACTGTCAGACTCGTACTGACTAAAATCCACGGTGTCCTTCACTAGCCCTTTACGTACCGGGGTCACGGTAATTCGTAAGTCCCGCGACCTGAATTTATGGCTAGTAAAAATTACGATGTGTATGGTCGGCGCGAGTTCGAAGGTTTGAATCCTTTTTTAATAATAAATATCAGTAAGTACCTCGAGACAGTAAATTAAACATATTATATATTTCTTTTCATACTATCTAATTCGCTAACCTCCATTGAAAAATATAAAAGAAAATCTTCATGGTCTTGATTTCAAACTCAAAATTTATTCTTTTTATATACCTCATTAAGATAATGAAAGGTGAAGAGCGCCCATATTATTAGCTTACTCTATTCTGTTTCACAAAAAAAATCATACCTTTTTTTCATAAAATCATACCGTTTTTCCCTATGGGTAAAATTAAGAAAAAAAAACGACGGGTTGCACTCTGGGAGTGCCGGCAGAAGTGAAAACTTGAATAGTAATAAACACAAACAAACATTCGCGCAAGCGCCCTGCGCCGTCTTACGAATTTTCGATCAGATCACGTGCCCTGACGCGAGTTTAACATTTTCTACCCATTCCAAAAATGATCATTTATAAAAAGGTACTAAAAGGGGCCAAATAAAATTCGTCCATATCGCTGTCAACGGGGAAAGTTGCCAAAAAGACTGGAAAAATGGCGATGCTAATTTATGGGTCATGAAAATAAGGCTAACCCATGGTCCCATGAGTGAAGAAGAACAACCGATTGGCGAAATCTCTAAATACTAGAAATGTATGCACTAGACCCCACTTTTTTATTAAATGTAATGACCGCCTTTTTTAGGTGGTAAAATCACCAACGGAGTCCTCCCACCCAGGGCGGTCCGGGAGGCACTGTGAGACTCGTACTGACTAAAAGCCACTGTGTTTCTTCAACGCCCTTTACGTTCCAGGATCACGGTAACCTGCTTAGGCAGTCCTGCAATCTCGGCAGACGAGCCTAAAGAAGTAACTACTAAGATTCCATGAATCTAATAGTATTCACTAGTAATTTGGATAATAAATAAAACCAAAATATTAAAAGAATGTGCCCTAGTACGCTACGCATTCTCCGATAGATGGCTACTACTGACACCAATTAGGTAACGACAGTTATCATTTAACCTAATTCTGAACTCGTTTATGTAAATAATATTTTTATCGTAACCTTTCTGATGGGTCATTATTACGTAGAGTAGAGTTGCACAATAGTGGTTCACAGCATCAGCTATAAATGATGTTACTTGCAAGTGCCATGCAACCGGTGGGGCCCCATTGATGTACCATAGATATAGAACTGACTAGAGTCCGCGCCCACTATGACATCCTAAAGCCAGTGTGGGGAAAGTTTGACGGCACAGAAGGTGCAGTGGCTAAGCGATTGGACTACTGCGCTGCGTGTCGCGGGTTCGATTCCCGCACGGAACAAATATTTGTATGATCTACAAGTAGTTGTTCCGGGGCGTTTGTGTATGTGTGTTTCTATGTTTGTGAACGCACCCACGACACAGGAGAAATTCCTAGTGTGGGGTAAAGATTTAAAAAAAAGAGACAGAGCTATAAAAGTAATCTAGCGCCACCTCGTTCTTACACTAGAATTACTGTTGCTATAAGATGTGATGGTAAGCCACCAAAAGTCGAGTAAGTCTTCTAAACGTCACTTAAAAAAACTTCATTTTACACGTATTTTCATAAAACTAAGAGAGGCCGGTGTTTCGTACCTGACTACTCTGAGAAGAAACAGCCGAAACAAACTCAGAGATCACAGTCTCTTTTAAAGTCCAGACATTATGTAGATCAGGCTATACGAGGACCATGCAGGTCAGTGTCTGAAATCGTCTTCTGAAGAAAGAACCACACAAAATCGAGTGGAACTATCCAGTCAGTGCAAGCATTTGTCAGTTATCGTGTAGCTCGACTCATAAAAATTTGAACCCATGTGAAGTCGGGGCTGGCAGCTAGTCTGTAATAATTGTGGTAGGATGTCGTCTGGGCATGCGGACGGCGAGCAATGGGCGACTCGCTATCCGACTAGGACCATGCCTGGGTTGAAAGCGCGTCGTTTTCCACGCGCACCTCAAAGACCTGTCAGTAACATGACAGGGCCCCCTTTAGAGGGCCAAAGCCTGCCGCAGGACTATCGGGCTACCGTCTCCGGAACGTAAAGGGCTATTGAAGGATCTCCGTGGATTTTAGTCAGTATAAGTCTGACAGTCCCTCCCGTCCTGGGCGGGAGGATTCGTTTGATGATTTTAACACGGAAAAAAACAAAAGGATGTCGTCCCTCAGGCTCTCTTTCTTCCTGTCGCCAGCAAGAACATTTTGAAAATATTAAACAAATTAAAATATCACGCCCAAATGACGAATACATATTGATATAATTTCTTTAGGTATTTTTAGGGTTCCGTACGTCTGAATACAAAAACGGAACCCTTATAGGATCACTCGTGTGTCTGTCCGTCCGTCGCTTACAGTCAATTATCTCCGAATCTATTAGACCGATTAAGTTGAAATTTGGTACACATATCAATTCCTGTGACCCAAACACAGAGGTGTGACGTGAGCAGATGAAATCTGTATATGGGGGGTCAATTTTTGGGGGGGAAGGGGAAAATTAAAAAAAAAAAAACTGAAATCTGCATCGTGTGGCATATCAAATGAAAGGTCTTGTTGAGAAGATCTTAAATGTATTTTTTTCTAATTTTAAAATAAATAGTTTCCAAGTTATTCAAGAAAATAGACGAAAATTGACCATTCCCCCCCCCCTTATCTCCGAAACTACTGAACCTAAAATTTTGAAAAAAATACAGAAATTAGTTTTCTACTTATAGATTATAGGAAAACCTATAAGAAGTCCATGATATTAAAATAACATGGTAAATCACTCAATATTGTGCGTACCAACTTACATTTTTTTTTAATACTTCATAAATCGTAAACCGCAATTTATCTTTCAAAGTTACAACCAACTTTTATATAATGTTACTTGCTGCTACGGAACCCTTTAAAGGCGAGTCCGACTCGCACTTGGCCGGTTTTTTTCAGGAAGATGTTGAGAACATTACGTTCGTTGCTTACGTCTGTTTCAACACATATTGTTCTTTATAGAAACATTTGTGTCAAACTTATTGTTCCCTAGCCTATACCTGGGAAGTCGCAAAAATGTCCAAATGCGATTGTAAATCTCTAAGGTCTTCTGCATGAAGCCGGAGTCGCGAGACTGCCTAAACAAGTAACCGTGACCCTGGAACGTAAAAGGCAATTGAAGGAATACTATGAATTTAAGTCAGAGTCAGTTAGTCATTACAAGTCTGACAGTCGCTCCCGTCCTGCCGTGTGTGGGTCATACGATGATTTTACAATGAAAAAAGGAAAAAAAATGGCTGCTAGGTACAAAGTGTGGTCTTAGATTCGATTTTCGGGATTGTGAGGTGGATATGAGTCCTCCCAGCCGTTGGTGGAGCAGAAGGGACGGTCAGACTAGAACTGACTCAAATCCACCGCGTACCTTCCCGCCCTTTACGTTCCAGAGCCACTGTTACTTGTATAGACAATCCCGCTACACTGGCGGGCAATCGCTCACTTGGGTAAAATGAGTTTGGTGACACCAGTTTTGTGAACGTTACTGAATAATCAGGCAAAATGACGGTCGGTCGCGGGACTGTACGAATTACCGTGACCCCGGAACGTAAAGGGCTATTGAAGGACACCGTGGATTTTAGTCAGTACGAGTCTGACAGTCCCTCCCGCTCTGCCCTGGGTTGGAGGACTCATTTGAAAAAAGGCAAGACGATAAGGTATCTACTTAAAAGTACAGTCATACAACCATGGGTGTTTACCACCAGAATTTATATCCCTCACCACATGTGGCCACCCACACAGTCCTCAGCTTAACCCGCTTAAGACATATCTCAACACACAAAGGGTAACCGTAAATATATTTAAGAACATTGTGGAATATGAAATACATTCATGTTCCCTTTGATCCATTGTCAGTCCGTGTACAGAGTGAAAATACGCGTGCGATCCGCCAGGTGGCGCTTTACAAAATGGCCGCCATTGTCGCCAGTTATTTATGAATTTCAATACAATCCTTTGGCATCGGAAACTATTGAAAACTAGAAACTTCGAAGGCGCAAAATGATGGGCTAAAATTATCGCTTTTGAATCTGTTTGGATTATGGTCTAAAAATGTAACTAAAAACTAAAAGTAAATAAGTACTTCTTAAGTTTATAGTGTTTCAAACTGGCAGCAATAATGATTTTATTCATAACAAAACAATAATTGAACTACACTGGTTCAAAAAATCGAAATTAAATCTGATTTCAGAAAAACTTTTAACACAAAAATAATACCTATTTTAAAGCAAGATAGACCTAGAAATAGATTGCGGTATACCTATGTGCTTAAACCCGGATTGAAAAATGTTTTTTTTAAACTTAAGACCACCATATTTATATATTTTATGGCCGATATTCATACTGGTTATGTTTTTAGTCTGTTGACATTTCCAAAAATGATTTTATCTACTATCATGCTATTAATCCTCTATAAAAGAACCTATAACAATTAGCTTATTGCCAACATTAAAACACTCAATGATATAATGATCATTATATCATCCAAATGCGTGTTATAATGAATTTCAAAAAGAGAACATTCTCATGCAATGACATTTTCACCACCAGATCGCTCAAATTTTGAAAAAAGAACAATAAATTGTGTCTGTCTTATCGTGTTATATCCCGCCATTTTTTCACTCATATATGGTATGCGAATATGGTATGGTATGAGAATCTTTTATAGAGGATTCACATCATGATTGTAGATAAAGTCTTGTATGCAACTGTTATAATTAGGTATTAAAACACTCATGTGATACTATTATCACACTCGGCTACGCCTCGTGTGATAAACCCACATTCGTGTTTTAATACCCCTGATTATACAACAGTTGCATAAATAACTATTATTTGATGTCTTCCAATTTTGAAATACACTACCTATTCATTATTTTGAAGGTGGGGGGCGTTCGATCAGTCGTGACTATAAAGTAAACAGCAATAACCAAAAATTCCTAAACACAGCTTTATTTTCTTCATTCGTAGGTCCTAAATCCATTTTCTTTTAGTCCAGATTCCGTGTGATTTTATAAATGTGTGAGTGAGCGCCACGCACTATTAAATGTTTTCCTTGGAGATGTTTACTTGTTTTACGTAGGAATCGAATGACAGGGATAATTATTCTACCCTATTTTAAGCTTTA
Organism: Agrotis puta; assembly: GCA_943136025.2. Lineage (NCBI taxonomy): Eukaryota > Metazoa > Arthropoda > Insecta > Lepidoptera > Noctuidae > Agrotis > Agrotis puta. Next base: position 8,696,972 of record OW964188.2, on the reverse strand, counting down.
TCTGTCTGTGGCCTATTAGGAATATGGACATTCTATAATGTAAGAGTTCAGTCATTCAGCTGACAAATATAGTGACGTCACGGTGAGCAATGGTGCCCCAGTGATAAAGCCCCAGACTTACGAATTATAACTTTATGTATTTTATTTCATCATCACTGCTATCAAAACTGTGAAGGGAGGTGATTGCGACAAAACCGGCATGTCCTAGAACTTTTTTTTTTTTTTTTATCCTGGTAAAATCCTCAAATGAGTCCTCCCACCCAGGGCAGAGCGGGAGGGACTGTCAGACTTGTACTGACTAAAATCCACGGTGTCCTTCAATAGCCCTTTACGTACCGGGGTCACGGTAATCCCTAGGTCCCGCGATCCCGGCAGGCTTTGGCCTTCTACAGGCCCCGTCACTATGCTGACACTCTTTGAGGCGCGCGTGGAACACAACGCGCCGTCGACCCGGGCATGGTCCATGGTCGGACAGCGAGTCGCCCATTACTCGCTGCCCGCATGCCCGCGCCTACGGTGGCCGGAGATCGTCTTGCGATGTCCTAGAACTAGAAATTCGAAGAATGTGACATCTGCCAACCCGGTCTGCACTCATGTGGTGGATGATAGTCCACAGTCACAAGGCCTGTGTCAACAATGGGAAAAGAACTTAATGCTATATTTGGCTATTTTAAATTTTCATAAACATCTGTGGGACGTTTTGACAGCTAATAAAAAGTATGTCAATTTTTGTTATGGGCACTATTCTTTACCTTTGTCTGTTGTCTCTGGTTGTCTCAGTGACCTGTCTTTATAATTATCTACTCCAAAATCACATAGGTGCACAAAAGATTTACCAAAATTATTTCTACATCTTTTTGCCACACTCTTTTGCATATCGAAACGGAAAGTTACTATAAGGAATTTATTTAAATTTTATTCTTTTTTAACTTTAATATATGTGAAGGTGTGTCTTGAGAATATACATAAATGAACCATCGACAATAATCTCTCCACACACGTCCTTGACCTATCTCTATGCTCAAGCATTCGAACTTCGAACGTTTTGAGTTTTGGCAGCGACGATCAAAAGACGACGTATCACTGATAGCGATGCCTGGCAAGTAATTATGTTCCGTAATGTCGTCTCCATAATTTTATACAGTATGCAAATCTTTGCATGCGCGTTGCCACATTATTAAAAGATGAAGCGAAAAACGCCCATCTCTATTTCAAGGTAACATCCCTAGTGCTCCAACTTTATCTGTCATTGTACTTTTTTGTGCGTTGCGTTGTCACGTCAATCCAAAGTTTTCTCGAAATATATATTATAATAAGTGAAAATTGTTAGTAGTGGATATAAGAAAGGGTCAACGACGACCCAGTGACTACAAATTCTCCATCGAAAGACTCCATAGAGAACTAAATAGACTCAAAAAAGGAATTGAGCGAAGTCGCAAGTGCCGCTGTTCCGGTAAGTCGTACAAAGCGTTTGATCTAGCTAAAATCTGCTTAAACGTATTAAGCATCGGAATTAACGGCAAATTAACCCTAGAATTATCACGAGAGGCTAATCATGGGTATAATAATTGTTAATGCAATTCACTAGACTATGGGCGAGTCCATTATTCGGATATGTAAATTAACCGGCAAAACAAGCTAAAATCTGCTTAAACGTATTAAGCATCGGAATTAACGGCAAATTAACCCTAGAATTATCACGAGAGGCTAATCATGGGTATAATAATTGTTAATGCAATTAACTAGACTATGGGCGAGTCCATTATTCGGATATGTAAATTAACCGACAAAACAATAAAGTTAATGTGTTCATTATATGTACGTAGAGTACTCAACACCTGCCAATACAGAGCTATTACGAGAGGATAGCCGGCGGTGTAACTGTAGGTACCCACCTTGACATAATTCAGTGCCCTAGAGCTTTTACGAGAGCTCAGCCGTGGGAAGCCATGAGTACTTACTCAACACTTGCCAAGAGAGCTAACACGAGAGGTTAGCCGGCAGTGTGGCTGCACCTACCTTAATATTCAATTCAGTGTCCCTAAAGCTTTTACGAGATGTAAGCCATGGGAAGCCATGAGTACTCAACACCTGCCAAGAAAGAGCTATTACGAGAGAATAGCCGGCGGTGTAACTGTAGGTACCCACCTTGACATAATTCAGTGCCCTAGAGCTTTTATGAGAGCTCAGTCGTGGGAAGCCATGAGTACTTACTCAACACTTGCCAAGAGAGCTAACACGAGAGGTTAGCCGGCAGTGTGGCTGTACCTACCTTAATATTCAATTCAGTTCACGTACCTGGAGCCCTACACACGCTCGGAGCCACGGTGGATCCAACAACCATTCATGTGTACATATGTTAATGCCGGAGACTGAAGAAATCTGCAAGATCCTGAAAAAGGAAGGTCTAGTACTGGGAAAGAAAGGAGAATACTTAAATTACAGGCTAAATTAAAGGAAACGCAAGATTTTGTAAAGGAAAAAAATATTATTAAGCCTTTTTCCTCATATGTTGTACCCAAGGGTTAAAGCCTCCTCAATCTCTTCTTTCCCCTTTTTTATGGAAGGAATATGACATCCTAAATGATTGTTGATGAATACTGAAGAATTAGCTGAAGCCATGACTCACAGTGGGCTTAAACAAGAGACTAAGTGTCAAAGAAGTCATCTTGACCGCTACTGTCTGCAATCGGGCAACTGTTAAATAGTTAATATATACTATCTCAACAGAACATGAGGGAACATAAAGATGTTACTCACACTATTTAGTGTGAGTAACATCTTACACAGTGACACCCTAACTAGAAGGTCACTAACCCCCCTAGGTCTAAACAAAGAACTAAAAGAATTATGGAAAATTCAATAATTTCTGAATTAATCTGAGGACAAATTACAAGATAAGCTGGCTGTCTGTCAAACAGTAAAGAAGTCTGCTGCTAAAATCAAAACCATTAAGACTCAAGTTTAACAATATTTTAAGCTTCCCGGGCTCTCAATGACTACCATTGCCTATTGAGTGGGCATTCTCTACTGAGACATCAACAGCACTACCAGACACACCGTAGAACCATTTCTTTGTCATTGGGATAGTATCAACACTAGTCCCACTACTTGTGACCAAGATATAAAATCGCATTTGAATGTGAACACTCAAATTTCACAAAGGCTAATCTATAATTTTTCCAAAAAGGAAGTAGTGTTGCTGTAAAACCATATAAAACCAGTTCCTTCTAGTATTTTTTTTTTTTCATCCTAAAGCAGAGGAGACATGGCGTTTTAAGCTTAATAACTTAATATCAATACATAAGTATTAATACACACACATTTAAATTAGGACATAAGAATGGCCACCAGACTGATAAGTCTAAATGGTTTTATGACAAACATGGATCTTAAAAATGCATATTGCTCATTATCTGTGGAAAAACATTCAAGGAATATTTAAGGGTTAAAATTCATATTGTGATATGTGAAATTACTTCTCTTCTCCTTAGCCTTAGTATAGCATCATATGTTTTCACTAAATTATGTCCTACTTGTGGTCCCAAAGACCTAAGCCAGTTTTTCACCTAGATTATTCTAGATGATAATATATAAGTTTTGATAGTAAATATGTCAAATTTAGAGATTACTGTACAGTTACTGAAAAACTTAGGTTTCATAATAAATGGGGAGAAAAGGTGTTTACAACCCAAGCAAAAATATAAATTCTTAGGTGCCATCTTGCTTTCTATATCACTTCCTGAGACTGAAAATGAAACAATTACAGAAAGCTCTGAAAAATATAAAATTAGATCTCAAGTGTAAAACTATATTGCAGAATTACTTGGATTACTTATTACAGCATGCCCAGCAGCGGAATATGGTTGGTTATATACAAAAGTTCTTGAAAGAAATAAAACAATAGCCCTGTTTAACAATTTTGCAAACTGTTACCTAGACAGCAAAGGCATAAAGGATTTACAACGGTGGACATCCTACTTTCTCACTAATTGCAAAATAAAAGAGTTCTACTTTATATCACAGATTTCCTCTGATTCCTTGCTAACTGACTGTGGTCTTGGTTGTAATGACATGAAGAGTCATGGAGTACTGGACAGACCATGACACAATGTATCACATCAATTACCTTGAATTGATTACAGTTTTTTATAGACTTGAAAACATTGCGTCAAATCTATCTAATTGTGAAATATTGCTGAGTATAGACAACATTACAGCCATATCATGTCAATAAGATAGGTGGAACACAGCGCCCCATCTTATAGTCTAGATTAGCATGTTCTATTAGCTTTGAAGAAACTTCTTTTAAAGCATACAAACCCATTGTACGGTTAGCTCAGTGGCTGAGCGATTGGACTGCTGTGCAATGTGTCGCGGGTTCGATTCCCGCACGGAACAAATATTTGTATGACCTACAAGTAGCTGTTCCGGGTCTGGGTGTTTGTGTATGTGATTTGTAAACGCACCCACGACACAGGAGAAATTCCTAGTGTGGGGCAACGTCTTAAAAATATAAATACAAAAAATAAATAAATACAATTGTTGAAAAGTTAGGTAGCCTTTAAGTTGACTTATTTGCCAGTTGAGTTAATGCTAAGTACCAAAATCATGTTTCATGATACTCGGACTAGATACCTTATCCATTGATGATTTAATCATCAAGTGAGATGCAATATTCTTTAATACATTTCCCCTGTTTGCCCTATTAAGTAGGTCCCTTCAAATAAAAAGAGAGGGGGGGGGGTGTAGTAGTATGTAGTGAGGTGGTTGTCACAACCTTGTATCCACCTTTTGAATCTATAGTTACATCTGTGAACGTTGTCCTTGCATCTCACCAGACTTGCAATATCCTTCCAGAGTTCCCCTTACACTTGATACTTATACAGCAACTGTATTATCAGGGAAGCTTTCATGAGGAGAGGAATTACATTGTACTATAGTCCTTTCAATTCCATAAGATCAACATTGTAGCAACAACTGGTTATAGGAACACATATAGAAGTCAATGATAGAAGGAAGATTTCCAAAGGATGATGTCAATCAAAACTTTACGGCTCACTGAGTGCAAACCCTGCCATTTATAAGGATAGTAAACATTCGTGTAAATGAAGGAATTTTATTATATATAATATAATTTTTGAATTAAGATTCTAGCCTCTGTTAAGACATATGACTGTAATTCAGATGTCTTTTACCATTATCATTTTTTTTTTAAGAAAACAAATGACTGTCCTGTTGTCCTATCAAACAATATTGTTACCCTACTTAGATGCAACTAAAAACATAAGAATTAACAATTGTGATAATTAATAATATTACCATAATTATATTATTACCAACATTAATTAAGAAACCTTGTCATTCAGCTTCATCAACATCTATTAGTTAATGGATTAAACAAATACTATCTGTTAGTGGTTTAGATGTCACTAAATATGCTGCTCATAGCAGATGCAGCTCATGCCTTACGCATACTGCCACTCCAAAAGCTTCTGATTCAGGTGCTAATATTAAGATAATTAAAAAATCAGCAGGTTGGGACAACAACTCAATATCTACTATATTTTGTAAAAGGCTTATCATAAGTGATCCAAACTATTTTGCTTGGTGTGGCCTTAATGATGATTCAGATGTTATGGTGTAAAATGAAAAGATTGATTATAAGTATTTCAATGTAGAACATAGACAAGTCAAATTTTATGTTGACTGATTGTAACATTCTTCACATTGTGTAAGTTGTTGTCAAAGTTGGCTGTGATCGGACATATTTATCTTCGTTCGGAAATCTAACTGTATTGTATTGAGTATCAGCATTTTGGGACGACGTTCCATTTCACATAGATTTAAATTGCAATATTTGATATTACTATTTTGGCATATTATTATAATGGAAGAAAGCAATAATATTACATACCGTAAAATACAAAGAACCAGTTCTCTAAATGATATCAGCAAAGACAGTTCGACATTATTTGATGCGACTATGATGAGTCTGCCAAACACATCATTAAATACCAGCCAAACTGTACTAGATCTTAACGAAAAAATTAAGCGGTTATCGGACGATTTAAATTATATTTCACAAAAGACTGATTACAAGAATTTAAATGTTTAGCCAACATGTAGAAGGCAAATTTTATGTTGACTAATTATAATAGTCTTCAAATTATGAAAGGGTGGTTAAATAATTTGAACGTGTTATCACAACTTTCTTCTTTAAACATCTACTGTATAAAATTATGGAGACGACATTACGGAACATAATTATAAAGATCGGACTAACTTACCAAGTGACGTCCGATCCTCAATTATGTGAAGTAATGTCGTCTCCATCCTATTCCCGACCCTACCCAGAATATGTTTCAGATTCTAACCCTGCACGAAAGTTGTGAATTCTTTGAAACAATGACAGATAAAGTTGGAGCACTAGGGATGTTACCTTGAAATAGAGATGGGCGTTTTTCGCTTCATCTTTTAATAATGTGGCAACGCGCATGCAAAGATTTGCATACTGTATAAAATTATGGAGACGACATTACTTCACATAATTGAGGATCGGACGTCACTTGGTAAGTTAGTCCGATCTTTATAATTGTAACATCTCGATGTTGTTTACAGCAGTGCTCTAGTGCTACGACCGCATACTACACGTCTTGCGCATTTTTTTTTCTTTATTAAAAATCGTTAATAACGTGAAACGGCGTCGTGTTCGAGGAATCCGGTTTTCTTTCGTACACCGTTAACCAAGAAAAAGGTAAGTTAACGCTATGTTTTTTTTTATATTTTTGTGTTTATTTTTATTGTCGATGGTTGTCATTTAAATAAGGAAGACTTTCCCCGTGTTTAAATATAGAATGTGCATAGAAATTGTTGCAAGGTTATCGCCGTAAGTCACGCAGTGATAGGAATGCTAGCAATAATAACAATCTGTTATTATCACTTTTATTAGACTGATCTCTATTGTGTTAATTAGAAAACAAGCTATAATCCGTCTTTATTGTTATTTTCCACGTTCGTGACAGTCGAACGGTTTAAATAACGAACTCTTTTCGCTTACAACCAAAATAAAAAAAAGACTTTTGTTTCTTTTTGGGTAATGTCACTGTCATTTGCTATTTGCTCTTCTGTCAGACTAGATCTCTCACAGTCAACTACCCTACAATCATGTTTTGTGTTTGCTTTTATATAAATACGTAATTGAACTTTAACAATAATAATATTATCACGGATACGCCTACTTCCTGATTGCAACTTATAAAAACAAACAATTTAATTAATCGTTCATTTATATGAAGTTTATTTTTATTTGCTTGTTTTCTACCAAAGAAATAGCAGGTTCGCGAAATATTTTAAACTTTTCCATTCTTAAAATAGAACTTTTGATCTGAAATAGACGTTTTACGTCAAATAAATTCTTCAAAACTTTATTGCGGATTTTCGTTGCGTTTATAATTTTAAATATTTGGTAGGTATATTTCCCGCCGTGTTTTGGTCAATTTTAGTACAAAAGCCAGTCACAAAGCATAATTAATCAATGAACTATTCGTTGATTTTTAATTAATTAAACATACAATTATCTTTCTGTAGAATATCTTTTAAATATATGACCAGTATGGTTTTAAGGGGGTATGTTTCAAGATAATTTTGATTTTACATTGTTAATTTTAATATTTGGATGATGAGGAACGAAAAGAAGACCCAATTTTCAAATTCAATCACCGTCTTTTAAAGAATACACAACACGAGCAAGTTATCAATTAATAAACAAGACAGAAACATGGACTAAGGATGGAAAAAGGACCTTATCCTTTGTAGTATTATTTTGCTTAAATTTTCGTTGAAATCAAACTGATTACATCACCATTTTTATCAATCACTTGCAACAGGAACTGACAGTTCTTCAATTCACTATTTACAACAGTTGAATACAAAAACAATTGTTTATACACCCAAGAATATGTTATGAGTGCTATTAGAAGCAATTCTGCTCCTATTTTGGAAAGAAAAGACCTGTTTTTGTCAGTTTTCATTTGTCCCACTTACACCATTGGGACAATCGGAATTCTTCACGTTTCTCACCAGTAGAATCGGAATTTTTCCAGATCGCCACCAATGGTAACAATTGGGGATTTGACGAAAGAAGGCGTGTAAGTACAATACCGTATTAAATTCATCATCATCTGCCTAGCCTTTTCCCAACTATATTGCCGTCGGCTTCCAGTCAAACCAGATGCAGCTGGATATTAGTATTTTACATGGAGCGCCTGCCTGTTGGACCTCCACAACCCAGTAACTGGGTAATACGATACCCCATGGTAAGACTGGTTGTCAGACTTTAGAGCTTCTGACTAACAGTAACGACTGTCAAAGATCTACAAATGACAGCCGGGACCAACGGCTTTACGTGCTTTCCGAGGCACGAAGGAAACTCGCTATGACAGATGGCCACCCATCCACAGACCAACCTCGGCAAGCGCGGCTTAACCCGAAAGATCGGCCTGTGCGGCTGTATTTATTTAGCCACGAGCTCTTCTACAATACCGTATTTAAGTACGAGAAACAATACAAAAACAGCTGTTTATCGAAAACTTGAATTCGTACTCGAATGATGGCACAGCTGATATTTTGTTGGCGGTTACAATAATACGATATTAGTCTCATTGATGAAATAAATATCACCTTTCTGCTGCTCGCTGTAGAGTAAACCTAAGGTTTTCCTTAATTTTCTTTCAACATTAGCCAATAATTAATAGTTAATATTTATTTGTTGTTCCTTCCCTGTTTCTTCAATTGCCACAACTATTTTTTTCGATTAGAAAACGCCTTATACATACTCGAAAAAATATTGCATAGTTGTAGAACCATCATACCATAAGGCGCCAATCAGGTTCCCGTATAGGTCGCATGATGTACTGCCTCCGCTCTGGCGACGGTTACTAACGCGAAGAAGTCAAACAGGTAGATACCTACCTCGGAATCGGATGGCATGGAGACATTACGACCAAACTTGTTTTGAGACAGTTCCTTGTATAATAAACCTGTTTACTGGAAAACTTAAGAATATCATTTTAAAAATAATTTTTGTAAATTAATTTGGCGTGACATTATAGTGTTAAGAATTTCCAAGGTCATTTATTAAAAAAAATATGCTTTTGATTGAATTTTTATTATAAATTAGAAACACATGCAAATAACTACTCACTTAATTTCATTGAATATCTTTGTCTGTACTCGGAGATACGTCCATTTTTCTAATGAGACTGTTAAAAATACATTTCTAAGTACGCATTAATAATTTTTCACTACAAGGAAAATTCAGCCCTCAGATCAAAGATTCGGCCATTCACTTTTATAATATATTTTTATAAAAAAAAACGCACAAATCATGTCCTTATTAGTTACTCGCCTTTGCCTGCGGCTTCGCCCGCTCCTACCCTTCCCCCTTATAGCCTATGTCACTCAGGACCAATACAGCTTTCTACTGGTGAAAGAATTTTCAAAATCGATTGAGCAGTTCCTGAGATTACCCCCTACATACAAACAAACAAACAAATTTAGGTACCTCTTTATAGAATATTAGTAATTAGTATTAGTATTTGTATATTAGTATTAGTATAGATTATTTGCTAACACGCTGGGTATTAAACGTCGCGGTTTTTAAAAAAAAAGTTCGTAATATCATACATAAGTCACGCAGGAACAATGTAGCTTTCTACTGGTGATACAATTTTCAACATTGATTCAGTAATTCTAGAGATTACTTCCCCTTTTTTTAGCGTGGTAAAATCATCATGTGAATCCTCCCAACCAGGGCAGATTTGTACTGACTTCTTCTTCTTCGTCGTGTCGATGATTCCTTTATATATGTTTCGACCAAAAGTCTGCCACATTCACGGCGTTGGTGGTGGCCTCGGACAGTTCCCTTAGAGTGCAGGTGGAGTTACACAGAGTGCAATTGAGGAGGTGAGCCATCGTTTGTGATGAGGCTCCGCAGTCACACCTTTCTTCATCAGAGTACCCCCACCGGACCATGTTGTGTTTACAGCGGCCAACCTGGGTTCGCAAGCGGTTTAAGGTCTTCCAAGTAGGCCATGGCAGTTGGTGGCCTGCTGGGAGCCTTTCTGCAGGCTCAGCGTAGTGTTCCGGAGGGGGATATCTGAGGAGCCACAGATGTTTTCGGGCTTCCCCAGCCGTGCTAATGCTGACTGCTTTAGTCGACCTGAGGAAACTTTTCCGACTCTTTAGTCTACCTCTTGACGTCTTCATATTGTACAGGGGATGGCGTCTGTCCGTCTCTTGTTTGTACTTTTCAGAAGCGCAAGTCATCTCTCTTCGAACCTCTGGGGGGGCCACTCCTGCAAGTGGGTATAATGCAGCTAGTGGAGTAGTTTTTAGGCAGCCAGTGATTATTCTGCATGTTTCGTTGAGCGGATCGATGCCACACTGGACATGCAAATTCGCCAGCCGAAAAGCAAAGAGCCATGCCAGATGTCCGGAGGACATGTGCAGAGGCGCCCCAGTAAGTGGATGTTAGCCGGCGTAGCAGGTTATTGCGAGCGCCGACTTTGAGCTTGGTCTTGAGGCACTGCTGCTTGTAGGTGAGGGAGCGGTCTAGTGTGACTCCTAGATAGACTGGGTTGTTACTATGCTCGATGTCAGCGCTGCTGACTAAAATCCACGGTATCCTTCATCAGCCCTTTACGTTCCGGGGTTACGGTAGCTCGTAAGTCCCGCGACCTCAGCATTATTACGTCCTTACTTATTTATTGGATTCTTCCTAACTTATTTATTGTATTGGATTACTTATCCTACAAACAAACTTATTATACTTATTATATTCTCAACAATATTAATGTAGAAATGTAGATTTCCTTAATGTTGAGAAATATAAAAGCAAACCCTATCAGTCAAGACACCACAAAAGAAAAAAAAACAATTTCAACAAACAAGTTAGACTACAAAGAACAAAATATACGTATCACAATCATTCGTCATTATGGCGAGCCTCCGAAGCGGCCCTCGATCAACACCCGTTATCGTAAACGTTAGCATGATGTAACATATTCGAGAAGCCACACATCTGTATCCAATGATAACACTTGCCTCTGTGACGTATCCACTTGTTGACAACGCTGCAGCTTGACGAGGGGGCGTTATGATTGTGTCTTTTGATTTGTAGATGTGTCGGGATGTTGCGTCAGATTATTTATATCTCTGTATTTGTATAGAGACCGCGCCACTACTCGTGAACTTTTTAAATATATTTTTTTTGGTTGAATCGTCAATTCGAGAAGCCACACATCTGTATCCAATGATAACACTTGCCTCTGTGACGTATCCACTTGTTGACAACGCTGCAGCTTGACGAGGGGGCGTTATGATTGTGTCTTTCGATTTGTATATGTGTCGGGATGTTGCGTCAGATTATTTATATCTCTGTATTTGTATAGAGACCGCGCCACTACTCGTGACCTTTTTTTAATATATATTTTTGGTTTAATCATCAAATGCGTCCTCCCACCCTGGGGCAGGACGGGAGGAACTGTCAGACTTGTACTGACTAAAATCCATGGTGTCATTCAATAACCCTTTACGTTCCGGTGCCACGGTTACCCGATAGTCCCGCGACCAGCCATGACCCGCGTGACCTGCGGAAAATTACATTACACAATACTACATTTTTAAATATAATTTGATGTAATGGCAACAGACTTTAGTACCGCGTCAAAAGGTCATGAGTGGTGGCGCGGACTCTATGGTTTGAAGCTGCATGTTGATTGATGGTCAATAAAGCAACCACAAGTCTTTTGGTATGTTAAAAATTGTAGCCTTTTAATCTATACTTTTAAAGCTGCAGAGTTTGTTAGGTTGTACGCGCTAATCTCAGGAACTGCTGGTTCGAATTCAAAAAATATAAACTGCATAATAATAATAGAAACTGCAACAAAAGCACAAGTGTACAGATTTCGAACACATAGTAAACAGCTCCTTCTTGCGTAGCTAGACCGTACTCTTTGTAAACACAAGGTCATCAACCACTCAATAGGTGTAGAAGACCACACGTCAGTGGTATTACACCGGGCGAAGCGAGAGGGACTGGCAGACTCGTACCGACTAAAATCCAAAATGTTGCCTTTATCCAAAAGTAACAGCTTTTTCAGGTAGCGGAACAGTGTATAAGATGGGGACGCGAGGTATGATGGGAAATCACCCAATGACAAACTTAACACTATACTAACGTAGTGCAAACGCCAACAGGACGCCATTTGTTAATGGCCGCTTGCAAATGACGTCCTGATGGCGCTTTTTTTTTATCGTGGTAAAATCATCAAATTAGTCCTCAGCGTTACGTTAGTGTTGCGTTAGGTATGCCTAAAGAGTGTGTCCCCATTATACCTCGCGTCCCTGTCTTATACACTGTTCCCCTACGCATAGAACACTGCACGTCGTCGACCCGAGCATGATCCCTATTCAGAGTTAGAGGGCGAGCTACTCATTTTTGCCGTCCGTATGCCCATTACGCCGCTTGTCATGGACAAGAGGCCTGTGTCACAGTAGTAGAACATTCGACTACACGGTTGGCGCAATAACTGAGCGTTCGACTGCTGCGCTGCATGTCGTGGATTAGACTCCCGCACGGAACAAATATTTTGTATGTTCTGCAAGTAGGTAGTTGTTCCGGGTTAGATAGATAGATAGGCTTTTGCGTATGTGATGTTTGAATGTTTTGTAAACGCACCCATGGTACAGGAGAAAACCATTTCTGTAATGGGGCAACTTACTCGTATATGGGTATGTGCTTTACTAAAAAGTCCTTGGACATCTTTATAAAATGAAGAATCAAATACTTATAGCTATTTCATGATTTATTTTATTACAAACCGTCAACAAAGATGTCCACCATATTTTTTAATTTATTTTTCTACCATAGACAAGCCAGTTTTTATTACCTTGTCTATGTAACCTTTTAAAAGCATTCAAAGTACATTATCTACCGATGCAAAACCCGTGTGTCAGTACCCGAGGGTCCCATATTATCACTAAAGTACCGTACAAGTACCAGCCTAGTGCCACCTGAGTGCTTCTACAGTAAATAGATCTCTTAGGACCCCATATATTTTCTAATATTAGATGATGAAGTGGAAATTCTAGATAATTCGCAGATTTTTCTGTTAGAAATTCTATTTTTGAAAAAAAAAAACTCTGTGCTTCTCTTCTTTATCATTTTCGCGCCAAAATTTTGTTTCTTTTATTTTTTAAATGAAACAGACTTATAAAAAAAAATGTTAAATTACTATCTTTCGTAATACGGTGGCAAAATAGCGAAGGCAATAAAAAACAAAGACCTCGACTTCCGCAAGAACAGTAAATATTGTCTTTAATGAATTTAAATTTTTTTTTTAAGAATTTTCCTTTTAAAATTAGAAAAGACGAATATTATCGCGCGGTGTACATTCTAAATCGACGTTGAACGCAGAGTTCAAATTCTATCCGGGGCAAATTTTTTATTTCTTTAGTAAACATTTATGGCACTAATCTATCTACAATTAATGAATTTTATTACAGAAAAAAAAGGCTTTTCTGAGAATGTTTTGCTAGAAAGCATACCTACATATAATTATTCGCATTGAAGAGTTTTATGGAGATAAAGCGATATGGCCTTGTAAATATAATAACTACAGTACAAAATACTAACGTCATTTTATATTGCTTGCAAAATGTTATCTACAAATCGTTATTTATAAACGTGCCGCCAAGTTAAATATAAATCACAAATATTCCACAAGAACTGATAAGAAAATGAGAGAAAAACTAATTATAATTACCTATATTATACTGTATTTTATATAATGTTATCAGTTAATATAAAATCCGGGTGAAAAGGTTTAGTACTCACTAATTTGATGGTACTCATTATTATAATTGATAATTACTAGAATTTAATCTAGAATAATTAGAATTAATGCGTTGTTTGTCAATACATCTTGGATGCGTCAACTTGAGACAAATATTTTGATGTTTATTTATTTCTCTATTACGCAGAAATGTCTGTGGAAATATTTACGACTAACTAACGTACAATATTTCCTATAGATTTCATCTTCAAACCTGACAGAAAGATTAGTTTTCAATGAAATACATAGATACCTAAATAGTTAAGTAGATTGTACAAAGATAAATGTATAAATTCAATTAAATTTTACAAGTAGGTATGTTTTTAATTAATAGTTTGTTCCTATATATAATATTAGTATTGTAGTATAATAAGAATAACTCAACAATTTAAAAGTTAATAGATAAAATATGCTGCAGGCAATTAATATCGTGAAGTATTTTAAAACTTCGTAAAAGAAGTGAATATAAAACATAATATTTGTGTATTGTATAATATACATATATTATGTATAATATGCCTCAAAAATATATAATATATATCTATACATATAATAAATCTGTAGAAGGGTCAATTCTGTACATTGAAAATATTGAAAAAATAAATAGCAGGAGGTGTTGCTGGATCGATACCAAACCCAAATATGTGATTAAAAAAAATTTTGTCTATCTGTCTGTATATGCAGGCATCACGTGAAAACTAACGGTTCGATTTCGATGAAACTTGGTATAATTATACCTTATTATCCTGGGCGTAAAATAGGATACTTTTTATCCTGGAAAAATACGTAGAAAAAATAATCTTATTTTTTAGTTTTATTCATAGACGTTGTTCTGTAGAACCGCGAACACACGTTGCATTACCCGCAGTGGATTCAGCGCCGTAATATTTATAAGATGTCATTGTCAGAGTTACTCAAAATGGAGAAATAAACCACGCGAAGACATCCGCGCGGATGGAGTCGCGGGCGGAAGCTAGTTAACTTCATAAAAATCATAACAAAACACATCTCATCACTTCAATGTAAAATGTCGTAGGTACCTGCTGAACTTAGACAACGTTCTTTGACAATAGCCTTAAAAAAAAGAATAATGATCGCATTTTTTGAATTTCGAATGGAAGATCACTACTTCTAGTCTAAATATGTTTTGTAACATGTCCGCTATCTGTATTTTTTTTTTAAATTGTATTAATTTACTTTGTGGTCACTGTTGGCCTATAATATGGCTGAAACCGTGGACCATGTTTTACGCCAACAGTGGCCACACTCGTGTGTTGTTCCGAGCAGTAAGTTTGAATGCTAGAATGACGGGGCGTTTAGTCAACTAGGGCGTATTACGTATTACCTAGTTTTTTTACCCCTAACAAAGCTCCATAGGATTAGTGATTTGGAAAGATCCATTTGTTAATGTCTAAACACGCATAAAAACTAAATAATACAACAAATTTTCTATCAACCCTGTCAAAAATGACATGTTTATCAGCCGAACTTGTCATCACTGAAGCTTCAAGGCCTTAGCAATTCCTATTTATTTTAGATAACAGTTTCGCAATGTCGCAAATGCGTATTTTTTTAATAAAAACTGTAAACAGCTGACTGTTTTGACGTCATACAGTATATTTTCCTCAAATAATACTGTGATTGTGAAGATGCGGAAGAAATGTTTTTAAAACGTAATATTTTGATAAGATAACATTTTTGTTCAGTGTGGAGTGCACTGCTAAAAATATCTAACTAACTGAGGTTTAGGAAAACATATTAGTATCTTAATTTTAACTCCTATCCTGGTAATCCTTCTTCCTACTAATATTATAAACGCGAAAGTTTCTTTTACCGAAAAACTACTGAAAGTGTACCTTTCGATGAAAAATTCCAACACGGGGGGTCCGGAATCATGTCCTCTTACACCCTGTATAGTTCATAACTTGTATTAACAGATAGGATAGTTTTTATCCCAATTTTATGATCCCATGGTATAATTTTCAAGTTATAGCGGGCGAAGCCGCTGGCAAGAGCTAGTAAGGTATTTAGAGCTCTCTTCTATATTTTTTTAATTTTTTTATTCCACTTTATATTAGACTCGTACCACAAGAAATATTTGGGGTCAACTTCAACCCCTAATTTCACCATTTTCCACATTTTGAAGTATACAAAATTAATTACACATCTTAACAGACAAGAATGATATTCTGGTGTCACTTATGTACGTCACCCGAGGTTCGAACCCGGCTGCATTAGTATAGCATCCATGTTTGTTATCACTAGATTAAACCAGTTAGCGAGTGTAAAAAAACGTCACCTTTTAAACACTAGTGACATTTTTAAAACTGTATAAGTATTTCCGTGTTAAAGTATAAATTCTTGAACTTTGAATTATTAAAATATCAAATTTTCGGTACATTTCGCATCGTAAAACTAGTTTGGGCGAGCTATGGTCAGACTAGAGCAAAAAAAAGTAATATCGTTTTTTTTTTTGCTCTGGCCTGGCTTTAATTATCATTTATTATATAATAAAAGATGATTTGAACATTTTAGTTCCGTAAGTATCTCTTTGTGACATGCTTTACGTTTTTTTTATCGTGGTAAAATCATCAAACGAGTCCTCCCACCCAGAGCAGGGTGGGAGGGACTTTCAGACTTGACTGACTAAAATCCACGGTGTCCTTCAACAGCCCTTTACGTACCGGGGTCACGGTAATTCGTGAGTCCCGCGACCAACGCTTTGCCTTACCTACGCTATATTGTTTAATTTAATAAGTTTCGCGTTTGACCACTATCTCGCCTGATGGTAAGGGAAGATGTGGTCGACGGTGAAGCAGGCTTGCCTAGAAGTAACCTATTCACTTTTGGATTAAAGATCCCAAGGTTTAGTTATCAGGCTCAGATCAAAGTAATAACAAATTCAAACTTAGGCAGGGATTTTCTATTTTTATTTATGTCATAATTGGCAAATTCATAAACACTAAGGGACACTTAAATCAACGCTTAAACAAAACCACGCTATTGCTTTTTCAAAGCAGCCAGAGCCAGCAAAATTTTAGTTGATTCTACTACTTACTAAGAATTTTCTAAGATAATTGTCAATAAGTAACTGTCTCCAACTTAGGGAACTCGCTCTTGAGCTCTTAGCCGAAATTATAGCCACACAGACCGATCCCGGGTTAAGCCGCGCTTGCCGAGGTTGGTCTGCGAATGGGTGACCATGGCCATCTTTCAAAGTGAGTTTCCTCCGTGTCTCGGAAAGCACGTAACGTCGTTAGTCCCGGCTGTCATTTATAGATCTTTGATAGTTGTTCCTGTTCTAACAGGAACAACTATCAAAGATCTATAAATGACAGCAGAAGCTCAAAAATCTGACAACCAATCTTAACTTCAAGAGATGATGGTAGTCGCTCCATGTAAAATATTGCTATTCAGCTACATCCGGTTCGACTGGAAGTCGACCCCAATATAGTTGGAAAAAGGGAAAGCAGATGATGATGTCAGACTTATCACTTAGGGACCACGGAATACCTCCCTGCAGCCTTACAGCGTAACTACTTGAAGTATTAAATTTGCTGCGTTTATTGTATCGAAAATTAGAAAGCGCCTCTAGTGTATGAAAAAGGAACTAATTTTTTCCATCAAAGTTCCCGTTTCGTCACAAAACGTGAAAAGTCATGTCATGTCCTTAAGAACCTTACCTGCGACCTCTGGCTACAGCCAGACTACGGATCTCAACTAGATAGTCTTATAGCGCCATCTATACCGTCAAAAACGAATTAGTATTTAGTTATCACGTGACTAGGTGGCGTCACAGGCGTCAGAGAATCCTCCCAAAATGTAATATCAAAACGAAACAACACGTTGTAAATACCCAAAAAGTTAGGCAGAGATATACCTAGTAGTAAATATTAAATAAAGTACCCAAGTCCATGGGATTTTCCACCGGCAAAACAGAGTGTCTTTCATAAAATTTTTAATTTTTGAAAAGAATCTATTTACAAAAAGGAAAAATAAATGCATTTCTCGTAAACCGCTGGCTCTACATAAATTAGACCTAGATTAGACTGTCGTAAGTAATATCTTCTCTTTTATCGTTGTAAAATCATCACATGAGTCCTCCCACCCAGCACAAACCGGGAGGGACTGTCAAACTCGTACTGACTATAATCCACGGTGTCCTTCAATAGCCCTTTTCGTACCGGGGTCACGGTAATTCGAGAGTCCCGCGACCCCGGCAGGCTTTGGCCGTCTACAGGGGGCCCCGTCACTATGCTGACACTCCTTCGTGGAACACAACGCGCCGTCGACCCAGGCATGGTCCATGGTCGGACAGTGAGTCGCCCATTACTCGACGCCCGCATGCCCAATATCTTCTCTATCAACGAATTAACTCATTTCATTTCGTCGATTTCCATTTCTCCCTGTTAATAAATGAAAAGGTTCATCAGGTTTCAAATAACTTTCTTATTTTCAATAGGTAATCATATTTCTTTCTCTAATAATTTTAATTCAAAACAAATGACTGACCTTATTTATGTTTATCTCATTAGATAAATATAAGTAACTAGCAACCCGCCCCGGCTCCGCACGGGTACAATCTGTACTATATTATGCATGTTGTCTTCATATAAACCTTCCTCTCGAATCACTCTATTTATTAAAAAAAACACATCAAGATCCGTTGTGCAGTTTTAAAGATCTAAGCATACATAGGGACAGACAGCGGGAAGCGACTTTTATACTACCTATGTAGTGAAGAATCTATGAATATAAATAAGAATCGATGAATTACCAATTCTAAAAATTAACCCATGCCACGTTGAAAAATAAACCTTTCGATTCCCAATTATAACAGACAGAGAATCTAAACATACTTACTTACTAAGAAACCCATTTTTTTTAAACCTTGCCCCACACTAGGAATTTCTCCTGTATGAAAGATTTAAACTCATATGCACAAACTTTTTTTGTTTGTCATTTTCGCGCATAAACTACTGAGTTACAGACTGAGCCGATGATCCTGTAATTTTGCAATAAACGGACATAGAGTACCGCACATCCCGGAAAAAATACTGTTCCCGAACAAAAAATAACAATAACGTTTAAAAATTGCGCCATAATAATGTACTTAATACTAAAGGAACGTGAGCAAAAGTTAGTTTTTACTGATTAAAATCCACGGTGCCCTTCAATTTCAATAGCCCTTTACGTTCCGGGGTCACGGTAATTCGTACAGTCCCGCGACCGAGCAAAAGCTAGTAAGTAGTTAAAATAAATTCAACAACTACTAAATCTGAAAAGGCATGCTTCCGCTTTTATTTTACCTACCGGATGTTCGCTCAACAGTAATAAATCACAATTTCCGTTTGTTACAGAAAGTGAAGCTGTCGAAGCAGTCAAGAAATCAAAATGGTGTTCTTCTTCTCTCGAATAACTAAAAAGTAAGTGATTCTATTTCATCATCATCATCATCATCTCAGCCATAGGACGTCCACTGCTGAACATAGGCCTCCCCTTTAGATCTCCACATATACCGGTTGGAAGCGACCTGCATCCAGCGTCTTAGTAATAGGTGGTTTTTCAGACACGTAAGGAGGTTTTTCAGTAGGCCACGTTGATTGCAGCTTCAGTAGGTAATAGCGTATAAATTGAGTAGTGTTGCAACCCGGACAAACCAACTGATAACCAAAAACATACAATGAATGGGTGCGGACACGTGCTCCTACTATTAACTACAACTGGCTGGAGCACGGGACCTACGCGTTAATAGTTATGGTCCGTGCTACAACTAGTGATCGGTACAGTCAACATTTTTTAATAAAAAATATTGATAAATATTGTAGAATCTTAATCGAATAAACAAACGAATGTTCTTCGAACATCTTTCTAGTTTTATATATATAATTGCTTACACACAATAAATGAAAAACAAATAAGATATCTCCGTTTTATAAATGAGCCACACACTCTTCTCAAAATGATCATACCTTGTAACTTAAATTGGACCCTTACCAGAATCAGAACAGGATGTTTAAAAGCTTGTGTGCCAGAATGGATAAACGCTCATCAAATTGTGTATCATAAAGTATTGCAGAAATTAACCTATTTTCTGTAATAATAAATAAAACGAACTAAGCAGGGTGGACGAAGCCCCGCTTCGCGGGGCTTCTATTTCTGTTTGCAGGGTTAAAGGAACCTAACTAAACCGAAATTAGGGGTGTCCCTGAAATCTTGCTAAAGCGAGTTTTAGATTTGGTGAGCATTTATCCATTTTGGTATACAAAAAGAATTATTAATGAACATTTAAATTGTAGCCATATATAAATATGAATTGTAATAAAATTCGTAAATCTGATATAGATTAAGAATTCAAAACAGCTTCTGAGACCATTTTATCGCAAAACAAGCATTGGCCAACATGGTCCACGTGTAGTTGCAGCTCTTGCCAACAGTTGCATACATCCATACATCACAAACCGGTTGCTCGTCAGTCGCAACGGCTCTAGTGTTTAGTTATGTATCTATTTTCACATTGCGATCGATCAGTCGTGACGCGAGCTCAGTTGCGTTGCGTATCGGGCAGGGATGTGGCAGAAGTTTAGGTGACAATTTAAAAAGTTAATAGTTGCCAGACAGTGCCTTTTTTTTTACCTGGTAAAATCATCAAATGGGTCCTCCCAAACAAGGCAGAGCGGGAGGGACTGTCAGACTCGTACTGTGACTAAAATTCACGGTGTCCTTCAATAGCCCTTTACGTTCCGGGGTCACGGTAATTCGTACAGACCCGCGATCCCGGCAGGCTTTGGCCCTCTAGAGGAGGCCCCGTCATTTTGCTGACACTCTTTGAGGCGCGCGTGGAACACAACGCGCCGTCGACCCGGGCACGGTCCATGGTCGGACAGTGAGTTGCCCATTACTCGCTGCCCGCGCCAGACAGTGCGTAGTGGTAATTTTAAAGGCCTCAACTTACGAGTTTGTAAGGATTGATATGAAAAAATAAGGAGTAAATGATACTGTGACCTTTAGTAAAGAAGAAAACGTGTTGCGCCGACCACAAGTAAAATAGTATAAGAGCAGGAAGACGATGATCTTTTGATGCAGACAAAAAATAATGCACCTGGCTGGTTTCAAACTCACGACGAGGTCGTGGTATCGGCCACGATACTATAGGCCCACCACTTTCAGGAAAGATGATGGAGAAGAAGATGTAAAACATAAAAATAAACCTCTTTTCAATTTTTCAGGGTCATGTACATATGATCAAAAGCCTTTAAATATATAAAGATTAACAGCATATTATTGACTGTGAGCCTTGAGTATTCATTTATTACTGGAAAATGGCCTCCAGGTTTAACTAAAACCCAGCTGTGCACACGTTTCTCCACACAAAACAAAAGTTCAAGATAACTGGTTTCACGAGGACGAAGTTTTAATAAAACACGTTTAAATTCATAACAATACCTATATCAGTCATTTATTTTATGATTTAACCTTTAATTAACAATATTTTATAAAAAGAATAAGCAAAACATAATAGGTGTACCTTATCTAACCTACTGATACAATTATATCTAGATTTTCACGACAGAAATTCGTGAAGCTTTCCGAATTAGTAAATGCAATTTGTAACTAAGAAGAACGTCCAAGGGTCGTGCAACTGTCTAAGTAGGATACCGCAGCCCTGGATAGCCAAGGGCATGTGAAGGAGCCACATGGTTTTTAGTCAGTTACATTACAGTCTGACAATCCATTCTACTCCAACAAGGGCAAAAAATAAATAAAGGATCACGCCTAACTCTTTATTGGTCACAACTCGTATCGCTGTCGCTAAGCAATATAGCTATGTGTGAACTTTCAGGCACTTATGGAGCTAGACGCCTGCTTTAATAATAGATGTACGCTTTAAACAAAAATCTTTTTTTTTTAAACTGTATCTTATTTGGCCTTTTGTCCTTTGCCCTGCATTGGGATAAAATAGGCTAATAAAAAAAAAACATTTTAACGTATTCAAACGGCACCATTTTCAAACACAGAACATAATTAAACCTCTTATTTATTTGCCGCCGACACCGTACTCACACAAATATTATTGTACATCATACGGAGAACTCCGGACTGATAACAGTGATAAGAGGGTCATCTCGTGACCCTCAGCTCGGAGGCCTGGCCTCACACCCTCCCACGTAATCGGACTTCTAATAATATTTATATGTATAGCCGATCATAATGGCGAAATTATCTGAGTAGCAACAACTTTTAAGAATATTGGTTGTCAAGCCCACTTTGTAGATATGTTGAAGGATAATGCCACCGCCCGCCATCTTTAATTTCCAATACATTTTACGAAAAAGTTTTTTGACATTGAATTTAAATACTGAGATTCAAAAAAAGAATCAGCTGAGAAGTAGGCCTAGTTCCCATGTAACGTTTTGATTAACAATATATTAAAAAAAACTAAAAAAAACTGTCAAAATGTAAAAGAATACTAAAATGGTAGGTACCGCAACTTTGTAGAACCCGTTGGGGATTACAGATTTGTTAATAATTAGAAAGGCATAGTCCGGGCCTATAATATCACAGACAACATGTCTGTAGAGCTGACCCTTCCCCACAAATCAGTGTTCTATTTTTAAACCAAAGCTTGGCACTTTCTTTTGTTTCATAGTACTATAAAGTCTTTGGCAAACAGACAGGCGCGACGAATGCGAAGCGTGACGTTTTCATTTGTAATGTATGGAATTGTTTGAATCCAGTCACATAGAAAAGCGAAAGCGATCCGATAGCGTGACAGAACTATCGGACTGACGATTACGTCTCGCTTCGGTTCGGTATCGCTTCGGAAACGCTTCGCTTTCGCCTGTCTGTTTGACAAAGGCATAAGAGGGGGATCTATAAATAAAAATGAATATTAGTTTTACTAATATATTCAATCCAATGACACGCACACTCATTACAATTGTTTTTTTATTACTAGGCGGAACAAGACAATTCTACCTCTTATTTTTAATATATTTCAAACATCATTGAGCGGCTTGATTCAGCCAGTGCTTATAAAGAGTATTTGAGGTTAACTCTTACAGTACTTTGACCGTGTTGTTTGTTGTAAATTCAAACAATAACAAAACCCTTTGGCTAATTTATACATACTTTTTTTCGTGGGGATTTAATTTTGTGGCAACAATTACCCCTTTGACCTTCTGCCAAACATTTATTGCGAAATACAACCTATAGAAATAAGTTTGTTTTTGAAATGCTTCGTACAGTTCGTACTTCAAAGAGAGGGAAATGAAATTATAGGTTATGTCTGTGTGTAAAAGGAAAATGTTTTTTAAAGAGCGTCTGTGGTTTTATAAAAGTGGTAACGAAATAATTAAAAAAGTTTTGATATAGAGAGCAATTATGCTCGGGGTTTCACTGGTGAATAGAATTCTATTTAAACGAAGCCATTTGCCAAAGAACTTAAGTCACCGATATTCGTAGAATCAGCATGTTGAAGTGGAAGTGGGCCGGCCATGTCTGTAGACGGACAGACAGTTGATGGAGCACATGCTAGCGTGGAGACTGCGAATGGGAACATTTGTGACGTCTGACTTGTAACGACCAACCTGTTGTTAGTCCCAGCGTGGCGGGAGCTCTGTGTTACAGAGAATAGCATAGCAGCACTTAGGGTTACCAGATGAAAAAATCAAAAGTCCGGAGGGAAGGCCTGATTTCTATTGAAAAGTCCTGAGATTTTTTACAGTTTGAAATTTTTTTCTCAAACGTGCCTACTTAACTGTTTAAAAAAGTCGTAATTTTATTATCGATTTTATACACTGCGGATCTCGCTCACACGTTGCACATCACACTCAATGCGTGTCACAGCGGCACCCTCTTCCTTTCAATTGTGCAATTATTACAAAAAGAAGATTATTTTTAGTTTGTTTAACTTTTTATTAAAGAGATCTTTAAAAATAAGCTATATATTCTTGAAAATTCTAAAAATCCTGACATTTCATGAGATTTGCAAAATCCGATCGCAATCCTGAGAAGAGTCCAAAAATCCCGAAATCTCAGGGCAAATCCTGAGATATGGTAACCTAGCTGCACTGAGCTGTGTGGTGGTTACAGCTAACAGAGAGGTCTGTGTCCCAGCAATGGGAGCATTATAAAGAGATGTATGTATAATGTAGCAACCTAAATTGCCAAAGTATAAGTTATTAGTAGTTTATCAGACAGTAACGCCACATCGAATCCACGTATTTTGCGTAAGCCCGCATAGCAGTCTCCATTTTAACTCTTGCAAAAGAAATCGTTCATTTTATGGGCTCGGCATTGATAGCCGGGGTCACGGTATATTCCATTGATAACAATGTTTGACCAGTATCTTTTTATTCGACCTTACTGGGTCTTCATTCAAATATAATCTCGTCACTAACCAGACCCTGTACTATCGTTGTTTTATTTAGTGAATTTATTATCTGAAGTTTATTTTCTGACCCGAATTATTGGCGTAAGGCACATTGTTACAACATGTGACAGTGTTGAACTGTAAAAGTCAATCATTCTTACTCGTAGCAATAATTTTAATCCATGTCCCGGGTCCGGGCACGCCGCAATCGCGGCGGTAAGACCCCTCTTTGAAGAGTGGCTGGATAGGCGTCACGGCGTCCTGACCTACCGCATGACGCAGGTCCTCACCGGACACGGAAGTTTCGGGAGGTTCCTGTGTCTGATAGGGAGGGAAGAAACGCCTGGGTGTCACCACTGCGAGGATCGTCCGGAGGACACGGTGGAGCATACGGTGTAGGACTGACCCGCTTGGGCAGAGCACCGCCGTGTCGTCACGACGGCGATAGGCGGAGACCTCTCGCGCCCAGCATTGGTCGAGGCCATGCTGCGGGGTGAGACGGAGTGGGAAGCGGTCGCCTCCTTCTGCGAAGCAGTCATGCTCGTGAAGGAGGAGGCGGGCCGCCTGAGGGAGAGGACAGCGTCCTCCCTCCACCCCAGCCGCAGTGGTAGACGCCCACGGCGTCGGACGTCGCAAGACGATCTCCGGCCACCGTAGGCGCGGGTATGCGGGCAGCGAGTAATGGGCGACTCGCGGTCCGACCATGGACCATGCCCGGGTCGACGGCGCGTTGTGTTCCACGCGCGCCTCAAAGAGTGTCAGCATAGTGACGGGGCCTGTAGAGGGCCAAAGCCTGCCGGGGTCGCGGGACCAAGGGATTACCGTGACCCCGGTACGTAAAGGGCTATTGAAGGACACCATGGATTTTAGTCAGTACAAGTCTGACAGTCCCTCCCGCCCTGCCCTGGGTGGGAGGACCCATTTGATGATTTTACCACGATAAAAAAAAAAAAAAAAAAATGTCCCGGGTTGACGTCGCGTCTTGTTCAACTCGCGCCTCAAAGAGGTGTCAGCACACTGACGGGCCCCCCTTAGAGGGCCAAAGCCTGTCGTAAAGGGCTATTGAAGGACACTGTAGATTTTAGTCAGTACATGTCTAACAGTATCCCGTCCTGCCTGGGTGGGAGGACTCATTTGATGATTTAACCACGATAAAAAAAGTATTTACTCGTTCTAAAAGACAATTTTTAGGCTGTCTTTTACGATAATCTCGTCGTCGAGGCAAAGCCTTCAGATGTTGCTGCGATACGTCAATGTGATATGCGAAACGCTTTGTGAATGCCATACTGGTAGGTCTGCCGGAGGGGCAGCGCTGTACACAATAATACATAATACCTCTGCTGATCAATATTAATGTTATGAACTAATAATTGATAAAGAACTGATAGATATTACATAGAGCCACTTCTGCACTCCAAAAAGTTGGAGTGCAAAAGTGGGTGTGCAAAAATGTTTGTGAAATGTAAATATTTAGATTTATTTTGTTTGCATAGTAATTATTGTTAATTGTCTTATCTTTACTACTTTATTGATCTTCTGAACTACAATTATAGCCTGTGTTTAACTTATTTGTAAAGTTTATTAAATCACAGTTATTTGCGGTTTATTCCAACATAATAAAAAACCGCTTATTCGAGTCATTTCTGCGTTTCAGATCAGCTGTGTCTATTAATTTTAGGATTCTTTGTTTTTCTTTCTTTAAAAAAATAAAAAAAAAGTTGCCTCTCACTATGATTTTTTCCTGTATCGCGGGTGCATTAACAAACATAGAAACTCACATACACAAACACCCTGACCGGATATACAATATATTTTTACCGTGTGGAAATCAAATCCGCGACACGCTGAGCTGCAGTCAGTCACTCAGGCACTGCGCCTATACCCCGTTTTTTATTATTTCAAATTATTGGTATGCTAAACTAATTGATCGCGGGACCAAGGGATTACCGTGACCCCGGTACGTAAAGGGCTATTGAAGGACACAGTGGATTTTAGTCAGTACAAGTCTGACAGTCCCTCCCGCCCTGCCCTGGGTGGGAGGACTCATTTGATGATTTTACCACGATAAAAAAAAAATTCTAAACTAATTATTCCGACCAAAAATCCACGGTGTTCCTCCAATAGCCCTTAACGTTCCAGGGTCCCGATTAGCTGTTTATACAGTCCCGCAACCCTGGCAGGCGTTTGCCTCTCTATAGAGGCCACGTGAGATCGCTTACAGCTCTCTGAAGCGCGCGTGGAACATGATGCGTCGTAGATCCGGGCATGGTCCATTATCGGACCGCGAGTCACTCATTGCTCGTCGTACGCATGCCCTCTACGCCTAATATCCCAGAAAAGTAAGCAATGGAAATTCCCCTCTTCATGAAATCGGCAGTTAGGTATTCCAGCTGACAGCTGTGTGACCCTCAGACTTCATCGGTATCAGTCAGTAAGGCTACCCTTATCTCATAAATTACTCATCAAGATGAAGCAAAATTTTCCTTATGCCTACATTGCCTACTTCTGCAATGTTTTTGTCACAATCACGTTATTTATTATTTTGTTATTTACTCCTTGGTATCTTGGAAAATCCCCCCCTTACCGGATAGCTGGTAAATAATTGAACTGTGTTAATTAATAATTAACAGATGTAAGGTCAGACAAGAGACTTATTGATTTATCTAAATAGGAGGTTTCTAATTGATTATTTTGTGATGATTTGTTAAGTTTGTTTTTAACCGACTTCAAAAAAGGAGGTTCTCAATTAGAGTGCATTTTTTTATTTATTTAAGTAACTACTATAATTTATCTCAGCACTTACGTATGTACGAGTATGTTTACTTCCAGTGTTGTTCTTGAAAGTATACATTCAACTAGGCACTATAATGAAGAATCGTTTAATAAAAAACAAATATTATTTTAAATAGTGATATGTATTGAATGGAGATATTCCTTGAAGCGCTCCCGTTTTGAAACGCTCCCATCTAAGCGCTCCCGTTTTGTTCCTCCAAGCGCTCCCAAAAGGAGCGCTTTTGGGACCGCATAATAGCCTTTTTTTTGGCATCACAATTTGATAATCTGATTTACGACACAGGAGAAATTCCTAGTGTGGGGCAACGTTTTATTTTTTTAGAAAAAGAATAAATGAAATTAACATTAAATACAAAAATTATTCTAATTATTGTATTAATTGTAAAGATAAACGTATCTTGGTATCTGTTGCAAAAGGTCGGCCTGTTGCATCAGTTAGTTATTTTTTTCTATAGCTTAACTAACAGTATTATAAAGCTAAAGAGTTTTTTTTGTTTTTTTTTTTGTTTGTTTGGTTGAACGCTCTAAGCTCAGGACTTACTGGTTCGAATCCTTTTTTTTTATCGTGGTAAAATCATCAAATGAGTCCTCCCTCCCAGTGCAGATCGGCAGGGACTGTCAGACTCGTACTGACTAAAATCCACGGTGTCCTTCAATAGCCCTTTACGTTCCGGGGTCACGGTAAGTCGTAACTCCCGCGAGTCTGGCAGGCTTTGGCCCTCTAAAGAGGGCAAGGAGGGAATGGGAAGCAGTCGCCTCCTTCTGCGAAGTAGTCATGTAAGCGAAGGAGCATGCAGGAAGCGTGAGGGAGAGGACAGCGTCCACCTCACAGCCCAGCCGCAGTGGTAGACACCCGCAGTGTTAGTCAGAATATGTCTAACACTATCCCGTCCTGCCTGGGTGGGAGGACTCATTTGATGATTTAACCACGATAAAAAAAAGTATTTACTCGTTCTAAAAGACAATTTTTCAGACAATTTTAGTCTATATATAATCTAGTAAATAAACACGAATTTAAGTTGTTTTTCTTACACCTACCATTTTCTCGTGAAAAGCTGTGTATTTCGCTCGGTAGCAAAGTTATTCTGCGTCTCGTACTTTTGAAAACTTCGCTACGCTCAGGATTTGAACACTTCGCTTGCTCAGTTTTCAATTCAAGTACTAGCGCCAAAAAACAACTTTGCAGCCTAGCATAACACAACTATCTCAAGGCTTTACTGTTTCTTTAACTCCCTAACTAGAACATTTATCTGTAACGTTAGGTTACAAATCTAAGATTCCATTTTGAGCAACACATTTCAAATAGATGGTCGTGGGACCGCCTTATCGGGTAACCGTGACCCCGGTACGTAAAGGGCTATTGTAGGACACCGAGGATTTTAGTAAGTACAAGTCTGACAGTAGGGAGGACCTTTTAGATGATTTTACAACGTAAAAAAAAAGTTACAAATAGATCACGATGAGATGAGAGCTTTCTACTATACTATGACCTTCTCAATATCACCGAAATATCAAGCGCCTGATAATTTATAACTAGCACGAGCAGAATTTCCTAAAAGAAATAAGTAAAAATAAGTTTTAGGCGTTCTCGCTGATAAAAAATAACAGAAGAAATTCTGTACAACAAAACACAACACGCAATGAAATTAAAGATAGATTTCTATGAATAAATATTGAATAATAGACTAGTACTTAATACACTGACAAAAAAAAAACAATACCTATTAAGTACCATTCTTTTTTTGAATGCCAATCGAAAATTAAAAAAAAAACTATTTTGCCGCGCATTTTTTATACTTATGTCATTCTAGCTTCCTAGTTATAACTAGATAAAAGAGCCCCCTTCTCTTTTGGTGACAACTCCGGCGACCTTCACGACCAGTCCAACAGGTGGTAAACAGACAAAGAAACAAGGGAATACATTATCTATCTACAAATCTATAATAAAATACATTGTGGTACAGAAAGAGGGAGATATAAAAGAGTTCGTAATAAAAACATTTGTCTATGGTTGACTAGGAAATGATTAGTGGTGACTGGTTTTGTATTTATATCCTCATTCTAGTAGAATATATTAGCTATTGATGACATAAAAGCACTTTGGCGGTTTTTCGAAGAATCAGCTGTCGGGTCGTTGAGTGCCTTAAGTTCTGAAATGAGCTGTACGTGCACTGATACTTGCCTGCTCTGATTGAACAGGTCTTTTTAAATTTTCTTTTAAAGAAAATCTTGGGCGAGAACCTGTATGCATAGTCCTCACATGATTGGACCAAAACAGCAAGATAATGTCTGGAATTTAAAAGAGACTGACCTCAAAACAATGTCTGGACCTTAAAAAGGACTGACTAGTCTAAATATTCTTTCTCTAGTCTATATTTTATTAGTCCACGCCACGACTGAAGTCCTTTTGACGCGGTGCTAGTGTCTATATCATTACATCAATTTGAAAAAAATGTAGTACCACGAATTTACCGCAGGTCTGAGTGGTGGCGCGGTCTCTATAATGTCACGAGAGCAGATATGACACAGACTTTGTGACATTTGTCAAAATGTACTAAAAATAAACATGGCATAATGTCTAATCATCATTGGCATTGTATCGTACATGAGTCTCTAAGGGGCCTGTCAGTCTTGATAACAGTTATCAGAGCAAAGGTGTGTCAATCGCTTATCAAAGTCCTGTTTTTTATCAATTCGTCACCTTGAAATTTTAATCAGGCATAAGAATGACAAGAAAGTACTACCCAATACATTTATCTACTTATAAATATGTGATGTCATAGTTATAAAATTTGAGGGGTTTTTTTCATGTGACTTCGGATTTATTGTAGCACAAAGTTCAGAAACAATGCCTTAAAAACGTAGAAACTTTAAACTTCAGGGCAGTTACACAGTAGGATTACAAACATATAAATATCAGGATCTTTCTCAAGCTTGTCCCAATTTGTAGTGTTGCCATTATCAACTTAGTATTCGGTAAGTTGACAACGACACAGTCTTATGTCCGTAATAACAATTTTATACAGGATCTAAACTAAATTATCTAGATTTAATCTCGTTTTTTAAGATATCGATTTGTCCTGCACA
Organism: Agrotis puta; assembly: GCA_943136025.2. Classification (NCBI taxonomy): domain Eukaryota; kingdom Metazoa; phylum Arthropoda; class Insecta; order Lepidoptera; family Noctuidae; genus Agrotis; species Agrotis puta. Next base: position 8,666,819 of record OW964188.2, on the reverse strand, counting down.
GTTTCGCAAGGTGATAGAATTTGACAGACCAAATTCACTTTATTTGGCCCGTCTCAAAAAATTTTTTTGGGTAAAAATCTTCAAATTGGTCTTCCCTCCCAGGGTGAAGTGGAAGGCACTGTCAAATTCTTACTAACTACAAACCAACCCCAATCCTTCCCACGCCCTTTGCATTCCAAAGGTCAGTCAAAGACAGTCTTATTTCAGTCTTTACAGTCCCACAACCCCGAAAGACGTTTAGCCCGATAAAGGCCCCATCGGACACAGATCGTCTCACCCACACTGAAAAGTCGTCTGTCGTCATGGTAACCAGTTAACAACTGAAAGATTCCTTTGCTTTGAGTTGTATCTTTTTTATAAATAAAATCTATAAATATCGCACCATATTTTTACACGTGCCAAGCCATGCCATATGTTGCTTTATGCATTTATACATACTTATGTTTATGTACAGAAGTTTATTTACTTTTATCAAACCATAGCAACCGATGGCTGTAGCGACGCGACGCGCCAACGATAAAAATAAAACAGTTTCACAATTTTAGTCAAAGATTAAATGGGTTCTTTTAATCAGATGCACTAGCTATCAACCATTACTTTTGATTTGCACTTATGGACATATTAGACATCCATCCATAGTTAGTAATCGCATGCGATCGAATCTTATCACCAGATCGTATTGCCGGAACTGATCGCGCTCATCGTAAAGCCTTTGTCAAACAGACAGGCGTGACGAATGCGAAGCGTGACGTTTTTATTTGTAATGTATGGAATTGTTTGAATCCAATCACATAGAAAAGCGAAAGCGATCCGATAGCTTGACAGAATTATCGGACTGACGTCTCGCTTCGGTTCGGTATCGCCTCGGAAACGCTTCGCTTTTGCCTGTCAGTTTGACAAAGGCATAATGGCGTACAGAGACAGAAAGGTCTGTGTCCCAGCACTCCCAGCAGTGGAAAGACAGGTTGATTTTGAACAGAGAATGCTTATTGCTTAATTCTTCCGTGCTTGTATGACCAGATATAATGAAAGTAGTGGATGAGGCGAAAGGAGTATAGCAGATAGAGTTCTAAGCTTTCTGCCTACCGCTCATGGGTAAATTATGCTTTTTATTTGCAATTAGTTTGCTCTTGAGTCTTGTCCAAGTCAGGGGCGACAGAGACGAAGTCTACGATGGAGGGAGCTTACCCAGAAAAAACCCGTTCACTCTTTCTTTTCTTTGAATTTTACAACATTAGGATATTTTGACGACAATAGACACAAAAACGAGACATAACCTAAGCTCAGGGGCCGTATTATGACGTCTTAAAGCCAGTTTTTTTTTTCTAGTCCCAAGCTGAGCAGGGCTTGTGTTATGGGTACTAGACAACTGATAAACATACTTAAGTATATATTTCTAAATACATACATATTATAGATAAATTACACCCAGACACAGAACTAATGATCGTGCTCATCACACAAACATTTGTCCTGAGTGGGAATCGAACCCACGACCTCCAGCATAGCAGTCAGTCACTAACCACTAGACCAACAGGCCTGTTAAAGAGTTGTTCCAGTGAGTGAACGAGGTGACGCTAGACGACTTGTATAGCTCTGTCTCTTTCACTCACTGGAACAAGTCTGGTTTTAAGACGTCATAATACGGCCGCAGGTCCTATAACATTCTGTGAACTGCTCTCATAACGGTGAAGGAAAACATCGTGAGAAAACCAAAGTAAATCCTAGAATAGAACCAAAAATTCGAAGCCACGTGACATTTACCAACCCGAACTGGGCCGACGTCGTGGATTATCGCCCAGTTCCTCTCACTGAGAGGAGGCTTTTTTTTTATCGTGGTAAAATCATCAAATGAGTCCTCCCACCCAGGGCAGGGCGGGAGGGACTGTCAGACTTGTAGTGACTAAAATCCACTGTGTCCTTCAACAGCCCTGTATATACGTACCGGGGTCACGGTAATCCGTTAGACCCGCGACCCCGGCAGGCTTTGGCCCTCTACAGGCCCCGTCACCATGCTGACACTCTTTGAGGCGCGCGTGGAACACAACGCGCCGTCGACCCGGGCAATGTCCATGGTCGGACAGAGGAGGCCTGCAACATTATAGGCTGGTAATGTAGGTTGCATGCGTTCGGGAACACAGAAGTAGGTAGTGAGTTTCACTCTTTTTCCATATGAAGGATATTTGACAGTACAAATTGCCTACTTCTTTATCATCAACATAGCAATTACAATTTTACATACATGCAAACAGACAGGAAGCGTAACTAAGTACGTGCAACACATCACCTGCTGTATGTCGTAAATAAATAAAAAGATCTGAGTTATCGATATACAGTTCTATATAATATAATATACGGTACCTTGTTGACCGCGCCCTGCTCGGTTGCAAATAGAGGAACCTTAAATAAATTAGGAAACTAATAAATATACGGTACGCCCGAGCTCCACTCGGTTGCAAATAGAGAAACCTAAAAAAATGAGTAAACTCGAAAAAATAAATAACAAAATGAAAAGAACAAAAACCCATGATTACGTGGGGTCTGATCCCGTGGTCATCAGCATGAATTTGGACGCCACCACGAAATTATGAAACATATTGTACGTGTAAATCTTTATGCTTGAAAATACGGAGATAACGATTTTTCCCAGATTTTCGCCCTTGATAACCCCTATAATCTAAATTTCATCAAAATCGTTACAGCCGCTTTCGAGACCTGGAAAATATCCAAAATCTACACAAAGATTGCTCGTTTTAGTTAGGTACATACAAAAACGCGCACGTGACGTCGCGGACACACCCAGTCTCGTCGTATAAATATCAAGCTTCGTTAAAATATGCAGGCGGGTGTGTCCATACCGGTTTCAATAAATATTCCGTTTAAATGTTACGATCCAGGCCAAGTTCAGTTTTATTTTAAGTTGTTTTGATAGTTGTTCCTAGGCGGATCGAGGATAATTAGCTGAGAGATGATATCATTATGAAGGTCGTAAACTTTTAAATACCATTACTTAATATTAGCTGAAAGTTGGGTTGCCATCGGGTCACGGGACTGTACGAATTACCGTGACCCCGGAACGTAAAGGGCTATTGAAGGACACCGTGGATTTTAGTCAGTACGAGTCTGACAGTCCCTCCCGCTCTGCCGTGGGTGGGAGGACTCATTTGATGATTTTACTGAACGGATAATGAGGTGCTAATAGTTATTTGTTATGCAAGGCTGCAAAGTTGTTTTTTGGCGTGAGTACTTGAATTGAAAACTGAGTAAGCGAAGGGTTCAAATGTAGAATCCTGAGCGTAGCGAAGTTTTCAAAGGTACGAGACGCAGAATAACTTTGCTGCCGAGCGCAACACACAACTTTTCACCTCACTACAGCGGGGAAATGCAGTGGGGCCGGCTCGCTTGTCAGTGTAGAAAATAATTGAATACAAGACGTGTTCGAATTTTGATTTCGAATGACAAATAGAATCTTTCCGAGCGTGTGAGATGAAAATGACATTTCCAAAACCAGATTGTCGATGAGTATCACAACTATTGACAGTCTTAAGTAGACAGATACAGGATCATACATCTCGCCGTGATCCTGACTTAATCCCAAGCTCCTTCATCTATGACAGCAGAGGTTAAAAAGTTACAGGAAAAACATCGTGAAAGTATCTTTGACGTCACGATAAATATTTATCTTTATCCTTAAGGTAGATAAAAAGGATTACTGAGCGAATTGTGAAAATGAGCGTAAACTTTGTTTACGTATTTTCTATACTTTTTAAATTATAAACCCGTAAAGTTTGTTTGTTTGGTTGAACGCACTAATCTAATGTAAGTATTACTGTTTCGAATTGAAAAAATATTTTTTTTGGATAGTTTATTTATCGAGGCCTTTGCCCAGCAGTGGGATGATGTAGGCTAGCAGTATCAGTATCAGTATCAGTTTATTTATCGAGGAATGGTAAAGTCTATAAAACATTACGCTAAGACCAACAGAAGCCTAAAAGCGAGAGTGAAACACGACTGCAGGGACACGACGCTGCGACTTGTCGAAACGGCACTTGGCAAGCTGCTGCTGTCTGTACTAGTCACCTACGAATTCTTACCTATAATGTTGAGACATAACAGGAGCGTATCAGGTGGGGGCCCAGTTTTTATAAAGGGCCTAAAACTATGAACGGCTTTTCGGGTATCGGGACCTGAACCAAAACGAACCTGAACGACTTAAAATACAACCTTTTAAAACACTGTTTTTGAAAGATAATTACTCGAATTCATTAATTCGAGTAATTATCTTTCAAATTCATTTCATGAACTGTGAAAATGACAAATAAATATGCGTACGCATAATACCTACAGAACTAAAACAGTCTGGCCAAAAAATATTGTTTTGACTAGCACGGCCTTAGTCAAAAAACAATTAGAAATAATAAATAAATAATAATAATAAATTTATTCAAAAAACATAAGGTATACGTTAAATACAATATTTCTTAAATCTATGTCAAGTTCAGAAATAATCTATGCCTGAACTAGGAATTCATATGAATTTCAGGAAGAAAGAAAGAAGAAAGAAAAAACGTTTATTTAGGAGACCGGTACACACAACATAAACAAACAAATAAATACCTGATAATAAAGGAATCAATTACAAGTTAAAAACAACAACGAAATAACAAAGGCAACATTGTGTGTCCCAGGGCTACGCCAAATAGGTCCAGTTCAGCAAATTGTCTAGCAGCAAGTGCTCGACGCTGGTTTTCAACGGGACCTGGACGTTGACGTGACGGAAGCAAAGCAGCCTTAAGGGCGCGTATTCTGAAAGTTGGCAACTTCGCTAATAGCTGTGAAATATTTAAAAGTTTTAAATAATTTGGCAAATTTAGTGTATGAAAATAAGAAATATGGCATGTGCACTTAAAGATTGTTATAGGAATTTCAATTAAAAACACTGAATTTGATGTTTAATGATTTTGATGAAAATTCTTGCTTGCTTTGCTTTTTTTACATCTAAAACTATATATTCGGTGTTACGTTATTAATTATTGTATTTCATACGATACGATATTATTTACGTAACATTGCTAAATTAATTAAAACTTGTTAATATTTGACAACTATTTGCGACGTTGCCAACTTTCAGAATACGCGCTCTTTAAACATCCAAACGTGTTGTGTATATTTTTGTGAAATACATAAATACTTATATTAACTTGGGAAACAAATATATACATATTAAAATAAATGAAATGTATATGTAGGTACCTACATGATAATAAATAAAGGGTAGTCAGTACAAAATAAACTAAAAACATAAGTAAACAAGTAGGACGCAGGTCGATAATACTTATAATGATCTAACAAATACCTGTTTCTCACGTTGCCAGACTTCTTGTTTACGTGCCTACAGTCGCCTAAACTCGGAGCTAGGCTAGGAATTAGAAACAACCAGGGCCTAACAATCCATACTTATTTTAAAGTGCGACTATCTATATGTAACCTTTTTAACACGCTTTTATTAGCTTGTTTACGAATCAAAGGCCAAATGGATCTCGCTAGGGATATTTTTTTTAAGCGCTGTAAATCATCAAATGAGTCCTCCCATCCAAGGCAGAGCGGGAGGGACTGTCAGACTCGTACTGACTAAAATCCACGGTGTCCTTCAATAGCTCTTTACGTTCTGCGGTCACGGTAATTCGTGAGTCCCGCGATCCGCGAGGGATAATAGATAGAAGAAAACGAAGGAAACATAATTATTCTGCACGATTATTACAACACAGGCAAATTATTTAGTACACAACAGACACAGTAAAATCATTCGTCCCGCTCTGGCTTCTTCAGTTGCCCTTTGCGGTCCAAGGTCACCTTTACATTCATTCATCTGTACAGGGGTAGTTTTTATTCCAGTATAGCTTCCGCCCGCGACTCCGTCCGCGCGGATGTCGGTCTTCGCGTGGATGGTTTATTTCCCCATTTTGAGTAACTCTGACAATGACATCTTATAAATATTACGGCGCTGAATCCACTGCGGGTAGCCACAACGTCTATGAATAAAACTGAAAAATAAGATTTTTTTCTACGTATTTTTCCAGGATAAAAAGTATCCTATGTTATGCCCAGGATAATAAGGAATAATTATACCAAGTTTCATCGAAATCGAACCGTTAGTTTTCGCGTGATGCCTGCACAAACAGACAGACAGACAAAAATTTTTTTAATCATATATTTGGGTTTGGTATCGATCCAGCAACACCCCCCGCTATTTATTTTTTCAATATTTTCAATGTACAGAATTGACCCTTCTACAGATTTATTATATGTATACTAGATAGACTATGACATAAGTTAGTCTACACACGAGTGAACCCGGGGACAAAATCTAGTTAGCACCTACTCAAATATGCATAATTTACAAAATATGCAGTTAACTTATACAGGTTTATTATCACAGTACATTTTACTTCTCAAAACATACTTACAAGTTGTTTTATAATACTTGGAAGTGTATGTCTCTCGCCCTATGGTGGGAAATTCTAGAAAATTGCGTGCGGAAATATGATAAACAGCTTATTTTGTACGTGAAAACTTATTTTACAGAAGAAAATATGGCTCTTAGTAACTGTCTCGTGTTTTCGTAACGTTTGTACTCGTTTGTTTATTTTGTGAGTGTGTTTTTTAAAGTTTACTTAGTATCTAAGCATTGTTTTCCTAGCACCATGACTTGTTGTCATGACTACCATTCCCACCAAAAAGTATCATAATAGGGCCATTAATTGTGTTGTGGTCTTGAGAAGGTCTGATTCTCTTACGATTTTTGGATTGTTGTATGCAGAAGAAGACTTTGGCAAATACTCATCTCATCATCATCTTCCTGCCCTTACTTTATGCATTTTGTTCATCTTCCATTTTGGCTTGTCAACCGTCATGCAGCGTGCTATCGTTTAAGTAGTTACCTTTTTTCATATAGTACCTTATACTAGGTAGCTGTCGCCAGCGTCTTCGCCTACGTTTAACCCGTAAAATTATCCCACAGAAACATAATTTCGGAATAAACGGTATGCTATATGATATTTCAGACTATAACCTTTCTCTGAGCCCAATTTCATCAAGATCGGATGAGCCGTTCTGGCGTGATCGAGTAATAAACATCCATCCAAACTTTAACATTAATATTTTTTTTATCGTGGTAAAATCATCAAATGAGTCCTCCCACCCAGGACAGAGCGGGAGGGACCGTCAGACTCGTACTGACTAAAATCCATGGTGTCTTTCAATAGCCCTTTACGTTCCGGGGTCACGGTAATTCGTACAGTCCTCACACAATCCATCCATATGTTCTATAATCTCAATTACTTTTTAACCACCAAGTTAATTTTCAGTTAAAAGTTTAGTTAAATATCGTACTAATCAGCCAAAACAATACTAATTAGCTCATTATGAATGAGTACCACTACGATGCGTACTAAAACGTGTCATATTATATGTCTAAAACGTGACATGGCCTCAACGATTGATAAGAGGGAATAAGGAAGGTGAGTGTTTCCGGGAGTCAAGTAACGCCAATTATTTCGTAATCTGTAATAATTATAAATTATATTTAGTATGGAGATCCGCTTCCTGGTTACGAATAATGTTTCGTTTTGGAGATGTGCCTGTCTGATATTTAATATTTTTCCCATAATTTTCGCGTTAATCTGTGTAGTATTACCTGTATTGGTCGCGGGACTCACGAATTACCGTGACCCCGGTACGTAAAGGGCTATTGAAGGACACCGTGGATTTTAGTCAGTACGAGTATGACAGTCCCTCCCGCTCTGCCCTGGGTGGGAGGACTCATAAGATGATTTGACCACGTAAAAAAAAAGTATTACCTGTATACTTTTTGCCAAAAAAAAAAAGGTACACTGTGCGCAGGCGTGGTGGATGTGCTTACAAAAAAACCAGTCCAGTGCGTATCGCTAGCTAATTCAATTCGGAGAAATATAAGTGTATGACCCTCTGCCTACCTCTATGATAGAAAACGTCGTAATAAAGATACTCTTGTATTGACATTTCGGCTGGTCATTCTAACGTGCTGTTTGATATTTTCATTAAGATATTCAAAAATCACAACCGCTGTTTGCACATTATATTGGAATTCGATAGATGTCAATTAGTGTTAATTTGATAATGGTACATAGATTTGAGTTTAAAGTGTAAAGTATTATAATACTTAGGACTATGATCTTTGCTGTGCCAACAGTTCGATCCCGTCCGTTCTAGATAAACATCTAAACTAGGTAGGCACTTGGACTTAGAACTATGAACAATAAATGTACTCAATAGGTAACCGGTCATTATTATCTGTTTACATAGAATGACTCGGATTGCGATAACACTGTTTTGATCGAATCGTTGTATTAATAGTTGGTAGGAGTGGCAATTAAACAAAATAATAATAAGGAAATTGTATGTGATCTTTGATGAGCAATGTTTGGTAGATATGTAGGTAGAAACCGTCGTATTAGCCATATAGTAATTCCAGGGCCCATCTGCTGAACTCCACCCCCCAGTGGGCCCCGACGGGCGTTACTTGCGGGGCTTTCAACAAGCCAGGCGATAGGTAGGAATCGGGGGTACGCACATGCTAACTCCTTGCTTTGCGACCTACATACAAAACTAGATCAGATAGTTCGTTCATACAATTAGAAATAAATTAAAAGTAGAAACGTAGTTGAGTAGGCTTGAATATTTCTAAACGGCGCGGAGACAGCCCGAACCTGTGGGAATAAACCAACCGGGCCCACGCGGCCTAGTCCAACCCTGTATTTTGCGAAGTTCGTAGCAGGCTCTACCAGTAATAAAAAATAAGTTAAAAATAACTAAAACCCGACTACGAAAATATCGCGCACTGAAAAGTATAAAACAAGAACAAGCCGTGGTCGTATGCCACCTAGCCATTAAAGATTGTGTGAAACAACCGCAGGTGGCATACGACCACGGCTTGTTCTTGTTTTATACTTTTCAGTGCGCGATTTTTTCGTAGTCGGGTTTTAGTTATTTTTAACTTATTTTTTAATTACACTATTTTGGGGTTATATTATTTGAAGTAAGTAATTTATGTTATATGAATAGTTTCTGAGTTGTAAATTTAAGATTTATCATTTGATACATGTTGACACTGTTATAAACAGAAAATTGTCAAGTAAAAGCTATATAAATCATATATATTTGAAATGTGCTCATCAAGCCCTTTAATTTGATACCCATGTCGATACTGTGCGAAAATATTTTTTTTTTCAGTAACGACTTCTCATCCCCTAGAGGGCGCCATATTGGATTTGGTGACACGTCACCTACCCTGTAACCAGCGGACAACTGAGACGGTTCTAATGAGACCTCATTTGTCGTGTAATGATAAGTAGTTTAGAAGTTATGAGAGAACAAACAAACATACATACATACATACATACAAACATACATACCGGTCAAAATTATAACCCTCTTTTTGGCTTTGCCGTAGTCGGGTAAAAAACAGTCCACTCTACTTTCTAGTTACGGATATAATGAAAGTCAAAGATTCAACTTTCAAACGATTTTTGAAGTGAAAACTTCTTTAGCGGCGTTGTGCACTTTTTTTGGAATGGGTAAAAAATGTTAATCTCGCGTCAGTACACGTGACCTGATCGAAAATTCGTAAGACGGCGCAGGGCGCTTGCGCGAATGTTCGTGTGTGTTTATTACTAGGTATTCATGTTTTCACTTCTGTCGGCACTCCCAGAGTGCAATCCGTGTTTTTTTTTAAATATGATAATACCTTCATGACTTTTGTACCTACTATAAAATGCGTCCATCGGTGAGTTCTACCGAGTAACGTGATTTTTCAGAACAAAAAGAAAGTCGTTTATTGGCAATAATATTTTTTTGCCCAATTTTACCTAATTTACAACAAGGACAAGGAATAATAAAAGCCAAGCTTCTTTTCTTCGTCATAAAGTTTACATAGATTATTTATAGGTAAAACCATCTCACAATGTGTCACACGTATACACACGTGATTTGATACTATACGTAATAATGTCATTTGTTTTATTCCATTGTCAGTTTTCTACTGGTTTTTCTTGAATTAATCGAAGTTCTAGGCATTTAAGCCTTTGTCAAACAGACAGGCGAGTCCGAAGCGATAACGAACCGATACGAGACAGGCGCTATAGGATCGCTTTCGCTTTTCTATGTGACTGGATTCAAACAATTCCATACATTACAAATAAAAACGTCACGCTTCGCATTCGCCACGCCTGTCTGTTTGACAATGGCATTAGTGTGTTGAATCATTTCTTACGTCTACCTAATCCTACTTTAGAAACAAAAGTAATCCTGTAGGTAGAACCGAATTTGTTAGACCATCATCTGCCTAGCGTTTCCCTCATCATATTGGGGTCGGCTTCCAATATAACCGTAGTACTTATATTACATGGAGCGACTGCCTGTCTGATCTTCAAATTTATATCAACTAGGCCAATTACAGGCACTTCTGAATTGTCAGAAGACTTAAAATAAAACTAGTACAAAAATAGTTAAGGTGCTACAGTTCCAGTCACAAGACATAATAACTGTGAAAGTACCGTAGATGCCCATTCCAATGCGTTGATCTCTATGGAGAAGAATGGGGAAGAAACTCTATGGACACTCTTTTTCTTTCGCCAAAATTATTACAGAACCTTTGTTACATCATTCATCTTCAGATGGTACATAGTGTGAGAACAATGTACAAGTAGAAGATACCTTTTGGCAAACCTGGTTTTCAGACTTACTGTCAAAGGTCTACAAAAAGACAGGAGCGGCTAATTGGTTCTGCGTGACACGGAAGGCTGGTATGACAACCGCAGCAGTGTTAATCTCTGTAACACAGCCTTGTGGCAGCGCGGCTGCAGCGCTCACGCCACTCTGGTAAAATTAAGTTTGCTATTCAATAAGCTACATCACATCGATACAGCGCATCGTAGGGGTGGCCAACCGGTCGATCGCGACTATTATTCCAGTCGATCGTGGTAAGGCATAAATATAAATAAGTAGACCAGACTGCGCAACGTAATTACCAACTACTGCATCATAATCTCGTATCATTTTTCAGTCGCTGTTCCGTCACGGTATTTATCCTCTATTCGCATAGATTTAAGGAAACAATCTCACTTGTGATATAAAAAGGAACTCCTAAGACTGGTCAATAAAAATACTACCACGTTTGTGTACTAAACTATGCTGTTTCAATTAAAGATTTCAAAAAGTATGTAATTGGTAGATCGCACAGGGTTTCGTTAGTAAACCTTATGTCTAATCAAGTTGGCCACCCCTGTCATGCCTAGCACACCTAGCTTATATTAGTTTATCCTTGAAGTTCTCATAATATTAAACCAGTTCAAAATCTTCTAGTCATGGTATGAAATAATATAACTTTGATCATCATAATAATAACTGGTACAGTCAGTGATATTAGGCATATTCATAATAGAATAAATAACAGGTGATATTTTTGGCTAATGTGTTGTATTCATAATTAATTTGATGATTAAATTAAGCTCAAGAACGGATAATGGGCTTTTAAGCTTTAAGTATTTAAAGATTGACGTAATCTTTTTGTTTACAATCTAGGTACGGACTTTGTGCAGACACACCCACAAAAAAGACAAAGGCGAACGAATCAATCAATTGATAATATATTTATATTATGATTGATGAATTTTCAGTGTTGCTAACTGGAATGTCATACCAGTACAAACATAGGTAGGTATATAAACTTACGTCTTTACTTTAAAAAGGACAGGTAGAAGCTAAAGTACAGCCTTGCCCTACACTTGACGGAGAATTTACATCGATTTTCGCTTCAGTATAACTTTTATTCTTTTGTTCTAAGATTAAAAATTACAGACCAAAGCTGTAGAGAATTTAATTTGCAAAAAGAAAACCACCATCCACGGCCGCCTTTTTGCAAAATGGCGGCCGTGGGAAATGGCCTATAGTCATAAACCAAGCATGCATCCAAACTCTTTAATATTAACGGAAAATCCATTATATAATGGAAACCCTCTTATTCGCCACCCCTTGACCATCAATTCACAATTCTATTCATCTCATAAAACGTACTTATTTGGTATTGATTTTACTAACTACGCATCAAAAATATCAAATCCTATAGCTATGTTTCTGAAAATTCTCCACTAAAAATATCTGAGCGGGATTCCTGGAAAGCTTGCTACGATGATAAAGTTTCGCGCGCAAAAATGTCGTGTTTTTTTCGTGCAGACTCGTCTCTAACTCGACTAGAACTTTCATTTTACTTTAGCTCTTGATTCAGTAGAATAATGACGCATATTAATGTTATCAGAGGTAAAAAATTGTAGTTTATGGACGTGACTTAATAAAACTATAAAGAACGTGTCTAGTTTATCTATGGTTATAACCTGATTAAAATGGTCTATTGAATTAAAGCGCAAACAAACGTAGACATAAAATATTAGGTACACTTTGCACGCATCTTTTTTATCTCAAATTCACACGGGTTGTCATGGCTAGTATTTTATCATCATGATATACAAAAAAACTGATGTAAACTATAAACTAACAGACTGTAGTATACTTTCAGCTTATCTTCATGAACTTATGACCTATAGAAGTCACGTAGTGTAGTAGAATGTACGTTGGTACTTACTAAGGCCGTGGCGACTTGCATCAGAATTTTATTTATCTATGGATATGTTTGTAAACTGACCTTTTTAATTGGTGGTCGTAACTAATATTAGACGCTGGGGATTTTCTGCTTTTTGAGTTTGTGACTTTGGGGTGTTATACTTATTGCTTTAGGTACTTCTGAGTTTTAAAACTGGGTAATTAAATTGCTTGATAACACAATTTTTTGCCAATATTTCCATAATATATGAAATAGACAAAAAAAAACTGGTGACGATTAAGAGATTTTCCGAAACGCGGACTGAATTTTGTACAAAAGAACTGAACGATACTTGCGATCATAGGGATTAATAGGGAAGTGCAAATTAGTTTTTTATTTTATTTTGCTATCCCGCTGCAGGGCAAAGGCCTGCCCAGTACCTTCTAGAAGCTCCAGCTCGTAAAGCATTGTACTCATTGGCGACTGTCGCCCAACGAGATTCTAAGATTGACATCTTCTATACCTATTCCTACTTATGTTATAAAGCTGAACAGTTAGTTCGTTGGGTTGAACGCGATAATCTCAGGAACTTATGGTCCAAATTGAAAAAATACTTTTCTGTTGGATAGTCAATTTATCGAGTAGGATTTAGAGTATAAAATATCACGCTACGACCTATAGGAGCCGAGCAGCGAGGGTGAAACCATCATCATATGCCTTGCCTTTTCCCAACTATATTGGGGTCGGCTTCCATTCAAACCAGATGCAGCTGGATATCAGTATTTTACATGAAACCACGGGGATAAATAAATAGATTATTCGTTAGTACAATTTGTTTTCCATACCTACATAAAAACTCCGGGGTGGCGGGAGCGTCTCATGAGGTAACCGTGACTCTGGAACGTAAAGGGCTATTGAAGGATCACTGTGGATTTTAGTCAGTACAAGTCTGACAGGCACTCCCGTTCCACCCTGAGCGAGAGGATTAATTTGATGATTTTACCAACATAACTAATAATAAAAAAATACATCAAAACTGACATGATTAATTTAATTTGCTTTCAATTACTCACAGTAGCATAGCAACGCTGTATTTGTCTTTACAGTGCAAACGAGTTTCAGGCATTTCAATTAAGAGAAATTGAAGCAGACAGGTAGATTCCTGGAAAATAGAGGTGAAAACTGAAAGCCGGTTATTGAATCGCAATGTTCGCAGAAATATGAACACTGCATTTTCATTTGTGAAATTCACTTTGTTGGGATTTAAATCACATTTTCTGGAAAATGTTTATAGGATTTTGTTTTGATTTGTTGAATAAGCCTTTATTTCAGGCATGAATATTATTAATAAATATTCACTTTCGCGAAATATCCACAATGGGATGTGATACATAAAATACTTACAGATAATATGAACTTTTCTGTATATAATCGTTTTGTGACAGAACTGAACCTGCCTGTAACTGTTTGTCATATTTAAAATGAAGACTTTGAATTTGTTAAAAATAAAATCGTTTACTTTAATTGATTTCAGAAACGTCAATAAACATAACTAATCATTATAAACAAACAATAACAAATAACCATAATATTATGATGAATTGATGACATAAATAAAATATATTGCAATTGCCACTACAAATCTGTTTTATTGAACAATTAAAAATATTTAATTAGTGACGTCAATCATACGTTAAGGGGAACAGCATCATATTTACGGTTATGTCTATGGTTTGAAAAGATAATGAAGAAGGAGGTTAAAAGATGTTTTTAAAAGGTAAAGCTATGTACGGTTATGTTCTGTTTTTTTTTTCCTAAAAGGTTTGATGACGTAAACATAAGTAAGTATTTAGAAAACTGAATTGTTCAATTAAGATTAATTTGTCCTGAGTTACCTACTTGTTCTTGTTTCGCGCCAAAATATACGCACCTCTTATTTTCTTAAGGCCAAGGTCTTCCGTCCACGAACAGAACCGTAAATGTCTGATTTTAATCAAGTACTCGCATTGCTTGCGTCTTTCGTTCATTGACAACAATTTCATTTACGTCATATAAAACAGTCTATTGAGCGAATTAATATTGAAATACGTATTGATGTAATGTGAGATATTGTTGACGGTTCAAAATGCCTAGAGGTCTAGACTACTACACAATATTTATGTTTTTGGTAAACCCAATAGGTACGTCTGTGTGATAGCGTATTGTATAAACAGGAAAACATAATTCCAGTATAAACAAAATTCCAGAATCATTACCTTCGGGTTCCTATATACTTAGTCTAGATACGAATAATATGAACAAAATACCAATAACTACCAAATTATCACTAAGCTTAGACATCAGACCTGGTTTTAAAAATAACCATAGACAATATCAACAATATGTAGTTTAGAAATATTTTGAACTGCAATCAGTATGTGCAGGCGGTACACAGCTACACGCCTCCGGTGACGAAATCCACCTTGAGCTTTACACCTTGCTGACGAAATACACGCCTTCCGTTACAATATAAACAACTTGGCTCAACGAATTCAAAACCTTTACTTCCTAAGAAAAAGGGAATGTATAAATTAGTAACGTTTTTTTCTTTTCCTTTTTAGCCGTTTTTTTAAACATTTACGAAAAAAAATTGTCAAAATGACAATGACAGTAAAATTGGCGGGAAAGTATTTTTAGAGTCCTCGGCCTTCAGCATTCTAATTTTATCAAGTTACAGTTCGCAACGTTGACTTTGATTAAAAAGTGGCCGATATAGCGTCATACATGATTAGGTGATGCAATAAGGCTTCCATCTTACCTAGATTGCTTTTTGACCTACAAATTATAGTGGTGCACACGTGTGAGTAGCGAAAATGAAATAATGTGCCATGGAATTTATTGGGATAATTTTTAGCTACCAAAATTCCCTTTTTTTAATTCAAGGTTATATATTTTTTATATAATATAATATAATTCTGCTGTGACAGTGACAAAACCATGAAAAAAACAATTTGTAAGTTGGTAGATTATAAATTTTTAATCATCTAAATCCTATTTTCTAAAATAAGCGACATAAACATTATCAGCAATACAAAAACAAATCGATAAAATAAAATAATAATAGTAGAAAAACAAGTTGTTTCAAAGTTGGAACGTAACGCGTGCACACGTCACGACACACCCGCGCGCTCGACCAATCGGAGCGCGCCGTGCAAACACTCCTCCGGTATTAAAGCGCGCGCGCAATATTTTGTAACCACTACAATTCTTAGTTCCCTCGCGTAAAGTATTAAATGGGTGACAAATTAAACACTATAGCATACTATAGATGGCTGATATTTCTGTTCAGTTTCAGTAATTTTGTCATCA
Source organism: Agrotis puta (assembly GCA_943136025.2). Classification (NCBI taxonomy): domain Eukaryota; kingdom Metazoa; phylum Arthropoda; class Insecta; order Lepidoptera; family Noctuidae; genus Agrotis; species Agrotis puta. The sequence goes on along the minus strand of OW964188.2, from coordinate 8,650,837 downwards.
TTTAGCTTCTTCGCGATTTTTTTATATTTTCTTAAATTAATTTTGTAAAGTATTAATTATTTTTATTGTTATTTAGTTTTTATTTATTTCCAAATTAAAAATGTTGCACTTCAACTCTATTCCCGAAGACTACGTGAGGAAGACCAACCAGTGAGTATTTTATTATTTTTTCTTAACTTTTAATTTTTCTACCTACTTCTTTTATTTTTAGTCCAAACCTATTTATTTAATCTGAGGTCGAAACCTTGTTGATTTCAATTTTGCCATAGACTTACCTTAGTTATATTCACCAAATCCTTTGATTTTAAATAATTTATTTTAATATCTATTTAATCTCGATCCCTTTTAAAATACGAGTAATTTAATTGAAGCAGATCTCCTAATTTAATTTATAAAATAATTAAGACCTGAATTGAAGTTGTTCTTTCAAAATAATTTGAAGTGTTTTTTTATTCATTTGTATCAAAAATATTTTTATCATTCCCTTACCTACTTATAAACTCCAAAAAAACAATAAAGTGCCTACCTACATAAAAAAATATCAACTAGATAAGAAGGATCTTCACAAAAAACTATCTCATTGCGGTACGGGAACCTGAAACTAAAACATTGGAAAACTCCACGATTCCATGAAGCACGTTTATTGGAAATATCAAACCTATTTATATCCCAAGAGAAGAAATTCCTCTTACTCGCCAATTAGCAACAAATCCCGCCTTCAGGTAAACTTTCAGTACCTACACAGAAAAAAAAAACATGTTTTTTTCTAAATATTGACGTCTGTATTACTTCCAGTTGCGTTTCGTATTTCATTACAACAGCATTGTTTGAAATTGATTCAAATTACCAGGCTGTTACAAGTAGGCTGTGTTCGGTTTTTGTTTTGTCGATGAGTTCCTAATTCAAAAAAAGAATTGGCACACACGTCACTTGTTTCTGAGGGCCAGGCTGTCTTTTCCCCCCCTTATTAATGTCAAGTAATAACTAAAAACTTTTTTGAACGCTGGAATCTAAACGCCCGCCATACGCTGATTATTAAGAGGTATTTTAATAAGGCATTAATCGCCTAGCATCAGCAGAAACGGCCAATGTAATATAAAGCAGCAGTACCTAGCTATAAAATCAATTTGCAAGCACGCATTCCTACATTTTGGCCCCCAATAGCTGAATATCTATATGCTCTGGCGGTCATTCACAGGACGCCATAGCAAATTCCCCGACATTTTCATTAAGTGCACACCGAAAGTGCTTCCCATGTCGTAAGATATTATTGTTGGAAAATGTTCCGTATTTGTACGTATTACGGAACATTTTCCGTAATCGAAATCATAACCAGGCTTGACTGGCTAAAAAATATGATGCAATGTGGGATGAGAGAATGAGTATGACTGAGAAGGAAAAAGTAGGCAACGCCAATTTTTCCCCGTGTATGACAAAAAGTTCTTATACGTACGTACTGTATTTTTCCGTTGCGTGTTGGTTACCGTGTAGGCAAGCCTTATCATTTCAGTCTCCTTTTGACTGATACTGGCCACTTACCTAAAGCCAGTGCACAATAAACAATATCTGTAATACAGAGCTATAAATATATAAGTCACGTGAGCACCTACAAGAACTACACTACTTTCTAGTAATAAAATCATTATCCTTTAACACAAAACTCTGATAGTGTGTAGGTTTTGTACCGAACTGATTACTATGAGTCAAACGGGAAATCCAAATAATTATATAAAAAGTACAACATCGTGAACTTCTGAAGTTATTACATAAATCTTAGCACTACTTTGGAAAGATGGAAACAAATCGTATAAAGAAACGTATAAGTACAGTAAGCTAGGTGGTACTTATCTGTTAATAATTTCAATCAACAAATTTGAAATACCCAACAAGCATTTGATAATGACAACAACCCTTCGTAGGACAGGAGCACTATTCCAGCCAGGGGCTCCCAAACTGTGCGCCACGGCGCCCTGGGGCGTCGTAGAGAGTACAGAGGGGCGCCGTGAGTCGCGAGTGTTGACCATTCTCCGGATCGGATATTGCGTGGACCCAAAATTCTTTCTATACACAAAATCCAACAGAAAGAAGAATCGAACTCTTTTTTACACTTTTAAAACCAGATTCACTTGCTCTGATTTCGTTGAGTATGCAACCTGATATATATATTTTTCATTATTCACGGGTGTAAAAGACAGAGCTATAGAAGTCCTCTAGCGCCACCTCGTTCACTCACTGGAACAAGCCTGGTTTTAAGACGTCATAATACGGCCGCTGGTATCGACTAGCTGGGGCGCCGAGACGAAGTATGAAACCTGTTAGTGCGCCTCGTGCTGTAAAAGTTTGGGAACCCCTGCCTTAGGCCATTTTATTTTAACGCTGCCCCGCATAACGAACTTCCCCTCTTTCGTGGGTGTGTTTACAAACATCACATACCTATATTGATACCTCATCTACCAGCAACAAGCTGTCCACAGTTGGACACAAAAGACCCCCTGCAATACGCCACCATTACTTATCTCCCCTTTATAAAAGTTGCGCAAGATTAAGTACTTACAAACAATTAATCCATTTTATCTACATCCTAATTAAATTACGAGGAGAACAAAGTGCAAAACAGATAATAATATCTAACCTTTACTGGAATTGACCGATATTTTGTGCCGGGTTCAAAGTTTCAAACGTTACCCTGAGAATCAAATGGACGGTGTGCAAACGATACTGATAATGTATTTAATGTTAAATACATGATATCAGATGTTTCAACATGGCTAGTAGGAGTCAAGGGAGTTAGATAAAATATAGTTATTACGTTTTGTTTTTAATCCGAAATACACCGAATTTATATCTATACCTATATGTTTGAATCGTCAAAACTTTATACTATATCGTTTTTAAAATATATTCGATTTAATTTTGTCGTTCCTAAACCTGTTTTGGTTTGACGACATACATGACGGCATAGGAAATGTAAAACAGTAAAATTTACGTCAAAATATAAATTTTTCATATGAGGAAATACAATATTGCAACATTTTACTGAACCAGACCATTTTTGGGTACAAAACATTTAACGATACAGATTCTTGCATCTTCTTTATACGAAATAACGTTTTCGAACATGAATCAACTATATTTCTGAATAGTAAAGTTTGACTTTTGCTCATGTATGTTTTTCTTTGCCCTCAGGTATGCCCAAGTGGCGCTGGCTTGCGGACGTGCAGCCCACCAGACCGCTCTTCGTGGGGCCACCAGCCCCAGCCCCCAACTCGCTGCATTGACCCCCAAGGTAACTAGGAAAATTATCAAGTCCAATATCCCTGAAGGGTTTTATGTAATAAGCCTTCGTTTGAGCACATAAACTATATTCGGACTCCAAGTTAATACATATGTACTAAAAATTATAGAGCATCCCAATAATACGGAAAACCTTTGCCAATAATATTGCTCTTTTCTTTCCCAAGTTCTAATTGCAATAATGATTGGAAGCCAATTTCATAATAAACAAATACAAGGAAATGAGTACAAAGACGGGAAATAAAACAATCGTGAAGTTGCACGATTATTTCGTTTACAAGAAAATTGATATACACTATAACCGTACCTATAACACAAATAGTACCTTAATTTTTGCGCTGTTACAATCATAATCCATTGTTATTGAAAACGGACAAAAGTAGGCATTTTGAATGTGTAGATGCAGGTGCCACCAGCCAAGTAACGACTTTAAACATTTATAGGGCAGACCAGCACGCCATGCCACTTTGTAAACTATTCGATCGATAACTTTAAATTATTTATTCAGACAAAGGCCCCTCTGATGGATCGATGTAAATGCACCAACTTTTATTGTAGAAATAAAACGCAAATCTTTAATGGAATTCCTTGGTATTTAAGTGGCCCAACATTTGATAAAACTGGAAAAGAATCTTTACGAATATAATATCTTAATCTGACTATGCAAATCTTTCCCATCCTGTCTTATTTCTTCACGATAAAATAAGCTCAAGTTCTCAAATTACAAACTAGACTAAGCAGGACCTATGGCAGACCCTTGAGGGACATCTCAAATCCAAAATAATTTAATGATCTTGTATTCTTTTCACTCTGGCTAACGCTGGCAATACAATCGAAACAAAGCAGGGTCACACCCTTTTTTTTTCGTGGTAAAATCATCAAATGAGTCCTCCCACCCAGGGCAGGGCGGGAGGGACTGTCAGACTCGTACTGACTAAAACGGTGTCCTTCACTAGCCCTCCGGGGTCACGGTAATTCGTAAGTCCCGCGACCAAGGTCACACCCTTGAGGTGTATCTCAATATATATGAGATTTTCCTAACGTGTCCTTCACTCCCCAGGTCCGTGCTTTCGTGGAGCGCAGCGCGGCTCTCTGCCAACCGGAACACGTGCATGTCTGTGATGGTTCTGAAGCGGAGGCCGCCGCCCTGCTGCATATCATGCAGCAACAAGGCACCCTGAAGCGTCTGCCCAAGTACGACAACTGGTAAGTACAGATGGAATAGCTTTTGAAATTCTTTTCTAGAAATATGCAATAGAAGTTTGGTAGAAGACTGTTCACTTGACTAAACTAAAATGAAGACTCTTGGAAAAATCCAATGGCGTAAAATGTTGAGGTTTTTTCCCGATTGACTAACCAATTGGACAAAACAGAAATCACTGGGATTTAATTAATAACAAAGAGCAAAATTGCACCTTTTTCTTTAACTACTGAATTGACTGGTCTTTTTTGTTAAAAAAATAAAAGGTGTTCCTCCTCCTTCCTCCAATAAAACTAACAAAAAGTCTAGTTTCTCGCCAAAAAAATCTAATCAATCTTTTCTCCCTAGCTGGCTAGCCCGCACGGACCCCGCAGACGTGGCCCGCGTGGAGTCCCGCACCTTCATCTGCTCGGAGAAGGAGAGGGATGTGGTCCCCATCGCCCGCGCCGGACAGAAGTCTGCGCTCGGCAACTACATCGCTCCCAACGACTATGACAAGGCCATCACTGAGCGGTTCCCGGGATGTATGCGAGGTAAGTCTTTGCTTATTAAAAAATAGGAGAAGAATAAAAACTTTTTAGTACCTTGTTCAGTTTAAAGAGGTCTTCGGTTCGGCAAGGTTGGAGCTTTTGGTTTTTCGGCAGTAATTTCTCAGTACAAACCCGAAGTTATTATTATGGCTGGCTTATGACAAGGGACTCAAAAACTGACGAAAATGAGTGTATTACCATCTATGTTAAACTTTCAGTATAACAGTCGTAACATACTTATATCCCTAATTATGTATTTCAAGAAAAAAAAAAACAATGTTACAGGAGTGACTAATATTTCCAAGAAACTTCTAGTGATAAGCGTACTTTCATTAATTTATACTCAAAAAAACATAACATTTAAAAGATGTTTACAAAATTAGCATCTATTTACATCTTAAATTAGGTTAGATGACATTATAAAAAATATCGGCTCAACAAATACGGAAGAATACCAAAGAAAAACCGGTAATTTCAAACCGTGTGGCATAATCACGAAACCATAATGTTTTTCAGAAAAACAAAACTTCCTTGAACAAAAACAATGTGTCCAAACACAAAAAGAAACCATTTCGCAATACCTACCCCTACTTCGAAAAAAAAACAAAAGACAGCTTGTCTTTGTTTCCATTTTCAAACAGAGAACTCTAGAATGTATTTCTCAATATCTATGTTCAACAAACCTATGAAGTTAAAAGCAGTTAGTCAAAGGGGTTCATTACATGGCATCCGTGCATACGTTGATTGAAATATAATGGCTATATCAATAGTTGCATATGTACCGGTGTCTGGTTCAGACTCCCCTAAAATCAATACAGCGGCCAGAGGCCCGGGCAATCCTTTTTGATGCAATTAGTTGACAGGTATGGTACGCAGATTAAATGGAGATGGAATCTCGCCATAGATTAAAATGATATGAAACTATTTTTTTTCTCGTGTGATTTAAAATAAGAATGGGATGATTGATTTAAAATGATTTAGACTATACCTTCAAAGCTAAAAAAAACAAGGTTTCCAAAATGCAAGATGATTTTTACCTTTTTATGTTAGACTATAAAGTTCAAAACTTAATATCATAACTGTTTTCCTCAACGTTTTTTTTTTATTGTGGTAAAATCATCAAATGAGTCCTCCCGCCCTGCCCTGGGTGGGAGGACTCATTTGATGATTTTACCACGATAAAAAAAAAACTGTCAGACTTGTACTGACTAAAATCCACGGTGTCCTTCAGTAGCCCTTTACGTACCGGGGTCACGGTAATCCCTTGGTCCCGCGACCTCCTCAACGGTTTAGGCAGAGGAATACCTACCAACGTGTAGATACACCCTCATTTCACTTATTTTACCTTCAAATCTTTTCAAATATTTTTCCTATTTACTTTCTGTATAACCAGGAAACATTTATAACGTTTACTTATCATACTATAATCATTCACTGCCTAACCAATAAGCTAATTAATAAATAATGTTGTCCGCAGGTCGCACCATGTACGTGATCCCGTTCTCCATGGGTCCCGTAGGCTCTCCTCTCTCCAAGATCGGCGTCGAGATCACCGACTCTCCCTACGTAGTCTACTCTATGCGCGTCATGACAAGGATGGGTAAGTTACACTTCAAAATATCAATAAACTCATACAATACGTACAAAACAGCCAGACTGGCGGATGTAACCAGTGTAAGTTGACCTGGCAAAGCCGCCAGCTGGTAAACGTCAAAGCGCAATACACGCAGTTCATTAAATCTCAATGCTTTATTAAAATCTCGGAGGTCATTTTATACTGGTTGAAATGTAGTCTGCAAATAGGGGCTTCGTTGGAGCTCGGGACTCGTCGGGCGATGTAAGGGGAGGGCGATATTTTTGATCTCTACCTAGCGGCTAGTAGTAGTCATTATATACATTTATACAAATTTATATTTGATAAATTCGCGACTTTTCAAAGGCTTTGTAGCGCAACTCGCGATTGGCCTAGGTTACTTGCAGCCTTATTCTTCACAATAAGACTGCACAGTTTTTCGCTTTTGCAAATGCAATCAATAAGAGAAATAGCAATTTCAGCATTTTTAAATAAGACACAATAGTGGTTCCACAACATTTATTTTCAAAAAGGTTTTGCCGGAAGTTTCGTGTACTTCACCATTTCACAATATCTTTAAAATGTATGAAACATCGCCACAAACTTTTGCTTATAGTAATCGTATTAAGATTCTAAACACATACATACATAAACGCCCAGCTCTGCCTACACAAATATACCGCAGACAGATCACTAGACACAAAATACAACACTTATATTGTTAGTTTGCACAGTTTTTTAAATGACAATCGCATTTTCGTCTTTAAAAAGACAATATTATAGGTTAGGTATCAAGTAGATAATAATTGAACAATTAAATTCGTTCACATTTCTTAAATAAACTTACGTTTTCGAGCCTAAAGTTTTTGTTAAACTTAAACTTATATCGTAAACAATTTGAAAGTAACATCAATCAAAGAGTCGAACACTTTAACAGATCAAATTAAAAACTGACTTAATTATTCTTAATAACTAGTTGGGTATATAATGTTTCAAATTTAAATATAAACCTAAGTTGCAAATGTCGCTTTGAGCGTCAGATACTCGTGTGTCCAAAAACTGTTGGACCAAGCAACCGTATCGCCAATATGTATAGAAGAATTTTAGGCGGATCGCAAAAATTTGACAATCTACACGTCGTCCAGATCTTCGTGATCCGTCTCCGGATACATTATTTCCCCATCCTTATTCTTCGGTCTCCCGTGGCTACAAGAGTACACAGGCCCCTCTTCCTCAGCTGGTTCAGGATCCGGTTCAGCCAGAGTCGTCGGCTGCACACCCGGAGGGTATATCAACTCTTGCTGTAGAATTTGAAGCTTGCTTGGCTCTTCTGTTTCTTCTATAATCTTTAAAATCTTTGGCCAGACCGCATATAACTTATCCTGGCTTAAACGATTGAGCAAAGGGACGAGCATTAATGAAAAATAGACGTTTGGATTTGAGGGGTCTGACTGGGGTGGTAAGTTAACCGTAGGTACAAATAAAGGCATTTTCTTCCCTTCATAAGTGTTGCTAAAGTCTTCGATTTGTGCTGATGTTGAAGGCATGGTTAAATTAGGCATTTCGACCTGGGGGGTTGTTAAGGGGTCCAGGATAGGAGCAAATTCTTCGTTGTTATTATTGTTATTGTTGTTCAATGCATATGCTCCCGTATCCACGTCTTCTGCAACGGTTGATTGTCCGAGGAATGACATTCTATCAAAGATTGTTTTTCTTTTCTTTTGAACCGGTGATAGTTGACAAGTGAAGTCAAAATAATCGTCCATCATGTTCCCCCATTTCTTCTGTACCTCCCTTACTGGAAAAGAATTAGAAAAACACTGAATTTTAAATATTTAAATACCTACCTATCTATATTTTATTAGGAGGGATGGCCTATGTTCTGGCCGTATTTTTTTTTTTAAAAAACTTCCCACACTAGGATTTTCTCCTGTGTCGTGGGTGCGTTTACAAACATATAAACTCACATACACTAACGCCCAGACCCGGAATTACTTGTAGATCATCATACAAATATTTGCTCCGTGAGGGAATCGAACCCGCGACACGCAGCGCAGCAGTCCAATCGCTCAGCCACTGCGCTAATCGTGCCGTATGAAGGCAATAAACGAATGAATTGGATGTCTCTAAAAAGATTTCAATAATGACCAATCACCTATAAAATACTCATCTATAGACAGTCATACCCAAGGTCAATTAAAATAAAGACTTTTTACACAATAAATAATTTTCATCTTTCGCCAACTACCCAGGAATCGAACCCGGTTACTCAATCCCTTAAATACCGCAGCTTTACACAATAACACGATAAAACTGACTCTCGCCGAGGCTCAATCGATTTTAAATTAGGCACTTTAATTCTAGGACACACAAACATTTCCAATGGCACATAGATCCTGAAGCCGTTCCAGAAATATTACAAACATTTCCACCTACAGATAAAAAAATAATAATTTGAATTCGTTCGAAAAAAAAAACTTTTAAATGAATAAAACTTACTTCGATCTCGTTTCTTTTGCGGGGAATATTCACACCAACGATTGAAGAGGTGAGAGCATATCTCTGCCCACACCATCTCTTTCTCTGTCTTCTCTCGATATTCCGCCTGTGCAGTTTTATATAACACCGGGTGATTCTTAATTTGATCAATTAGTACGTCTAGATCAACTGGCATAATAAACTCTTCGGCGTCACGGCCTGAAGAAGCTGCCGCCGGTTCAGAAGTTTGTTCTGAGGACGGAGGCGCAGACATCTCACTACCGTTGTCTGTCATATTCCCGGTGGAATGCCGCGCGGCAACTCCTCGCATACCCCATAGAACTGCAACGACATCTATGTATGCACTCGAATTCGACGCGACTTTGAAATTCGCTTTTCACATCAATATTTTTGGGTTTAATCACTGTTAAGTTCCATAGACAATTTTTTTTTCTTGCGTATTTACTTTTTGGGACGAAATCGTCCTATTACGCTGATGTCTATTCATAATATTATTGTGATACAAGACTGTGGAAAATACCGGGGTTCTCAGCGACCACGTGTTGCGTGGGATGGGTCTCTAGTACGCAGGTGCGGGGTTGTCCCAAACTGTCACGAATCAGAACGCAGGACGGTGGTAAAATGGCGCGAACTTTTCAATGTTTAGGTTAGATTTTATATATCAGAGTACCTATTATTTAGGTTCATTTGTTAAATAATTACTTTAACATAGTACTCACGTGTTTAGACATGAATGAATAAAGATAGTTTGTTTAAACAAATAGATTACGACATATTTACATAAAAAAATGTTCTATTTGCTATCGACACACCGCGCCGTCATTGTTTTTACTCTGATAACTTGATGAATTGTATATTCTCGTTTTATTTCATAAAGTATAGCTTGATAATACTCAAACATTTTAAAGTACAAACATCGAATCATAGCAAAGCCATTGAAAATCGCTAGTTATTAAACAAATATACAAAGTATTTCAAAGACACATTTATTTTGTTCAAATTGCAGATTTATTGCACAAAAAATAGAACACAAAATCAATGATCATTTTCCTTGTCAACAGGTGCCAAAGTCCTAGATCACTTGCGTCAGGACGAGCAGTTCGTGCGGTGCCTGCACGCTGTGGGTACCGGAGGCATCGCGGGCTGGCCCTGCGACCCGCCCCGTACCATAATTCTGCATAAACCTGCTGATAATGAAATTGTTAGCTATGGTAAGTGTTTTTGACAAATAAAAACGTGATACATGAGATTCCGGGAGTGTTGGTTAGAGGTGTGATAATGGACCATAAATTAGGCGAGCAATATTGCCAGCAAAATTATGTTTGAACTGTTAAAAATTGTATTGCGCCTATAGTACCCGCCAAATTGGTCTAAATGGAGGTGAGGCAGAGGCATCGTTAGGTCTCTTTTGTAATCATTCCCATTATTTCACTAGAAAAAAGACTAATAAAAACATGCTATGAATTACTAAAAAAAATATGGTTTATAATTACAAAACAAAATACAGGTCTACATAAATTCTCAACTACTAACGCCATCTAGCGGTGACGAACAGAAACTTATCACATGTCAAAATCTTTCTTTAGCGTAGTGTTGCAAACTTTTAAATTATATTTCAGTAGTTTTAAGTTTTTCGTTCTTTTGTTAACAGGCAGTGGTTATGGAGGCAACAGTTTGTTGGGGAAGAAGTGCTTCGCTCTTCGTCTGGGCTCTGTTTTAGCTCGCCGAGAGGGATGGCTAGCTGAACATATGCTGGTAAGTTGAAAACAGCTTTTAAATATATCTAATAATCAATTCCATTTCAATTAATACATTCTATATGTACCAAAGCTAGCTGCATAATACAATTAAAACTAAAAAACAAAATGAAATATTTGTTTTTTTTTTTGCACTTTTTGGTTGTAATTGTATAATGTGTCTATGCAATGAAATAAAAAATATTCAAAGACGTTTTAGAGTGCCTACTGTTAAATTGTTTAAATACATTTTAACGTAATATTGCTAAGACATTTTGGATTGCAAAATACTTTCATAACACTGAAATACGTTTTATAGTTTATCAGATTTCTATTCTGAATACTCGTAGAAGAATCCAAATCATCTTTTTGTTCAGTAATTATTTCACTTTGTAAACAGAAATTATGGTCCAAAAACCTAAAAAGCCCTAATCTCCCCCAGATCGTAGTAGTCTATCAGATTTCGATTCTGAATTAAAGAAAAATGTCTAAGCCATTGTCTGATACAGTAATATTTCCCTGCAAAAAACCAAAGTCTACCATGCAAATAGAAATAATCGACCAAAAAGCTAAAAAGTCCTCATCTCCCCCAGATTGTAGGAGTAACTGACCCTAAGGGCCGTAAGCGCTACATAGCAGCAGCCTTTCCATCAGCCTGCGGTAAGACCAACCTGGCCATGATGACGCCCACCCTCCCCGGGTACAAGGTGGAATGTGTTGGTGATGACATCGCCTGGATGAAGTTCGACAAGAACGGCGTGCTGAGGGCTATCAACCCGGAGAATGGATTCTTTGGAGTCGCTCCAGGTGAGGATTGGAAGACATTAAGATAATAGTAATCTAGAGGAAAGTCAAGAAATACCCAATATTTAGTTACACAGTATGAAATGTGGATCAAATTCAGAAACACACCTTTGGAAGTTGCTTATGAACTGAGAAATGACTATTATTTAGATTTAAAACAGGATATATACCGTGTTTATTATTTGTTTCGTGTTTCCGATATTTCGGCAATGTTGCAAGCGCCATTTTAAATCTAAATAAAAGTATTAGTGACCATGTCAGTCTAAAAACTTATATTGAGAAATGACTGTTCACAAGTCATACAAAAATTGCAGGCAAACACAAATAACTGTATAATAGTTTCTAAAACTAATATTTATTTTACAGGAACCTCGGAAGCAACGAACCCAATAGCGATGTCAACAGTATTCCAAAACACGGTGTTCACGAACGTCGGCGAGACCCAAGATGGCGGCGTGTGGTGGGAGGGCATGGGCAAGGCGCCTGAGAAGCTCACCGACTGGAAGGGCCAGCCTTGGGACCCCAGCAAGAAGACCCCGGCTGCACATCCTAACTCCAGGTAGGTTGAATGACTGAGTACCTTAGTTTCAAAAAGTTGGGGTAAATTGTCTATGGTTAAAAGTGTAGCCAGGTTAGGGAATTTAATTTTGTGGTAGAAATTTTAACTTCTACTAAACTGGGAGTTATTGATAGTGTGTGAAATTGAAAAATATAATTCTGTAGATACTTTTGTTAGACAATGCTACCATACTGAATTAAAATTAAAAAGAAAAATCAAACTTTCGATTCAGCGATGAGGAATTTTACTTGATTTTAAACGACAAGGGTGAGAATTCAACCAAACACTATTTCCACAGATTCTGCACCCCAGCGGAACAGTGCCCAATCATCGACGATGAATGGGAGAGTGCCGAGGGAGTGCCCATCTCCGCCATCCTCCTGGGAGGACGACGACCAGCCGGAGTGCCGTTAGTGGTGGAGTCCCGTGACTGGCAACACGGTGTGTTCATGGGAGCTACTATGAGGTCCGAATCTACTGCCGCTGCTGAACATGCTGTAAGTATTTTTAACTTATGGCAAACTTTAACGGTTAAACCAGTAAGGGTTGCGAATGCAGCATCGAAAACCGGATTCTAACAGAAACTAAAGTATTTACCAGAAAGAGGGTTACGAAACTGTCTGTAATGGACACTGTAGCACTGGAATGCAAAGGACAACTGATGGAACAGGGTGAACATTACGTCGGTAGAAGTTTGAACAGTCCCATCCACACAACCTAGGACAAGAGGAATCATTTGATGATAATAAGACTCAAAAAAAACAAAGTTTCTACCAGAATCCGTTGTCGCAGCCGATTCGCAGCTTATCCATACTAAATCCAAATAAAATAATGTTTGTTTCTGGAAGCAGATCTTAGACACTATAACACTTCAACTGGTCTATTTATCAAATTCTTTACCACAATAGAAACAAAATCACGAAAACAGTTTTAATACGACCTTCATTGACCCAATAACAAATAGGAAAATCTGGTATTTAAAGTAAAAACCCACGAATCCAAGACCCCTTTTTTGGGTGGTAAATTAAATGATCAAATAAGTCCTCCTGCCTTGGGTGGAGCAGAAGAGACTGTTAGTCTCTTACTGACTCAAAACCCACCCTGTTCCTTAAATTGCCCTTTACGTTACAGGGTCACGGTTACCTTAACAGGCGGTCCCGCAAATCTTAAGAGACCCAACGTATTTTTAACCTACAAAAACATTACTTAAACTTGATTCTAACCCAATATTTTCTTCAACAGGGCAAAGTAGTGATGCACGATCCGTTCGCGATGCGTCCATTCTTCGGCTACAACTTCGGCGAGTACATCAAGCACTGGCTGTCCATGCCCCAGGCTGGACGACAGATGCCCAAGATCTTCCACGTCAACTGGTTCAGGAAGAATGATGAGGTACGTACCTTCTTGTCTATTTATAAATTACTGATTACAACAGAATTCTATTCACGAACTGCCCCCCAAGACAAATGTTACAACAATATAAATATGAAATACTATTTACAGTAATGATCGTTAAAAGATACAACATTGATCCTCTTAAATTGTGCGTTTACACATTTGCACGATTTTGTTCACAACGAGTAATGGTAGAAAATAACCTTAACATGCTCTTTTGTCTATGAGCATCTTAAGCAAACATTGTTTAGTTCTACAGTAGATAAAACCTAGTAAAAAACGAAGAATATATTTAAAAATTAAAATTCGCTAGAAAAATTTCCAATATTAATATAACCTATCCTCCCTACAGGGTAAATTCCTCTGGCCTGGCTACGGCGAAAACTCCCGCGTTCTAGACTGGATCCTCCGCCGATGCGACAACGAGCCATGCTTCACCGAAACTCCCCTCGGCAACGTCCCCACCGAGGACAGCCTCAACACCCAGAACCTGGGCCCCATCGACATGAAGACCCTCTTCAGCATACCCAAGGACTTCTGGCTCCAAGAAGCCGACGCCATCGAGAAATATTTCAAGGAAGAAGTTGGAGAAGATCTCCCAGAAGCAATGTGGGAAGAATTGAAGAAACTCAGGAAGAATGTCCAACAATCTTAAGTTACCAAAGATTTTTAGCTTTAAATTTTATAGCCGTTTTCGTTTGTGACGCCTGAATTAATACTTAAAAAAATACTGATATTCATATTCAGCTGCATGCAGTTAGATTGCAAGCCTGTAAATCAGAGGGCTTATAACGAATATTCACGTTTTTGTTACGTAAACGGGAACTTTGACGTTAATTTCATGTAAAAATTGGTTAAGTAAACTAGAGGCGCTGTTTTATTACGGTGCAGTACGGCCAAATACGTAAAATTCATGCTAGAGCCTCGATGATAAAAATTATTGCACCAATTGAATATTGACTCTCGAAATTTTTTATTTTATTTAGGTCTTGTAAACGGATTCCTAGTCGTAAATTTGGAATGTAAAGATACTACTTATATTTCTTTTTCGTTTAATCTTTGCAAACATTCCTAAGAAATTATTTGTATTTTTTTTTAATCCAACGCTGGTCGTAACGTTTTATATAGAAAGAAGAAAAGTTCTAAAATGGATGGTTTATTTGAACGCTGTTTAGAAAAATAAGAAGGCTGTGTTTATTTAAGTGTAATTGTTGAAATAAGAATTTGTGTATAAATAATAAGATTTATGTAATTATATGCACGATACGATAATGAATAACTCATCAAATCATGGATAAATATTTTTATAATATAAGTTAACTTTTAAAATAAAATGTATTATATTATGAGTAACTTTTGAATTTTATTCATTTTTACCCACAAACATTCATTGCTTAATCAACCTACATATCTTAATAATCTTACTTCTTACTAATATTATAAATGTGAAAGTTTGTTTGGATGAATGGATGTTTGTTACTCTTTCACGCAAAAACTACTGAACAAATTTGGATAAATTTTGGTACACAGTGGGTTTATAACCTGAATTAACACATAGGATAGTTTTTATCCTGATTTTAACTTCCAGTGGGATTATTTTCAAGTTGTAGCAGGCGAAGACGCAACAGCTAGTTATAATATAAACTTAATTATTATATTCTACTTACGATATAACACGCTATTTCATATGCTTAGCAGAAAATACTCGGACACCGTCTTGAGTAGAAGCTCTTGCGTACTTCGTCAGAATAGCGTTGACATTCAGTTTTTCAGTAGCGTAGCATCTGGAAAATGCAATATGTGTGTTTTAGTTCCTGAAGTTATACTCAGTTACCCACAGAATGCACCCAAATGATGATACGTGGTGAAGGGGTTAAAATGGGGAGGACATTTTGTTTTAACAATGCCTGATACGATTAGTGGCTTTTTATTTCATTCTGGCACTCTTCTGTCAAATCAGACTGACGAGAACTTGAGTGTAAGTGTAGCACACTTAATAAACCTATTTAGCTTATTAATAATTATCAAAAACTCTAAATCGGTGTTCCGTTCAAATAATACTTTTGGTAAGCCTATAGAAATTTTATTAAGGACTTGAATAAACAAAACAAAAATAATATTAAAAGCTACGTTACTCAGTGAGTGGGTTATAAATTAAACTCGCGAGCAAAAGTATGGAAACACTTGGTATTGATCCGAGTGAGCTCCTTAAATAATAGCGTGATTTGAATACATCAATTTAAAGCTAAACAGTTAAATCTTTAAAACTGTACCATTTTTATTATTCGAAACAGTTATTAAGTACTAAAGATCGCGCGGAATCATAGTGATTCTATACTTTAGCTGGCGAGTTTATATTATAAGATGCATAAAAGCTGAGCTATCATAATTATTGTCTACGAAGTCGGAAAAAGTAGTAGAGCGGGTGGACCATGAGATGCGACGCGGTGGATCGGAGGCCAAAACTTCACATAAGCAAAGTGGCGGGCAGAAGCTAGTTTGTAAAACTGCAGGAATTTGAGAATACTCGAAAAGGAG
Organism: Agrotis puta; assembly: GCA_943136025.2. Lineage (NCBI taxonomy): Eukaryota > Metazoa > Arthropoda > Insecta > Lepidoptera > Noctuidae > Agrotis > Agrotis puta. Next base: position 8,634,708 of record OW964188.2, on the reverse strand, counting down.
ATTATACAATACAATCAAACGTAAGAAAATGCTTAAATTACTTACTCAATGTACGGTGATATCTGATCAACAGTCCACTTCGGTTTAGTTTGAAATAATACTTTAAACCTCTCATTAATTTCTTCAGGTAAATCAGTTTCAGCAAAGCCCCACACTACTTGTGGCGTTGTTGATTTATCCACTAAAGCTATACCTGATAATAGCGATTCCTGGAAAAGTTGATAATAATATTTAGTAAGTATCACAACAAGTGGTCGCGGGACTCACGTACCTTTACGTACCGTGACCGCGGTACGTAAAGGGCTATTGAAAGACACCGTGGATTTTAGTCAGTACGAGTCTGACAGTCCCTCCCGCTCTGCCCTGGGTGGGAGGACTCAGTTAAAGTAAATCGAAAAAGCTAGGCATAGTGATGACATTGCATTAACTATCTATAGGTAATACAAGTTTTGTTTAGTGCGAGAATCGAAATAGTGATTCTCAACGCAGTAGTTGATTGCTCAGCCACTGCGTCAAATGTGCCGTCAATCGTGTATATTGTGATAACGAAATTAATCTAAGAAGTGACTTTATTAACAGTGTTACAGAGTTCAATTTGAAGTAAATAGCATGGAAATCTCGCGGTGGCAGCAACCACTGAGTCGTCTCATTTTTTTCTATGGTTTGCAACGCATCTGCAACTCTGGCAACATTACGCGTCGTCGACATGGGCGTAGTCCTTGATCGGACTGCGAGAAACCCATTATTCGCCGACCCTTAGGCTTGGGGTCGGTGAGTAATAGGTAGCTCGCCGTCCAGAGATTCTTTCATAATAGGAAAGACATTTATACTATAATCGAAAAATAAGAAAAAAGACACTTACATCTGTAACCATTCCTTCAGGCACCGAGTCTCTCCAAGCTTGCAAGAACTCCAACAAATTAAATCTACCGGCACTCTTCAACAGCACCCTTGCCAAGAATCTGCACACTTTGTCTTGCCTATACTCGTAAAATTGAACACCGTCCTCTACAATAGACTTTGTGGTATAAAACCTGAATGTCGCCTCTAATATTGGTAAAGGAACCAGCTCTTTAAGACTGTCTATAGTTACTTCCTTAGATATCCTATCCAAAAGCCAAGAATTCTCATCAATGAGATCCAACATGTACGATAGAACTCGGAATTCGTAATCAAATTCTAACAATCTGTAATGTCCATCAATTTCAATTGCTTGAATCTTTTCTAGCTCCTCGTTAATTTCTGCTTTAGATGCCTGTACTTGATTGCAAATCGCTTCGTAGTTTAGTAACTTAGTTTTATCAATAGCATATTCTAGTTCTAAACCTTGAAATCTGGTCGGTTCTAGAAGTTTCCTTAACTTTGTAAGCCTTGGTTTACAAGGTTTCAGTTCGTAATATGTGAAAAAGGTATTGATGATGTCTTTATGTACTATTTTTCTTGGTGGTTTTGCCCCTTCATCGGATTCAGTAGACTTGTTCAAACTTGCGTTGGACTTGTCGAATGAGGAGTCGGATTCCATAGATTCATTTTGTATGGTCTCGTCTAGACCTGTTGATGCTGCGAATAGTAATTCTGGTACTAGTAGGAGGCTATTGGATGTTTCGGCTTCTTTTACATCGTAAGTTTTGTTGTTTGTGCATAGTACTACGTTCTCGTCAGGATCACCTGGAATTTATACAATGAACATACAATACACACGCCTGCAATGTATGAAGAATTGTGGCCGAACGTGGCGGAACGGCGTCCTTATCTTCCTTCAACCTGACGCAGGTCCTCACGGGACGGATGTTTTGGAAGGTTCCTGTGTCTGATTGAAACGACAAACACCTGGGTGTCACTACGGCGAGGATCGCCCGGAGGACACGGTGGAGCATACAGTGCAGGACTGCACTGCTTGGGTAGAGCATCTTCGATTCCATCCTCAGATCCTGACCTAATGACCATGGAACTAGGTAGAAAAAGAGTTTTAATCGGGGATCGTACAACAACTTACCGACGCCAACGAATGAGAGCCTCCTCAATTCCAAAATCGGTAAAAAAGGTGGTCCTATATAAAACCAGTCATAAACTTCCAGATTGAGGGTACTGATACCGACTTTATTGATTTATTAATAATGGTACACCAACAGCTTCTGTATATAAATTAACAAATCGTGTAGGTATTTAAAAGTAAAAAGCTGGAATATTAAAAATAACAGGTGAACCAATATTCACGAACATAATCAGACTTCTTTTTAAAGTGAAATCAATATGAGGGTAGTTACGTAATTCCTACAACCTACCATACTAAGAATTAGGTCCCTGGGTAAGAAGAAAAGTTTGATAGGAGCCAAATATGGGCGGCCTAGAATGGAGATAAGCGCGCGATGGAGCAGCCCTACACTTGGAATTGGTTGTGTACCTATTTAAGAGGGAAAATATTTATGAAATGTTGGGTACCTTTAAAAAGCAGTTCGTTTCCCTCTTCTATTTCCTTCAAGAGCGTAGCATCCAGCAGCATCAGTTTCAAGTTATCGTTATGTTTGCTGGCATCCGGGAACCTCAATACCTGTGTGATTTCGGTTAACTCCGACTCGTGTAGTTTAGCAGTTTTTATGATTTTTCTCACCTCCTCTGGTGTTCTCAATTCACTGGAATTAATAATAGGATACAATGTCGATAGCTGTTTTATATTAAAAGTAATAGTCCTAAGAAATTATGACTTGAATTATCTGATTTCAAACTACCTGCATCAAATATTAGCTCGTATTTTCAAAAAAGTTTATACTAAGCATAATTACCCACCTATTTTAACCGACTAGAAAAGTTGTTCAAGATTATAAAGTAATATTATGATTAACAGGGTCATTAATAAATAATAATCATCATCATCTTCCTGCCCTCATCCCATTTTACTTAGGGTCGGCACAACATTTTCATTGCCAACAATAAAAATCATAAGTTTTTAATTTGTCTATAGCCATTAAATTTTTATGAATGACAACATTCAAATAATTTTTGTCTATAGTTTCTAGGACCTTTTGACATTGACATTTCTACATAGTTCGATTTCCTAAAATTCGCTACGTGATAGCCGAATCACGTTTTAGTTTTTAGATTAGTTAAAATAGTGTGAAAATTAGCAAAATGTCCTTGTTCGGCGATATACTATCAATAAATAAGAATGAGGAGAAGACACAGCAGGCGGGGGCCAGCCTATCCCCCTATTTGAACTTCGATCCCCATATCATACCGAAAATGCAGCCAGAATTCTTGTATCCTGACGATAGTCACATGGCATCTACTGCTCGGAGGTCTAATGTAGCGCTACCCATCATTGGAATGTCCTTCATGTCCGGATCAGGTAATAGGATGATGAAATTATAACATAACCTCAAAAATATAAGTAATTTTTACATAACACTGCGTAATGCCGAATTTGTAAAGAGTAAGTGTTTGTTATACATGAGAAATCACTATTATACCCAAATAAAAGTGTCAAAGTGATGTGAAAATCTAATTAAAAGTCATAATCAATGGGAGTTTCTAGTAAGCCATTAATTATCTCTGTTTATGTACATTGTGGGCACTTGGCCAAGATAAAATTTATTAACAACTGCATATATATACTGTGCACCACACTGAAGATAAAATTAATTCTAAAAAGAACAAATAAACTTTAAAAGCTACAATAACATTATTATCATTAAAAAAAAAGTGGTACTGATGATTACCTAAGTTATTTAATTATTTAAATTGATAAGCCACATGTTCTGTAGAGCATGAAATCTAATTATAATGATGTTGGTTCTATTCAGTCATAATTTAGAATCCACAGAACACCAAAAGGCCTTACTAAAACAGTACTGCAGGTCTATAACAGGCATTTGAAGAAATATTCCTAATGATTCACTTTATACATTTCCAGCAATGTCAATGGCTATTCTTGATTTATTCATTCAAAATGTGAATCATTACAAATATTGCTCAGTGGCCATTTTAGACCTGCTGGTAGTTCAAAAGATCGAACAGGGTCATTAATAAATAATAATCATCATCATCTTCCTGCCCTCATCCCATTTTACTTAGGGTCGGCACAACATTTTAATTAATAAATAATAACATTATGAATGTAATTGAACACAAATGTAAGAATAGAAAAACCTAGTCTAAAAATTACCACTAATAATAATGTTGGTTATGTTTCTAAAACAATACCTAGACTTTTGGTTGGCCTGGCAGATAATAAATAGACACTGACAGTTTAGTAATATTGAGCTGTGACCGCTAAAAGTAAATAAAGCTGTTGAAATAATATTAACATTGGGTTATATGCCTTGATATGTTTTTGTGGAGCACCCTAACCTCTCATAGTCCATTTTTCATTTATAACTAGTGTTGCCGGTAGCTTCGTCTGTGTGTCTAAAATTAACCCATGGGAACATAATACTGCGACAAAGGGTATCTCAAATGTTATTCCAGATTAAAACCTATTGTTGTAACAAATTCATCCAGATCTGTTCAGCCATTCTGACATGATTGAGTAACAATCTTTTACATTTACAATTTCAATAAATTCATAGAAAATACTGCCCAATAATTATTTAAATGTAAATTATAAAATCAAAAATTTAATTCTAAAACATGTTTTATATCTGTTCCAGGCTTGGGTGGTGTGGCAGGTTTATACAAAGGCCTGAGAGCCACAACGCTAGCAGGACAAACGGGCAAAGTGCGGAGAACACAAGTCATCAACTACATTATGAAACAAGGTATGTTTATGTCAGTAGAAATAATCTTCTTCTACCTTTATGAATTTATAAGTATAGTAAGTACCTAGTTAGAATTTTATAGATACTGTAGAAATCAAAAGCTTCAACAAGGGGTATGCAACTTATTGGCACCAAAATTTGTTTTTCTTTCACCAGTAATGAAATGTTGGTCATTAGTAGACCGCAACCTAAGAACTTCGTAAAAAATATTTAAAAAAATCTAAACCGTAACTAACCAGAGATATAACGGATTTTATTTTGTTCTAATCAGGAGTGATTTACTCCTAAAGTTAAAACCGCCATATCTCTGGTTGGTTACGGTTTAGAAACTTACTTTTTTTTTTTCTATGGACTTCTTAGGTAGTAATCTAATTGTGGCCAAATTTTAATCACTGGCGACAAGAAAAAAAAAATTGATGCCAAGGTCCATACTAAAAGTTGTATGGGCCTTTAATATTAAAAAAAATGTATTAATAGATGAGGCTCTATTTACAATTATTTATTCTACTGAAAACAACTTCAACTGGAGCTTACTTGCCCAGTAGAATATGTACAGTAATCCATCCCATTCTGGCTTCTAAACCCCACAATTATTGAACACCATTTATTTTGGTGTACTTTTAGTTGTATTCCATCTTTGTAAGACCTTCTAAACTAATGTTCCAGGAACAAACACAGGCTGCACTCTCGGCATCATCGCATCATTTTACTCCTGTATCGCGCTCGGCGTCACATGGATGCGCGACAAGGAAGACACGGCAAACACCTTCATAGCAGCTGCCACCACTGGCATTATCTACAAAAGCACCTCTGGAGTCCGTTCCATGGCCTTAGGAGCCGCGGTAGGCCTCACCCTCGCAGGAGTATACACCCTCGTAACTGATAACGACAATATATGGAGTAAAGCGAGATACAATAGATTGTGATTCAACCCGCCTATAGTTATGTAAATACTTAATAGACTGTTATGTTTAGTATTTTGTTATGGACGACGCCAAAGGATCTGCCGGGACGCAGGGACTTATTTGTGCCATGTCCCCCGTACCTGTTTAGATTTATGTATAGTGCTTTTTGGTATCCATAAACTGTACAGTTGTAGCTCTTGCCATAGATGCAATTGTGTACTTAATAAATGTTCTTCATTCTCAATGATATATTTATTGGGTAGGTTTTTTGAGCGATTTATTTTGTGTATTTCTATAGCTTGATATAGAAAGTCAACCTTTGGACTACAAAATGGTCTTCCCACGCCAAAACTAAAGTGGGTACATAAATTATTGTGGAAGTCAAAAGGTACAAAGAATTGCTCATGTATCCGGTTTTTTATACTTACGTTTTGTATTAATCTTTCAGGATTTTCTCGAAGTTATTTTTTTATTAATGTAATATTTTTTTTATTTTATGCATACTTGCATATAAACGTATTTTTTTCTCCAAATTACGTACAGTTTATGGATATCTAACCCCCCCTGTATTACGTACATATTCCCGCCTTGTCGTATCAGGACCGCACAAATATGCATAAGCGTTAATAAATGAGTTATTTGAAAAATAATGTTTATTTATTTCATTTACGTTGTTTTACACAGTGCAGTTTGTACAATTTTGTATTTACAAGTGGCGATTACGATGGGATATGTTATACTAGTGGAGTCTGCGATAAATGAAGGTATATTTGAATTGGGATGGTTGTTCCAATATCCCATCCCTATTAGTCCAAGTCGAGCCAATGAGAGTCAATATTGAGAAAAAGTCATACCTACAGCAAAACAGGTTCCGTTAATAGTAACAGGGAATTTGTGACAAAGAAAGTTTCTGTACAACATTCGAAGTGGTTTGCCTCGTGTATGGATCCGACCCGCATGTATAGCCATGGCCTTATAAGATTTCATCAGTGACGTTTGTGAAGTTGTTTATCAAATCGAGGTCCTCGTCTCTCTTATGGACATCACCATTAATTTAAATGGCGTTCTAGATGGGTAGCCAATAGCTTCGATCCCAGAGACGAAGCTTAAATATAACAGTCGTTAAAAAATTCTGCTATTTTGCTTCCGACAGCAAATCTCTTTAAAGACGTGCGTCTAAACGGGCAATATGTGGTTTCAACATTTCCGGCAAAAATAATATTCCTGAACCAGCATGACTCATACGTTTTGTCTTACGGCCAGACCAAAATTATGTGGCTATGGCCGGGCCACACTCAAAATATTGTCATATATTGCTCTGGCTGTGAATGCTGGAAATATTGCTGCAATAGTAATACAGCCGTACATTGCAGTAAAAATATTGCCCGTTTAGACGCACCTTTACAAAAACTAATTTGAACAGGGACTTTAAATAAAAGTGAAAGAACAACGTGAAAGGGGGTGCTAAAGTCGTGCATGCTTGTCAATCCATACAGGAAACCTTATCTCTCATAACTTTACTGTCAATTAAAACAAATGGGGTCAAACCGCCCCCAGTTTAATCCAGTTTGGAACTACTTTGTCTGCACGAGTAAACTGACGTCTGTTAGCTCGACCCGGCCTTGACATAATAAATCTCCCTTGGGGTGTGTACATATTGGCGGATGCGGAAACCAAACATTGCAGCAATCTTGATTTTTGAATTTCACCGAGCAAAGCTAGGAACAGTACATTTGTGGAAGAATTTCGCGCGATTTATATCCCGCTAATTTTGCCAATAGCGCAGTTTTGATCGCCCAGAAAGTTTTTAAACACTTAGTTTACGTCGATCCTGCTGCATTTTTTTCTTTGATAATTTTTCAGACTAAGGAAATAAGATATACCTTCAGCGAGTCTCCAGTCTTCGCCAATATGCGCGCACCCTTTAATAAGCTTATGCTTTAAACCTAGGTCAAAGAATGTTTTTGAGCAAACAGGCCCTTCATGGAATACACCATAAAACTAGCTACTTATAAAAATAAAATTACAATGCCATAATGATCGTCAAATATTCGAAAAAAAAAGACAATTTGGCACCCAATTATTTACAAATATTCGCGTTTAAAGTAAACATACGGTTGATCCATTATCGTAGCTAACTAGCGTTGTAAAATAATACGAACATTGATTTCCGGACAGGCGGTGTTTATGCCTGAAATGCACTTTTTAACCTTGACTCTCGGAACTGTTTAATCGAAGTTTTTTATAACTAACTGGTTCTTTTAATAGCACCCGGAATGCATGTTCGTCTTGCTTATTTTTACAGTAACGCATACGTCGCACAGCAGGCGAACAACGGGGACAATATTATTTTAATATTCCACTTATTAAATTGTAGTAAAAGAAACCCCGGTCTTTGCCGCCTCCATTCTATTTAGCTGCCATAGTGTGCAACGTACACTTATCTTGACGTTTCTCAAAATGGATGCGTTACACGCAACTCTTATTCTAATTTCTTCTAATTTATCATAAATAGTGATGATCATCAAATTGAAAGCAATTGAAACTGGTTTTACGGCATCTAGTTATTTTATTTGGAACCCAATAAGAAATTCTTCTTATTGGAATATGATTGAAATTCCCAATCATGGATCGTCTTTCTTTTGTATTGTGATATTTAAATTACTTTCTAGTACTTATACAAAAACAAGCGCGGTCCGTTTAATATCATATTTCTTAAACAGTAGTCATGATAAAATATCTTAGAAAAAAATCCTATAAGCGATAACAATGTAATTTATCTTAATATTCTTTACTTATCTATGTTCAACAATACAACCGTTCTTTACTTAGCGGTTTTAAAATAAAGTACAATTGGATGGACTTTTGTATGATAGATGAGTTGATAAGAATATATGGAGCCGTGCCGACTGTCAGTTAAGACTAATCGTGTAATCTAATCATTTATAATGGACATAATAAAAGTACGTCTGATAGTTTATTTTAACTCTCCTTCTTAAGAGCAATAGCTTCAAATCCCATAAAGGGCCCCGCTAAGAAGCGCTTCCATTGAATCCACAATGCTCCCGATAAATTTCAAGAGACGAAAATTCAGATCGCCATACACCGTCGCGCGAAAAAAAATTACCCATGCAAATGAAACTTTACTTGGCACCTACAGCAAAATACTTATGAACCTAATATGGCTCTGTTTTTTAACAAAATTTCGAATCGATAAATTGGTTTACTTGAGTTTAGTCTCGCCAAATGAGTTACGGAGACGATCAAATAGAATTCAGCCGAATCCGGTTGGTCTGAATGTCGACCCCAACATTAGTTTGTCCATATCAATCTATAAACATTTATAGACACGGCCTTGTGGGATCACGGCCCTTTAAGTAGATATTACAATTATTGATAATAAAATGAAACCGCCTGCTGTTTGAGTTCATGGAACGAATCAGGCGACTCCCTCTTCCCGATTTTTAGAAAGGACTAAAATGTATCCAAAAATCGTGAATTTGCAAGAGAGCACTATTTATTCAACATTTAGCGCAAGCAGATAATAATCTAACTTGACGTGATTATTTTGGCAAACATACTCTCCTCAATACGTCAACCTATCGATTAGGTCGACTTCTAAAGTTATAACCGATTAGAGCCAGATAATGATTAGTTTATCCTGACAATCGTAACGCACCGTTTGCGATATATAAATAGACAGATAGGACAGATACACATTACAGAGATTCTAAACATACATTCTACTAAAATAGTATACGAAAATATACTTCAACAATGCGATTAAATCCTAAAACTCAAACGAGACTGAATATTAAGACATTCCGTGGTCCAAAGGTAATGTACAGGGACATCAAAACCAAATCAAAATAGCAAACCACAGCGATGCAGTTTCCTATGTAACTCTGAAGTATGAAGATGATAGGAGAAAAAAAATCTATCAAGGGAATCTTTTATGGGCGAAGTAAACGCTTTTTATAGTAACAATCGCCTTCAGAACACCTTTGAACTGCCACGGACAGTTTTTAAAGCCTATGATGTCTTAAAATTGAGTAGCGTTTGAGTAAAGGGCCGTAAGTAACACGTACTTAACTAGACTTAGCACAACGAGGACAATCACTTATGTTTAGACTGATAATGGACTGTTTTCTATGTTATTAGAAGCTCAAGTTTAAATCGCAAGACATTAATTTCGAGTTAGTAATTTGGACTTCTCTAAAAAACTATAATACCAAGAGGATTCATTCCTTTTTACGGAGAAATATAGTCCAGAAAGACCTTACAAAAGGAAACCTTCTGATTCAATAATTGAGCTTAAACGTGGATACTTTTGGACATTTCCAAATATGGTTTAGTTGATTACTGAATATTGGTTTTTCCGCGAGATCTGATAAACGATTAATTAAATAGATTATATCGGCAACCAGAGCCACTTCACAAGAATAGATAATGCAAAAAGCGAGAATATTTATTTCTATTGTTCAACTGTTGAGAATAGTCGTAGTAATGTATGACACACAAACATATTTCTCACAGTGATTGAAACGGTTTATTTTCAAACAGTAACTAATCTACTTGATTCACATTACTGAGTCAGCGTCAGCGCTGCTTTATTGTGAGATCCGACCAGTGGCGGATTTACAAATTTGCCGCTAGTAGGCTATTCAATTTTTGCCGCCCCTTTTTTAAAAGGACAAAACCCACGCTACATACAGTTTTGGGCTATTTTTAAAAGCCAACAAAAGTAAACTTACTATTTAAATAAAGCATAGACAATAAACATTTTTTATTCTTAACTTCGGTGTAGTAACACCGAAGTTGTAAGTCAATTCACTGTGACGTTATTCAACCACAATATATCGTCCTATTCTGTGTATGGAAAATAATTTAAATTCAAATATTTATATTTGTAGAACTTAAATATACAAAAACTGACTTCTGAATCTAACACAAATATGTGCGAAATAAGATTTTTTTGTAAGTCAGTTTTTATTCGGAAGCTTGTTTTTATTCGGAAGTCAGTTTTTACTTCTTTTAGTGTGTTGTAGATGGCTATGCAGTTTTACATAAATAAATGATAATAGCAATTGTGGTAGAGTTTCCTCGCTTTTTTACTTCCATCGTCAGCTCAGCGGTCACGGGACTAACGAATTACCGTGACCCCTGTATGTAAAGGGCTATTGAAGGACACCGTGGATTTTAGTCAGTACAAGTCTGACAGTCCCTCCCGCCCTGCCCTGGGTGGGAGGACTAATTTGATGATTTTACCACGCTAAAAAAAAAATCGTCAGCTCAGCAACATGAGAAGATGATTTGAAAACCAGGCACAAATATCCGAGCTGCATTAGAAAGTATGTGGAAAAACACTTCTATAGGAACCTCTGAGATTCCATTATCAGATTACGACTTGGTAACTATTGGGCCACATCAGAAGTATAAGCTTTCGAATAAAAAATAATGTTAAAAATCTATCTACAATTGACGCAGAAATGGGACAAACATATAACTGTAAATAAAAGAAAGATTGCGAGATCTGCGGACTCCTCGTCCGCATCGGCCCATCATGGGACAATTTTTTTTTATCGTTGTAAAAACATCAAATAAATCCTCCCTCCCGGGGACTGGGGACTGTCAGACATGTACTGACTAAAATACATGGTGATCCTTGAATTCAGAAGAATTCAATCAAGAAGCCCTTACGTTCCAGGGTCACTGTTACGAGTGATGAGATAGTCCCGCGACCCCGGCAGGCTTTGGCCCTCTAAGGCCCCCCGTCAGATTGCTGAGAGATCTTCGGGATGCGCGTGAAGCACGAGGCGCCAGACACCCGGGCATGGTCCATTATCGGACGGCGAGTCACCCATTACTCGTTGTCCGTTGCCGTGGGCGTCTTCCTGGCGATGGCAGCTGGGTTGTGAGGTGGAGGCTAACCTCTCCCTCACGCGTTGCTACCTCCTTCACTACCATGGCTGCTTCGCTGAAGGAGGCGAGCGCTTCTCATTCTGTCTCGCCCGGCAGCATGGCCTCCGTGAGGCCATTGACACGGCGGCGCTCTGCCTAAGCGGGGCAAACCTGCACCGTATACTCCTCCTGGTGACCCTTGCAGTGGTTTCAGGCGTTTCTTCCTGTCTAACACACAGACACACCCAGATTCGGTCACGCAGCAATCGCAGCGGCAAGACCCCTCTTTGAGGAGTGGAGTGGTGCTACAGCGTTCTCACCTTCCACCAAGCGCAGGTGCTCACCGGACACGATTGTTTCGGGAGATACCTCTGTCAGATTGGGCGGAAGGAAACGCCCGGGCGTCACCAATGTAGACCGGTCAGAGGACACAGTGCAGCATACGGTGGAGGTCTGCCCCGCTTGGGTGATACACCGACGTATACTCAGGGGGGCATTAAGGGACGGCCGCCCTTTCACGCCTGGCACTAGTTCATATTCAGGTCATACTACGGGAAGAGGGGGAATGGACAGCCGCTACCTCCTTCTGCGATGCAGTAATGCTAGCGAAGGAGGAGGCGGAACACTTGAGGGAGAAGACATCCTCATGACACAGCCGACATTGCTTCATCGTCGCAGCAGAACGTCGGACACTGTGTGGTGATTTCCGGCCACCGTTCTTTTTATGTGGATGTTTTCTTCATATTTTTTGTAATCGTTATTACTAACTTAAAACTTGTGTCTGAACGAAAAATATCTATTTCGATGGCCTCTATTTAGTTTTTGCGTTTATTTTAGTTGGCCGGCAAAAAAAGAAATTAGCCCAGTTTGGGTGATGTTCTTTAAATTATATTATTAAAAAGCTATTGGAATATTTTTAAAATTCATGATCGCATAAGTACCTATATTTTGCAGTGCGGTTAGTAATCTTTTATATACGGATTAGGAACGTAATGTGTATACATAAAGTTTGAAGTCTTTTTTTTATTATTTAGGCTAAATTTGCCGCCCCTCTAAATCTGCCGCCCTAGGCTCCAGCCTACTTAGCCTATTGGTAAATCCGCCACTGGATCCGACGACTCTGGGAACGGTAATTGTACCGTACAGTGATACCTGATAATAGGTATTCAAACATTAACTCACGTTTCCCATGAGGGTAGACAAAAAAAAATACAGAACTAATTCGTATCCCGACTAAACATATTTCACTTTAGGTTATATTATGCTCAAACTTAGTATAAAATTAAATTCCGACACTTGGATTAAAATATGATTAAAGTAGCATGGAACCAATGTTAAGGTCGTCAGTTACATTTCGGCAGTAACCACACTTTTCGACTTAAAATCGGACTACGTCCTTCGGTTAGTGTAGAATGGCCAAGCGAATAGTCCGATGCGGTATCATGCATAGCTATAGTACTTTCTGACCGGCTCAAGCCCACTCAACGTCGACAAGGTGTAGTCAGTCCTTCATAATTGTTTATTTACCTAAAACATGTGCTCCTAAGGAAAATAAACTCGCAGTTTTTATGTGACCTTGCTCAGACAGCTAAAAATATTGCAGACTTACAAATGTCTCACAAATTGGATAACAATGTTCATACGATAATTATCTAGCAAAACGCCTTCCGACATTTTCGCGGGTTACTTGAAAGATAAAATGAATGAATACCTAAGCATTAATTTTATAACTACAATATTTACAACACCTACCTATAGGTATAATAATCGACGTAGTTTCATAATAATATCATGCCTTTATCAGTGTTTAAACACAAACGTTACATACAGGCATTCTTGGCAAGATTTTCAATCGTTTAAAACTGAATTTTAATATTTTCATTACGCAGAATTATGGCCGTTACAATAATTGTACATATCGAATATCTTGTCACGTGGCAATAAAAAAACAATTTTGAATGCCAATATTGGTAAGTTATAAATAAACAATGATTCGGTCGAAATCATGTTGAATCTGACCAAGTCATTCCCATTACTAAAGCATTTAATATAATTATAAATTTTCCTTGAAAATGTACCACCTACTGTGGTACATAATATAACTTTATATCTTTTGTAACCATAAAGGATAAATTAACAAGGAGAATCGTAAACAACTAAATAAAGGTCGACAACCACCACCAATTACTTTGAAATTGGATTTTATAATCTTGAGCATATAAAACCCAATATTAACCAAAAATCAGTCGTTCCTAACAGGATACTTCGTCAGTACTATAATAATTACTATGTAGATAACATCAGATACTTAATATCAGAGTAGTTAGATACAGAGATAGAAGCAAAGATGCTCAATACAATTCATGGGGCACTTGGTACTCAAATGATAGTAACAAACTATTAGGGCAATAAATATGTTTGTGACCAGAATAATGTTTAAAAAGTTATTAGTTTTTGTTATTAACTACTTAGAATCGCAACACAATCATATATAGTGTACACAGAGGTTAAAATCAAAGAGCGTAGAATTTTAAATTGCAAACACATTACCTTACTATTGTTTTGTACACCACATTAGTGTTGCAAATTGGCAAACTAAAAATATCGCAATCAAACAGTTATTTGCTACTCGTTTACACAAGTGACCCCTAAATGCGATACTATTGCACGTAAATATAAAAACTTTAACATTTCACATGCACACAATAGGGTGACCATGTCTTAGCTTCCTGTATTGTGTCTTGCAGTCGTCGCTGCATCCTCGAATGTTTGAGGCGCAGCAGTGCTTCTGTCACGTGGCTGCATTCAGTATAGACTTCATATCTTCTGGCAGGACACAGTTGAGGTCTTCTAGCCGCCGTGCGAGCAATGTCCTGGTATTATCTGCTACAGGTGGGTTACTCTTCAACACCTCCCTAAGTTTTAACACCATATCCACAATCTCAACCTCCTTCTTGCCAACAGACCATTTCTTCAAGTCACTCTCAGCTAATGCTTCAAGTTGTAATGCATGCAGTTTGTTTGTTAAATTATTGTGCCTTTCATGGAACCATGCACTGAAATTAGGTGTTCTAAAATAGTTCCTGTATAAACCAATCCAATCGCCTTTGATACCGGTGGTCAACTGTGGGCCTGACTGTTGCAACATTGCAAAGAAATCTTCAGGGTTGAATGGATTTGGTACTGGTGGTGCTCTGAATGGAGATATGTTCTTCTGTAAAGGCATGAGAGATGCCATGTACCTTTCCAACGGTATCATAAAACTTTGAGTCAGTTCAAGCAAGTGTCGCTTCACCATAGCAGTTTGAACTTCAGATGGCCGATCTGTTCTAATTCCATTATGCAGTTTCTTTATAATTGCTTTATCTTTTTCCAAAAAAGGTTTGTATTGTGTGTACACACCAGGAGCAGTGTCTAAAAGCTTGAGGTTACCAACTTTCCTTAGTTTAGTTTTTATTGAAGAAGAATCACCCAATTTAATGGTGTGTGGCCAGTGTTGCAATGTTTTCGTAAAGAATGGATTAGTCACACCTAGTATTACACAAGGTGGGTTGAATTGTTTCCTTGTAAACTCTTTGAATTCACTGTCATGGATTGTGAAATATGGTCTATATTCTGCAGAATATGGCAATGGCTGTATCAAGTATGTCAGTGCTTGAACTAATGCGGAACATTCTGTTGGTGAACTCGCCATCACCACTATAGGTTCTGCAGTCAAAACTAACTCCCATAATAAATGTAGATGTGAAATAACACTGGATAAGACATCAAATACATTCACATCTTGTATTGATGCTAATATGTGAGGTACATTTGGAGAATGCACCTGTTTAGCAATGTCAGATCGTGTGATCTTTCCGGTCTGTTGGTTAGGAATGTATGATTGAAAAACTGTACCGAGCACAGGTAACAACACATTCTGGCCGGCGTCGAGTGAGGGCCACCTGTTTATATCATGACAGGCAGCTTCCAGGCTCCTTTCTCCTTCTTCGAAATGCTTAGGAGCAATTAATTGGATTACTTTGTAGAATAAGTTTATAAAAGGTAATCTAGTAAGTAAAATTATACTTTTCTGGAAGTATCCTCGCGGCAGGGAGGGGTCCTTGACTTGTCTGAAGTACACGAAGCCCCAGTAGTGCGTGGAGTCGGCTCGCAACGTAGGCACGCTGTCTTCGTTGTACATAAGTTGCTGGCGCGTGAGACCCGCGCGAGATCGCAGGCGAACATGGAACTGGGTGTCCCCCATACATCCCGAGTTAGAGTCAGGGAACGCCAAATAACAAATATTACACTTCTCTTGATCAGTTAGCTTGACACCAGGAGGATACACACTTTCCATGGCCTGTCCGAGCTCCAAGTCGAACGTAACCACACAAATGCAGTGCAACCAGTCGGAAAACCTGCTCCATTTCGCTTGGAACTCAAGTTCTGCCGCGGGCATTTCACTGTCCTCGTAATTTTGCAATCCACAAGCCATGGTACTTTCTGATTACCGAAAAAACATTCCGTCCTACAAATTTGGTAACGTTTATTTGTTAAACACTTATTTAACACTACGTTGTCATTGTTTATTGCGATGTTACGAGTTTAGAAACATTTTTTTGTTAATAAAAACGACAAAAACAACGGAGCGCACAGAAGTCGTCCCGCAACAGCTGTTTGACACAATATGGCTGCGGGCGCCAAAACAAAAGTTTAGCAAGTTAACGATGAAAAGGGGCGAAACTAAACAGATTTTTAATAAAAATTATACCACATTGACTTACCCGCAGTCCATGATTTTCGTTATTTTGGGAATTCACTTCGTTTTACACATAGATTTTACAAAAATCGGTTTAAAAATACGGTTTCCAGGCCAAGCTACTGACTGAATTAGTTCCGTTTAACGCATACGCAGAATACTTTGCTGTTTGTTGTTGTATCTGATACATTTAGTTTTGCACAATTAACTTTTACTGTAATTTGCTTTATAAATTGTTAAAAATAAATTATATACTTAAATAATTTCCTCAACGACAATAACGGTAACTATTTTATAGGGTTGTCTTCCGTTGGCCTTTGTCACTGGACAAAACTAAGTCGATTCATGCCTTCATAAAGACACATTGACTAAATTATGACTAAATAGGACTACATATAGCATTCAGGAAAAGTGCCCTTCGGGCAAGCAGCAATCGCGGAGGTAAGACCCCTCTTTGAGGAGTGGCTGAAGGGGCGCTACGGCGCTCTCACCTTTCATCACCACGGTTTGGACCGTTCGGAGGACACGGTGGAGAATCCGATGGAGGTCTGATCCGTGCGATGCTTGGGCGGAACACCGTTATTTCCTCACGGGGGCAATAGTCGGCGGCAACCCCTCACGTCCGCACGTCCGATAAGGGTTTAGGGTTTGCTAAGTAGCGAGAGGAAATGATAAACGGCCAAGTCAGTTCTTTTTGTCAAAGAGAAAGCGGAATACGTGATGTGATCAATACCGTCCACTTTCCGCTTTTCTTTTACACGTAGCAATCCTTATTAACGTCTTCCGCCATGCGCGTGAGTGATTGCGGTCCATTACGGCCCGTACACGCACTTGCCACTTGTCACTGTGAGCGGCGGCGGTGGTTTATCGCGGGGCAGCGAGCAGTAAAATCAAATGTAAAGAAACGTTCCAAGCCTTTTGCAATGCCAACTTCGTTGGCACTGTCGGAAAAGCCAGGCGGCAACGCGGCTGCGCCAGCGTTGCGGCCGCGCTGCTTTATGATTACAATTGCGCGTGGATTTCATAGCAAGGAGGTGTGACCCGATTGGGGCTTGTCTTGAAACAGAAAGCTGCATACTGACTTTGAAAACGCCTCTCTTATAAGTCATACTCGCCAGCACGCCTGCCCAGGGTGGCGATTAAAGGCAAACCCCCCCCCAAGGGCGTCGCCAAGGGGGGGCAGGCGGGGGCAGTTGCCCCCCCCCTTTTTTTTTTTTTTTTTTTTAAGGGTGGCAAAATCATCAAATGAGTCCTCCCGCCCTGGGTGGGGCGGGAGGGACTGTCAGACTCTTACTGACTAAAATCCACCCGTGTTTCTTCGGATGCCCTTTACGTTCCGGGGCCGCGGTAACCTGGATTAAGAAAAAATCCGCGACCCCAGCAGGCATTTGGCCCCGTAAGGGGCCCCGTCGGTGACCCGTGAAACACGACGCGCCACCGACCTGGGCTTGGTCCTTGGTCGGACGGCGGGCTTACCCATTACTCGCCGTCCGCAAGCCGCTCCGCCGCTGTGCCCTCTGCTATTCAGAGGGACACGCGTTGGAGCATCCACCTGACAGGCTATTCGCATACGGGCAAAGAGATCCCTCAGGCACACAGTGCCTAAGGAAGTGTTTTGCCCGTATCCCAGGGTGCACCGGCCCGAAAAACTGATCTTCCCCCCGGACGTATCCGAGAGGGAACTCCAGTCCACGGGCGCACGTGGAGGTTTCCTGTCTTAGCACCCCAGTTGCCCCCCCCTAGAGATCAAATGTAGTTAGCCGCAAAGCGACCAAAGTGCAAGCAATTGACTTCCTTACCTATTAATAAATTTTGCATCGCATGACAAAACTTAAATGAATTCACAAGGTTTTTTCGCTTCATGCTCTCGGCATTTATATTTTTTATCCTCCATAATATTGCCCCATTGCCCCCCCCTTAGTCATAATCTGGCGACGCCCTTGCCCCCCCCCCCTCAATGATCAAAACTAAAAGGACCAGGGCCCCAGATTCCGGAAGCTCCACTGTTCCTGGTCACGGTAGCAGCCACCATAACAGCAGAGCAGAGGGTGCAAAGAATCACCGACAGACACACTAGCACTGCAGTAGGTAAGGAAAATGTAAATAAAACTTATTTGTATTGGCATTATATTTATTTAGTTATGTAAACGAAATACGGGCTCAATCAGGGCTAAATTCAGCCAATATGACTAATAGCCCGTTACTTTACTATATTACATATTCACTTAATAAAGAATCACATTTTATATTTCAACTAAATACATCAAAAGTGGATGTTATGAATGACGTTCTAAAATAATAAATATCAGTACAAAACAAATTGGGCATTCTATGGTCATTTTGGTCATACAATGATTTGACACAGAGCAGAGAGAAATGGAGTGCTTATGACATTTTCACAAATGGATCTGCATTTGCGGTCTTTTTCACATCTACCGCCTACCTGCTTAAAATCCGTTTTTATTAACATTTATATAAATTGACAAAATTATTACTGATGTTTACGCAATACGATATGACCCTGTTCCAAAAGAACAATGCACGAGAAATCAGTCTTTTAAAACATTTATCGTGCACAGACAGAATTCATAGGGTGCTTGAAAAAAGATACAGGTGGCATGACGTCTTAAAGTGTGAGTAGTTAGGCTGTGGGAAAGACACAGAGCTATACAAGTCGTCTAGCGCCATCTCGTTCCCACAGCTGAACCACACACGTTTTAAGACGTCATGGTAGGTCACCAGGTTTTCAATATGGACAAATCGATACAGATCGGTGCAGGTACAGTCGCCAGCAGGCCAACTTACCCGAATGTGTCAAATTTTACCAATCGAACATTAATCTTCCACTATTGTGATAAGGTTGCAAAATCTATTAAATAAATTTGACAGATTGTGGTAGCTTGGTGTGCTGGAGTCTGTACATAAGTACATAATGAAAAAGATGTACAGACAGCTTCATAATGTGGGTCCTCGAAAGTACCCACATTCTTTACTGGGGTACCCAATTAATGAACCTGTTCACAACGTATTTTTTCCGTAGGTAAGGGTGTGAATTGGTCATTCAGATCCACTCAACTGAACAGACGCATACTACATCTCAGCGTATCCTGTATCTTTTTGCAAGCACGCTTAAACTGTACCCGGGCGATAATATAACACACCTGAGTTTTAAGAAAAATATTGTCACAAAGATAAGTGGCAAAGTCGATGCTCTTCATAGCCGAACTTTTTCTAACAGCCCGCTCACGACTAGTCTAAGCGGTAAACGGAGCGACGGGCTGCGCGAATTAGGGCTATATTTCATCGGGACACCATGGCGGTGCAACCAGTCGCCGCTACCAACAAAATGTATACAGCTCTATAGAGAGTTACACACCTGGTGTTAGTTTGGTTGCGCAACCAATTTGGCAGCGCGACCAGCTCGGACGCGTGCACAGAATGTTACTGGTTGTGCCACCACGCTGGTCGCGCCACCACTAATTACTATAGCGCTGTATGGTGTCTCACTCACTCGGCCCCCAGACAGCACTATGCTGTCTCTTCAAGATCCATTTTTATTCTGTCTCAGTGTGGTGTGGCGACTGGTGTCTGTATGGTGTCTAGTTTGGTAGCTTACGTACACCATGGTGGCGCAACTGGTTGCGCCGCCATGGTGTCCCGGTGAAATATAGCCCTTAGACATTAGTTACTTTGTAAGTACGCGATTCACCACTGGCGGCGGCGAACATTTCTATACATTTGATCTTATCGCTTGCCCCGCGCTAAGTCACTGCTTACAGCGGCAAATTTGTGAACGGGTCGTAAGGCCGGACTTAGTGCTCCTAGCGTAAGCGCTGATATTACGAACTTACGTATCCAGTCGTAGGCACGAAGCATTTCATCAGCACTTCTCCGTCGCTGATACTATATTCATTGATATATCAACGTTGGACTTACGTCAGCGCTGACCGTTGGTCGAGCACTAAATCCAGCCTAAACTCTGAATTCCTCTTACGCTGTTATCTGTTGCGTACGTCAGCGAAAAATACATAGCAATGTACGCGCCGCTGACGTCAGCTTTGCAGTATAATGCTATATAGAACACAATGTATATGCGTACGCGTGACCGACAGACGTGACCGATATAAGCGTAAGAATTCAAGCCTAAAACCCGATGGGCTATATTCACGGCCGAGTACAGTTTAATAATCAGGCATATCAATAGTTAAGCAATTTGACGGCTAACTCGTATGGTCAGTGGCCAGCATTACTTAACCTACCGTCCCTTATATGCCCCTTGGTACACAACGCGACGCAAGTCTTCGATACCATACGACTTCGGTATCTACTATCCTCTATGGACTTGTATTGCGATAGTCGCCTGTATACCAAAGTGGAAAATTGCGGATCTTATCGGATACTTGTCTTGCGTTGTGTACGATGGGGCTTATACTGCCGTATAAGATGGGCATAGTAATTATGGGTACTGACTGTACTACTCGTATCAAATAGCTATAATATCAATATGACATAGGCTGTCAACTTGCTTAAAAATCATGCCTCATTGTTCACTAAAATTCACGTAAATACAAATTAATACTTGTAAACCTTAGCAATACCAAAGAAATGCCTAAAAAGCATGAGATGGGATGCTTCCTATTTTTATATTTATAATATAGAAACTTTACAATTTAGAGAAAACGGTTATTCAGATTTATTTAACATTTTAACTTCTATAAATACAAAAAAAAAAGTATTAAATGTTGAACACGCACCAATTTTTCGAGTTACAAACGTCCCGAATTTCGTATTATAATGATTAAATAATTTGTATATGATTTTATGTATTTTTTTTTGTATTTCTATGATTAAATAAAATATAAAAATAAAATATCTGTATTTTTTACAACGCATATCAAATACATTTCATATTCATATTGGAATAGGACGAATCCGAGACGTCTGCGTTTCGCAAAAAAATAATAAAAATAAAAAATCTACTTAAAATTACTGCGAATTAAGATCAATTAAACACAAATTATTATCTGTGCATAAATATTTAAAACAGTGTTAAAAAAGTGCTAAATTATTCATCAAAGTGTAAACGTTTTTCAAGGATACACAATAATGTTTAAATACAAATAATACCACGAAAGTAAAAAAAAAAAAATTGAATGAAATTATCATCAGATTTACATTATTGCACAGTTCGAATTATATTTCAGCTTGGTTTGTTATTTCAAGTTGTTTTCAGGCGTTTTTTTGGCTTTGTAATATCAAAAAAGAGAATTTAATTTACCCTAAAAACTTAAAACTTATTGAAATGAACATGTGCCTGTTTTTACTAAGACAGCGACATTCAAAAGAATGTCTAAAAAGAGCGCGTTTGATTTTCAACCTTTAATTTAAAGATGGAGAGTTGAAATTCCAAACAATGCAATAAAATATTACGGCAATATTTTAAGCGTCGCTTAATATTAGTGAAAACGAGCAATAAAGTTAGTATAAATAGATTACATTGTGCTCTAACTAAGACCCTTCACTCAAGGGCTTTTTAATTTAGTTTTTGACGAATTTGCCATAACGCACGTATGACGAACACAGCTTGAAATAACATGGTCTTTGCACACATTTTGACAATTATGCCACGCGTTCTAACCAAAGCGATCGACTGTTTTATGTCGGTAATCGCGAAGGCGCCCTCTGTCGGTGCGACGACGCTTTACGGTCTACCGACACATAATAGAGTCTAGCTCGGAACGTGGACGGCCCATTTAGGGAACTTCCCCATAACGCGATGCGACGCGATTTGACAGATTCCAACTAAAAGTGAAAATCAACCTTACCACTACGACATATGACATAAACACGTTGTTATATACGGGTAGATGAAAAAACAAAACACGCGCGCCACGACGACGTAAAGTCAATCGAATTGCATCTGTATTTCGCAGTAACAAGGTCGATTTTCATTTTTAGTAAGTAGAAATTGCAAATCGTACGAATCTCGTCATGGGTAAGTTAGGGTAAAAAAAATTATCCGTGCGTTGAGCATGATCTCCGTATGTCCGTAACTCCGTATGCAGGCCGGCAATAGCTCCTTCGATTCACGGGCCATCACGTCTCGGGCACGACCCTGATATGTGTGGATAGAACATTCTGGTTCGGTCGCGTTCTCACTACCGTTTTTTTTGGTTAGAACGTAACCTAAAATCTCTTTATAGTAGATTATTAACCAAGGGCTGTATGACATCAATTGCATACGAGGTTTTTGGCGCCTGAGCGAAGCGAAGGCGCTAATTAACCCGAGTATGCAATTGATGCTTACGCCCGAGATAAATACTCTGCTTTACATATCGATTGTGAGGTAAGTAAACAACAAGATAGCAGGTTTCAATGAACATTTATTAAGAAGAAAAAAATGTGTATTTAATTAAAATTAATAGTAAAATGATTACAATTTGTAAGAGATATGGTCACGTTCTTTTTAGGTATATTTATAGTTTGAATATGAGTTTGTGATGATAAGACTTGAGTTTGAGTGACTTGAGGTTCTTGCATCGTCAAGCGCGTCAAATCTTGCTGGCCAGTTTGATTTTTAAATCGATTCCATCTAACATACGATGTGGAAACAAATAGTTCCATATTTAAAATAAAATCTTTATAAAATAAATTGTCTAGATTCCGATTCGAGTAATTAATCGATACAGAGAAAAAAAAAATTAACTTTTTAAAAATATTCTTCGTGCAGTATGAGTATGACAGTTCTGTTTTCAAATTCCAAAACCTATGCTGTAATGATAGTCATACACCCCGGCATTCAGGGGTGTAAGGGTGTACGTACAGAGCAAGAGATATGTAAAATAAATTACATCCAGATATATGTGCATTGACCGTAACAACTTCAGAACAAGTGGATTCCGTTGCTTTACAAAATATCTCTCGATAAAATCACATGCGTATTTCCATTTTTAGACAAGAATAACTTAGGCTAGGCTTTCCGACCATGGACCATGCCCGGGTCGACGGCGCGTTGTGTTCCACGCGCGCCTCAAGGAGTGTCAGCACATTGACGGGGCCTGTAGAGGGCCAGAGCCTGCCGGGGTCGCGGGACTTACCCATCACCGTAACCCCGGTACGTAAAGGGCTCGTGAAGGACACCGTGGATTTTAGTCAGTACAAGTCTGACAGTCCCTCCCGCCCTGCCCTGGGTGGGAGGACTCATTTGATGATTTTACCACGCAAAAAAAAAAAAATAGGCTAGGCTTTTATAGCAATCTGGAAACCAAAGCCTGGATAATTAGGCATGAATGCGCATGTCGCGGGTTCGATCCCCACACGGAACAAATATTTGGATGATCTGCAAGTAGTTGTTCCTGGTCTGGGTGTTTCTATGTTTGTTAAAGCACCTACGATACAGGAGAAATTCGTATCGTGGAGCAACGTTTTTTTTTAAAGAAAAAACTAAATAAAAAAAGTTCAAGAAGCTCCGAACATGCACGCCGCACGGTGCAACATGAACTAATTATAAGAATTGCTTATCAAATGATTGTTGTATTTTGTAGAATTTTGTCTGTGCCTCGCTCGGCTCGGGTTCTCGCACGGTCTAGCATAATTTATCCTTAAATCAACGAGTTAAGGATCAAATTTCACCAAACAGGATTTACGCAAATCATAAACTACTAAGTACTTCACCGTTTGTCTTTGCTCCACTTGTTCCAAAGTCCCAAGCTTTATTACAGTGAGTGTTAGAATCTGCACACATGAGGCGTGGGGCTGCTTACTTAAATATTTTTTATAGGCTAGGCTTTTACCAAGCAACAGGATAAAGTAGGCTAGTATTAAAATAACTGCTAAAATAAACGTCTTTGGCCGGCACCTACAGACGGCAAATCACGGCGCCATGTGGTTGATTACCTAATTTCAATGAATTAAGTCCTGAATTTTTATTTTATTTTAACTTCATGTTGTTAAAGGAAGCAACAAGACGAGTGCTTTCTTTTTTTCTCGACGTGGAATGCCACAAGATATCGGGGCACAGAGCACCTTTTCCGTGCTATGCCGTCAATGGCCGCCTGCCTTAGTCGTTTCCATTTTATTAATGCTTATTCAAGAAGCTGACGTAACCTACGCCCGGAGCTCTATTTGAAAGCTCAAAATTGGCTATTTGACAATAGCTATAAATTACAAATATAATTAATCCGTCAATTACAGTTTAAAAAAATAACGAACACGTATTTTTTCTTTTGTAAAATCAATGAATATTCACCAAAATATAACGCATTAAAACTCGAGAGTGGGGGCTCGTGACGTCAAAATTCAATAGAAATTGTACTAAATTGTGACGTATTGCAAATTTTGAAAGCATCGTATCTCCGTCAATTTTGGTTTACGAAACAAAAGAAAATACGGGTCGAATATTTTTTGATAATCTAAGTGACGGACTAATTACAATTTTTCAGTCAAATAGCCAATTGTAGTTTTACCTCGCTTTTCTGTGAATAAGGCATCGTTTAGGTCGTTTAAAAAAGTGTTATTTATTTAAACAAGCCAGCACCATGCCTTCTGCGTGCAGTCCAAGTCATCCGAGCATTATAAATAGGAACAAACTGCTTAACAAGCCGATCGAGCCACTGCTCACACTAACTTATCTACTCGTGTTACCAACTGCCGCGAGAATGTACCCAGCTTCACACTCCTGCAGTGATGTTTAGACATTTTTGAGATCGAGTTTAATGTTTACTAGAATTTTTTAGCACGGTAAATGCGCAAAATTCTTCTGAATTTGGAAAACTTCAGACCACTGGTCAAGGTTCGGTCATTCTTCTTCAAACTGTCAATTCGAAACTGACTAAAGGATCAAGAATGCGCGGTCCGACATGCGATTACGAGTCCCGTAAATATGAGTCTTATTTAGCATAATTTTGAGTTGTGTTCAGCAGTGTCATAATAATGCCATATTTTAAGAGTATAGCACTTTTAGTTATTGGACACTAAAAGGTAGAAAGACATGAGGTAATAAGTTACTAACTATGGCAATACTATTTCTATGGCAACCAAGTACTTAAGTTTGTGAAATTATTTTGAGAGATTTTCTGGCAGTACTTCTATAAATTATTGAAATAAAACATCACTACATGAGCTGCCAAGCTTCTTTAAATACAAAATACATCCGCGGTAAATAAAAAAAAATTCTAAACCAACACAATCTTACTGCCATGTCGTGTTGCTAGCAACATTCGCGTTTGGTTGCGCGAACGCGTTCGGGAAACTCTGTCCTAAGTTCAAACTATTAAACTGTTGCGACAACGGCTGTTGGGGTTGATTGAAGAACTGATTACTCTGGAACGGTTGACTCTGCAACGGTTGCTGTACCGGCCCTGCGAACGGTTGCTGAAATTGGTTAGGCATGGGGAATTGGTTGAACTGCATACCGTTTTGTTGTACTGGTTGTTGCACCATGTTGCTGAAACCTTGTTGATGTTGAAACACGTTGCCGAAAGGTTGGTATGGTTGTTGCACCGGTTGAACAGGTTGCACGGGATTGAACTGATTCACTAAATTAGTTGATGGCGTTTGACTGTACAGAGCTAGTATACTGTCTTTTGTTAACTTTGACTTTTCCTTTTCCGTTGGCGCTGCTTGCTTGAAGAAGTTTTCTTCTTCAGCTTTGAGGTCAGGTTTCAGGTCCTGGGGTTTCGTTTCTGCAGGTATTTCTGAAGGTGCGGAGAAGAAGCTGGAGAATATGTCGTCGTTGGCTGGCTTGGTGTCGGGTTTGGTACTCGTGTCCAATCCGAGAAGGTCTGCAGCTCCGTTTGAAGTCTTGCTGAGGTCTGGCTGTGTGGGTGGGGTAGACCTGCCCAGTTTTGGACTCACTGACGATTTTGGTTTCGGAATGCTGGGTATGACGTCAGATTTCTGGAAGTAGATGATTTGTGTGTGAAAAATTATTGATTTAAAAATGCTGGAGGACAAACTCGCCCTTGCATTGCAACACATTTATATTTGAAAACAACATGCACGCATTATAGACTTGTATTTTATTGTTAACAGTTTATTATAACAATTCAAGTTTAATAGAACTACAATATTTGAAGCGAGGTAAGAATTACCTTAAAAACAATAATAGTGTAACGTCGATCGAATTGCGAGACCAAGCTATAAGTTTCTCGACAATCCTACTGAAGATTGGAAAGTTGATTGACCGGAATCTTCTAGAAAAATTATGGGACTGAGTAGAAGTCCACGGATGTTTTCCAGAACTTTCGACCATCTTTTCTTAACACCCAGAGGGCCCGGTCGGGATGTAAATAGGGCGCCGATAAGGCAGTCAATTTGGTTTTGACTATGATCGAGGCAACTCGAAGTGAATATCTCGAAGTGACTTTTAAGTGTGTGCAAGTGTGTTTTAGTGGTGAACAGCGTTTGGTGATTGTTGTAATTAGTGATTTGTGTGTTAATAAAGAAAGAAAACCACGGTGACCTTTAATAGCCCTTTACGTTCCGGGGTCACGGTAATTCGTAAGTCCCGCGACCAGCTCTACAAATACTTACGTTGTATTTCTTATCACTGGTGGTGGGTGCTGGCAGGGGTCCTAGTCCAGACGTGTTGGATTTCTTTTTCCGTTTCTGCCTCTCTATTTCTTCATCAATCTCTTTGTCCCTGAAATATTATGTTAAAATATTAACTGCAAATTATGTACTTCTCATTTTCTCGTATTGATGGATGATTAGTGACTTAGCTTCACTTTGGAAAGAAAAATTCGAACCGCGACAAGGATTTGAACCAGCGACCTCCGGATTCAGTACATCCGACGCTCTTTCCAACCGAGCTATCGAGGTTCATGCCTACTGCGTCGGATTGATTTTTGATAATGGATTGATTAGTGATTTTATTCCGACTTCCACTATCAGATGAACTTTTTTTTTTATCGTGGTAAAATCATCAAATGAGTCCTCCCACCCAGGGCAGGGCGGGAGGTACTGTCAGACTTGACTGACTAAAATCCACGGTGTCTTTCAATAGCCCTTTACGTACCGGGGTCACGGTAATTCGTGAGTCCCGCAACCCAGTATAGCGGCTTAGCTTGACTTTGGAAACAAAAATTCGAACAGCGAGCAAGATTTGAACCAGCAACTTCCGGATTCAGTACATCCGACGCTCTTTCCAACCGAGCTATCGAGGTGCATGCCTATTGCTTCGGATTGATGATTGATAATGGATTGATTAGTGATTTTATTCCGACCTCCACTATCAGATGAACTTTGGAAAAAATCGTCCCATTTTAATGCTATCCAAAGTTATTTTGCACTTGAAAAACAAGTGTAAAAATGAAGTTACGCTGTCATCGAGCCCATATCATATACGAGAAGAGTAGAAGACTAGGTATTAGAATGTTAGCATGGAATCATCACCAAAACTTACCAATTAACCTTAGGCAATGCAGGCGGCACCCACTCCTTAGCGATATACTTCTTCTGCTCATACTTAGCTCTGATGAAGGCTTCGAGAGACGAGTCGTTCTGCGGCCTTCGGAAGGAATCGGGCAAGTTCGCCTCGTAGACCGCTCGGGCGCGCGAATTGCCCATTTGTTGAAGAGATACCTGGAAAAAGGGAGGTAGACATTGTTGTGTTAATATTCATTGAGAAATAAGAGGATCAAATAGTTTAAATATACCTAATCATGTTTCACGGGCGCTTATCAATTTATTTGGGTTTTTTTTTTTATCGTGGTAATATCATCAAATGAGTCCTCCCACCCAGGGCAGAGCGGGAGGGACTGTCAGACTCGTACTGACTAAAATCCACGGTGTCCTACAATAGCCCTTTATGTTCCGGGGTCAGTAGAATTCGTACAGTCCCGCGATCCCGACAGGCTTTGGCCCTCTAGAGGGGGGCCCCGTCACTCTGCTGGCACTCTTTGAGGCGCGCGTGGAAAATTCATTTAGGCTAGGAGCATATTTGCTTCTTTCATACTTCTATTAGTCAGCATCTAAGGAAACTACCTTATCTAACGCCTGTATAACGCCATAATATGGCGAGGGATACAGGTATCCCCCTGAAGTATTAGTGGTTCAAAAATGGCGAATCAAGCTTACTGCCATTACCGAGTACAGGTTACAAGCGTATATAGAAAAGGGGGAAATTGATTCAAATTAAACTTATCAACATCATCCTTCGAGTATGCGATCGTTAATCATCAGCTTCACTGCGTTTAGGGAAAGATATTTGTTTAGTCAAGCATTGCTTCTGTACCTCAAAGCTTGTAAGTTAACTTTGCAAATTTTTATTTTTTTTAAAAGATTCATCCCCGATGGAAATAGTAGAATAAGAAGTGAGTATATTCTATTGGTCGACCGTGGAATGGCTACACCAACGCAAAGTACATTAATTATTAAGTTAGAATGAAGGGTTTATTCGGGAAAATTCTACCTATTGTCTTACTTAAAAAAAAAGTAAGTAGTAAAGTTTGTTTCATACACAAAGCCTTCTGAACGGAGCGGAAAAATTTCATTGAAAAACAATTACAAGAAACCCTTTAATAAAAATATCACCTTTGCCCTTTAAACATTCATAGTTAAGCGGCCACGTGCTTCGTACATTGCCCAAGTAAGCCCTTTATTGTTATAAGTCACGCAATACACGGTATAAGGGGTACTTTAATAATTTCGCGGGACACGATACGTCACCGTAGCCCGATAACATCGAGTAGAAGGTTCACTTGTACGGGTGAACGTGGGCAATGACCGTTCGTGGCATTGGGCTGGGTTAGAAGTAAAATTGATGTGACTCTCCTAACCAAACAGTTGTAAAAATACCAGGCGTAATTCCATAGATTTTCCGCAGTGGTGACGAGAAAAGGCGGATGTTTATGGTCTTCCATACGCGAAGCTGGGCAATCTGCTGGGCGTCACATGTCTTCGACTTTCCTAGCGATGATTTTCTTCAGATTTTTACAAAGCAATGGAAGCAAAAATTCAGAATCAGTGGTGACGTGTGATTGTCTTTCTTTGCAGTCACAAAGCTTACGCTATCGCGTCTTATTTAAATGTTAACTTACGACTTGTTCCGGTGTCCAGGAGTCGAGGTTGACACTCTTCACTTTGGAGATGTGGACTCCCAGGTTACGGTGGATACCAGCGCACCTGATGCACAGGAATATACCCAGGTTCCATGACGCCCAGCGAGGTCCTGAAGAGATGAGAAAACAGGGTTTTAATAACACAAAAATAAATTAGGTCCTGCAGTCTTTCTGCATCTAAACAACATGCACGATCATCGAAAGAGACACGTATTCAGGCAGCAAGTTCTAAACCGTTTTCCTGTTCGCTATATATGCTGTGTGTATGTGCTCTTTGGTTGTATGCTACACTACATGCAGCCAAAAAGGTTGATATGCAGTATAATAGCTGTCTGGATACTTTTCTCTTTTGTTGACTGTACATACGTACTATACATATAGTTAAACGGTGGACGAAGATATACTTCTAATTGAGGAAGGTTTGTTTTCAATATCAAGTCTGCACTTAACATTATAAAGAATGTTTAATTTAGTTTCGATAAAAAAGTCCAAAAGATAAAAATAGGAAGCAGCTCTATTCCCGATACGGATGCGGCCGAAGTCATGTGCAAAGCTACTCTAAAAACCGACTACATTTCTATGTTGGCGACATTGCGCTTCACTTTGCGCACATATGCATCGATTTGCGCAATTATATGAGGTGGAATACGCAATAGAATCTCGTCTTGTAACATGGCTGTGACAATGCATTAAATATGCTAGTCGACTGCAATGCAATGATTCTTCACCATGTTTAGTAGTACGTGTTTCGAATTTCTTTTCAGAAAATGTTTGCCTACAGACCATATTAAGGGGCTGACTATACTATTTAGGTTCTGTCCTGCTTTTGTGAAATGTTCAATTTTAGGAAAGTTGAACGGATGCGAAAGCATCTCCTATCAAATCGTTATACAAAGATAGAATCTAAAAAGAGCTGAATTTGTGTTACTTTCCAATGGTGGCTAATTGTAGCTAATCACTAACGTGGGAGGTATTCTCTTTGCAGGAGGTATGATTATACGCTGTTTCATCAGTGTGTTTCGGTTAGCCTCGAAAATTGTCGCTTTTTTAAGAGCAGTGATGGCGGAACCGAGACAGGTGCATTACATTGTGCAATTTATGTCACGACAAAATGATGCTGGAAAACATCGTGAGGAAACTGGCATGTCCTAGAATCATAAATTGGAGGACCTGTGACATCTACCAACCCGCATTGGGTCTGCGTGATGGAGAAAGGAGGCCTGGCATCCCAGTAGTGGGAACTTTATAGGCTGGTGTTGCTGTTGGTCGTAAATTGGACCCGTGGGAAGCCGGGGCGAGAGACTATAGTATACTAGCTTTTGCCCGCGACTTCGTTCGCGTGGAATAGTGACTTCCGGCAGATTTTTGTTTTTTTTTTATTTTTTGTATGTCATTTCTCAAGTTTCAAACTATGTCTGTACCAAATTTCACACAAATAGGTTCAGTAGTTTAGGCGTGAAGAAAAGACAGACAGACAGACAGAGTTACTTTCGCATTTATAATATTACTTAGTTTGCATAATATACTCAATATGATGTGATCGCTAACACAGCTGCGCACACTCTCATATGTGCATATGTAAAGTACCATAACGTCGCCTTACAGTGAAAACCTCGGGAATGCATTTTTGCTCAAATTTATTTTACCGTGGTTCTAGGAAGAGAACCTGATTTGACTAATTAGTGCTAAACGCGGGTTAAATTTCCATAGAATTAAAAAAAAAAACACGTCATATAAAAATTTTACAGCAACAAGAAAACTTCTTGAAAAGGTACTTCTTTGCACTTACGTGGTTTTCACTCTAAGGCGTCGATAAACAGTTATTAGAGATGGGCGCTTTAAATAAACGCCCGATAAATGCCTGCAAGAACCGAATAAATGCCTTTTGACTGGGAATTTTGCTCGGTTAAGCTTCCACTTAATTATTGACTAAACAAAATTATTAGCTATTATGACGAGTGACGGACCATTTATTTAGGCGTAAGCTCATTTACAGCGTATATGCCAAGTTCATGCCCATTTTATTCATAAATATTTTTGCCCACGACCCATCGCTAATAGTTACCCATTTTTGGAAATACATAAATTGATTTTACTAAATTTAGACATCAAAAACTGAAAAATCCAAAGATCACTATAACATTTTTTCCTTGATACTTTAAATAGCAAAATATAGTAATGTGACCTAACTGAAACAACTCATATAATATTAAATACACATTGCGCGAATTATTCAAAGAGTATGTAACATTGACATACCAAAACATTGACGATGTAGAAGGTAGAATATTAATTGCAGACTTCCTCTTATTCATTAATTAATGCAAGGTTACTAATTAGGTCGCGGGACTGTACGATTTTAGTCAGTACGAGTCTGACAGTCCCTCTCGCCCTGCCCTGGGTGGGAGGACTCGTAAAAAAAATTAACCACGATTTAACCACGTAAAAAAAAAAGGTTACTAATTAAATGTTATACTGTACTAGCACTCTTCCCGCGACTTTGTCCGCGTGGGTTACGTACTTTCCTAATTCCCCCTTTTCACCCCCTTAAAGGTTAAATTTCCAAAAACCTCTTCTTAGTGCTCCCCTACATTATAATAGGAAGCCGTGTGCAAAATTTCACATTCCTAGCCCTAGTAGTTTCGGCTGTACGTTGATATGTCAGTCAGTCAGTTCTCCTTTTATATATATAGATTTAGGGAAGTTCTATCTAGTATAATCAGGGTGTCCACTAATAAGTCATTTCACCAAGGTACGGTGACGCAGTGGCTGGGCGATCGGCCGCTACGGAGTGTCTCGGGTCGATTTGCGCACAGTACAAATATTTATATGAGTCGTTGTTCTGGGTTTGGGTATTTGTCTATGAAAGTTTAAATATTAGTAATTGTACTGCCTATCAGACTCCACTACCCTGTTTCTCGGAACTAAAATATCCAAATATCTGTTCAAGAAGAACAAGTCTAGGATTAGATTTGATTGCCAGGGATAGACCGCCGGGTCGCGGGACTCACGAATTACCGTGACCCCGGTACGTAAAGGGCTATTGAAGGACACCGTGGATTTTATTCAGTACGGGTGTGACAGTCCCTCCCGCTCTGCCCTGGATGGGAGGATTCATTTGATGATTTTACCACAAAAATAAAAAAAGGCATAGACCGCCAGCTAATTGTTTGTTCAGGGGGTATAAAGAGGCGACTTTAGCACAATCATATTATGAGTTTCTCTATTGGTGCATCAATATAGAATATTCCATTTTACGATTTTTTTTATCGCAATTAATATTAAGATTTTGCAAAATTGGTCTTTTTAGATCCCCTGAACTAGCAATCATACCAGCTGAATTATTCTAGATTACCTATCAGCATGTATGATAAAAATATCGTTGTTAGACATAATATATCATTAAAAGCCGTGTAACACAGATAAGTGGAAATCGGAGGATAATTTCGCCGATTTATCTATTTTTTTTTTTTATGGAAATATCCTTGTTATAATTAAAACTTCAGGATTTTGATTTACTAAGAGGTCATTGGAAGATGGGAGATGGAAGGCGCCGCCGAGGCCGACCCAGAAAAAGGTGGAGAGACGACCTAGACGCATACCATGAGGGCTGGTTCGAAGTGGCCCAGGAAAAGAGTTCCTTGAAGGAATTGGGGGAGGCCTTTGCTCAGCAGTGGGACAGTGTAGGCTAATATAAAAAACTATAAGATATCTGGTATTGGAAAAGAGGTTTGAAGGTTTTGGCCCTATCAGGCATCGGCCATTTTGTTTTTTTTTTCAGAATCGTGGTGTACTTCGAAAGTTACATATTTAGATAGAGGATACTGAGACAAAACAATAATATAATGGATATATTATCCTAAAGTGTTAGGTTTAAGAGTTATCCGCCAAAATAAAAGTCGGAAACTGAACATTAGAGAAACATTTTTTTTTGTCTTTTTCCTCTCTACCTACTTCTATCTATATATATAGATAGAAGTAGGTAGAACTGACTGACTGACATATCAACGTACAGCCGAAACTAATGGGGCTAGGAATGTGAAATTTTACACACGGCTTCCTATTATAATGTAGGGGAGCACTAAGAAGGGGTTTTTGGAAATTTAACTTTTAAGAGGGTGAAAAGGGGGAATTTGGAAAGTACGTAGCCCACGCGGACGAAGTCGCGGGCAAAGTGCTAGTGTATGCATATTGAACTAGAACAACATAATTACATCATAATATTAATTGCATGATTGCATTTATTGATAATTATGTCATGCATCACCTCATCAGTGAAGAATTATAAAAACATATATTTTTAGTGTTGTAATGCAATCAATATAATAATATGTTATGTAAACATTTACATTAATAATTCTGTCTATGATGAGGATGACTATAGAATATTGATGCAAATGATTAGTAAGGAGGTTTGATGACATTCCATAGAGCAGGCTCCTAATAAATCATCAACATAGACAATCAACATGCAATCATCAAGTAGTGGATGTTCTTTAATTGTTTCTAATCTTGTAAAAGCTCTTACAAACATTTTTTTATTTTTATGAAATACTAGCTGTACCCTGCCCCGCTTCGCTGTGGCACAATAAACTGTTTTTTCAACAACAAAAAAATAGATAAAAACAATCCTTGATGCGGATTATATATCATGCTAAAATTTCTTCTCATGTGACTGCGTCATTACGACTGCGGTTGTCAGCGAGTGTTATCCTCGCTTCCGGTAGATGGCGCGGTCACTGGTACAGAGCTGATCGTTAAAAAAACTGTTTTTTCGCGGTTGCGGATATGTGACTGATGCAAAAAATAGATAAAAACAATCCTTGATGCGGATTACATATCATGCTAAAGTTTCAGCTCAATCAGTGCAGTACTTTTTGAGTTTTTAAAGCATACACAAACCAACATAACATTTTTATATATATAGATTGGTATAAGTTCCCATGACAATACAATATGGAAAACCGAAATCAAGCAATAGAATTAAATTGTAGAAAAAGTTTAAGTGTATACATACATCGGGCACGCCGCAATCGCGGCGCCCCTCTTTGAGGAGTGGCTGGATAGGCATCACGACGTCCTGACCTACCGTACGACGCAGGTCCTTACCGGACACGGAAGTTTCGGGAGGTGCCTGTGTTGCATAGGGAGGGAAGAAACGTCTGGGTGTCACCACTGCGAGAATCATCCGGAGGACACGGTGGAGCATACGGTGCAGGACTGCCCCGCTTGGGCAGAACACCGCCGTGTCCTCACGACGGCGATAGGCGGAGACCTTTCGCGCCCGGCATTGTTCGAGGCCATGCTGCGGGGCCAGACGGAGTGGGAAGCGGTCGCCTCCTTCTTCGAAGCAGTCATAGATGTCGGCAGACGATCTCCACGGCCACCGAAGGTGCGGGCATGCGGGCAGCGAGTAATGGGCAACTCGCTGTCCGGCCATGGACCATGCCCGGCTCGACGGCGCGTTGTGTTGCACGCGCGCCTCAAACAGGGTCAGCAAAATGACGGGCCCCCCCTCTAGAGGGGCAAAGCCTGCCGGGGTCGCGGGACTTACGAATTACCGTGACCCCG
The DNA here is from genome assembly GCA_943136025.2 of Agrotis puta. Taxonomy (NCBI): domain Eukaryota; kingdom Metazoa; phylum Arthropoda; class Insecta; order Lepidoptera; family Noctuidae; genus Agrotis; species Agrotis puta. Next base: position 8,599,775 of record OW964188.2, on the reverse strand, counting down.
GAACGTAAAGGGCTATTGAAGGACACCGTGGATTTTAGTCAGTGCGAGTCTGACAGTCCCTCCCGCACTGCCCTGGGTGGGAGGACTCATGTGATGATTTTACCATGTAAAGAAAAAAGGCCATGGTATCTTGCTTAAATGGACTCATCACCTGGCATAGAATATTCTTAAAGTTTATCTGGAAATACTGTGATAAATCTAAAGGCCCACTTGCACCCAAAATTTTATAAATCCTCATTACACATTTAAGTGATATCAATGTATTTGTATTGCATCATATAGAAGTCACTAGCACTTTGCCCGCGACTTCGTCCGCGTGGGTTACGTACTTTCCAAATTCCCCCTTTTCACCCCCTTAAAGGTTAAATTTCCAAAAACCCCTTCTCAGTGCTCCCCTACATTATAATAGGAAGCCGTGTGCAAAATTTCATATTCCTAGCCCCATTAGTTTCGGCTGTACGTTGATATGTCAGTCAGTCAGTTCTCCTTTTATATATATAGATTAACAGAAACAAAACATTGTTTAAAATTCATGTGATGGTAATTATATTTTGTTGTTGTATCTTTTTTTATAAAAAATTATGTTCTTACATAAAATTATGTTATTGACAAACATAAAATTACATGAGTATGTTACAATTATGTGTTTTTTTTTTAATAATGCTATTAAAAAATAAAAATATAAAAACGATGTGAAAAAAAATCCTAAAGGTACAAACATTACGAAGCATAATGTAATATTTTAGTAAAACGCTCTACATGTCGAGCTCTATACAGAAAAAAAATATCAGCTTCTAAAACGACGTCACGTCATATGGAGAGGAGTTGTAAAATTAACCATTTCTGGTTTAATTGTAGAAAAGAAACATGATATGTTAGAAGACTTTTTGCTTAAGTAATAAAATAAAATTTGAATCTTTCAATAAAAAATGTTTTAGATAAAGAGTAGTTCTGATTGTGAAGAAATTCTGATTATTATAATCTATTAGCAAATATTGTGAATGACATGATATTGGAATAATGATAAAGAGTGTTTTCTTCAATTTACTGAGGTTTAACATTATGAAAAGAAGCTTTAGAAAGCTGATTTATGATTGTAATAAATTCCAGCAGCTGTGAGCACTGAATGAAATATTATTTTGAAACATTCCTTTAAATCATTCAACCAAGAACAAAACTGTTTACCAAATACATGCAGCCTTCGTGATTTACGGTTAATTATAAATACTAAAAAGTGCGAGCACAGAATTAACAAGAAAATGAAATATTAAGCGATAGTAAGACAGTTATTACAAGATAACGTGAGTCATTAGAATAATTTTGATGTTAAAAATTGAGTTCAAGGACCTCATTTACATAGACGAAATTTACGCAAGTTGTGAAGAAACAATAATTCAAGATTATTATGACCTCATTACAACTGCATTCAAGAAGATAAATCGAAAAATTTACAACCAAAAAAAGAAAAAATCCGCGTACCTTTAGCATCGCAATCAACACAATATTTATTGTCCTCATCCTTCAACATCTGCATCAATATGTTCTGACATCTGTCCTGGATCTGTTTGGCTCGATCTTTTTCACTTTTAGAAGACATTTCTTTGAAATATTATTAGCAAACGATATCAAATTCAATGAAAATGGGTGGAATGCTTGTTTGTTGAAGGAAAGAGAAACCATAGAGCAATAATGACAGCAGATTTGTCGAGTTGTGTTGTCATTTTTCTCTATGACTTTTGACAGAAGGAGAAAAACGCGAAAATCAAAGTGGACAAAGGAGCCTCTTATCGCGAAAATCAAAGTAGAGAAAGGAAATCCTTGAAATAATGTATTCCATAAAACTAATAGAGTATTTAAGAAATGATGCTCTTTATGAACATGGTGGTCACTATTTTTATTTTGTCTTTCTTCATGTGTTTTTTATGTATTATGCGTTTTCCACAGGCGCGTTTTTGAACGCATGTTCCTTTGTCAAAGTCACTTCGACTGACTGGCAGGCATCTGTCAAAAATTGCAAATTTTGCTTTGTTTTGAATACATTCGTGCACTTTCTCACTGTTATTTAAACTTGGATAAATCCCAGTTATCCTTAAAGTTAACAACGCAGAAGATTAACAAGTTCTCTTTGAGATTCCATAGCTATAAAACTTCTGAGTGGAAAACAAACGAGTAATCCTTGAGAAGGAAATGTGTTGAACGCAATATTTACAAAAAAGTATATTACACAATGGGAAATCAACTTGTGGGTGTTGCTCCATCGCAGATATATCCCGTAGAACATTATTTGAGCGACCATGTAGACCTGTCCTTCGATCAGAGGTATGACTCAATTTTCGAAGTATCACTATGTCAATATTGATAATAGTTTGATAATAAACTTCAATAAAGAAGCTGTAGAATATCCACGACGCATGTATTATTAACAATTTCATACTTAAAACTGTATCACCATCCAAAAATATATTTAAAAAATGCAACTTAAAAGTTTGAAGAAGCGCCATTATTATTTTTATCTTTACCTATATTTTAGTCTGATTTAAGACATTTTACTGTCATAATATTGATTTGATGATGTTTCTCCATTCATAAAGATCGATCAAAGACAGCAATGTCAAGACAGAATTACAAATGATTCAAAGGATCTGTTGACTCTCTTTCCTCCCACCATTTAGAGTGAAACAGAGGCTTTTGAACTTTGCATTGAGATGCTGGCAGTGCTCAATACCTACTCATCATAAACATTTTTTTTCTTTCTCATTGACGTCTCGCAAGTCTACCTAGAGGAGGTTGTATGTTGTTTAACCGGACAATCCTGTGGATCCCTTGAATCCTATTAACATTCAAAATTTTCTCATAACAAATACTTTCTATTCCAGCCTTGGCTCAACTCGTTTCTTAAAAGTTGCCCGAGCTAGATCCCGTGAGGGTCTGGTTGTGGTGAAAGTCTTTGCAGTCCATGATCCATCACTGCCTCTAGCTGAACATAAGGAGAGAATATTGAAGATCAAAGAGCAGCTAGCTTCTGCATTCAATTGTTTGCCTTTCCAGAGGGTTATTGTAAGTATTGGTTCTTGAGTAAGACCTTGTCCAGAAATAACGAACAGAAATATAGACAATCTGCGTATGAAATCACGTGAGACGATTGGCGGCAAATTCTCCTCTTCTGGACAAACTCTAAGGGGTTAATAAAATGAAAAAAACCGGCCAAGAGCGTGTCAGGCCACGCTCAGTGTAGGGTTCCGTAGTTTCCCGTCCGTTACAATAAGTGTTAACAAATAGCCTTTTTTTAAACTTGTGTGCGACGACTATCAACCACTTTTGTCCCCGTACAAGTTAAAAAATAAAACCCTCAATATAAATTTGAAAAGACACAATAACAATTTCCCACAAACCTTTATCAAATAGCTATTTTATTTTAATCGAAAAGAGTAAGTAGTTCAGGTAGCGATTATGCACTCTAAGAACATATATTTTAAGTAGTAGCAAATTTTTACCACAGGTCATGAAAGCACGAAGACATCGACTTTTAAAATTGACGTCATTACGCAACGCCATCTATCGAACCATTTATGAACTGGTTTTTACCTTAACATTTTATGCGTTTGATAACTTTGGAATGCGCGAACCGATTTCAATAATTCTTTTTTTGTTTGAAAGAAGATACGTTCAGAATAATGAAATACGTAAACGAAGTTAAAAAAAATGCTTGTATATATGATTAAATAATTGATTATACTACAAACTTAGTCCAGGAATTTTGTACCACCTTCTTGTTTTTTTTGCACAAAAACTGTTCTTTCCATCAAGTTCAAAATAATTTTCCTAGAAAGTCCTTATAAAGTTCTACTTTCCAGATTTTTTTCATATTTTCTAAACTTATGGTTCAAAAGTTAGAGGGGGGGGGACACATTGTTTTTGACTTTAGGAGCGATTATTTCCGAAACTATTGACATCATCAAAAAATGATCTTAGTAAACCCCTATTCATTTTTAAATACCTATCCAACGATATATCACACGTTAGGGTTGAAATTAAAAAAAAAACACTTTCTATTTTACATATAGGGGGGCTACCCTAAAAAAACATTTTTTTCCAATTTTTATTTTTGCACTTTGTCGGCGTGATTGATATACATATTGGTACCAAATTTCAGCTTTCTAGTGCTAACGGTCACAGAGATTAAGCGAGGACGGACAGACAGACAGACAGACAGACAGACATGGCGAAACTATAAGGGTTCCTAGTTAACTACGGAACCCTAAAAAGAACTACTAAACATGTTTGGAGATAATACATCTATAGTAGAATACTGAGGCGCTGCCAAGTAATAGCTGAAAACAATTTCACAATAGTATTCTGCAGATAAAATTGGGTATTTCAAAAATATAAATGACCAAAATTAATAAATAAAAAGTGTAAATTACTTCTTCAACAAGCAAATATTTGGCCACATGACTAGTATTTGACTGTAATTCTTTCTATCAGAACAACTGCTTACCATTATTTTCTTTCCCCTTCAAGCTGACAGACAAAGCTGGTCTCCTGATGCGCGAGTACTGCAAATGCAGCGTTTACGACCGCATGTCCACTCGTCCATTCCTCACCACATTGGAGAAGAAATGGATCACCTTCCAAGTGCTGTATGCACTGCATCGTATGCACAAACTTGGGATTTGTCATGGTGATATTAAGGTAATTAATTTTGTAAATGTTTATTTACAAAACTAGCTGTTCTCTGCAGTTTCAACCCCACAGCTTGTCTCCTGTTGGTCGTAGCGTTATACTATAGTCTGAAGCCTTCCTCGATAATATAAATAAATCGAAATAGAATTATCCAACACAAAAACATTTTTCAAATCAAACCTACTGGTTCCTGAAATTAGTGCAGTCAACTTAACAAGCAATCAAACTTCAACTTTATAATATGAGTTTTGCCTTAGTTCAAGTAGCTTGTAAGCAACGGAGCAGAATGTAGTATAGTATGTAGAATGAGTTATGTATCGTAATCCCAAAGTGCATTAACATAAAAGCTTTGTCTCTCTTTCTTTCTAGCTAGAAAACGTGATGGTAACCTCCTGGCTATGGGTGCTTCTCACAGACATAGCGTCGTTCAAGCCGACCTTCCTACCTGATGACAACCCGGCCGACTTCAGCTACTTCTTCGACACGTCTCGCAGGAGGCTGTGCTATGTCGCGCCCGAGAGATTCGTCAGGGCTCCTGACCCAAATAATAGACCTACGGTAATTATATTTTGTAAAGTTAAATGTTTTAGTACAGGAGGAGCTCGTGGCTAAATAATTAGAGCCGCACAGGCCGATCTTCCGGGTTAAGCCGCCCTTGCCGAGTTCTTGGTCCGTGGATGGGTGACCATCTGTCATAGCGAGTTTCCTCCGTGGCTCGGTAACTCGCCGTCATAAGTCTGACAACCAGTCTTACCATGGGGTATCGTATTACCCAGTTACTGAGTTGTGGAGATCCGATAGGCAGTCGGTTCATGTAAAATACTGATATTCAGCTGCATCTGTTTCGTCTGGAAGCCGACCCCAATATAGTTGGGAAAAAGGCTGGTGGGCAGATGATGAAATGTTTTAGTACAGGGTGTAAAAGGACCCATTACATTTTCTTTCAGCCTATCAGAAATACATTTGAAATGTACACATTTTTTTAATAAAATAGAACCTTTAAAACTCTGCAAAATAAATAATTTGAAACTATGCAGTATTTTATGACCCTCCTGCGGTCTTATTATGACGTCTTAAAACCAGGCTTGTTCCAGTGAGTGAAAGAGACAGAGCTATACAAGTCATCTAGCGCCTCCCCGCTCACTCACTGGAACGAGCCTGGTTTTAAGACGTCATAATACGGCCCCTGGAAAGTTACTGCTTTTGATTTACCTAGTGGTAAGGTAGACGCCAAGCGACGATATGTAATTATAAATGTATAATCCCGATTATCCGGATCAATTAAAACCAGGGGTATTCCGTATAATCGAAAATCCAGATAACCGATTCCAAAGCATTTCAAATAATATCAATATTTAAATTTTAATATTTTTTTTATTATCTAATGGGTTTTACTTAGATAATACGATATATTAAAAAAAACCGGCCATATGTGAGTCGGACTCGCCCATAAAGGGTTCCGTAGCAGCAGGTAACACAATATAAAAGTTGTTGTAAGTTTGGTTGTAGCTGAAAGGTAAATTAGCTACGGAACTCTAAAAACGAGCTATAACGATGGATATTGAATTACATAATACCTATGTAATTTAAATTTTTTGTTGGAAAACTTGTTTTTGATGTTTGACGTAATTAATCACATCTTTTCATTGCGGGCAAGTAATTAGAGCCGAGGCGAATGAGTCCGGATAATCGGATATTCGCATAATCGAGGTTCGGATAATCGGGATTCTGTAATCATAGTGCACAAAATTATTGAAATAAAAAATAAACGTCATTTTTTATGTTCCAGAGTGATGATAGAATGGGTGGTCTTTTACTGAGTGAATCACCATGTAAAGTTGGTGAACTTGTTCCCAGTATGGATATATTTTCGGCTGGGTAAGTGACGCTATAAACCAAGAAATGGTTAAGTTTCAAGCTATATTTTACTTATTAATGCCGACCTCACCGTGCGCAGCACCTCTCAGTCTTCATATAACTATACTGACTGTTCCGCGTGGTTTCACTTCCGCTGCTCGGCTCCTATTGGTCGCAGCGTAGTGTTCTAATTCGAACCAATATTTCCTGAGATAAGCGCGTTCAACCAAAGAATAAAACTCGTCAGCTTTATAATATCAGTATAGATATAAATCGCAAACAAGTTATAAAACAATTGACTTCTTCCACGTTTTCATTCAATTTTAAATCGACTAAGAAACCAATATCCCCCAAAAATTATTTTCCCTTTATAACCATGCAATTTTTTTCCCAGTTGTGCCCTCCTAGAACTTTGGAACGACGGTACACCAGCACTAGACCTGCCCGGTCTACTAGCCTACCGTAATGGTGAAGACCGGCCCCCTACCATGACGCTAACTATTGAGGAACCGCAGCTGAAGACATTACTGCACTCCATGACTGAAAGGAACCCGAGGGATAGACGGACTGCTGAGTTGTACCTGGATGAAGCGAGAGGAAAGTAAGTAGAGTATCTTTATTTTTACATAGTAAAGTAATTGGTGTAATTTATCTATAATATGTATGTATTTAGAAATATATAAGTATGTTTATCAGTTGTCTAGTACCCATAACACAAGCTCTGCTTAGCTTGGGACTAGATGGTGTTGTGTGATAGTTGTGGAATATTTATTAGGTATTTATTATTATTATTTGTTATTATCAGCTTTATATATAAGTCTAATTTATTAAAAAAAAATGGAAAATCGACAAGGTAGTTCGGGAAACTAGTTTATTAATAAAATATATTTGTGTAAATAATCTTAAAGTTATTTTTACAAAAAAGTACACCTTTGTTACACTTTTGTATATTTTGTCACACACATTTAAAAGCACAAGTCAAATTCAGGGGTTGATAAATTCCAAACTCACTTAGTTAGTCACTCATCAGTTACTTAGTCATTTTATGTGTGTTAACACGCTTTGGCAGCCAATAGATAATTAGGTAACAATGCTGTTGCACAACTACCTTTTAACATTCGTAACGGTCAGAAATCCCACAGTAAAAATCAAATCCTGGAAAATACAAGTAGCAAAATACTTACTTAGCTTATTTTGTTCCAGATTGTTCCCTGAGTACTTCTACTCTTTCCTCCAATCATACATGTTGATATTCTCCGCACAGCCCATACTACCGCCCGACGAAAAAATACTCCGCATACATCAAGACATTCGCAACATTATCAAGATCTTTACCCAACCGTCTGACACTAAAAACTATCAGGACTTGGTAGAAGAGACCACAGACCACCAGAACATAGACAATATAGATAAACTCAAAGACAAGTTTAAGGTTTTAAATGTGAATACTACGGATTTTGATGATGATGATGAAAAGGCCCCTGAGAGGAAAGTTATGGGGCCTGATAGCGAGGGGTTGATACTGATAACGTCTTTGGTGACTTCCTGTATTAGAGGATTGCATCATTGTACGTCGAAGTTGTATAGTTTGGAGATTTTGCAGCTGTTGTGTGAAAATTCTAGCTCGGAGACCATTTTAGATCGGATTTTGCCTTATATAGTAAGTATTTAGTTTTCTTTTGCTCCTCCTTTAATAATAATAGAGAAGTCATCCTCATCTGCCTAGCCCTTTCCCAACTATATTGGGGTCGGCTTCCAGTCAAACCTGATGCAGCTGGATATCAGTATTTTACATGGAGCGACTGCCTGTCGGACCTCCACAACTCAGTAACTGGGTAATACGATACCCCATGGTAAGATTGGTTGTCAAACTTAATATTAATAGAGAAGTATGGAAGAAAAAAACATGATGCACGAACACCAAAAGAAATCGGTTTAGAACAACTGAGTGATTATGAATGTGCTTCGTTTGTTTTTGAAATAACTTTTAAACAGTCTCAAATGTATAAAATTAAATATTCCGTAATTATTTATATATTATTACTCATTAAACTAGTTTCTCACTCTAAGCTCCATTATACTAAAGTAACTCTTAATACTAAAGGATCTTCATTTAGAATCTTCATTTTGCAACAGTATTTTATTATTCCGGCCTCTATTGTTGTTCTTGATACGACTGACAATGTCTATACAGAATGAGTGTGGAAATAACGTAAAAAATTTTCAGGGATGTCGGGGTCACAAATAACGAAAGTTAAGTTAAAATGATATGAAACGTGAACGGCACGTTTAGCGAAGTGGCTGAGCGATTGGACTGCTGTTCTGCGTGCCGCGGGTTCGATTCCCGCACGGAGCAAATATTTGTATGATCTACAAGTAGTTGTTTCAGATCTGGGCGTTTGTGTTTGTGACTTTTGTGAGTTTATATGTTTGTAAACGCACCCATGACACAGGAGAAATTCCTAGCGCGGGGCAACGTTCTTAATATAATAAAAAAAAAAACTGACGCGGCGAAAGTCGTTCGGGGTTTCGGGTTCACTCATGTCACTGAATAATTCAATATTCCTCTATTTTTTAATTCGGTGTTCACTTTCTTTTTAGATCCACCTGTCCCACGACAGCGTGTCCCGCGTGCGTGCGTGCGCGGTATCGACATGCGCCCGCGCAGTGTCGCTCGTGCGCTCGCTGCCCAACGCTGACTGCAACGTGTTCCCCGAGTACATCCTGCCGGAGCTGGCACCGCGCGCTACTGACCCCAGTGTACCTGTCAGGATCGCTTATGCTAATAATATTGGTGAGTATGGTCATTAAGGTTAAGCTACGCTTGCTGAGGTTGGTCGGTGAATGGGTGACCAATATTTATGCGCTCTTGTTTGACTACTATCTCGCCTGATGGTGAGAAATGGCGTAGTCGATGGTAAAGCAAGGTTGCCTAAAAGTTACATTATCACTCTTGACTTAAAGACCATATGCTTGTAGCTATCAGGAAATAAAGATCCTGCCAAGGAATTGCTCCTTAGCTGTGCGCACAATATAAGTACGTATTACAGGCTTGACTGCGTAAATCTGAAATCACATTACGGCCCTTTCACCACATTGCCGCTCTAAGCGGATATGTATAGAAATGTTTGAAACACTCCACGAAGCGCCGACAGTGGCGAATTCGCGTACTTACAAAGTAACTAATGCCTAATTCTCACCGCTTAGACCAAAGGGAACGTGTCATTAAGCAGTTTGATGCGAGCTGGGTTATCTAAAGCCCGATAATCTGCCACCACGGGCATGCGGGCAGCGAGTAATGGGCGACTCGCTGTCCGACCATGAACCATGCCCAGGTCGACGGCGCGTTGTGTTCCACGCGCGCCTCAAAGAGTGTCAGCATGATGACGGAGCCCCCCTCTAGAGGACCAAAGCCTGCCGGGATCTCGGGACTTACGAATTATCGTGACCCCGGAACGTAAAGGGCATTGAAGGACACCGTGGCGATCTGCCCTGGGTGGGAGGACTCATTTGATGATTTTACCACGATAAAAAAAAGTCTGAAAATCTGGCAACCCTGCAATTGAACGCAAAAAGGCAGTTATGTTTATAATTTAAATTCTTTCCGCAGCTAAACTGGCGGAGACTGCGGTACGATTCCTTGATCAGACGCAGAACATGGTGGATAAAGAAGCCGCCAACATTAACTATGAAACTGAACTGTCCGCGCTACATGAAATGGTAAGTGCCATGAATCTGAAAACCATTAGATAGTGTTGCACGCTTCGATCAATAATAGTACTAGATTCCCGATAAGCGCTTCAAAAACGGCCCGAAAAATACCGCCCCAAACACTTTTGTGACGGTATTTTAAATTAGTTCGAGACAATCATAGCGAACTATTCTAATCATTGGAACTATTTCTAGTTCCATAATGGACTAAGTACGAAATTGTTAACATGCTATTTTTATCCTTGTTACTAAACGATAAGTTTCAATTTAGAATAAATATTTTGGTACTCATGACTTTTTATATTCAAACGACATTTGATTTTTGTTAACGTTTCACCTTACTCTAACTAAAGGACTTAAATAAAAACACATTTGGCAATGGTAATTAAACTTTATGCTTGAGTGTTAAGGTTTATGTTAAATTGAGATTGTTAATACTATTGAACATTTTTCTAAGAAATGCGAATCATTTTTGTTCCTGATCCTTAATCTAGAGCTGTTATTCTTCGAAGGTTGTACGCATGTAACCAACCTTTATTATACTTGCTTCTAAAAATACTGCAATTCTTTTCATCATCTGCCTAGCCTTTTCCCAACTATATTGGGGTCGGCTTCCAGTCGAACCAGATGCAGCTGGATATCGGTATTAAACATGGAGCGACTGCATATCGGACCCCCACAACCCAGTAACTGATGGGCAATATGATACCCTTGGTAAAACTGGTTGTAAGACCTTCCGGCTAACAGTAACGACTGTCAAAGATCTACAAATGACAGCCGGGAGTTATTGCTCCCGGCATGGAGGAAACTCGCTATGACAGTTGGTCACCCATCCACAGTCCAAACTCGGCAAGCGCGGCTTAACCCGGAAGATCGGCCTGTGCGGCTGTAATTATTTAGTAATTTGGTAATCTTTTACCGACCTATGTTTTTTAACGAAATCGAAGTATAATTTATCATACCTAGTCACTGACGATATAAGCTTAGCTTCATTGTATTTCGATTCGTAAAACATTTTCAATTTAAACCCTAATTTAATAGGAATGTGGTTGAATTTCAATTTTAATTTCAGGTACGGTCAACAGTATCATATCTTCTAACTGATTCACAAGCGATTGTCAAGCGTGCGTTAGTAGAAAATGGAATCACGAAGCTGTGTATATTCTTCGGGAAACAAAAGGGTAAGTTTTTTTTTATCGTAGAATAGAATACAATACCTTTTTTTTATTATTTATTTAAGGTCACTTTTCAACATCTAAGGTCATTAGCGGCCACAGTTAACAATATATAAATTTACGTACATACAATAGGGTACAATACATTTGCTTAAACAAAGAGGGGCCTAACCAAACGCTATGTCCCCGCGACCACAACGCGATGTCCCCGAAAACGAACTCATACAATCCAGTACAACCCAGACAATGCAACCCAACATATGTAGCTTAATATTATTAAGCCACACATATCAGGCACGACCCTCCAAGTTACACCAAACTATATATTTGTTTGCGTATATACTCTACTTATACTTAACAAAATATTAAGACGAAGAGAAGAAACAAATGCTCGTAGTTGCAGATGGGTCGAAGGCAAAAACTTTTAAGAACAAAATAGACATAAACTTGGCATATTGAGCTTTTTTTTGTATTTTTTTTAAGAGCCTGGTTTGTGTCCCACTACTGCGCAAAGGCCTCCCCTTTTTGCTGAGCTTATGCCCAAATAATTCCCGGTCACTGGGCATAAAGACTAATAATTTTGTTTTGTTTAAAATAAAGCAGAAACTTAACTGGGCAAAAAGCCAAGACAAAAGCTATTTATTCGGCGTTCACGGGCATTTATCTGGTGTTTATTGAATGCGTCCAATATTATGGCCAATAAACCAGGCTTGTTCCAGTGATTGAATGAGGTGGCGCTAGACGACTTGTAGAGCTCTGTTTCTGTCACTCACTGGAACAAGCCTGGTTTTAAGACGTCATAATACGACCCCTGGGCATATATTTCCGTTATAAACCTACGTTTTCCTGTATTTTCGAGATATACGCGGGCGAATCCGCAGGCAACAGCTAGTATGATTATTAAAGCCACATTTAATAACAGTTTTATTATATCTGGTTTTTTTTATTCAAAATTACAGAAACCGGTAAGATTGTTAAAGTTCTGTAATCATTGTTAATCATCCATAGTCTGTGCTAAGAGCTAATTCTTTTACAACTGTAGCATTATCGTGTTTCCAAAATAGAACGTGATCAGTGGAAATCTTTCGTATTAGAGCAATTACACACTAGGGGAACAGTGTATAAGACGGGGAAGCGAGGTATAATGGGAACATACACTCTTTAGGCATACTTAACATAACACTAACCATCAGGACGTCATTTGCAAGCGGCTATTAACAAGTGGTGCCCTGTTGGCGCTTTCGTTACGTTAGTATTGTGTTAAGTGTGTGATTTCCCATCATACCTCGCGACCCCGTCTCAGTGTTCCCCTACATCCGTTTCGAATACATGAAAATACGAATGTATAAACTCTGACCAATATCGGGTATTGCTTTTCGCAATGCATTTGATCCAAATTCGTGAAAGTACGGTTCTAGTCTAACGAACGTGGCCGGAATTTATTGATGACGCAATGAATCGATCTCTGATCCAAATCTAAGCAATTATTTGCCTGAAATTCGGACACTAAAAATCAATAATTATAAAGACTGCTGTATCTAATTGTTTTTCTTAATTTTTAATTTTGTTTTCAGTGAATTTTAATTTCTTTGTTTTATCGTTTTGTTTAAATTTTAATTATAATGTCAACAATTTGTGCTGAAAAAATAGCGGCCAAATATTGTTTACCCAACTCCGTTATGTAATACCTATATTTTACCAATAAATCTATAAAAATATAATACTAAATTTGCATTTCTGAAGGCATAACGCTAGCAAGCGTAAAGTTTTCATTTCTGCTTGGTAGTAAACCCTTAAAGAATGACCATACATTGTATCGACGTGGAAGAAATCGTCACCACATGTCCCGTATTTACGCTTATTTCGCATTAATAACGTAGACTTAAAGTTCTTTATGCTCTGCATAAACCGCGTCCATATGTATGGTCAGTCTTATATCTATTTCCATGCTAATTGTCTAATTATGAGCTATGTGCGATAGAGAAGAAGCTGGAATCCATTGATGTAATACTGCTAAAAATAGTAGCTATGCTTTGAAGTCGCCATATCTGTCGCAGTAATTTTAAATACCAAACAAATATCAACATTGCCTTTCTCAAAATAAAGTCGTAAATACCCTGTGTCTAATTTGAGACTTGTAAATTCGCCTATGTTGATACGATTTCGGACGAGTTATAAATTTTAATCCTCATTTCAAGGACTTTAGAGTTAATATTTGTTTGGCAATATCTCTTCTCTTTCGACGATACATAATCGTTATAACGTTTTAGCCAACGACGTGATTCTATCGCACATGGTAACGTTTCTGAACGATAAGGAGGAGGCGGCGTTACGAGGATGTTTCTTTGAGCGCGTGGTGGGGGTCGCGGCATATGTTGGACACCATGCTGCGCCTATACTTGTGCCTTTATTACAGCAGGTAGGTAATAATAGACATCTAAAAATATATAATAGTAATAGTAGATTATTAACCAAGGGCTGTATGACATCAATTGCATACGAGGTTTTTGGCGCCTGAGCGAAGCGAAGGCGCTAATTAACCCGAGTATGCAATTGATGCTTACGCCCGAGATAAATACTCTGCTTTACATATCGATTGTGAGGTAAGTAAACAACAAGACAGCAGGTTTCAATTAACATTTATTAAGAAGAAAAAAATGTGTATTTTTAAAAAATAAATTGTCTAGATTCCGATTCGAGTAATTAATCGATACCGAGAAAAAAAAAATAACTTTTAAAAAATATTCTTCGTGCAGTATGAGTATGACAGTTCTTTTTTCAAATTCCAAAACCTATGCTGTAATGATAGTCATACACCCCGGCATTCAGGGGTGTAAGGGTGTACTTACAGAGCAAGAGATATGTAAAATCCTTAAATGAGTCCTCCCATCCAGGGCAGGGCAGGAGGGACTGTCAGAATTGTACTGACTAAAATCCACACTGTCCTTCAATAGCCGTTTACTTTCCGGGGTCATGGTAGCTCGTTAGTCCCGCGACCTCGGCAGGCTTTGGCCCTCTAAGGGGGATCCATCATTGTGCTGACAATCTTTGAGGCGCGCGTGGAACACAACGCGCCGTCGACGCGGGCATGGTCCATGGTCGGACAGCGAGTCGGCCATTACTCGCCGCCAGCGTGCCCTCGCCGACTGTGGCCGGAGATCGTCTGCTGACGTCAGTCACTGACAGCTATAGGGCGAAACAGAATAATATATTTCTTACACTTTCAGGGTCTGACCGACCAATCGGAGTGGATAATAGCGAAGGCATTACGAGCGACCACAAACTTAGCAGAACTGGGTCTGCTGCCCAAACAAGCGCTGTGTGACCTGGTGGCTGAGAGTGCTGTGTTCCTGGCGCATCCTAACTTGTGGGTGAGTTTGGACCTACGGAATTTAAATATAGAGTCCGCACCACCACTTGCCTCCTCCTGCGGAAAGTTAGTAGTACCTACTAATTTTTTTTAATGCAATTTTATGTAATGACTTAGCTTAGTTAATAGTTATTTATGCAACTGTTGTATAATCAGGGGTATTAAAACACGAATGTGGGTTTGTCACACGAGGCTTAGCCGAGTGTGATAATAGTATCACATGTGTGTTTTAATACCTAATTATAACAGTTGCATACAAGACTTTATCTACAATCATGGCGTGAATCCTCTATAAAAGATTCTCATACCATAGGGTGTTGTACAGTGTTGTAAGAACTATGTAAATTCAAGATGGCGGGAAATAACACGATAAGACGAGAATCCAAAATTACGAATTAGTCTACAATTTATTGTTCTTTTTTCAAAATTTTAGCGATCTGGTGGTGAAAATGTCATTGCATGAGAATGTTCTTTTTTTGAAATTCATAATATCACGCGTTTGGATGATATAATGATCATAATATCATTAAGTGTTTTAATGTTGGCAATAAGCTAATTGTTATAGGTTCTTTTATAGAGGATTAATAGCATGATAGTAGATAATAGTTATTTTCGATACAAGTGCGAGAAGTCTGTCTTTATGAACGAGTTCCAACTTTTGAGCCGAGCCGTAGGCGAGGGTCAATAGCTGGAACGAGTTGTAAAGACAGATTCGCACGTGTATTGAACAACTATTTTTAATACAGTTGCGAAGAAATAAAAATTTTAATAATAAAAAATTAACTTCACTTAGCGTAGAAAATTTTACGAAAATGGCGCCAAGTATATTTTTTGTCATCATACGCAGAGGCAGTGTACTCATACAGCCAATGTTTTGTTTATGTCGATACTAATATTGCTTTATTATTTGAACAAATAAATAACAAATAACAAATTTCATTTTTTTTTTTGCTTGATTATTATCAGTCTTGTAACAAAGAAAACGATATTGAATTAATACTATAGTACAAATGAAAAAAGATTAGACTAAAGTCTCTTTGGTTGCATAGAGAGCCCATATTATTTTATTATGTTGGTAGTACGGTTTTTTATTTAACTAGTGCGAGAAATTGCATTTTACGCACAGAAAACTCCCCCATAAAATGTCAATTTTCATGCAACTGTATTAAAAAGTTATTTATCTGTTATGTATTCTAGTTATTTATCAGTCCATTTAATAATATTAATTCATTTTTTTTCTCGATTATTTTAATTAATTTGTTTTGCTGAAATTACTTGATTTATTCTCTCACAATATATTTTTGTTAAACGTATAATCCAATTCAAATAATGCATGTGGTGTTAACCTGTAATTAATTGTTGCACTTATTGATGTATACTGTGTAATATTAATTGAAATGATACGTGTTAACAATTGTAGGTTAACCTAAATAAATAAATCAATAAAATGACATAGACACTAGCGCTGCGTCAAAAGGTCATGAGTGGTGGCGCAGACACATAACAATTTTTTGTCACATTCAACCAATCGCAGCCCGCGACAGTCGTATGACAGGCAACCGACCAATAGAAACGCCACAATGTGGCGTGATTTTCAACAACCAATCACCGAAGCTCAATATCACGTCACGTTGGTGTAATGGCCCATGCTATAGTACGCTACTATTTAACTTTTTTTCTTAAACTGCGCCCATAAACTGGGAATTTCTCCTATATAGTGGTTGCGCTTACAAACATTAAAATTCATATAAAGAAAGATGCAGGCTAGGAACAACTAAATGTAGTTCATACAAATATTTGTTCTGCACGGGAATCAAACTCGCGACACGCAGCGCAGCAGTCAAGTCCGAATAAACATTTATCTGGCCTACAAATAGGGAACAGTGTGTAAGACGGGGACGCGAGGTATAATGGGGACATACACTCTTTAGGCATACTTAATACAACACTAACGTAGCGCAAGCATCATCATGACGTCTTTTGCAAGCGGCCATTAACAAATGGCGTCCTGTTGGCGCTTGCGCTACGTTAGTTTTGTGTTAAGTTTGCCTTAAGTGTGTGATTTCCCATCATACCTCGCGTCCCCGTCTTAGACACTGTTCCCCTAGTCCGGGTCTGGGTGTTTGTGTATGTGATTTTAAATGTTTGTAAACACAACCACCATACAGGAGAAATTAATAGAGAGGAGAGGAGTAACGTAAAAAATGTAAAATAAAAAACTAATGTTATTATATTTCTGTTCACAGATTCGTCATGAAGTCTGTGGTTTAATATCGTGTGTGTCGAGCCTCCTGAATCCAATCGATGTCAACTGTAAAATATTGCCGCTAGTATGGCCACACCTTAAGCATAAACTAATACAGGTAACAATTGTAAAGTAATAGTAATAATATACTGGCAATTTTGCATCGCAACTATCGGACTGACGTCTCGCTGACGTCTCGCTTCGGTTCGGTATCGCTTCGGAAACGCTTCGCTTTCGCCGGTCTGTTTGACAAAGGTATTAACGTATTATTTTAATTAAAATCATTAAACATCTAGGTTGAAAGAGCAGAACTTCTTCTGGAAAGTCTTGCAGAGCCGATCCCTCGTAAAGTGTTGGATGCTGTGTTACGACACGGTGATGTGGACCGACTGGTGCACACTCTACGAGAGAGGAGGAATACTAGGCTCAAGGTAACTTATCCCCCTTTATTACAAAAAGGGGTTTAACTATAAACCCAGGTTTAAATCTTGTTAAACTACGGTTTACACAAACGTTATTACAAATCGTGGTTTTGCGATAACCCATGGTCTAACAGTAGTAGCTGTCAAAGTTTCTTATAGCAACTTTTTTTATTTAACAATCATAAATTATTCCAATTCAATTAAAATTATTTGATTTAATGTAATGGGTGACTCGCCGTCCGATCAGAGACCAGGCATGGATCGCCGTGTTGTCATCCACGCGTGTCTCAAAGAGCTGTCAGCTAACTGACGGAGACTATTAGTGTCAAAAACCTGCCCGGAGCCGGGCAATTTTTGACACTAATAGTCATTAAAATGAGATAAGGGCAGGAAGATGATGATGAATTTTAATATTAGACAGGCCTGATGGTCTAGTGGTTAGTGACCCTGACTGCTATACCGGAGGTCGTGGGTTCGATTCCCACCCAGAACAAATGTTTGTGTGATGAGCACAATCATTTGTTCTGTGTCTGGGTGTAATTTATCTATAATATGTATGTATTTAGAAATATATAAGTATGTTTATCAGTTATCTAGTACCCATAACACAAGCTCTGCTTAGCTTGGGACTAGATGGCGTTGTGTGATAGTTGTGGAATATTTATTATTTATTATTATTTATTTATTATTTCAGGTAAAACAAGGTACAGTGCCACAATACTCCGAAATGGGACAACAGCTCAGAAACTTATTCAGAAGGCTGGCTTCTGATGGTAAGTACACTTATGTGGCCTAGGCGATTCAAAGAGATTCAATACCTGCATTACAATATTTGTTTATTTTTAACATAACTATCTTTTTATTTTATTTTTTTAACATATTCATTTACTTTTTGAAATATTATTAAAATAAAGTGGCCCACCAGCATCGAGAACAGGGCTGCCACTGGTTAGGGCTCCAGAGAGAGAAACCTCCTCACAATGCGCGCCGTGTCCATGAGAACTGCTTTCTGCATCAAGCCCTTGAGTCAGCTGCACAATGAGAGCCTCTTAAGGTGTTGGTCGAGGCTCTTCGCAATTAGTCCATTGACCGAAACGACTATCGGTACAATGACTGCTGAGTCCACGTCCCACATGTCGACAATCTCGTGTGCTAAATCAATACACTTGATTTTTTCATCGTTTTCAGCTTTAACGAGATTCCGTCTTTATTTTTTTTAGCGTGTTAAAACATCAAATGAGTCCTCCCACCCACGGCAGAGCGGGAAGGACTGTCAGACTCGTACTGACTAAAATCCACGGTGTCCTTCAATAGCCCTTTGCGTTCCGGGGTCACGGTAATTCGTGAGTCCCGCGACCCCAGCAGGCTTTGGCCCTCTAGAGGCCCCGTCATTTTTCTGACTCTTTAAGGCGCGCGTGGAACACAACGCGCCGTCGACCCGGGCATGGTCCATGGTCGGACAGCGAGTCGCCCATTACTCGCTGCCCGCATGCCCGCGCCTACGGTGGCTGGAGATCGTCTGCCGACGTCTGTCTCCGTGGGCGTCTACCAATGCGGCTGGGGTGGAGGGAGGACGCTGTCCTCTCCCTCACGCGGACCACCTCCTCCTTCGCACACAACATTACTTATTATGATTGTCTTTCAGGTATGACGGAGCATGTTGAAAATCAGTTATTAGCTATGAGTGCGCATTTAATTAAAATACAAGGATCGTCTACACAGGTTAGTAATATATTACGTAAAGAAATATTATTCTACACTTATATTGAAAATGCGGAATTTTGACAGGAGGGAAGCTTGTTACTCTTTCACACAAAAAACTACTGAACAAATTTGGATGAAATTTGGTATAGAGATAGGTCAGTCTAGAATTATACATAGGATGGATAGGATGCATTTTATGCCAATATTATGGTCACGTGGGATAAATGACGGTACCGTTAGGGCAGTGGCTGCGCGATTGGACTGCTGCGCGACGTGTCGCGGGTCTGATCCCCGCATGGAACAAATATGTGTTTGACCAAACCAACAAGTAGTTGTTCCGGGTCTGGGTGTTTGTGTATGTGAGATTCTATGTTTGTAAACGCACCCACGACACAGGAGAAATTCCTAGTGTGGGGCAACGTTTTTTTTTATTGACATAAACAATAGCTATTTAAAACCAAAAATATAAGCCAATACAATTACTTGCAGAATCAATCCCATCCCATTTCCTTTAATATTAATATCCGACGTTTAAAAGTGCCATTTTGATGGCCTAATTGAAATAAATGATTGGACTTTGACTTAATTTTTTTTAATGTTTTAGCACATAACCGAAGCGCCGGGTCGTTTAAACCTACAAATGACGAATATATCGCGCGCCGTACAACTGGACACCGGAGCTACAGATTCCATGCAACATGTCGACAAGTTATATACTTCTACACAGAACAGGTGAGATACAGGCCTATATTGATATCCAGAAATTATGGCATATATTTTGAAGGCAGTTGGTGCCTCAGCCGCAGTGGTAGCCCCAGCCGCAGTGGTAGCCCCAGCCGCAGTGGTATCCCCAGCCGCAGTGGTAGCCCCAGCTGCAGTGGTAGCCCCAGCCGCAGTGGTAGCCCCAGCCGCAGTGGTAGCCCCAGCCGCAGTGGTAGCCCCAGCCGCAGTGGTAGCCCCAGCCGCAGTGGTAGCCCCAGCCGCAGTGGTAGCCCCAGCCGCAGTGGTTGCCCCAGCCGCAGTGATAGCCCCAGCCGCAGTAGTAGCCCCCGCCGCAGTGGCAGCCCCAGCTGCAGTGATAGCACCAGACGCAGTGGTATCCCCAGCCGCAGTGGTATCCCCAGCCGCAGTGGTAGCCCCAGCCGCAGTAGTAGACGCCCACGGCGACCACGGGTCTCCGGCCGTCTCCGTAGGCGCGGGCATGCGGGCGGCGGGTAATGGGCCACTCGCTGTCCGACCATGTACCATGCCTGGGTCGACGGCGATGCGTTGTGTTCCACGCGCGCCTCTAAGAGTGTCAGCATAATTACGGAGAGGGCCAAAGCCTGCCGGGGTCGCGGGACCCCGGAACGTACAAGTCTGATAGTCCCTCCCGCTCTGCCCTGTGTGGGAGGACTCATTTGATGATTCAACCACGTTAAAAAAAAGTGCAGTTTGAGCGAAGATTATTTTTATCTGTACTTTTTTCGCTATTACAAATATTTTGTGCTTTAAATCAATATGTTGCTTTGTTATAGGCGTACCCACAAAACATCGGTAAGCCACGAGACCCACATGAACACAGAATGGCAGCACATGTTCGGACAGTCGCACGAACAGCATGCAAGAGGTAAATAATGTAGTGACTACACTATCATATGTATTTATAAATTACCAGTCGAACTCTCGCAATAAGATAAGGGGCCGTTGAAGTATTACATAAGCAGATTTATTACAATTATTTACTCCCCCCGTCTTCCTGGTCAGCAAAAGTAAGCAAAACTCGGGGGGTAAGAGTTTTGCTTACTTTTTTCCCCCCATGCTTACGTAAACGTTTTTGCCTAAACGTATGCATTATTTGCGGGAATCCCCGAAAATGCGTTTCGTTTTCAAGCAAAGACAATGTGAGGGTTGCCATTCGTGTAAAAAAGTAAATTACTACTGATGACGTAATCATCATCTGGACTCCCCTACCCCCCATGTCATCCATGAAGCATATAAGCAAAGCAAAGACCCTTCCCCCCCATAGTGCTTACGTAATACTTGAACAGCCCCTACAGGGTTCACCCATATTTTCAGGTGATACATACATGATATGCTGGATGGCATAATATCTATTGGTACTTATAAGATAATGAACTTATGTATAAAGAACCTATACGAACAATGTAACACCATAACTCATTCAGTGTTTATATTTCATAATTATCATTACAATTACATTTAATTAAACCTGTTCAAGGTGGAGGTGAATTTATTTTCGCTGCTATTTGACATTTTCATCTTACCTTGTTTAACAAGTTTTAACAATTAAAGGTTATACAAGCAAATTATACGGTTCAATTCCGTGTGAACATAGACTTATTATATCAAAATTTAGCTTGTATAAAAATCGTAGGCTCCTGCGGTTGATTCGCTGATGATATGTGTAAGAGCCATTTCAATGGAGAGATTTTCTCGCACGTTTCGTGTGGAGAAATCGTACGCTAGAGTCGTAGAGTAATGGGCAACTCGCTGTCCGACCATGGATCATGCCCTGGTCGACGGCGCGTTGTGTTCCACGCGCACCTCAAAGAGTGTCAGCAAAATGACGGGGCCTGTAGAGGGCCAAAGCCTGCCGGGGTCGCGGGACTTATAAATTACCGTGACCCCGGAACATTAAAGGACACCGTGGATTTTAGTCAGTACGAGTCTGACAGTCCTTCCCGCTCTGGAACCAGGTCAATGGTAATGATGTGGTACAAACTTAGAAAATCGCAGATTTTTAATAAATATCATTTTTTTCTGTCTATTGATCGAACGAAATTTAACTGATCGAAACAGATAGAATCGTGAATCTTTACACGGAGAAACTTTTTTAAATTTCTTTCGATAACCGTAATTTCGAGTCGAGAAACTTTCTCAATCCAAATGGCCCTTAAGAACCGAGATTTCTACGGAAAAATGGGTGTGCCTACAAGCTACCCTATGGTATATATTTTTTTTACGTCATCGAATGAGTCCACCCAGGGCAGAGCGAGAGGGTCTGTCAGACTCGTACTGACTATAATCCACGGTGTCCTAAAATAGCTCTTTACGTTCCGGGGTCACGGCAATTCGTGAGTCCCGCGACCACCTTATGGTATATAGGTGGTAAGTATAATAACGTTGTTTCCGTGCAGAGGGCGCGTGTCAGTCGCAAGTGGTGTCGGGGGGCGGCGTAGTGTCGCAGGCGCTGTCCGTAGCGCCGCACCACTCGCAGCTCGCTCATAGCGCCAGCTATGTGCAGTGTATGTATATACCGTCTCATCATCTGTCCTTGTCGCATGCTACTTCAGGCTTTTTACATTATTCCTTGTTAACTGTACCTATAATCCGGTTCAATATAGAAAGGAATCTAAAATGGCGGCGCTTATCATGTTCTCTCGCTCGCACATTAGTGCCGTCTATACTCACTCTCAAAAAAATCATAATTATTTATTTGCATAAATAAGGTATAGAAAGATGGATCTCGCGCGTACCGTAAGCAGAAAAAAAAATAGACGCGCTCAGTGATCCTTTTTACGAATACATGTCTTGTTATAGTTTTCTGTTATTTTTCCGTTGTTATCTGTTTGTTATTATTGTTGATTTTTTTATTGTTAAGTTTAAGAAATTAATGTGACCCAGTCTTGCTTTTATTATCTTTAATTTGAAAAAAAAAAACTATGACTTGAAGTTTTAAATGCTGACTGTACTATCGGTCAACGCAAATTTAAGATTCCTCTCTTTAATGCACCGGCTTATACACATTGTAATTTTGTCCTTTTTTTCTTTCATATCAAATCATAATTAAAGCAATGGCATATTAAATGTACCCCAAGTGGACTGGGGCGGCAAAAAATGTTTTTATGCCGACCCTTCAAAATTGGTAAGCATTGCCAACCACAAGACATTAGAAAAAAAATGAAATCCGATTGATGCGCAGTTTCGGAGCAACAACTCTTTTTTTATATATAAATATGAAAATATCAAATAAAAGGGGTTATTAAAATATTTGGTAATATAAAACTTTTGACATGCCATTGCCTTGAAAACCAAACTTCACATAAATCAATGCATCTATCATTTGTAAAATTTTCTTTTTCCATCTCCATCCATCATCAACAATAATGTTAATCAATTCCTCATTTATAATATCTATCATAATTTTAACTGGTTCTTTTTCAAGAGAACCGAAGTTTTCAATATATTGGTACATCGAGTTTCGGAACAGTGACGCCCGGAATTAATATCTCAAAATAAATACTTATCCTTTTTCTTTGGCAGCTTCTAAGATTCAGACATACCAATACAGACGTTGATTGGTCACAGACATACAAAATTAATTAAATTGTTCTTACAAAATTCAGAAATTCAAAGAAAACCAACTCCTTTTGTTAGGGCTCATGTATATGACGCCGCCGCCGCGCCGACACCGCTCCGCCACCGCGCCGCTTTTATGTGTATACCTTCGCGACCGCACCGTATACACAGCTAAGCGGCACGGTGACGGCGCGGCGGCGGCTTAGTCTACAGGTACTGTAACACACATCAAGAAAGTTTGTGATAACTATCGAAATCATTTGTGTTACGGTAGATTATATTATGGCTTCTTCTTTTTTTTAGATTCTTTATTTAAAACAATAGATTTAGAATATAAAACAATAAAACGATTCAATTGTTTTTCAGTTCAATTAAAAAAAAACAGCTTATGCTAGTGTTCACAAATCTTTTTTATATGTGTGTAGATCGATTAATTTACATTTTTAAATATACCAGAATAAAATTAACAAATACAAATTCTTGACATTGAATATTTTGTCGATTGGTCGTTTTCAGACAGCATGGCACCATGTCGTATAGAACTAAGAGATTTGACGTCACGGATGCAGCAAAAATATCAGAAATCTTTGAGGTAATGAACTATTTTTTATCTGCCCTAGAAGAGCCTGTGAGTTCTTAGGATGAAATGTTGCATAAACAAGCTTTATTTTAAAGAAAAAATTGCAGCCATATTGAATAAAGTTATAAATTAAAAAACTAGAACAACCTGCAGCCGTATAATGATGACTTAAAACCAGACTTGTTCCAGTGGGTGAAAGAGACAGAGCTATACAAGTCGCCTAGCGCCATCTCGTTCACTCACTGGAACTACTCTGGTTTTAATACGGCCCCTGAAGTCTTCATTTATTGCTAATCATCCCCAACCTTTTCACAACAATGTTCACCTCCACAACCCAGTAACTGGGTAGTACTATACCCCTTAATAAGGCTGGTTATCAGAATATCGAGATTCTGACTAACAGTAACGATTGTGAAAGATCTGCAAATGACAGAAATCTTTGAGGCGATAAATAATTTCTCTTTTTTTTCGTTTATTGCTGTAAAATAAGAAAATTAAAATGTTTCTTTGCCAGGAGTCACGACGACCCGCTAGATAATAACGACGATGTGTTACCTCCTCCCGGATGGCGGCCCGGGAACCAACTGCTGGCGTATTTACATGAACACAAGTAAGTTACATATACAATTGGCTATTTGACTGAAAAAATATAATTAGTCCGTTACTTCCTGGTTATCAAAAAATATTCAACCCGTATTTTTTCTTTTGTTTCGTAAACCAAAATTGACGGAGAAACGATGCTTTCAAAATTGGCAATACGTCACAATTTAGTACAATTTCTATTGAATTCTGACGTCACGAGCCCCCACTCTCGAGTTTTGATGCGTTGTACAATATTTTGGTGCATATTCATTGATTTTACAAAAGAAAAAATAAGTGTCCATTATTTTTTTAAACTCTAAATGACGGACTAATTATATTTGTAATTTATAGCTACTGTCAAATAGCCAATTTATTACGATCAACTCTAAAAGGATCCCTTCATCAAGAAAACGTTAAGGTAACAGACAGGTCGGTACTGATCGGTGCAGGTAAAACTTGTGTAAAGAAACCTGCAAATCTGCTAGGATTGTATTGTATTGTATTGTATAACGGGCTGGTATCCGCAACTCCACGTCAAATGCGCGTATTTTGCGTGCGGGTGGGAAAGAAGTTATTCGATCCACCCCAGCTCCCCGAGGAAAGCCAGCAGCGCCTTCGTGTTGCCGACGATCTCGTGGAGAGTACCTGGGTTACCGAAGTACTTTGCCCTGTATGAAGCAATTTCAGGGCAGTGTAGGAGCACATGACCTGCTGTCTCGTCCGCCGCCATACAGGCTCTGCACAGGGGGCTGTCTGTGATACCTAGGACAAAGAGGTGTTTATTAAAGGAGCCGTGTCCTGTCAGGACGGCTGTGATTGTTCGTATCTGCTGTTTGGTTAACCTGAGCACGAGTTTGGTGAAGCGGCCATTGATGGCGGGTAGCGCCTCCTTGGCCTGTCTGCACTCCGCCTGATCCTGCCACAGGCAACGATGTAAGTTACCTGTGCGTTCCCTGACTAGAGTACGTATGTAGCCGAAGGGGAGTGGCACTATTGGTTCGGGTCCCACCGCCGTCAAGCCAGATCCCCTTCGAGCGAGTTCATCCGCTGCATCGTTGCCTCGGGAGTCGCTGTGTCCTTTGATCCACTGAATAGTTATGTTGTTATGCTCACCTACCTGGTTTAGGTTCTGGTGGCACTCGTATATTAGACCAGAGTTAACCGTGTGGCTGTCAAGTGCCAGCAAAACGGCCATGCTGTCTGATAGTATACGAATTGAGTGGTCCTTCACCCCTCTGGCTGCAATCGCTGCCGCCGCCAGGATAATGCCCATGCATTCTGCCTGGAAGACTGTGTTGTGGACCCCCAGTGATCTGGCAATGCGGATGTTGAGGTCTTCTGAGAAGACTCCAGCACCAGTGCCGCTACCTGTTTTAGATCCGTCCGTGAAGATCCGTAGCTCCGCCGGGGTCAGCCCCTCGCATCGGTGGTCCTCATGGAGCTGGATTTTGTATTTCTTATCAAAGATAAATTGTTTGGGTACCCGGTCTTTTATGGCCTTTGCCATGGGAAATTCCTCATAAAGTCCCTGTAATACCGAGGTGTGTTGTGACTCTCTCTTACCCCAGAGTTGTATTGTTTCGAGACGGACCGCCGCCAATGTCGCTTCTTGCTGTATGAACAGGTGGAGAGGAGGGAGGCCCAGCATTGCTTCCAGAGCTGCAGTAGGCGTAGTCCTCATACATCCTGTTGTCGCCATGCAGGCCAGTCTTTGTATTCTTTGTAGCTTGTTAGAAGCGGTGGCTAACCTGGTGCGAGGCCACCATACCACGGCTCCGTAGGTGATCATGGGTCTAATGACTGTACAGTAGATCCATAGTATGATTTTGGGGGATAGACCCCATTTCTTACCTATCATCCTCCTGCATTGCCAGAAGGTGATGCAGGCTCTGTTTAACTTGTTGTCTAGATGGCTGCTCCAGTTTAGCTTGTTGTCCAGGATGACCCCTAGATATTTGACCTCATTGGCTAACTGGAGTTCTGTATCAAATAGTTTAGGTAGGCGAAAAGGTCCAAGCGATCGTTTCTGAGTGAACATAACCAAAATGGTCTTTGTGGGGTTCACTGAAAGGTCGAAGTCCCTGCACCACCGCTCTACTATCCTTAGCGCTTGTTGCGTTAGATTGCAGATAGTCCCGGTGACCTTCCCCGAGATGAGGATGGCGAGGTCGTCTGCGTACCCAATTGTATAGAAGTGGCATGCGTTGAGCTTGGTGATGAGGTCGTTGATCACCAGGTTCCAGAGGAGTGGAGAGAGTACCCCTCCTTGGGGGCATCCTCTGGCTAACATGGCTACCTGCCTGTCTTCTTCAAGGCGAACCACTCGTTTACTTAACATATTAGTAATCCAGTCTACTAGTACCTGTTCAACTCCGTGTCTGCGGAGGGCGGCGCTAATGCTGGAGAAGTTTGTTTTGTCGAAGGCTCCTTCGATATCGATGAAGGTGCCCAGGCAAGTGGCTTTTTGATGAATCGCTTCCTCGATCCGGCCGACCACCAGGTGGAGAGCGGATTCAGTCGACTTACCCGAGCTGTATGCATGTTGGTTTGCATGGAGTGGAATTGTTTTTAGGGCCCCATCCCTCAGCTCTCTCTCGCATATCTTCTCCATGGTTTTCAGCAGAAAGGAGGTTAGGCTGATAGGTCGGTGAGATTTGGCGTTGGTGTAGTCACTCTTACCTGGCTTGGGTATGAATATGACTTTCACTTCCCTCCATCCTTTAGGAATGTATCTGAATGCCAGACATGCTCTCATAATGGGTACTAGCCTTTGAGCGACGGCAATTCCTCCCCACTGCAGTAGTGCTGGGAAGATGCCGTCCGGGCCAGCTGCTTTGAAAGGATGGAAGCACCGGATCGCCCATTGGATTTTCTCCAAGGTGATGACGGTGTGGGTGTAGCGCCAGTCATTGTCTGATGGTGTTTGGTTGATATCGGTCCAGTTGATTACCTGTGCGAAGGCGCATCCCGGGAAGTGAGTTTCTATAAGGACGCGCCTCGCTTCTTCAGGTGAGGTAGTGAGTGTTTGATCGGGCTTCCGGAGAGTGACGGTAGCAGGAGCTTCCTGCTGCGCCAGTATTTTCCTTACCCTGTTTGCTTGTTGACAAGATTCAATGCTTCCGCAGAATTTACGCCATCCCATGGAGCTTCTGAATCTGATGCATTTTTTGTAGCTGGATTTGGCTGCGTAGTACGCATCCCAATCCTCATCAGCACAAGTATTCATGGCTCTATTGAGCGCTTTCCTTACCTTACCGCGTTTGCGGTCCAGCTCTGCGCCCCACCATGGTTGTTTGCCCGGTGTTTTTGGCGGAGTGGTTTCCGGGCATGCGGCTTGGTAGCTGTTTAGTATTGCTGATGTGAGGCCGTTGATGTTCTCCTCAATCTGTGTTGGCCCCTCATACGTCCTCAAAACGCTACAGGGTGCGAGTATGGCCGTGAGGTGCCGTGTGTAGGCAGCGCGGTCTGTTTTCCGCGGATTGCGTCTTGGTAGCACTGGTGATGCACAGGTCTGGATATCAAAACGTATCCACCTGTGATCTGAGCAGGAGGCCTCTTTGGAGACCTGCCAGCCCGAGACGAGGGTCGCTGCACCCTCTGTGGCTAGAGTAAGATCAATAATCGTCCGGCTGCGTCTGGTAACGAAGGTTGGTTCAGAGCCGGTGTTTAGTAGGGTAAGGTTAGTGGAGAAAAGATAGTCAACTAAGGTCTTACCCCTGTCGTTTGGCGTGTCCATGCCCCATAGCGGGTGGTGTGCGTTGGTATCGGCCCCGATGACAACCTCAAGCCCGGCGTTCTCGCAATAACTCACAAGGCGGGCGAGGTCGTGAGGGGGCGGTTCTTCAGCCTCAGGCATGTAAGCCGAGGCCAGGACAAGTGGCACCTCCATGCCATCACGCTGTATGTATATCTTTATTGCTGATATGTCTCTGCAACAGAAGTCAATTAGTGACTGTGTCTTGATGTTGCTAGTTACGTAGATGCACGATCTGGGTTGATCATGTTCTGTAGTAACTAGAAGCTTACCTCCAAGATTTGTTAGTCCTTGGATGCGGCCAGCTCTAATCCACGGCTCTTGGATCAGGGCGATGGCCGAGTGTTGAGCCTCCATCCACTTCCGCAGCTGAGCCGTCGCGGTCTGACTGTGGTGGAGGTTTGCCTGTAGGACCTTACAGGCCGATGAAGGGGACGCCATCGTTGGTCGAACCCTCTTCATCCTCCTCCAGGCGCAACCCAGCAAACAGGTCGCCCTCGTCGAAACCACCCTCCCCCGGACGCGAGACCGGTGACAGCAGAATGCTATCATCCGGCTCCCCATCCGACAAGATGACGGTCTCCACGGTGGCGGCGGCAGAGGCGGCAGATGTGCTCGCTGCTGCAGTTGCCGCTGGTGGGGCTGCGGATGCAGCCTCCAGTGCGGTGTCGGTTGCTACCTGGATGTTTGCTAGGGGAGGATCTACCTCCGCCTGTGTTGACGAGCTCCAGGAGTTCGTCGCGGGATCCCAACCCTGAGGGACGTCGCCGTAACGGCCGTTTGGACCCCGGAACTTCAGGTAGACGCGCCCCACACCAAATGCGAGGCGGCGTCCAGCCTTCATAAGGGTCGGTATTAGGTCCTCAGGGATGCCGACCACCACGAACCAAGCTGAGGCTTGTTTGTTGGCGTGCAGAAGTACCCAACGCTTGATGCCGGCCCAGGGGTTCTGGTAACTTAGAGCACGGCCTAAGAAGGTCGGCTCTTTAAAAACCCCCTGCTCGTCAGGGATGACGACGCCGCATCTGACACGCCGCTCGATGTCCGCCTGACTCTTGACCACTAGCGAGCTGCTAGTGGGAAGAGTCACGCCGGAAATCGTTTTCCTTAGCCAGGCCAAGGTTTCGGTGTTGTCGCACCAAAGTTTGAGGGCTCCCCCGGAGTACTGAGGCTTCGCATTGAAGATCGGTCCCGGTTGGCTCTGTTCGTCAGAGAGGCACTCGACGAGGATCTGCGACTGGATGGCAGCCAGAATTTTGACCGATTCCTCTTCGGTAATGTGGCCTCTCTGTTCGCAGGTGACTGCGACGTTTAGGTCGGAGCTAGCGGCTTGGGCGTAGCTCCGGTTTTCTGACCGCTTGGAGTGGTCCAGGCGCGGCTTCTTGCGCTCACCACGAGGGGAGCTTGTGTCGTTGAGCTCGCGTTTCGCTGTGGCTGGTTCACTCCTAGCAGGTATGGTAGTGCGTGGTATCTTCCTCGCGCTGCACGTTGGCTGGCTGGGTCCTGGGCGGCTAGTGCCTGCCCCGGTCTGCGAGCGCTTGCCTGCGGAGAAGGATACCTTACCGCCGTGTTGTTTGTCCGCGCTAACTGCGTTAGCCGGAGTGTTGTTAGCCTTACCTATCTGCTGGGCTAGTATCCTGTCTTTTTTAGACGGCCGGTTTCTTCTCCTGCCCCGTCCAGACGGGGCCGTGAGACTCGGACCCGTAGACTCGGCGCGCTGGCCGGTCCGGGCGGGTCTGCCCTTCCCACCGCCGCGCCTGCTCACCTGTACCTGCCAGGCTTGCGCGAACGCGTCGCCGGTGGTACAATCCTGCCCTGGTTGGCTTTTGACAGCCAGCGAGGGGGGGGAGACTTCTGGGGGCGGATGGATAAGAGGCACCCTGCCTCCGGGTTCGGTGTTGGAGGGAGCGGTACTGATCCCAGGCAGCGCCGCTATCCCTTGTTTAATCTGGGATTTAGTTTTGGTCGTGGCCACGGTTTTCGCCATGGCCGGACCTTTACCCGCACTGGAGCTCGCAGCAGAAGCCGCAGAGCGTCCGGGGGTGAGAGAGGTGTCCACGACCCTCCTCTCGGGAGTTTCGGCTAACGCCTCCGCTCCGGTGTGTTTATGTGATGTGTGAGTGAGTGTGTCGTGGTTAGATGAAAGAGTGTGTCGTGTGTGTGTCGGGAGTGTAACTGTTGTGTGTGTAGATGTGTGTGTTGTGTGCGTGTTTGTGTGATTAGGCCTTTTGTTGTCCATAGTTTCAATTTTGTGTTTCGTCTCTCTGGCTTCCCACCCTCCACGGAGCCCGCACCTGGGAACGTCTTGCTACAAACTAGCTCGATCGTTAGGACTACCAGAAGAGATATAGGAGCGCAAGGCTGGCTTAGGGTGCGACATCCGGTGCTTGATCGGGTTGGCGTAGGGGGGCCATCCCCTATGAACTGATCAACCCTCACTTACACCGTCAGCATGACCTTTGCCCACCACGGTGATCATCCGAGGATGACCACAGTGGACCCCACGCTCCTCGCCGTGCCCCTCTAACGGGACACAATGGCCATTTCCCTACCCCCGGCTAAAGGGCAGGGCTACCGTTTTGCCTGAAATCCAGACCAAAGGGGGCGTGTTGCCTCACGGACGCATTACAGCCAGCGCCGATCGGCTCAACCCCCCAGGACTCCTTCATCCCTGCTTACGGCGCTCAACTGCGCAGGTCCTAGCGCAGGTGACTGTTACCCCTACACGTCAGCAGTTAGTTTAGTGACGTGCCTGCAGCCTCTTAGTCACGGAGAGCTGCAGTTAGGAGACAGGAATCTGCTAGGATTCAACCTATGTTTATTATTTGCAAACGCATAAAATAACATGGGTCTATTTTCTTACTAGGGTGGGAGGACTCATTCAATGGGTCCATTGCCTGCACCGACCAGTGCCGACCTGTTTATACCGAAAACCTGCTTCTTTATAAGCCCTAGAGTAGAGCAACCATGGCTCAATACTGGCAATGGCCTTGGTTAACGTATCTTGGGTTCGAACCCTGTCTAGGTTCGAACATGGGCATTTCAATTTACATAATTCATTTCTCGAGCTCTCAACACGAACTTTGGACTCCACGGTTAGCTCAGTGTACTGGCGAATGACTGTTGTGCCGCACTGGAAGGTTCGATAGTTCTATAGCTCCACATGGCCTTTTTTATCGTGGTAAAATGATCAAATGATTCCTCCCACCCAGGGCAGAGCGGGAGGGACTGTCAGACTCGTACTGACTAAAATCCACGGTGTCCTTCAATAGTCCTTTACGTTCCGGGGTTACGGTAATTCGTAGTCCCGCGACCCCGGCAGGCTTTGGCCCTCTAGAGGGAGGCACCGTTATTTTGCTGACACTCTTTGAGAGCTCCACAGGGTCTGCGTAAATTAAGGATCGGCGTGCTTCCCAGCTATGAGAAAATTACAGGTTGATTTTCAATAACCTTGTTGTTCCAGAGCCCGCGTGAATCAGTTAGTAACTCTACCAGCTCACCGGTCTCTGTTCGGTTCGTGTTCGGACGACGGCACTGTCAGATTATGGGACGCGGCGAGGTTACACACTCAGGCGCATATTAACAGGTAACATAACAAGTATCTATCATACTTATCTTTATCTGCCTACCCTTTTCTTAGCTATGTTGGTGTTGACTTTTTTACGTGGTGGTAATATCATCAATAAGTTGTCATTACTCGCTATCCGCGCCTACGGTGGCCGGAAATCGCCTCGCGACGTCCGCTGCCATGGGCGTCTCCCGAGGCGGCTGAGTTGCGAGGTGGACGCTGTCCTCTCCCTCATGTGACCCGCCTCCTCCTTAGCTAGACTTTGATACTTGGCTTAGTTTCATTAGTAGTCGTTGGTGGGTCACAGGTCCGACCAAAACGCCCGTTTACATTTCCTCACGACGTTTTCTTCATTCATTATTCACTTTTTCACTTATTGGTTACATTTTTAAATATTTTTACAAACAAGCAATTAAAAATTTAAAAATATAAAAAATAGCAGTCCACCAGCATCGGGAACAGGGTCCGGGCTGACGGCGGTCAGGGCTCCTGAGAGAGGACCCTCTTAACAATACGCGCCGTGTCCAAAAGTACTGCCTTCTGAATCAGGCGCTTGATCCAGCTGCCAAGCGAGAGCCTCCTCAGATGTTGTTCGAGGCTCTTGGCAATTAAGCTATTCGCAGACACGACTATCGGCACAATGAATGCCGTATTCACGTCCCATATTAATCTTACCATGTTTTTTTTATGTCCACAGATCAAAATCAATGTACAATAGGAACGCAGGCCCTGTGTTATCAATAGCTGCATGTGAGGGTGGACAATCTTTAGTGGCAGTCACGCAAGAGTCTGTCTTTGTATTGAGGTACGTATGTTTATTGGAATAAGGTTCAAATAAGTTTGAATGTAGGACGCAGTTACAACATTCCAATAATACGGTACGGTTAGCGCAGTGGCTGTACGATTGAATGTTGCGCTGCGTGTCGCCAGTTCGATTCCCGCACGGTACAAATGTTTGTATGATCTACAAGTAGTTGTTTCGGGTCTGGGTGTTTGTGTATGTCAGTTTAAATGTTTGTAAACACACCCACGATACAGGAGAAATTCCTAAAGCGACGAAATGTATAATTTTACTTTTTTAAACGGTGCGTGTTTTATGAACTTCTGCAAAGATGTTCTTAATTTTTTTAGTCAGTAAAAATGATTCGACCAAGCATTTTGTGTATACCACTTTAACTCATTAAATCTATATTTTACTTCCTAAACCAATTTGTGAGCGGGACGATTTCCGGCCACAGTACATAATATACGGGCATGCGGGCGGCGATTA
The DNA here is from genome assembly GCA_943136025.2 of Agrotis puta. Taxonomy (NCBI): domain Eukaryota; kingdom Metazoa; phylum Arthropoda; class Insecta; order Lepidoptera; family Noctuidae; genus Agrotis; species Agrotis puta. Next base: position 8,566,552 of record OW964188.2, on the reverse strand, counting down.
ATGAGCGACTTGCTGTCCGACCACGGACCATGCCCAGGTCGACGGCGCGTCGTGCTCCACGCGCGCCACAAAGAGCTGTCCGCAATATGTCGGGGTAACCCCTTAGAGGACCAAAGCCTGACTATCGGGGACACCGTGGATTTTAGTCAATACAAGTCTGAAAGTCCCTCCCGTCTTGCCCTGGATAGGAGGACTCATTTGATGATTTTACCACGTAAAAAAAAAACAATTTGTGAAGTTTCACTAACTAATTTAAATGGACAAACTTCATATAAGTTCGTTATTTTTCTTCAGGGTCGACGGCTCCTCCTCTCGTATGAACTTATCACAAGGCCGTCAACTAGAAGGTGATGGTGATGACGCGGTGTGTGTGGCGGCACCTTCGCATGGCGCTGTCATATCGTACGCCACGCTACTGGCTTCTATAGTCGGCTGGGACTTGAGAGCTCCAGGTACAGTAAAGTTCCTCTGCTGGGATACGGAGTTGTTTTAAGGCGATTCCTCCTTTTTTTTTTGACATGGGCTCTCGTAGCTCAACAACTCTAGAAGGTTGATGCTACTTAACCGGACAATCCTGTGGTGGCCGAAAATTTCTTTAAGGCCCCCAGACAGGGCTTACAAACTAAGTTCAATTAAATGAACGTCACTAAGGGCACCCCCTGTGGGGTTCGGGCCTAAGGTTAGTGCGTCATTGAGGGAGGGCAGCAAGGGTCAGGCTGGGTCGAGTTATTGGCGATTTCTCCGTAGTAGCCCGCAAAATTCAAATGTGTTTTATGCAATTTGCATATCAGTGACAAGTTGTAACTTGATCAAAATATAATTCGAGACAATAACAAGTACAACTTTAAATATAAGAATGATCAAAACATTCGCTCTTACAAAGATCTGGTCAAAATAAGTTAATTTTCTTTGATATTTGAATTTCGCGAGCTACTATTTTTTTTTGTATGGCATCTCGCAAGTCAACCTCTAGTAGGTTGTGAACTGCTCAACCGAACTCGTGAGCTACTACGGAGGAATCGAATGTCTTTAGATAAAAAAAATACTAAATAAAATAATATATTATATTAATATAATGAGAAACGGCAATTCAGGAATAATGGCACTTTGAATTTGAACCCAATTTGTTTACCTCAAATTACGTTTATAATTTTTTGAATGCTACTTTCTTTGTACAGTCAGCAAAACAAGTATACAGGCAACGATTTTGAAACGGTTTTCCTGTATACTATGTGCATACTAAATTCTGTATATATGTATTTTTTGACTGTATGCTACATGCAGCCAAAGAGTTTGGTGTGCAGACCTATGAAACTTATAGCGTAACATTGAAAAACCGAAAATTGCTGCCTGGATACCTGTTTTACTAACCGTATATATTTTTTGTACATTTATTATAGGTTTATATATAATAAATCTATACATATAATAAATCTGTAGAAGCGTCAATTCTGTACATTGAAAATATTGTAAAAATAAATAGCGGGGGCTGTTGCTGGATCGATACCAAACCCAAATATGTGATTAAAAAAAAATTTGTCTGTCTGTCTGTATGTGCAGGCATCACGTGAAATCTAACGATTTCGATGAAACTTGGTATAATTATACCTTATTATCCTGGGCATAACATAGGATACTTTTTATCCTGGAAAAATACGTAGAAAAAAAAATCTTATTTTTCAGTACAGAACGCGAGCTCAACAGCAGTAGCTCAATAGAGGGATCTCCTTAATTATGTGGCTTAGCCGTATTTGGGTCCAATAGATATTTATAAGATGTCATTGTCAGAGTTACTCAAAATGGAGAAATAAACCATCCAGGCGAGGACCGACATCCGCGCGGTCGGAGTCGCGGGCGAAAGCTAGTATATAAATAATTCTCTTGAATTACTCTGTTTATTGATAGATAGATGACCGTAATAAATCCGCTGGGCCGACGCGGAAAGCGGCTGTTTTACACTATGTAATGACAATAATGGTTATGTTCTCTCCCACAGGCAACGCATGGAAGCTGCAAGGAGATCTGAAGCAGGGCGTGTACACGTGCCTGTACGCCGACCCGTGCGGGTACCTGGCCGTGGGCACCTCCAGCGGGGCCGTATGTGTGTGGGACCTCAGGTTCCATCTGCCCATCACGTCCGTCAGGCATCCTAACTGTGAGTATTGTAATTGGCGAACGGAAAAGATATGTTGTTGCCGTAATATAACGTCATGTACGCTTTTCTTACACTTGCACTTCGATCAATAATAGCTCTAGATTAAAGATCAGGAACAAAAAGGAGTCGCCATAAGCGGCCACATTTGCACACAAGTAAACATCTACACTTCATAAAAAAAGTAAAATAGTATTAACAACTTCGGTTTATTATAAACCTTAACACTCAAGCATACAGTTTATTTATCATTGCGAAATGTATTAGGTTTAACGTAAACAATTGAAAAATATTTCTTGAAGATAAAATGTCATCAGTACAAAAGTACTCATTCTAAAATGATACTTAAGGTCTAAGCAATAAGAATTCAAAATACCGTCACAAAACCGTTTGTGGCGGTATTTTTCGGGCCGTTTTTGAAGCGCTCATCGGGAATCTAGTACATACTATTATTGATCGAAGCACTTGCACGTTTTTAACTAAACAATGATCGTGTGGAAATAACAGTAACAAGATAATAAACATGATAAATATTATTAAAAATAAATTTTTAAAGGTAATTGTCGTATGGCCGCGGTACTTACGAATTACCGTGAACCTGAAACGTACGATATTGAAGGACACCGTGGATTTTAGTCAGTACAAGTCTGACAGTCCCTCCCGCCCTGCCCTGGGTGGGAGGACTCATATGATGATTTTAATACGATAAGTGCAGTCCTGCACCGTATGCTCCACCGTGTCCTCCAGACGATCCTCGCAGTGGTGACACCTAGGTGTTTCTTCCCTCCCTATCAGACACAGGAACCTCCCGAAACTTCCGTGTCCGGTGAGGACCTGCGTCATGCGGTAGGTCAGGACGCCGTGACGCCTATCCAACCACTCCTCAAAGAGGGGTCTTACCGCCGCGATTGCAGCGTGCCGTTCGCGCAACGCTACGAAAACTTTTTTTAATGTAAACCTTTTCTTTCTTTCTGTCCCCTAAACTTAAGTCAAAGTCGTTTTTTTTTCAACAGCGGAACGAGTTCGTCGCATAGTAGGTAGTGGGACCAGCGGTGGTATCTGGGTAGCTGGAGCCCGGGACGCCGCCGCCTGGAGCCTGGAGTCCACACAGAGGACACACGCTCTGTGGCCCAGCACCAACTGTGTGCAACCGCTGCAGTATACTCCTGCTGTAAGTACTAAGAAAATAGCTTCGTATGACACGTAATATCATGTTTTTTTGGTTTAAGGAGCCTGATTGTTCTGCGTGTATCAAATATTTTTTATACATATAATCAATACTAGCTGTTCCCTGCCCCGCTTCGCTGTGGCACAAAAAATAGTTAAAAAAAAAATAGATAAAAACCATCCTTGATGCGGATTATATATCATGCTAAAATTTCAGCTCAATCGATGCAGAACTTTTTGAGTTTTTAAGCATACACAAACCAACATAACATTTTTATATATATAGATGTAATGCATGATGTGCTTGACTTAAGAGATTGATACACTAGATCCGAATTGATTCAAATAAATAAATAAAGGCCGGGGTCGCGGGACGACTTACCGTGACCCCGGAACGTAAGGGGCTATTGAAGGACACCGTAGATCTTAGTCAGTGGTCGCCGGTTCGATTCCCGCACCGAACAAATATTTGTATGACCTACAAGTTATTTTCCCCATGATTGTAGACGCGCTCGCGACACAGGAAAAATTCCTAGCGCGGGCAAGGTTTTTTTTTAAAAAAAAAAACTAACAGTACCATAATTGTTTTCATAAAAAAATATCTCTCATGTATTCAGAGATTTTTTTTAATTTAGTCCCATTTACGACTGCTCTGAATATTCATTAACAACTTACAATAACGTATGTATATTTTCTCCCATATGACGTATGTGTATTCTGCCAGGCGTCCCACTACATCAGTTCGATCTACTGCGGCTCTCGCGCGGGGAACAGGTTCGTGGTGACGGGAGGCTCCGACCTGCGGCTGCGGTACTGGAACCTGGACCAGCCCGAGGACTCCTATGTACTGCTGCACGCGCACAACGACGCGCTCAGACATACACCTAATGCTATCAAGTATAGGTGAGTACATTAATAGTAATGGGCCGTTCAGGATTTTGATCTAAGCGGTGTGTGGTGCGGCGGAACGTGGTGCACGCCACTTACCCACAGTAGCGGTTGGCGGCAGTCTCCGGACTTCCCACTCCCGCACCTATCGCTTCGATCACCGCGCTCCGCGATTCTGTTGGAGACAACAGCGCGCGCTTTCGCTACGAGCTGTGTCTTGTCTCGTGTTTCAAACATTACATACACCGCTATGGTTTTACTGCTCGCCGTCCCTCGCTAAACCACCGCTTGCAGCGGCATTTTTATGAACGGGCCGTATAAGCAACGTCAGACGTAAGACGAAATTATTGTTTTGAGCGTCTGTTGATTTACGAATGACAGCTGCAATGTCAAAAAACCGTGTTTTGTTACTCTTAAAAGTAACTTGAATTCGATTACGAGTACAACTCGAACCAGCGATCTTCCAATTTAATTCGGAGTATGACTGCGATGGCTGATTTGGTAAAGAGCATTTCGATGTGCTGAATCAGACGTAACCTACGTTCGAGTACTGCTCGCGCTCGTATTTTTCTTTCCACAAAAAAGCTTGACAATTTCAGAATTTAGTGCCAACCAAGCTATCGCAGTCATGCTCACAGGCGACGCTAGTTATTCATTGTTTTTAAAGTCGCTTAATATCAAACGTTGATAATCAACATACCTATTTTTTTCTAAAACAACCACTTTTTCTACAGGAGCCGCATTATAGACGGGACCACAGTAATCCAGGAGTGCTGCAAGCTGAATCCCTCAGCCCCCGCGTCCCTCATAGAAGACAACATCTACCGCAGCGTGGAGTCCCGCTCCTTCTACCACACGGCGCCTATTACTGACCTCACCATGGTGGAGGGGACCAAGCCTTACCTCGTCAGTGCGGCCGCTGACGGCGTCATTAATGTCTGGAAGTAGAAGCATATCCCAGTGCATATGGTGCCGTCGAGGGGATATCTTGGAGGAGAATGTGGAGCTTGGCACGAGTAAGGAATGGCATAATCCAAAATTAGTGAACGGTGTGCTTAAGGCGAGTTTTTTTTACGTTAACGCAATAATAACATTAAACCGTGTTTAATGTTTTCTCACGACTTTGGAGCGGGCCAATAAGGTCGCCAAACGCTATGGTGGATAAGGGCGCTGTAATACAGACCCTGTGATAAATTATATCAATTAAAGTTCTTTTTGTGAAAGTGACTTGGTTTACCTCTGCGCCTGGCAACTAATTCTATATTAGCAAATTTCCTTGTAATGGTGATGATCATAATTGTGTAAATACCTACATAATAAATTAATATTTTATACTAGATTACCTCTACGGATCCTCTCTGTGTAAATTACGTTGAAAGTATTTTTTTTTTAAATGATTACATTTCGATCTAGGCGCGATTGGTCCAATTTTCAAAAAACTGTCAATTACGGGAATTGGTTCAATTTGCGAATGGTTGAATTCGTGGTTGGCTCAATTAGCGATTGGACCAATCGCTAAATAGCCTAAAGAATTGAGCAGACCCCGCTTACTCAAGGCGGGTTAGTGATTTCATATTTTTTTTATTTTTATTAACGCGTAATGGATTGGAATCGATTTTTAGTAACGAGGTCTTACAAACCATTATGAACTTTATATCAATTGTGTAATGTCTAATTTGTGAACTAAATTAGCGATCCTAGATGCGAAAGGGGAGCGTTTCTAGTCTGGACTTTAGACAATAAGCATAAGGTTCATTATGCTTTGTAAGCATTCTTCGCTTCAATTCCATTCTTCAGCATGTAAATTGAGCCTAGAATGATTTATTTTGTTAACTAATTACTTAGTTCCTTAAGGGTCGACTCACACCAAAAGAGCGGCGAAGGGCAGCGAAGCGCGGAGTTACGGAGTCCCGCGACTTCTCGAGCATTCCAGCGACTTCTCGAGCATTCCAGCGACTCCTCGAGCGGTCGCGGGAATCCGCGCGCCTTCTCGAGCCCACCCGCGAAACAACGAGACGCGCGCGGGGAGCGGGCGCGAGGGGCGGGTTATTGCCAGCGGCCGCTCGCGACTGCTCGAACATTCTCAGGAATTCCCGCGACTTCTCACGCAGTAGCACGGCTACGTTTATGGAATTCCCCGGAATTCCTGCGGCTCCGCGGGCATTCCCGCGACTCGTTCGAATTTCTCATGCGATAATAAATTTTATTTTAATGAAAATAAAGTTAAAATTCATATGACACTGAAACTGCGCTCCGCTTCGTTGCCCTTCGCCGCTCTTTTGGTGTGAGTCGACCCTTATTTGTTGTATCTGTGATCTTATATTTTATCCACGTGTATTTTTTTCTAAGTGCTTAATAATAAATTTTTACACTTGCATTCTGGGGAGTTATTAAAAAAAACGACTGAATAAAATTGTATCAAAATAATGTTTTTTCTTTATTATTTCATAATATTTAGATAGTAATTTATAATATAACATTCGTCATAACAACATCCATGTTTATGATTTATAAATTGTGCATAAGGATGCGGTTGACGATCTCTTCGAGATCCGAACTGTTCTGGCTACCCGGAAATATGCACAAGTATAAACCCTAACATACTAATAACAATTTGTAGATACTAAGATTCAATTTTACATACAATAATAAAACTTCATCACTTATTTCATTTTTTTTATTTACAAAATGATTTACCTTTTCAAAATGTTTTATTTACATATACACATAATGTATATAGGCGGAATTTAATGCCTAAGGCATTCTCAACTATTCAAACAAAGTTAATTATAACATTGCAGATGCTTTGATAACACATTTATAATATGAACAAAAAGAAAATACCTCTTGAATACTATATTATATAGCATTTGGTTGAACCAATACAGACAGATTATGGACACTTTTAGATATGGAAGACTGTTATTTAGTATTGGCTTTTGCCAGTGGTGTCCTCCGCTCACTAATATGGCACTAGGGACCAAAGCAGCTCTCAACTGGTGAAAAAAGATTTTTTGAAATCGGTCCAGTAGTTTCGGAGCTTATTGAATACAAACAAACAATCAATCTTTCCTCTTTATAACATTAGTAAGATTTGAGTCCCGCAGTGTCTGCAGTTTGTCTATGGGTACTGATTTACCCAAAACATAATAAACACAACAATTTAGTCAAAAATAATAACAATTCAATAAGTTTTGTGCTAATAATTCATCATGTCATAGAACATTGTTCAATATGAACTATCACAGATTTATAGAAATTCTTAATGTAATACAAAACATACTGTTCTATCAATTCCATACTTACTTACAAACTAGGTACTTACAGCTAAATCTACAAGTGTAATGAAATAGAAATGCAAAAAAATACAATGTTTTATTCTTTCATCTTATTCAAATAGATTGCATGGGGAAATAAATGTCAGTTGCGTCACCTTATGACTCACGCTAAGAGGAATCCCGCGCGTCGTCAAGTTTTATGAAAATTATATTGAGTAGTATTTTAAACTCGCAAGTTTCGTGGCTATATTTGGGACCTACAAAATCAGATGATGACAAGTATCTACACTTCAACAGATATCTTCAAGGTTTTCAACAGATTATGTTTAAATTTTTTTCTTTTTTGGGGTTGTAAATGTCAGTCTAAAATCCAAAATCTGTCACACATACTGATAGTGTTAATTCCGTGTTTGCCCTTTGCATTCTAGGGTCATTTCCTGTAAAGACAGTCCTGTAACCCCTCTTGTCTAGGCCGTCAACTGCTGCGCTGAGAGCCCGTCTACTATTACACTAATTCACCCGTCTAACCTAAAGAAAGTTATACATATTCATACACTTCTTATGAGAAGTGTATGAATATGTATAACTTTGATTTGATATGTCAAATACCTAATATTTCTTCTCCGGTGTATCAGCCAACAGTTTCTCAAGATCTAAGCCTTCGAACTTGGGATCAGCCTTGTTGGCCGCAGTAGCGATAAAGAGCTCCTTCAGCAGCTCCAGCTCTTTTGTAAGTCTTTTTGTTGTGTCTTCGAGCTCTTGGTTTTCTTCTTTCAGCTTTTTAACACGTTGGAATGTGTCTTGTGTCTGCTGTTTAGACTTTACTCTGCTCTTTTTGACCGCCTGAAAATTTAAAAAAATTATTTAAAACGTCTGTCGTTAAAGGAAATAAGTTTTAACGGTTGCACGGTTGTGCAACAATGAAAGTTCTTTCATTCTGAAATTAATTTAATTTTCAATTTTGATGGATGTTTGCATGTGCTTGTGTTTCAGCCTATCACTATATGAATTGTTAACTGCTACTCCATGATTCATTATTTTTAAAGAAAATTTAGTAACAACTAATGACCTGTCTTAAATTATCATGTAGTTATCTGTATTTCATCAGCACTCAAAGTTTCAAGTTTTCTAAATTAGAACATAGCTAAAACCTAATTTTAATGTAAACATAATGCCCATCAGTTTAATCCTCATAAAAGATTATGCTAAGTCACAAATTTGAACCAACATTGTCGCTTAAAATTTCCGATATTACAATGATTGCATCATCATTACAAGATGTAAACAATTACGCAATATTTTTGCAACTTGATGCAGTGATTGCTGAATGCTACCAAGCAGTTGCTATCATGACTTAAAACTAACATTATTCTTTAATCTTGGTGTATAAGCACACTTATGAAGACAGCTATAATGCATATTTATGCAAGGGGTACAGAACTACAGCGACATGAAACTTATTAAATGTTACTGCAGATTGTTTAAGAAATGAGATTCCATGGAGTGGTTTCAAAATAAAAATAGCTAAAGATACTTTTGTTTAACATATTCTAATATTCACATTTTATTAAACTATGCTATGTGAATGTAACTGCTGCTACTTATGCTAGCAACAAAACTTTTTAGTTTTAAAATTGGTTGTTGTGATAGAGGAAAGAAAAGCATCTATCCGTCAGCGGTGAATGACCTTCATTAGTTAAGCTCAGTTTGTCAAGATTTAACATTAAAAAGGAGTACAAACCTCATTGTTTCTCTCCCTTTTTTTCCTGTACTCTTCATCCCCCTCATCAATATCGCTGGCCCCACGTCTCCCTCGCTTCACAGGTGGCATGTTGAGGAAATCGTCCAAATCGTATAATGTCATTAAATTGCTAACGACCTCAAGCCGTGAACTCTTTACAGAAAACTGTAAAATCACTTTGATCAAACTCCTGTAATTAAAACAAAGAATAGGAAAATTTAATCTACGAAAATTTTAAGTTTCCATGAAATTATGACGCAATTTTGTTGTTCAATCTCGACATCAAATTATTTTAGAATTTACATACCGATTTAAGTTGTGGATGCTTCTATGATTTTGCTTTAGCTGGCAATGGAATTGAATTAGTAGATATGCAGCAGAATTAAACAATGTTCGTTTATTTAACAGTACAAAGTAACAAACTACGTGTTCCAAGATAGGTACTCGTTTGCGTGAAGAGAAATTGTGAAATGTGAATGAATATTTTGGAACGCTCATTCAATTATGTCCACAAAAAATATTGCAAAGTTGCCATTGTATATTTGAAGACTGCCGATACAGCTTATATTATTTTTTCTGTGATTTGCAAATTGGTAAGTAAAAAGCAATCACATGATTTCCACTATTGATTCTTAGCTAAAATAAGACAAATTACTTCTAATCAAAGACTAACACATAAAAATGGTGTATGCTCTTTAATTAGCCAAATCCCCAAGTTTAGGTAAATCTCCTCTCATTGGCAAGACAGCTTTGAATCTGTCAAATTTAAGACGTCACTAGGGATGGGATATATTCATCTATATTGTCGATAATTGAAGGCTGCACAAAATCGAATAAGCTTGATTTTGTCGATTAATTAATTATCAAATTATTTTAATCGACTCAAATTATAAAAACTTTTAAAGTAATTTAGATCTTAAACGGTTTTCTTAAATGGCCGCTCCAATAGATGGTGTTAATTAGCTAGCTAGGCAGGGTCTTAACATTTGATAATTTACGATTTAATTATTTTAACAGGGGCTCCAAAACTGTCTACCCTAGAAAGTAGTGCAGAAAGGCGTCTCAGATGTTATCAGTCACTTCTGTTCACCATTTTCCAAATTTACGTGGATCAAAGAATCATTCTTAGTACAAGGTTCACCAGAAAGAAGCTCTTATTCAACTCTCGTGCAGCATTAAAACCAGATTCATAATGTCCCGGATATTTAGTTTCAACCTCGTATTATTGTGACCTAGTATTGACTACAAGGGTAGCGAGTAGCGAGACAATTAAACTTCCTAGGAACCCCTGATGTAGAATATAATTTTTAACAACTTCCATTTGCACAGTTTTCAGGGATTATGGTGGGAGTTTAATAAAAATTAAAGACATTTTTGTTTTGTAAAAAATATATTTTCTATTGTATTCATTGTTTAATTCAACAAGATCTTTCATGATAGCTGTTGTCTGATATTAAAATATTCAATAATGTGTAGTTCTAGCTGCATGTTTGGAGTGTATAGCTAGATAATAAAAAACAACACAGTAAAAAGCATCTTAGGTAGCGGATGTGGTTTTACGGAGTTTTATCATATTAATGTAGCAACAAAGAAATCTATATTGTAAAGAATATGTCACTGTATAAAATTCAATTTAATTCCAGATATTTTAAAAATAATTGCCAGATTTTCACATTTAAACAAAACTTATTTAAAATTTTTGGTACACATATATTTTCCTAAATTATAACATATTCAGCTTAGCTTCATAGAAAAGTAAAACCATGTTTATAATTAACTGTCTTAATAATTTTATCACTGATTACAATTTATAAATTGACAAGTTTTTATTCTAATTTTTATGTAAATCCCGTATATTTGTATTTATCAAGATTATAAAATCTCGAATAAGTAGTCTTATAGTAGTGTAAAATATTGCCTCTTTGTACTAGTATTACTTAGGTAAGGAACTTAAAATATTATCAATATTCAGCATTTTGCTTCGCTAAGGTGCCTATTTAATTGAGAAGCAATAACTCAAAGGGAGAGATGTCATGAACTTTTAAAATAACAAAAACAGCTCTTTCAGCAAAACTATAAAAAAGTGTATTTGAGCCAGGCATAGAAAAAACAAATATTTATATTTATTACAGTGCAGAAACTAAAATTGAATTGATTTAATATAAAATGCATTTTTCATTCTACTCTCAGCTTTACAAAACTGTCTCATTCTAACATAATGGTTGCATTCATTTTATAAATGCACTATTAACATTATGTATTAATTTATTAGGTCCAGTCATTCTTATTATTAAAGAGGTGTGTTTATCTAAATTGCCATGTATCTGATAAAATCTCACAAAAAGAAAATCATTGTATTTGCAACCCATATTGATAAACATAAATTAATACAGGCAAGCATCGTTATAGTAACATCTACTATTAATAACAATTGGTTGACACATGTTTTTTAATAAGTTCAATTTCTATTTTTTTGCTATGTCTCTAGCATTCTACTATTCCGACCAACTAATAAATCAATGGGTCCATTCTATTGAAATATAAACACAAATACAATATTTCCATAGTCAAACAAAGGATGATCAATGACAAAAATCAGTAGAATGATCCCAATTTGAAAATTTTGTTTAATGTAGGTACCCAATGGCACAAAATAATTGTTATTAGTATACATAGTATACAATAATTCCAGTTTATTGCCACTACGCACTTGCAACCTTATCATTGTTGACTGTTATGATTTACAATTCAAATATAGTTTGATAAGTTAGATATTCATACTTTTTAATGTATAGTCATCATGTTTACAGTCGCTAGTACATAACAGCGATTAATTTCAACTAATTGAGCCACAGAACACTGAATGTATCCCAGTGATCACTTTCACAATATTTTGGTATCTCAACCATTACTTACTGCAGTCTGTGAATTTGGAATATTTAAAAAACTATTTCTTATCTTCTGGTATATCTTCTAACAGTTTGTCCAGGTCTATCCCTTCGAATTTTGCAGTTGATGAATTAGAAGCATGAGCTAAAAACAGTTCCTTAAGAAACTGAAGCTCTTTCGTAAGTGTCTTCACCTTTTCTTCCAACATTTGGTTTTCTGCTTTTAGTTTGTTGACTCGTGAGAATGTTTCTTGTGTCCGCTGTTTTGACTTGAATCTGCTCTTTTTTACTGCCTGGAAAGATTAAATTTATTCATTACTATCACTGTTTACACTTAGCTGAGCAGGAAAATAGATTTATTGCATCACTTGGGTCTGTGTAAACAATATTCTTTATTATTGTAATAACTACCATTATTTTCTGATAAGAGAACCAACACTCAAATAATATCTACTATATGTTATGATTGTAATATCACAAAAACAACATGATCACTGTAATAGTTAACACAATCACAATGGAATTATCACAGAATATAATTTAAAACTACAGAAAACTGAAGGGCAGCACAAGCCTTGGAGTGCCATTTTGAAATAAACAATACTATGATAGTAACGCAAACAGTTATAGCAGAACTATTGCATAATGATTACAGAAACAACGCAGGAAATTGCACAATATTTTTTATAATCTTTTTATAGGAAATAGTACCAAATGGGTTCTTTAAAATATATGCCAGAGATAAGTTAAATATTATGTCAGTTTTAAATGTAATAATAACTATTTTTTTTTAAATTCTTACACAATATTTTATCATTCAGAGCAAAATAAAATGAGCTCATAATTTATGTACATTAGTTTCCTTATTGCTTCTTTTATTAAATGAGTTTAGGTATTTCCTGAATATATCATTCTGGCAATAAACTGTGACCATTGTCAGAGAAACCATTTTTATGAAATAATGGTGAATCATGCTATGGTATGTATATCCGTAACTATGGTAACTGTAGTTAAAACAAAGTAGGTAATGTTTAAAGCTATTTTTTTAAATAACACTTTAATACTATACCTGAAAGAGTCTCATGTAATGGGACTTATATTTACTGAGCCTATACTCTTTAGGTTTACCACACACCTGATATAATTATGTATAACTTTAAGGAAGTGGTTATTTGCGGAAGTCTCTGGAAAATAAGACCTGTCTGTTTTTCTTTTTCTACTAATGATTAAAGTAATACCTACCTCATTATTTCTGTCCCTCTTCCGTCGATAGTCATCGTCCTCATCATCAGCATCACTGATACCTCGTCTCCCTCGCTTGTTAGGAGCCATGTCGAAGTAATCTTCGAGCTCGTCTAATATCATCAATTTGTTTATACGACAAAAGCCGCGCTTTGTTCACAAATTTTACTGAAAACTACTTTGGAGCACTTGAAAGTACAATAAGTTTTTTAGGAACTATAGAGGGATTATGCACTAGTATTAACGAGAAATTGAGACACTGTTGGTAAACTGGATCACACTATGTTATTGCACACCTTACAACGCAAAACACTTATGTTTCTATTTAAAAACTCTTCATACGATTTTATCTTGTTTTACTAGATTTGAAAACACAAACAACAATAATACGTTTGCAAACTGTTCATAAAATTACTCAGTCCATGATGCGTAATACTCGAAAGCAAAAATATAAATAGCTCACAAATGTCAGTTGACGTCATTAGACATGCAAGTTGTTGATTGACGTCATGAGTCACTTCTCATAGTGATTTCATCAATCGTTTCGTGAAAAAAAAATTCCAAGGCAAAAAAGCGATGTATTCTAGATTTAAGGGTTGAATTAATTCAAAAGGCCAACCATTGTACTTCTGCGAAATGGCAGGTTGTTTTCTTGCTTTTAAAATAAAGTTAAGTTAATCAATTCAATCGATGCTAAAATTATCGATATCGAGATCAGGCTGGGAAACATTGACATCACATCCCTAGCCATTACAACGCTATTGTCAAATCTGACAAATTGCTTGTCAAAATTTTTGGCGTTAAATGACGTTTTGTTAAACACACGTCAAACGTAATTGATTTTTTGACTTGACGCTTACTTACATTGACATAAAATAGCTACGTTCAGACAACCTAACAAAGTTCTTCGTTCGTTCGTTCTTCGTTCATATGGAAAATATTAATATATGAAAAAACAATAAAATAAATTGTATTTAACACGTTCAGCGCCAAGGCACCTCTGAGGCAAATATTGTGGAAATGACTTTTTTTTTTGTTGCATATATAGGTTCTCCTGGTCCTAAAATACTATATGAACTACTCTACTCAACTTCAGAGGCCAGTGTGCCTCTGAAGTTGAGTACTGGAGGCTCAGATCAAGAAAAATAGGCAGATAGAACGTGCGCGAACAACAAAGTGAAGCCGGTTTTTATTTTAGTGTGCGCGGCAAATACGTCGCGCCGCGTACGAACACGTGCATCTGTGTGCGTTTAAGTATGCCAGATATTGAGAAATACTCCCACATTTTTTCAGTTAAATTGTTCTCAAATATTGTACTACTATTTTTTAAATTGGAAACGCGATTTTGCTTTATGGTTATACCCAGAGAGCAAAAGCGTGTAGTATTTATTATTTAACAGAATAATAATAAGGAATAAAAGTTAACCTTTTCACCGCCAAGCACTTCTATAGAAGTTCGGGATTTTCGTGCCACCAGCGCCACAACTTCTATAGAAGTTAAGGGAGAAGGAGGCACATTAGCACATTTTTCATATTTGGACTCCTAAAAAATCAACTGTAAGGAGAAATAGAAAAGACATATTTTTCTAAGCTTACTTACTCCTTTGTTAATTTAAAAATGATGAAATGTTTGAATTTGTTGAAATGGTTAAAGAGAAAAATGTGTTTTTTTTAACACTCAAATTTGTTCAAATCTGCCTCCCCATGGGGGCACATTTGAATCAACATGGGGCAGTTTTGAAAAATGGGTTAGAAACCAGAAAAATGAGAGAAAAGAGTAATAATTTGTCGTTATTATAATGATAAATGTTGATATTAAAAAATGAAATAAACTTATACGAAACTTTTAAAGTTAAATCTTCCATTACACTAACAAAAATAAAAATTATAGTTCTTAATTGTGTCTGACTTCCTCCTTGTTAACAAAAATAATTATATTGCACAAGAGTATTAGTTTATTGTGATTATAATTATATAATACTGCCTCAGACACAAAATTAAACATAAACTCAATATCAAACTTCTAAAACTTTATAATAATTTTTAATTTAGTCAGACTTCCACTTTGGTAACAAAAATAATCATGTTTCGCAATCATTTTAAAGTAATCATCTTACGTAGGTCCTGTCCTACTTATCCCATATGAAAATAAGAAAATCGTCTCGTTCAAATGTGCCCCGTTTGTTTTGATCAAATCTGCCCCATGGTCACTTAAAAGATAAAAAATTACAAAAAAAATAATGTAAAATAACTGTCAAGCAAAAACTACAATGTGGATTGAAAACTTTTAAGTATTGCACAATTTTGTGAAAGAATTAGTTGGAAACCTTTACTCAGGTGATTGTAAATCCCTTACAACATTTATTTTTATTTTTTACTTTGCCGGTACAAATACGACGACAGGTTATAACTCTTTTTGACAACGAAACACGCGCGCTTTGTGACTTGACGTTTGTCACAGCCAATGTTGCCAATATAAAAATGAAGTTGCGGCATAGATCAACATAAAACTGCGTTCAGAAATCAACTTGTTCAAATCTGCCCCTGTGCTAAGGTGCCTCCTTCTCCCCTATTCATTTATTAAAATAAATTTACTGTAATTAAAAGCTTTGTTTCATTTTATTATTTAAGGTAGCACTGTCTACTACCCTGTTTTTTATTTTTCTACACAAAATAAGCCCTAGTTTGTCATAAAATCGGCAAAAACAGAAACTCCGAATTTTGTTTCTTTCCTCAGAACGCCAATCATTTCATATCAAGTTGGCCAGTGATGTGCCGTGAAATGTTGATTTCACCATTGAAATATTTATAAATACAGAAAATTACGAATATCGAAAACATTTTGAGGTCAATAAAATATGAACTTAGTTATCTTCTTCATTACAAAGGATAGTAGATGAATTTCGACCTTCAGGTAGATGCCGATACGTAATTATAAAGTTGTTACTAATTCTTGTCGATAATTATTTTCCCATCTCTACAAAACATGTGGTCATCTATGCAACTGTGCGCCACCGAGTGCCAAGAACTTCTATAGAAGTTAGTCAGTGACGTCATAGGCGAGCGGTTGTCAAGGTCACTTTGGCGTAGTGCAGCACAAAATAAGGTTCGCGCGCACGCATCTGAGAGAAGAATGAGTGAACTTGATTAAGACGAACTTTTATAAATTTTGCAAGGTGTGGAATCGGACTCGGAGTATTTTTGAACATTGAACCAGAAGATAATTCTGAGGTATGTCTAACTGGATGATAATAATAATGTTTATTCATCAAAGAGTAGGAATTCAATAAGTATGTAAAATGTTCGGTGAACCCAGTATCTCCAGATGCACTGTAATTACAGTAGATTTAGGTACTGTTTTTGTACTCTATACACTATTATGGTAAATACAGTGTATGAAAGCACTGTAATTTTAAATTTTTTAGAAATTATTTTCGGCTCAGCGTGATAGAATCTATCTTCTATCTTCTTCTATATATATAAAAGGAGAACTGACTGACTGACATATCAACGTACAGCCGAAACTACTGGGGCTAGGAATGTGAAATTTTGCACACAGCTTCCTATTATAATGTAGGGGAGCACTAAGAAGGGGTTTTTCGAAATTTAACCTTTAAGGGGGTGAAAAGGGGAAATTAGGAAAGTACGTAACCCACGCGGACGAAGTCGTGGGCAAAGTGCTAGTTTAAATATATACTTACTTTCCATTTCAAAAAACAATTCAAAATTCTGCCACTTAGTTTTTTACCTACGGTAAAAAACGTTGACTGAAGTTATTAAAAAAACACAGGAATAAACAAAAATAGAAGAAAGAAAGACCATAGACCCATCCCTGATCAGAATCGAATTCAACGTGCCCTCAGTGCCAATAACTTGATATGAAGTTAAAGAATGAGATCACGAAACAAATAGAGATGTACCCCATTCCATAAAGTTCTAATTGAGTTATGTATTAGTTTCTTTGATACTCATAAATTATACTGTTTTTTTTCTTATTAAGGATACTGTGAAATAAAACAAATCTGGAAATATTTAATCAGTTTTTATTTATATTCATAAAATCAACTTTAAATCTTAACTTTACGCGTACTCATCGATATAACGATATCCCCATCACTACTGTTTACTGTACATTTAGTTATACATTTATAGCTTGGCGCTGGGCGAGGCATTGCGTTTTGTTTACGTTGGCAGCGAAAAGGTTAATATGCGTAATTATTTACTACCTATTTAATTTATTTATTTCAGACCAGATAACACTTCATACCGCTTTTTGGTTATTTGTTTAATAAACTATTTAAGGACAGGTTTTTAGTTTAAAAAGATAAACAATTTGTTATAACAGTCAACATATTTATTAAAATAATAATAATTTTACACACAATCATTAAACCTTAACAGCCTTAGTTCTGCACCAATTATATTGTACAAACATACTATTAATGTTTAAAATTGGTAACGCGATTTTGCTTTATGGTTATATCCAGATAGCAACAAATAATAAAATAATCCAGCGGCGCGAGCTCGGCACATCCTTACAAGTACCGAATAGCTCAAAGGCATGCTCTCCGTCCCACTTTCTCACGCAAAAATACGAATACAGCCCCGCGCGCGGGGGTGCCATCCCGAGGCGAGACCCGAAGTCTTTACGACACGGACGGAACTAAGTAGTGACCTTGTGTCATTACGACCATAGACCATACAACATTATTTTTAGTATATGCGAAACCTGAATATAGTTTGTTCAGAATCAATAACTGAATCGATTCCAATAATTTTTACACCATGTTATATTTTTTCCCAAAATTATTTAAAAAGGTTAGGAGTTGGACACCTATCCGCAATCATACGCGAGCACTACAGAGGTTACGGCAGATCAAAGCGATCAGCTGAACTCGCGTGCGGCGGCAGCGCACAGGCAGCGCGGGACGGGGAACACAACCCGGTCGGGGTTGTGTTCCCCGCCCCCCGCGTGTGTCTTCAGTCGTCCGGTTGTAACAGTCGCACGCGCCTATGACACAACGCGATACGCGAAATAGTTTAGTGTGTATCTGATAAGTGATCGTGAAAAAAATACTAGACACGTGTTTCAGGTTTCGCATAAGCAATAACGAATGTTGTATAGGTACTATAGATTACGACTGTGCAGTTGTATTGACGTATTTGATTGTTATTTTTTATGCACAATACACATTCCCCTAATTCAGGGTAATTTACCCGTCCTAAACTAGCAACACAGACGATTTACTGTTAAGGTTTTGTGTTTCAAGTGAGCCGAAAATATTTTATGGAAAATAAATACCAAAACAATAAAAATAACAAGAGTTACCTGTGGAAAGATATTCCATCTTGTTTTCTTTGTTTTTGTGAACATTTTTTGCAGTGTTTAAACACACAAGACGGCATGTTTTGACTTAAAATGGCAAATCACTAGTGACGTGTGAGCGAGACGATGCGTAGCTTGGTACTGTCGCGAGTTTGTATTATCCTTGGATTTTGTATTATCTTTGGTCGACACACTCGCGTGTTCTGAGCGCTCTATCTGCCTATTTTTTTTTATCTGAGATTTTAAATATAAAAATGATCAAAACATTCGCTCTCCCATAGATTTGGTCAAAATTATATAATTATAAGTAATATTCAGAAATCTAATTTATTTTGAACTAATCTATGTGATAGTGAATGGAGCGAATGTTTACCCAGGTTAAAAATAATTTAAATAAAACAACAAAATATCAGACCACAATATAATTCTTTCTTCACGATAAACTTCTAACAATTTACGTAAATTTTATTTACACAATTAATGGAAGCATCGAATGCTAAACTTTCTAATACTGTAATGCTAACCATTGTCAATACATTTTTTTAACTATACAGAATAATTTATGTTGAAGGTAAAATTCCTTAATCGAGAAATTTTTATTCATTCGATTTCATATATAGGTAGTTTCTATAAGTCAAAAGCAAAGGGAAAAAACGATTTTTATTATTTTTACATCAGAAGAAAATTAAAAACTGAAGTGATGTTCACTCAATAAAGATTAAGAATCGATTATCGATAGAACACAATCGACTAATTAACTGGCGACTGAAAAATAAATGCGAAATGGAAAGTACAGTTTGGTATGGTTTTGGAATCTACAATTCTTTCAGTTATTTTACCTCTGATAGCAATTTTAAGAGTATGAAATAATATAAAGTTAATTTTGACTTTGTTACAGTGAATGCAAAATCTGAGGTAAAATAACGTAAGACAATTTATATCCTGCTTAGAACTAAAAAGCTAAGACAGAAAAGAACTTAAAAAGACGTTCATTTTGGAAATCAAATGTAGAAGGAATGTAACGTGAGTCACTATGACTGACTTTAGAGATACCTATTTGAGTGGAGCTTTGACGATTATTTTATTTCGAAGAAGTCACTAATTTCAGTGAATAATTAAAATTCGCTATTATTTCATCAATTGTACACTCATACTAGTAGTAAAAAAAGTACTCTTTTGTCTGACAAAAACTAGAATAAGTAATAAATCACACCAAAAATGCAGTGATCTTCATACAGCAACACCTACACCAAATCTAGGCTTTATTATATATCACAGAACATGACAACTGAAATACAGAACCTCTTTTTTATTGAAATCATCTAAAAATGAAACGACAGTCTTCAAGAACCAGAAATTCAAAAATGAATTTAAAAGTAGCATCAGTAACTGTGTTTATGGAAGAAAACAATAAGTTCTTACCTTCTAATGTTAACCTATTGAGATTAGACCAGTCTAATGGTTATTTACATATTATTATAAACGAATAAATACTTTAATTGTTGCGTTATTGGAACTATAGTTTAATATTATGCTTTAAGACATTAATAAAACATATTTTAATCCTGCTATATGTATTGTCTTCAATCCGTGTGTTTTTTAATGTAATCGTTTTTATTTTGTTTGAGAAGCCATCATATTTTTAGGAAAGAGGAAATAGGAAGTCGGTCTTAGTTTAATTTAACCACCGTAAGCCGAGCGGCTTTTACAGGAATTATTAAAATAAAGACGGTTGTCAGACATGATGGTAAAATAACGACCTCAGTGAAATTGAATGAAGACAAGTAGGGACCTTTTATATTTAATTTAAGTATTCAATATAGTCAATAGTTTAGGCCTTTGTGGCATTCAGCGATGAAATGCATCTGTCTATTTTTTTGTGTTATTACGAAAGGTCAAGAAGTACTTTATCGTGTAACGTCACATAAGTTTTCGGTATAACAAACATGATATATTTGAAACTTTACTAATTACAATGTTCAATGATTTTATTAGCTAAATGAATTTGGCACAAAAATACAGTATCAGTTATTTTGATCCATTTTGTGCTCCCATATACGTCATTGCTTAGATAGCTAGAATAATATTAACAAATAAATAATATAGATACGTAAATACAGACTTGAAAATATTTAATGACAAATCCATAACAGGAACATTTTATTACAAATATTTCGTATTTCATTTGGTTTCTACTGCGCCAGCTTGATTTTTCGAATCTTTTATGATTCCTTGAATATGTCTTTTTTTTGAGAAATTACGAAGTATAATTTAATTTATCATTTCATTTTTAACATGAGTAAAAGATTACAATCAACATTAAAAAAAATGACCGCCCAATAGAGAAAAAAGTATTAATCAATTTAAATATCTACTTAGAAAATTCAACAGACACAAATAAGAGGCCTTAATAATGGCTTATTGTACATTTAGGCAGTCATAACCAACAATAAGTAAATACAATGAGCTTGAAAAAGATTAACAACTTTATAACTTGTAATATCAAGTTGAAAATCGATTAAAGACAAACTGTTTCGGTCCTCGAAAGTGAGACAGTTGGTCTCTAATGAATTTTTAACTTTAAGCTTGTATGGAAAAAGTTCAAAATCTCAATCTCATAGACGAGCTCGTCATACTCGTAGAGAATAGCAGAAATAGTCTTTACAATATGACTCAAAAAGTTTAGCTTTGTAGAGCATCGTCTCTGTCACTCATACCCACAAACTATGTAGGACTGTCATAACTCTGTGGTAGCCTTTTATTACATGCATCATGTATGCAGTTATCAGAGTATGCAGTCAAATCGAAAAAAGACCTACCAACAAGAGATATTACTGAAACGAATTTACGTATTTTAACGTAAAATAGGTAAACCAATATCAATACTTTTTAAATAAAACAGTAGAAACCTTTGGATAGTTGAACTATCGAATTATGTTTTCTTTTTCGAAAATAACTTTTTTCTCTAAGCTCGCGACTTGTACATAGTTGTCGAGACAAAAATACGTTTTACTATTTACAACTAACATTTTCAAATCTTTATGGCCTTTTGACCAATAATATTGGAAATAATTAAACTTTTACGTAAGTTTTCTTATTTGAAATTAAACAATAACGCATGGCTGAATTTTTAATAAATTAATTTAGTCGATTTCTTCATAAACATTTTTATAAATCGACTAATTTAATAAAATAGTTAGGTTGATGACTCCTACATCACTAAATGCAATTATTCAAACGTACACGATTTAATAAAGTTCGAAATTCAAACGTAAGTATTTAAAATATTGAAATATGGAAATCTAGTTAAAATATAATTATGTTCATTAGGGTTTTAGTCAGGCCATTTGCTACATTAGGCCCCATGTCTTTTAGAATTCCAGCCACGCATATTATTTAGTCTCGTTATTAAAAAGTTTAGAATATTATTATTATGTCGATGCTTACGCTAAAAACCGTATAGACTAGTGAACTAGTATCGCTTAGTTACCAAATGCCAGCAGTCGACGACGATTGCTCGCCATGTCACTCGTCCAGATATGCACAGCCTTTTGTAATTGTATTTTTTTACGACAGCTTTCAATCTTCGTGTGAGAGACACATAGACGGCATATGCCGTTAATTTTCACAACAATAGTCTTTAAATGTTCGTTTAAACGTCCACGTACGATAATTAACGTCATTTGCTGTTAGTGTGGCCTTGGCATAATTAATATTTACTCAAAGTTAAAGTAGCATGATTTTGTTTTGTTGCATGCATAAATCAATCAGTTTTTACTGATTTTTGGCTATTCAAGCCTTGCGTAAGAAATATCTGGAGCAGGATACTTAACGTCAAAAGAGCAAATGCTAGTGTCGTGTTTAGAGTCTTTGCTGCTTTGAGATTGTCAGGAAACTGTAGGACAACTACCTACTGCCATCATATTTCGCATTATCTTCATTTGATACGACATATTGAATGCATTTTTTTTATCGTGGTAAAATCATCAAATGAGTCCTTCCACCCAGGGCAGGGCGGGAGGGACTGTCAGACTTGACTAACTAAAATCCACGGTGTCCTTCAATAGACCTTTACGTACCGTGGTCACGGTAATTTCTGAGTCCCGCGACCGCATATTGAATGCTAGCAGTACACTCGGAGTATTCGCACAAATATACCCATTAATTGGATAGTGATTCAATGATTAGGTAAAGATCGTACTTTATTTCAAGTTTAGTATAGGTACATTTTGTATTATGAAATCAACGCGAATATTTTGACAATAACTTTAACTAAAGGATCAGCTTAAGATTGTATCTCACATCTGTGATATCTGGACCAGATCTTCTCAATTTTAAAACTTACTTACTTATTATCATTGCGAAGATTTTAATTTATAAATGAAGAAGTCATTAAATATTGAAATCTAACTTTTATTAATCGCCTTAATCTAGTCTTAGTTTTAGGATTTAGAATTAAACGTCATTTACATTGACGTATGAGCAACATTTGGTTCTCTCATTTTGTTATTAGTAACATTTCGATAGTCGATTAATCAGTTTAGTCGAGTGACTTCCTAGTCGAGTAGCTTATTTTAAATTTTAGTCACATCCTATATTGCTATACTTCATATAACGATTCGTTTTTGTGTACGTATAAATCTCATTTCTGACAGATCATAGTCATTCTTAAATCGATTATTACAAGTCAGTCATTGAGCGTATTTTCAGAAATCGATTATTGAGTTTCAAATCGATACTCAATTGTTTTAAAATCGATGTTTTTCTACATTCTTTATTCTGAAATCTAATTAATGAATACGATAGCATCTTTAGCAGGGGTTACAAACATTTCTACAGCGGGACTATCCTTGCAAACCTTTTCTACGACAGGTCTATGCATAGACTTGTAGGATGGACTGAGCGATTTTGACCTTTATTCTCTAGAAAGAGAGGAAAACAATTATTTGCTGAAAAATCTATGCAAATAATTGTTTTCTCTTTCTAAAGGGGACAATTTTATCTTCTGTTGGCTGCGCAAAGGTGCAGTCCATCTTTTTAAGTGTATGGATCTATATGTACTAGTGTTGTACCTATCTACACTTTTCTTGGGGAACAGCTGTCTATGGACGCTAGTATGTTCACTGCGGCGGCGGCATTTGCGTCTTCCGGCATTGACAGAGCCACTTAATGATGCGTGCGTTCCGTTCAACGACGCTAGGGGGCTCTGTGTTGCGGTAAATCTGTTTCTGAACGCCACCACCTGGACCTTGCACCTGGAAAAGCAAATAAATAATGAGAAGAGCAAAAAATATCAACATTGCATTTTGGACCTAACTGTAAAAACTGTAGCCCTTCTTTTGAGTTCAGCCACAGTTGGGTATATTTTTACCCAACTACCCTCAGGTTGGGTAGAACAGTGAAAAGATTACATTACAATCAGTATTCTAATACTACAGTTAAGATTTTCTGGCGTTTCCCTAGCTTCTTCTTACTACGTACTAGCTTCTTCGTACTGGAATCGAACCCGAGACACGCTGCGCAGCAGTCCAATAGCTCAGCCACTGCGCTAACCTTATAATATCCTTATATCCTTTCCAAAACTACTGCGGCACAAACGTTTCTACATCCCAGTTTCTTTGGTTAAATGCGAGACTATTCTGAGTCAATTATTTACAAGGTATTCCAACTTATCTTTCCATACAGCAAGTGGGTACAGCATAATTTCTGAAATATGTTTCCTCACCGTATAATCAGCTGTGGCCGCCAACTGGTTGCTATCAACCGTGGAAGCAGACGAGAAGAACACGGGGCTGTCAGGTGGAGCGTCCCGGACCAGAGCGTCGTACTGCCGCGGTTCCAGCCCGAGACGCTCGAAGAACTCCTGCAGACGCGACGCCTCCTCTGAGGGACTGTCGGGGGAGTCCTCGCCCTCACACGGCGCGGAGGCAGGGCTGCGGCCGTCCGAACGACGGTATCTGGAAGGGAGGCGAGGATTCGAGTGAGGAGTTACGGTTCTGTCCTGGTCATCATCTGCCTGCCTTTTCCCGAGTATATTTTGGTAAGCTTCCAGTGAAACCGGATGCAGCTCGATCGATTTCACAGTAAAAAATATAGAAACCATTTGTGGATGACACTCACTAAGAGAGTGATGGGTATGAATGTTGATGGATGGATAGGAAGAGGAAGGCTAAGGAAAAGATGTATGGATTGTGTGAGGTGTTTTGACGTCTAACAGGGGAGAATGGAAGAAGACAACGTATTGCGTCGACCACAAGTAAAATCGAATAAGGGCAGGAAGATGATTATGATGACTGCCTATCTGTCCTCTACAGTCCAGTAACTCTTGAGCAAAACTGAGCAACAGTAGGTATCGACTGTCAAAGATTTGCGCCCCTCAAGTTATGGATTATTCCTAACCTGACCCGAAAATGCTTAAGACCACGTCATCTTGTCCATGTTCCTTCTTTCTCTGGCCGAAATGGGACCTTGGTAGACATAACTTTTACCAAACAAATGTCAGGGTGGAAGAATCCATTACCTATCCGAGATATCCGACTTGGAGCGCAGTATGGGTCGTGGTCGGCGCTGCTTGTACCGGAGACATCGCTGACGCTTGAACGTGCCCAGTGGAGACGTCACTTCTTCTGTTGGCTGACAGATCTAGGAGAAAATGTATATTCGTTAGTAATCATGTTAAGCTTGGTTAATATTATCAGATTGTTGTTTAGAAATATAGGGAGTTTTTGTATTAAAATGCACCACCTTGGTCTTGGTCGGAATACGGCCAGCATTCTGAAGCAAAACTAATGTTCTGCTACTACGAATTCAGTCTTTTGGAAGTCTTCTGGAAGTCCGTAATCCATATTCACACGTTAAAGGCGACTTTGAAAATGCAGGTGAGTAAACTGTATTTGATTTAAGGAGATTTCCTTTTGTCCTTCGAGCTGGATCAATGACAGGAATTGATAATTTATTTTGTGTTAATTAGGAAACTTACAGCTAATATAAACAATGTTCCTAATCAATACGAATTTAAAGGTAACTTACAAGTTTCCATAGATGATAACTTTTCATTAATTACATGTCATAATGAACTATTTTCTCCCTAATTTTGGTTCAATTTTGTCTCTAGATGTAGTCTGTACTGTACCTGCGTGGTGTTGACGTACTCCTGTTTATCATCAACTCTGGGTCTCATTCGCAGTTCCTGGTACTGTGGCTGTTTGTTCACCAGCTCCGTGCTCGGCTCGTGGTACCTGGGGAAGTGCAATTAATTACATTAATCAAGAGTGTGGGATGCTCACCAGCTACAAAGACCAACGACCTTGAGAAGGTGGCTGGGATAGACTGGATATGGACGCCTGGGAGAGGCCTATGTTCAGCAGAATTGATTAAACTAGGGATTTTTCGTATGGAGTTTCTTGCCGGAACTTCTCTAGAGAAAAGACCACCTGTTTGTCGAGGTTCTATATGTGCCCTCATGGGCCTATGTGAAATAAAAATATTTGGTTTTGAACCTGCCTCAAATAGATACCCTATTACAGCAAAAAAAACTTGTTTTTCTCTTCCAAAAACTAAATTATATTCACTAGGGGGTCATTTGTAAGCTGGTCCTTACCTGGTGTACTCCCGGGCGTATTCCTTGCGGCCGACGTTGAGGCACTTGAGCGGTGTCTTGTACGTGCACTCGTAGTCGCCGTAGTCGTACATCGGGGGCTCGTCCTGGAACTGGGGGGGCGGGGCACTAGCCTGAGGGAAAAGCAATGGTTATTGTATTGAAATATTATTTATTTTTGACCAGTTGCCGGGATCGCGGGACGGTCTCATCAGGTAACCGTGACCCTGGAAAGTAAAGGGCTATTGAAGGAACACAGTGGATTTTAGTCAG